>OX453278.1:28330066-28612566 GCA_949710005.1 Ricordea florida | reverse complement strand
GATAAGAGGGTTTTTTGGCAGATTTCCATTTAATCCTATATCTTTTATGCATGCTAAAGCCGAATTGTTTAGGGTAATGCACCTGAAAACGTTTGTTTGTTCTTTTGAAGAACGAGACACCGACCGGTTAGCTCAGTTGGTAGAGCCCCGGACTACCGTGCAGGAGGTCACGGGTTCAAACCCCCGCCATACCAACACGCAGGGTCTTTAAATAACTGAGGAGAATGTGCTGCCTTTGTAATGACATCTGCATACGGTTAGACTTTCTAGTCTTTTCGGATAAGGACGATAAACCTTAAGTCCAGTCTCGCAACCCTTGTTCATGATAACTCAGTGGGACAAAAAAGAACCCAGACACTGATAATAAAGAGTAGGGGATGTAGTTCCCGGTGTTGCGGTCTAGTCTTTGGGTTGGCGCTCCACATAGGGATAACCTCATTGCGCCTTTCCCCCTTGGACAGAATTGTCCAAGAATAAATAAGTGTGTTCTATGTTCTGACAGTACAACTATGGTACAGTTTGTAGAACGAAGTATGGGGTAAAACGAAAATCTAGCCGAGTTTGTATATTTATGAATGTTGCTGTCAAAATTTCAATTGAATTACGGTTGAAATTTTACAACTAATTTGAAACCTAATCTTCTTTATCTCCTTCCTTGCATTCATAATCCTTACTAAATAATTAAGTTATCATAATCATTAATCATGATGGATTTTCTGGTGTTCGTTCTGTAGACCATTACCTAAAAGGTTATACTCAGCTGATTTTTAGAAGGGAAATTTCGGGATTCATGCCAAAAAAGAGACTAAGGTATTAAGTATTCGCTAGGTACCTTCGACATCCCTTGAATAAGTCCAGTTGTCATACGCTACCCACCGATAGACTCTATCGTTGAACCGGAAGTACGGGTTCATTATTGTCCCATTGTTGTAAAGCGCCGTGTGTACATTTCCGGGAACATTTCCGTATACAGCCATGCTCCTGTTCGCATTTTTAACAACCCAATTACCTCCTAAATTCGTCTCAATGATCTTACAAAGTATTAAAGGGCAAGAGACGCTAAGAGCAAGAATATAGAAAACAAAAGTTCTACAACACGCCATTTTGTTTTAATGATTTCTGAGCCCGTCCAGTTTATAAACAGCGGTAGATTTGGTGTGTTCGTGGTGTTACTATCATATAGTGCTTTATCGTTAGATTTCTGCGGGAACTGAATTTCACGAAAATGGAACGGGCATATTTCACGGGACTTAAATTTCGCAATTTGTCAAACAAGTCAATTATTAGGGAACTAAATTTCTCGAGAATACTGACTCTATTAACGAAAAGTCTCAGAATATTGCACAAGTGAGTTTCCATTACACTGAACAAAACCGACATATCATGAAGACAATTCTACACAGTTTGACATGTTTTTTTGCAACAAGTACAGCTATGCAAGAGTACTAAATGACACCGTCGAATTGCGATAGCAACTGAAGGACATTTCACATTTCTACAAATGGGTTCTCTCAGGCCGCCAAAGAAGAAGGTCTCAATGGGTTTAACAGTTAGCCATAAAACCACAGGTAGCCCAAGTTCGAAATATGAGTATCTGTACTGTACTATATTACGCAAGAGACGAAATATAAGGATTTGCATGGGGAAAACGGATCTTCTCAAAATTCAAAAATTATTTTGGATTTCAAATAAAAAATAGCTTACCTTGCTTCAGTCTTGTGTTTCTTTGTCTCTGGTATGGATTCTCTTTTCCCCATTTATATATATAGGGAAAAGAAGAGGGACCAAAAACCATCTAAATGGCCGCTTACCGCAGTATCATTATGTGATTGCCGTGTCATTATCAGCTCTCCTCAGATAGGAAGGGTAGATATCGTATAAAAAGGGGATCCCCTATAAAGAAAAGTTTGTAAAAACTTGCTGGAATCTCTGCCAACAACATGACTGGCATGTAAATAATGAGAATTGTAAGAAGCAATGGGGCAAAATAATAAAAATAAAAAACAGGAGCTCTTGTAGGGAACACATTATCCGTCTGGATGAACTTGGGCAAACATTCGTAGTTTGTCTGGTTATGCGTCTCTAGCATTATGCGTCCAGACGAATAACCTTAAATAATGCGTCGTTCAAGACGTGTTATGAAGGATAGTTCGTCTAGACGCATAATACGTCTTGTGCCCGTCTTTATACTAGAGACAGGAGCCCATGGGCTGCTGAATAGAGACGAATAACCAGACGAACCACGAATGTTTGCTCAAGTTCGTCTAGACGGATAATGCGTCCCCTAGTATAAAAACGGCCATTGCCGCAAAAAGAAAGAAAAATGTATTGTTGAATAAAACAAAATTAAAAAAAATAGAGTTATAGAAAAGAAAACAAAAGAGTTACGAAAAATGTGCTTCGATTTGAAAAAATCCTGGCTACGCCCCTGATTTTGTCCCGTTTCAGAAACCGGATATTCGCAACAGGATATATATGTTATTTACCGGGCGGGAGGTCCGTATGGGAAAAAACTGTGCCCGAGGTCTTGCGTACGGCCCGAGGCCGAAGGCCGAGGTCTGCGTACTCAAGACCAAGGGCACATTTTTTTCCCATACGGACCGACCTAGATCGGTAAATAACTTATTTATTTTTTCTGTTTGTTTGCTTTTTTTTTCAATTTGCCGCGAATAGCGCGGATAAAAATCCGGACCGTGGTCCGTATCGTAAAAAGCTGGACCGGTTACGAGCGCGCGATTAGCCAATCAGATTCGAGGATTTGGGATTCCGGCCCGCTGAGATGCTTCAGAAAAAAATAAATAACCTTATGGATCATTAAGTAATGGTCCGGCTAAAAGGTAGGCAGGTGAACGGCAAAACTCATTAAAAAGGTGTGAACCGTTAATTGTTAATTCCATTTAAATCGCCTGATCTCATTGGCTAATACCAAAAAAATCCCGAAAAAACAATGAAAAAATTTAAAAAAACGTAATTTTTAGACCTTGTCTTTTCCATATCCTTATTTTCTCTCTCTCGACAAAATTTGGCTCTTGTTCTATGCGCCAATTAGCACCACCAAATTAACTGACATATTGCCAAGCCCTATTGTTTTTCTGCCTGCTTCTTAGCCGGACCATTACTTAATATTCATTATGTTTCGATGCATTATCCTGAACTGAATTTTGAGGAGAATAGGCCAATTTAACCAAACAGAAGTAATGATTACATATTACATATTACTCCGCAGTTCAAACATATGGTCTTTCATATATATTCACTTGCATTCTTCTCTTTCTACGGGTATATTACGAACTCACAACATGACCAGCTCCCACTTGGCTTGATAGCTCAGTTGGTAGAGCACTGCACCGGTATCGCAGAGGTCATGTGTTCCTGATCCCGTTCAGGCCTGAGGCTTTTTTTCAGGCTTTAATTTCACAGCTTCTTAAGTTGTGTACATAACTGCGATGATCAATCAATGTCATTACATATTAATGCGCAGTTTAGTATGGTCTTTCATATATATTCACTTGCAGAAGTAATGATTGTTACATGGAAAATTTTCTTTGTTTTCCGCCAAAAATAGTTTGGTGACGTGTTTTAGCGCCAAATTCTAATTTTGCATTAGGTCCTGTGAGGAAGTCAAATATAAATCATTCAGAACTCTCTCCAGTTATAATGATGGCTTCTTAATTGCCTTTTATTAACAAGAAGGCAGTGGTAAAAAAGGTTATCGATCTACCACAGTTTCGGTATGGAGACCTCGAGGAAATTGGTATTATCGGACAATTGACCAATTGTTTTGTTAGTTATTGTGTCTTTCAAGCGTCAACAAAAAAAGTGGTTATTTGTTCTCTTTTTTTGCAATATCGTTGCTGAAAACAGCGAAAAATATAATGAAGTACAGTCAAGTGTTCATTGATAGGAAAGAAATTGAACTCGTGCAATGGAAATTATATCTACGAACAGATCACAGTGAGATTCTAGTTTACTATATTAAAGTAACCGCTGATTTTGATTTGTATTTCATATCATGAGAATGGAAAACAGCCTATATCCGGTTGCGAAACCATCACGCAACGCACCTGCTTGCAACAATCCATGGGACACGCCGTGAAAATTTGTTTTAACCTTAGAGTCTGAGTTTTCGAGACGCCCAGCGGGTCTGAGTTTTCGAGACGCCCAGAGGGTCTGGGTTTTTAATTAGGGTCTGAGGTCTGAGTTTTCGAGACACCCAAATTTATGGCGATTTCCCTACCGTGTGTTGGCGTTGATTCGTGAGTTCGTTGATGACCGTTGATGGTCTGTCGTTGATTTTGGGTTTCGTTGTCACACCTTCATCGGCTATCTTCGTGACACCGAGGGCCAGGAAATTAAGCTATTAAACCTTACTTGTAGGCCAAACCGCCAAAATTTGCAGGTTGTAACGATGAGCGGTGTAAGATCAATTCACGCATCGTGCTTCCTCTCTTTTATCCATTTTGTCTGGATCAGTGCGTTTAGCACATTTTAACCGACAAAGCATAGTTGGGATTGGCTAAATTCTTTTGCTTTACTAAAACGGCTAAAAAATATCGGACCGACGTTATTAGTACTATTTCGTCTTTTGACAAGACCATGACCGGCTGCCGGTAATTTAGTGTACTTTCTTGACCCTTTCTTTGCTCACGGCCAGATTTTCGCACAGGTCCCTACTTCATTATGCGTACGCTCCTTTGTTTCAAGAAAACAATAACGAGAACAATAGACGTCCTTTGGGACTGTTGCGCTTTGTTTGTTCTTCTTAGAGGTATTTTTTTCTAAGTTTATGTGGACTTTAAAAAAATTGATAACTCCCGCATCTCGCCATGAAAATTGTTAACTTTCCACTGTACTCCCTCCCACCCTTTGCAAGTCTCGTATCCCGCCTTCAAATTTCCTTTCATCCCGCATCTCGCCAGCGAAAAAACCATTTATACGATTGCAAGAACTCAACCTAGAGGCAGAAAGAGATAGGGAAATGCCGATACTGGGACAAATCATAATTTATATATATATATATATAAATAAAATCATAATTTAATGAATAATTATCAAAATCATAATTTAATGAATAATTAGCAAAATAATAATTTAATAATAATTATCAAAATCATAATTTAATAATTTAATAAAATCATAATTTAAAAAAGATTTATTAAAAATTCTAAAAAATATATTTTTAAAAATGAAAATGAATTATTTAATTGAGATTTAAAGAAAAGTAATGAAATATAAAATGGAAAATTTACAAGAATTATATTTAACACAATTGAAAAAAATTTCTAAAGATTTGAAAATTAAAGGTTATTATAAAATGAATAAAGAAGATTTAATCAAAGAGATAGAAAAGTTTACAGATGAAGAAAGTATTAAGATAATCTCAAAATTTACTATTAATGATAAATATATTTGTATTCATGGAAATTGTAAAAATTACTGTAAAGAATGTGGCGGGTCTTATATATGTGAACATAATAAAAATAAGTATCAATGTAAAGAGTGTAAAGGACCCTATATTTGCAAACATAATAAAAGTAAGTATCGTTGTAAAGAATGCGGAGGATCACAAATATGTAAACATAATAAACAAAAACAACAATGTAAAGAATGCGGAGGATCACAAATATGTGAACATGGTAAGCAAAAAGCTTCTTGTAAGGAATGTAGAAAAATAAAATTAAAATTATGATTTAAAGATATAAAATATAAATATAAAAAATGGAAGGACTAATAATTCAACAATATTTGGAAAATGGTATTAAAAAAAATGAATATATCGATTATCTTGATGAAAAAAGAAATATTGAGTTTGAATATTTTAATGAAAAAAAACTTTGTATTATTGATTTTATGATGTTAATAAAGACAGATTTGGTGCACACTATTTCAAAAAATCTTGGTTTTATTTATGAAGATAATGAAATAATTGCTTTTGAAATTTTTTATACTAATAAGAATGGTAATAAGTATGGTTTTGATTTTTCTGATAAAATAAAAGATTTTAATGTAGATAATATATCCACTTATGATTCTGTTATGGAATTAGTAGATTTTTTTAATGAGTATAAAGATGATGATGATGATGATGATATAGAATATAATATTAATAATTTTATTATTGATTCATTTTATATGATCATATACATAAAATCTTATAAGATATTACATAAACGTAAATTCTACAAAGACTTGTATGATGATCTAATGCCTATAGCATGGCATCCAAGTAGGTATTTAGAATGGTGCGTTGATATTGATGAGTTAAAGTTTTTGAAAGAGTTATGGGGTGAAGATTGATAGGATCTAATTATGTTGTATAACACCCGTATGTGTTACATAACAAAATACGTGAAGGACCAGCTACGCTGAAATTTATCTAAATCTTAAATTAAAAGTTAGGGGAGAACCCTTCAGATCAAGTTTTTTCCATTCAACGTCTAAGATGCTTAAATCGAAGTGGTTTATAAGACTCTCATATTTTTGAACCGGAATTGATGGATATTCCTGTGAGGGTATGTTAGCAAGTAGGTGTGATGGTGAGAGTTTCACAAGTTCTCCATATTTGGTGTTATTCATATATGAAGACTTATTATCCACTATACTACACATAAGTCTAAGTGGTTCTTTAATCTGTATATTTATGGGGTATAATTCACCCGGATTTATGACTCCAGGCACCCCTAAACCAACTTGCAGCCCTCTCGTAAGTTTAATGTTGTAGTTCTTATTTGAATATAGATAGTCAACAGTATCAGTCTCAATGATTGTTATCTTTGCTCTATCAGTATCATTAAGAAAGATCGATTGAATATTACGCAGCGAATATGTACCGGGCTGAATTATTATGAGAGCTTGATTCTTATCATTGAATAATATCTGTTGATCCTTGAAATTAATCAATCTTTTGGTTTTTATATTACAATCCAGGAGTTGTATCTCCCGAAGATTTTTCAGTGGAGGATCTAAATATATCCTAGTTTCAGATTCATACATGGTAATGCTCAACATTTTTTTTTGTTTGGTTACTTCATATTCATCTTTAAATTTCTATAATCGATACTTTAAAAGATCCTACAACGACATTCGTAAAACATTAAGTTATATAACGCAAGCCAGTGTTACATAACAAAAATTTGCATTGACGTAATAACATTCCTGAGCGACGTTAGAAACCGACCTTTTTAAAGTAAACATAAAATCTACTTTTCAATTTCAAAACCACTTTACATTTTGCTTGTTGCTATGTCGTAAAAGTATGCAATCTATTGTTCTACACGTGAACACTAATTTACAAACAACCATAATCACGTGAAATACTCATGAACTACCGAAATAGATACCACGCAAATACACTAGAGACAATTATAAATGCTAATATATTATCTTCATGTTGTGTGGTCACGTCCGACTTCCTCTGGGGCCCTTCGGGTCTTTCATTCAGAGTTGAGGGTTTTGGTTTCCCTCCGGGGTTTTCCTTTGGTTTCGCTTCATTTTGTAAAGGTTTTGGATTTGTATCAGCTATATGAGGTAACTTTACCTTTGAAGATCCTAAGTTATGACTTATTCCAACCTGTTTTGCTTCAGTGTTTAGGGAATTATTCACTCCAAAATTCATATCATCACTCGCTTTCATAAGTTTGTTATTAAAACCAGTCACGCTCTCAGTGTTGATTATCATATTACTTGGCATTAACCATACACCAGGAGCAATAGCTAAATCAAGTCGTAATTTCGCTTCCTGTACAGCTAATTGATATCTTTGGATGGAACTAGAAATGTCATTTTCAATCACACTACTTTCAAATAAAGCTAAGAATTCTTGTTGAGTCTCGATCGCTCCACCACCATTACCATAAATCGAGTTTCTAGTGTTGACTTGTGCTCCCAATATACAGTAAACAAAAGCTTCAGCAGACCGATTCAATCTACCAAGTCCAGCTTTGGTGAGTCCATGACCACTTGTTGGGATAAACCAAGCATATTTGAAATCAGCAAAATCATCATTACGGATAAATGAGATGAGATTACCCTTTTCTTTCTTACCCCCTTCATCAGCGAATTTACCACCTTCACCAGGCCACTGATCTGCTTCATGATCGTAATTCCTTATCATATGTTGATGTGTAATTATGGGGGTCCTGGAACACATTTTTATTTCAATTTTATTTCGATTTTATTTCGATTTTATTTAGACTTTATTTTAATTATAATAAGTATTTTATAAACTGGACGAGACGGGGCTCTTGCCAAAATTTCATCAATACTTCATCAAGCTCCAACCAAGCCTCTACCAAACCCTTTGCCAAGCACCCACCAATCCCTCATAAAACCTTTATCAAACATTCCAGGTGCGGAGCGCAACAAACCCTTGTCAAACCGTAGCTAATATGTTACAAAATCGATGTGAATATGATACGCGGTCCTGGCACATTTAATAAAAATTTAAAAATAAAAATGATTTAAAAGAAATAAAATAATAATTAAATAAAGATGGAAAAATTAGAAACTTTGAGTAAAACAAATTTGAAAAGAATTGCGAGTTATTTAAAAATTAAAGGAAGATCAAAACTATATTTAAGAGAAGATTTTATTAATGAGTTTAAAAAATTTGAAGAAGAAAAAATTATAAATTTAATTGAAAAAGTCACCACTACTTGTCCTTATATTTGCATACATGAAAAACATAAATATTTTTGCAAAGAATGTAGAGGATCTCAAATATGCATTCATGATAAAGTTAAATATTTTTGCAAAAGTTGTAAAGGAGCACAAATATGTATACATGGAAGAGTTAAATATCGTTGTAAAGATTGTGGTGGCTCACAAATATGTATACATAATAAGCAAAAACAACAATGTAAGTATTGCGGGGGATCGCAAATATGTGAACATGGTAAACAAAAAGCTTCTTGTAAGGAATGTAGAATAAAATTAAAATTATGATTTAAAGATAAAAATTAAATTATTAAAAATGAATCAAGAAGAAGATTATATTAATGAGGACGGATTTTTTGAGTTAAATTATCTTAATGAAAAAAGACTTTGTGTTAATGATTTTTTGAAGAAAATAAAGATGGATTTTTTATATAAAATTACAAAAAATATTGGTTTTATTGATGAAAATAATGGGGGAATTTTTTTTAAAACCAGGTATATTAATAAGTATAATCATTTGTGTTTTTTAGATTTTTATTATAATATAAAAAATTTTTTTGAGGACGAGGAAGTTTATGATAGGTTTACTACTGTTATAATAGATTATGTAAAAAGACAAGAAAAAGAATATGCTGATTTGATGAAATTTCTTTATGATGATGATGATGATGATGATGATGATGATGACGAACAGATAGAATATAATATTAATAATTGTATTATTGATTCATTTAAAGCCGAGTTAAAACCGGATTTTGATAAGATATTTCATAAAGAAGAATTTTACAAAGACTTAAATAGGGATTTAATGAAAGAAATACATAAAAGAAAATTCTACAAAGACTTACATGAGGATTTAATTGTTGTAGCATGGCACCCAAAAAGAGTTGTGGATTGGTGTTATGATATTGAGGAGCAAGAGATTTTTAATTCTTTACCAGATGAATAATCTTATATAATTATGTTATATAACCACTCTTTTAGGTTACATAACAAAAATTTATCTAAATCTCAAACTAAAAGTTATGGGAGAACCCTTCAGGTCAAGTTTTTTCCATTCAACATCTAAGATGGTTAAATCAAAATGGTTTATAACGCTATCATATTTTCGAACTGGAATAGTTGGATAATCCTTTGAGGGTATGTTTGCAAGTAGGTTTGATGGCGTGAGTTTCACAAGTTCTCCATATTTGGTTTTATTCATATATGAAGACTTATTATCCACTATACTACACATAAGTCTCAGTGGTTCCTTAATCTGTATATTTATGGGGTATAATACACCTGGATTTATGACTTCGGGTATGCCTAAACCAATCGCTAACCCTCTCGTAAGTTTAATGTTAAAGTTCTTATTTGAATATAGATAGTCAACAGTATCAGTCTCAATTATTGCTATCTTTGCCCCATCAGTATCATAAAGAAAGATCGATTGAATATCACGCAACGAATATGTGCCGGGTTGAATTATTATGTGAGCTTGATTCTTATCATTGAACAATATCTGTTGTTCCTTGAAATTAATCAATCTTTTGGTTTGTATATTACAATCTAAGAGTTGTATCTCCCGAAGATTTTTCAGCGGAGGATCTAAATAAATCCTTGTTTCAGACTCATACATGGTAATGCTTAACATTTTTGTTTTGATTACATAATATTCACCTTTTTAAATTTCCATTGACGTAATCACATTCCTGAGCGACGTTAGAAACCGACCTTTTTGAAGTAAACATAAAATCTACTTTTCGATTTCAAATCTACTTTACATTTTGCTTGTTGCTATGTCGTAAAAGTATGCAATCTATTGTTCTACACGTGAACACTAATCCAAAAACAATGATAATCACATGAAATGGCCATGAACTACCGAAATAGATACCACGCAAATACACTAGAGACAATTATAAATGCTAATATATTATCTTCATGTTGCGTGGTCACGTCCGGCTTTACGCGTAGCGAGTCTGAGCCTTTGGCAGGCTTTTCATTTTGCGTTAGAGGGATTTTTGGTTTCGGATTTGTCTCAACTATTGAATGAGGTAACTTTAACTTTGAAGATCCCATGTTATGACTTATTCCAACCGGTTTTGATTCCACGTTTAGCGAATTATTTACTCCAAAATTCATATCATTACTCGCTTTCATAAGTTTGTTATTATATCCAACCACGCTTTCAGTATTGATTATCATATTACTTGGCATCAACCACACACCAGGAGCAACAGCTAAATCAAGCCGTAATTTCGCTTCTTGTACAGCTAATTGATATCTTTGGATAGAGCTAGAAATGTCATTCTCAATCACACTACTCTCAAATAAAGCTAAGAATTCTTGTTGTGTCTCGATTGCTCCACCGCCATTACCATAAATCGAGTTTCTAGTATTAACTTGTGCACCTAATATACAATAAACAAAAGCCTCAGCGGATCTATTCAATCTACCGAGTCCAGCTTTAGTGAGTCCATGTCCACTTGTTGGAATAAACCAAGCATATTTGAAATCAGAAAAGTCATCATTACGAATGAATGAGATAAGATTACCATTTTCTTTCTTACCACCGTCATCAGCAAATTTATTACCTTCACCGGGCCATTGATCTGCTTCTTTATCATAATTCCTTATAATATGTATATTTTGATATCCTCCTCCTTTTCCATGATATCCTGCGCCATAATCAAGAAATATATCTCCCAATCCACCGTTTCTACCACCTTTCCATCTAAAGTCAGAATTATTACTAATCCCAAATTCTGCACACAAACGTTGATATGCTACTTTACTATATGGATTATTGTTTATTACAAAGGGCTGCTCATCGGGTAAGGGAAGGCTTAATTCATAAAGTATTCGTCTTATTGTAAAATATATATGAAACTTAATGAAGCTATTTACTACTTTAGGGTAATTTAGGCTTTCAAAAAGACTAATACCGCAACCAGATGTTGCACACCAAACTGCAAAGTTAAGTTGCTGAGGCCAATAATTCATATCTGGAGCATTCAGCCATTTTCTACTTTGTTTTCCAAATTTGAAAGTCACAACTTGATTGGTAAAAACATCACGCATCTTTGCTGTGAAATTCTTTGTATTTGAAACATATATATCTAGTGAGGTTAGCATTTTTGTTATGTCACTTGTAAAGTCATCAAAGTTAATAGCTGGTATAGGATAACTTTGGTTAGTCATGGTTAAACTATTTGGAAATGAACCAAGCTTAACTTTATTTTCTAATCCTAAATCTTGCCATAATAATGTTTTCAAATTATTAGAAAGATTTTCAGTCCATGTTTTCCCAGTAGGATCATCATTAGACATGATTGTTATTCCATTAACTTTCCACTTAATATATCCTCCAAATGAATCATTCACAAATGTAAATTTATCAAGGTTTGCGTTTGGATATCGGGTTTTAAAATCTGTAAGCAACATCTTATTCTTTTTTTTTCTTCGATTAGATCATGTCTTTATATTTAGAATAAGATGTAAAGTATTAATCTTCAATAGTATTTCTAATCCCCGCAAAACAATTACAACCTACATCAGTTTTCTCATATGAAATTTTTAATGTGTGGGACCGGTTAACTCTTTTAATAGATCTGCACGAACTTCTCTTCTTATCTGCGACATGTTTAAGTTTTTTTCTGTATCTCTCCTAAATTTTTGTCTGATTTCTAGTTTTAGTTTTTGAAACTTTTCCAACTCTGCTAAAATTATAGAAAATTCTTGATCAGATATAACATTATCTTTCAATGCCTTTGAAACCAAGTCGTTAATGGTGTTTAATTTTGATTTTGCTATAGAAACAGTCTGTTCGTGTTTGCTAACTTTATTTGAAAGTCTTTTTGATGCCGCACCAAATCCAACAGATATCCCTCCACAAATTCCACCGACAACACCCAAGGGAACACCAATAATAGCCCCAAAACCGGTAAGAGAAGTTCCAAGCCCGCTTGCAGAAAGAATAACTGAAAGCACGCCACTACAAACACTAATTTTTGTAAATATTCCTCTTGCTCTATTGTATTTTTTCCTTACATCTTCGTAATGTTTAATTTCTCTCTCAAGATTTTGTAATACTTCACTTGATTTTTGTAGTCTGAAATTAACTGGATCTGAATTATTAGGTAATCCAGGATAAATTCTGTTGTAGTCTTCCATATTGTATTTTACTGATCAACTTGATATCTTTAAATTTGTTACTTTCTCCTCTTTTTTATACTTTCAACAAAATACAAAACCACAGCCATTATCAAAAGCCAAGCATTCTTACCTAAAAATCCAATAACCTCGCCTGCTGTTTTGAATAGAAAGCTAACTATTGCACCAACCATTCCAGGCAATATTTCACCCAGTTTTTTACCAAGAGTTTTCAATCCATTTCCAACACCTTTTCCTAAAGTGGATAATCCTTTTGAAAGATTAGAAACTATAACCCCAATGATAACACCTACAGCACTCACAACAGAAAATACTGTAAACCCATACTTTTTGAATATATACTTTATCCTCTCTCGTAATGGCATTCTTTCCTGAATTCTATCTCTCTCACCCTCCATGTTTGATATATCATTCTGTTCATTAGTAATTTCTGTATTTAGATTTTCAAGCTCAGTATTTTCCTCCGGCGTTCTTTCTCTCCTATTCTCTGCAATTTCTGTATTTAGATTTTCAAGCTCAGTATTTTCCTCCGGCGTTCTTTCTCTCCTATTCTCTGCAATTTCTGTATTTAGATTTTCAAGCTCAGTATTTTCCTCCGGCGTTCTTTCTCTCCTATTCTCTGCAATTTCTGTATTTAGATTTTCAAGCTCGACATCATTATTTGATGTTCTGAGCGGCATATCCCTAAGGAAGTTTGCCCTCTCAATCTTTTTATTTAGTGTTTCTTTTCTTTTTTCTATTTCATTATTCATATCTTCAACAATATCTTCTGCTCTTGAACCTAAAGCTTCCAATATCTGTTTACCAGGTTTTGCATATTTATTTAAAATATTTCCAAACTTCCCGTCTATAAGAATATAAAGTGCGGCTCCCGGCCTTTTCAAACTAATAGCAGGCACCTTAACCCCACCTCCAATATCAATTTGACTAATTTCAAGTTTTGAAGCTTGCAAACGGGGGTAAATTTTTCTTATTTCTTTTTCAGCATCTTCTCGTTCTTTCGCTTTATCTTTAGGTTTATCACCCCGTTTTTCCCACAATCCTCTCCCACCAAAAGATGTTTCTGCAGCCGCATCATCTGGTTTAATTACCGTAGTGGTGGATGATATTGTATCCATTTCCATTTCTCTATAATCATCATCATCATCATCATCATCATCATCTAGATCAGGGTTTTCAAATTTTGGTATTAATGGTTCTTCTGCTTCAGCCATGATTTTTTACTCATCAGTAAGAAATCTTTAAACTGCTCACGCAATTAACTAAAAGAATTTACTTACCATATAACCCAATGCCAACATACCACCACCTACATATACCATTTCACCCATCTTTTGATTATCGCTGGGTCTATAATAATCAGAGAATTTAGGTTCTTGCATTTGTTCATATAATGCAAATTGTTCATTTGTAGTTGAAATATTTTTTGATGCTTGATATTTTTCATCTTTTTTCTTAATTTTCCAATCCATTAGTTTTTGTCTTTTTTCCTGATATACTGCATAATCTCTTTGATATTTTTCCATTGCTTTATCGTGTCTTATTTTTTCTGTATCAACATTTTTTCCTGTTAATTTTTTTACAAGATAGTTTCCGCCAACAAAAGCTGTTGCATTAAAAATAGCTCCACCAATCATCATTCCTATTGCTGCTGCCATGTTTGATTATTTTGGTAAAATCTTTTGATCCTCTAAATAGGTTTTTAGATATATACTTCCGGATAATACAGCTACCCATTTTGCATAATTTGTAATACTTGAGGATGGGTCATTCAAAAATGATTCTTTCATCATCTTTTTAGCCACATATCCAACACCAGCCCCTAATCCAATAAGGACTGCCGAATCAGTAACAGTTTTCACAAGTTTGTTTTCGTTTGACATGATTTTTTACTACATCAGTAAGAAACTTTTAAATGGCTTTATGTAGTAAAAAATAATTTATAATTACATCATTCCAATTTTTGGTCGATCTAGCGTTTGTGGTTGAGAGGGAATATTTGATGGCGACGGTATTTGAGGAACTTGAGATAAATCAGGTATTCTGTTTTTATTATCCTCCTTTTGTCGGTATCTCATAAACATATCAAATGCTGTAAAACCTATTCCAACAATGGATAATACGGTTGTAAAAGATAGTTCCGGTAGCCACGCTTTCGATTCATTATTTGTCTTTTCTATATTTTCATTTTGATCCACAGCTCGTAGGGTCTCTTCTTCCTTTTTAATTTGCTCTTCACGTTTCATTTCCCTGGCTAATGCATCTTTTGCTTTTTTATTATATTCAGCTAATTTTTTACCAGCTGCTACTTTTTTAGGATCTTTTTCCCGTTTTTTTGTATCTTTATTTTCTGGTTTGGGATCAGCTGTAATTTGTTCCGCAAAGCGGGGAGGGGCTTCGCCCCGATCAACTTGTTCATTTTGTTCAGACATTATTTTACATATCATTAAGAAATCTTTAGACCACTTAGGAATGATATGTAAATAAAATAATAGTATGCTCAGTAAACAGTATCAGTACCGCTAGCATCTTGCTTAGTAGTCTGCTCAGTTTTGTTAGAATCATCTGTATTAGTACTTGTAACTTGCTGTATTTTTCCTATTTTAACATGTTTAGCAACCTGGAATAAGCCGCTAGCAAGTGCTGCCAGTCTTCCTGCTTTCAATGCTAAGAGCCCTACAATGTTTGTCAGTTCACGATTAACCAAATCATCCTTCTTCAAATCAGAACAAAGAGCTTCTATATCATCAACCGGAACTAAATATGAAATAAGTTTGGAAACTAATTGAAGGGATGAATCAACCAATCCACCGTTAATTTTTTTACCCATTACCGCTTGATATCGATTAAAATATTTTTCTACATCTTTTTCTGATAATTTTTTTATATCACCCAAACTCATTTCAACTCCTAAATATTCCTTTGTGGTTCCAAGAGCTGCTAGAATTGCTAGTGATTCTTGTTTTATTTCAAGTTCATTATCATCATTATCTTTTCCCGATCCTCCCTGCGGTCGGTCTGTTTTTCCTACAGTCTTTTCTTCTTCAATGTAATCTTCAACTTCTGTCATCTTTTATGGTGGTACATTTACTATTTTTAAATCGTTATTCCCCGTTTGGTACTTCCAAATAGCAATTAAATGGGTGTCTTAAAGATAAACACAGTCTAGAATATTTTTCAGTTTTCAGGAGTTTAACAAACTTTTTACTAGTTTCATAATCCATATCTCCTCCATAATCTTCAAAAAACATCTTCATACCTTTTTGCGATGGGTTATGGAAAGAGACCACACAAGCTACATTTTCACGGAATGGTTTTGCTATCGATGTTAATTGCTGAGTGAGAACCCAAACTGATAATCCATGATGTCTTCCGGAGAATGCCAAATCTATAAACTTGTTAGATCTTTTCTTCAGGTCACCCGAAACAGCACAATCATCTAAAATTATTAATGTATTTGTTCCCGAAAATAAAGTTTGACAATCAGTTAATAACTCATTAATCTCATCAATGTTACTAGCATCTGGTGATAATACAAAGAAACGTTTATCTCCTCGAGCAAAATTATGATAAGTTTTATTCTTAGAATAAGTTGGACATATTAAAACAATGTAATCAAAAATTTTTCGGAATGGTCCTCTTAGCTGATTGATGAGGTACTTTGTTTTTCCACAATTTGTTGGACCGGTTATGATACAATGGAATGGTATTTTTTCTCGTAGTTCTTCCATGATTTTTTGTATCATAACATAATATTTTTTTAAATTCGCTTCCAGCTTCGCTGGGGAGGGCTCCGCCCGATCGCGGGCCCAGAGGGTTTTAGTACTTAATGGAGCGTAAACCTGAATTCATAATCTCCATCATTGCATCAGCTACAACAAACATATGACAGGTTATAGTGCCAGATCCACTTTGTTTTCTTTTAATTTCTAGTTTTACACCATCTTGTGTATTGTTTAATGCTAGACCACCTCCATGAATACCATTATCTGGGTGAGTTCTCATATCAACCCAAAGAGCAAACTTATCAGCATAAAAATCCTTTTCTTTTACGGATGGCGGACTATAAACATCATCTCTCTCAAATCGTTTCTTTACTGACTCCCACAGATCTGATGGTATCATTCCCTTAGAGTATAATCGATTTGGAACACCATCAACATCTATATTAATCGAGGTTATACCTGGATTGTAAAAATTCTCAGAGTTACGTGCTCCTGCTGCGAATGGTAATGTAAACAAACATAATATCCCCGTCATTGATCTTCTAGGTAGATTAATATGCTGATTGATAACACCATCACCGCCTATGGAAAAGGTAAAGGTTTTGTGTAGAGTAACATTTTCATAAAAAAACCCTTTGCCGACTTGATAAGCTGCTTGTGCCTCACGAGCCAAGTATTCACTTGAAATGGAAGAATATTCCAACTCAAGGTTTTTGATTGAATAAGATGGAGTCTTAGTAGTGTCAGAATAAACAACAATATCATTAATTGGAGCAAGTGTAATCTCAAATATTAGATGATGATCTAGAGCTTTTGGGTAAAAAACTCCATGATCGTTTAGAATAGGATGGTTTAGTGGTATACGATACTTGGTGTTATGTACTGATGCAAGGGTAACTGCCTTAACATCTTGTGTTTTCTTATCGCCCGCATTTGTCCTGAGCTTTCTCATGTTTTCAGAAGAAATACCTTGTTTTAATCTATCTTCACGTTCTTCATCTGTTAAGAATAAGTCATGATAGGTTTGAAATAGATCATATCTTTGAGTATCCTGTAATGTTTCTCCTCCAAAAAGAACTTTAAGTCTAGATACAAGATTACTACCTACATTATTCACGAGTGTGTTATTAGCATGCCCATCTACATCTAAATCAAATAGTAGAGATACACTTCCAGGTACAATCACTAAATTCTCAGAAAGTTTTGGAATATTTATATATAATGTTTCTCCAGGGCTAGCAGATGAAGGATTGAGAGTAATTCGGTTAATTGTTGATTCCGCTTTCAAACCAAATGGTTCCCGTGGAATTCTGTTTGGATTAATTTTTTCAGACGTCATTGTAATTTATAAGATACTTTGGTTAATCTTTAAATGAGTAACGAAAAGATATCAAAAATAACGGCGAAGCCGGGCCCGACTTTAAGTCGGATATATTATTCAACTGAAGGATACTGGAAAGGATATTCCGCTATTAGTAAATTAGCTGATAAGGCGAAAGTAAGTGAAGATGAAGCAAAACAATGGTTAGAGAAACAAGCAATATGGCAAATTTATCTTCCAGCTCCCAAGCATATACCTAGACCGCACTGGACTGTAGATAAACCAAATAAGATTCACCAAGCAGATTTATTATTTTTACCGCATGATAGAGTTGGAAGAAAAACATATAAATATGCATTAGTTGTGGTTGATATCGCCTCGAGATACAAAGATGCGGAGCCATTAACCACAAAAGAAAGTCGAGAAATATCAAATGCTTTTGAAAAAATATATTCTAGAAGATTGAAATACCCTAAAACATTAATGGTTGATCCTGGAAAAGAATTTATGGGCGAGGTTACAAAACTTATGAATTATCATAATGTGAAAATACAGAGAAGTGAAGCAGGAAATCATAGAGCTCAAGCATTTGTTGAAAACGCAAACAGAATATTAGGAGAAAGATTATTTAGTCATCAATATGCGCAAGAAATGGTAAGTGATGCCCGATCCGCAAAGCGGGGAGGCCCTTCGGACCGATCAAGAGTATGGGTGAAAAGATTACCAGATATTTTGAAAACTTTGAATAATACACCAACGAGAATAACTGGTAAAGAGCCTGTTAAATCTATAAAACAGAAGGAGGTTGATATTGAACCTAAAAAGTATAATCGAGTTGTTGGTCTTGATGAGGTTAGATTGTCTCCTTATGTTAACGTTAGATATTTATTATTTCCCGGCGAACTTGAGGGTGGTGAAAAAAGGAGAGCAACTGATCCTATTTGGAGTATCAAAGTTTATGATATTTCAAAAAGTATTATTACACCTAATCAACCAGTTTTATATTATTTAACTGATGGGCCGAGGCGTGGATTTGTAAGGGAAGAATTGCAAGTTATTCCTTATGATACGCAGTTACCTCCTAATTCTGTTTTAGTTAGATCCAGCTCTGCTGGGGAGGGCTCCGCCCGATAATGACCATATGGAAGAGTATGTTTTCCATCTTTACAAATTATTCTCTTATCATCATCAGCCGATAGTGCAACTTTATTAACAGTTTCAGTATAAACAAAATGCTTATAACTTCTTATTACAGGCATTTCTCTCATCTGCTTTGCTTTGCTATCCAAACATTCCTTGTAATCATCAAATCTTATACTATTTTCTACAACTGATTTCTTCATTCCTTTATCCTTTTTTATTTCTTCACCATCATCCATCCTAAAAGCATATAGCTTAGCTCGTAGACCAACAAATTCGGTTATTATTCTACCACCAGCTTCATCTTTAAACTTACCAATTACTTTTTTGTTTACGCCCGTCTCAATACCTGATTGATGATTTTTAGGGTAATTGCTGGTGTCAAACATTTCTCTAACATCAGGGCTTATATCCTTATAGAAATCCTCAGTTTCTATATCATATACAAGACTATCTGTATCTGTCATAAGTAATTTAGCTTTTTCACCATATTTTGGTTTAATATAATTATAATGAAAGTCATACATCATTGATTTACTTATATCTAAAATACACATTCCTAAGTAAATAGGTTTATTGTATTTTATATGTGTTTTATTCATATGAACTGCCATAAGATTTTCAGAAAAAATAGTACGACGATTATAGTTAGCTTTTGATATTAATTTTCTTGCTTCTTTCTCATTAGTAACCAATCTTATATCAACCCTTTTTCTAAGATTTTCCATTGTTTTTCCAAATACAGAGTTGTTCATGAGTTTGAAGAAATCTTTTTCAAAGTCGTTTTTCGCTTGTGCTCTCAATTTTGTATTCAAATCTATGTAAGGTTTTAACCATGCAGACTCTTTAAATGTAATTCCTCTATGAATCTTTGTTACTTCTAATCCTAGACTTTCATATTTTTTTAGAGTTTCATGGTGAACAACATAATTCTTTTTATCATTTAGGTTTGGTATTAATTTCTCAACCCTATTAACCTTAATTCTTTCTGGAGCAAGCGGGTAGTCACTATGTAAATCATGAAGATGTTGTGGATATTTTAAATCAACCTCTAATATACAAGACATATTTTTCCAGTTTTTTAGTTCTTTTTCACTCATCCATTTTAAATCACGAGTTGGGAGTGGTTCACTCATTGCTCCACCATATAAGTTGTTTGCATCGAGATATTCTATATAATTTGTAACCATTTTAGGATCATATTCTTTCATGTACGGGTTATTTGCTTTAGCATATCTGTTTGATATTTGAGCTATGCCACCTCGAACTCCTTTCTCAATCATAATTAACATATCAATGTCGATTATCATCTCCAATTCAATTTTGGTTAACTTTAACATTGCGTCCCAAGCCAGACCCGGTGCTGTATAATACCAAGCAGGGTCCAAACTATAATTACTTTGGCAAACATCTCTAAAGTTTTCAAAAACATCAGCTAATAATAACACATCAGACTGAAGATATAGATTGAGGTAATCTCGCATTGTTTTCATATTAAAAGTTTCCCATACCTTTTTAGCATGTTTATAATCTTCATCTGAAATATCTTCACCCCTAAGTTTTGAGTAAAAAGCTTCCTTTGGCGGAAGTTGGGTTTCGTTTAATTTATCAAAATCATCAAGCCAATCATATGGGAATACTCCCTTTCTCAATAATAACTTTAATTCTTCACCTACAAAATACTTTGTAATTTCATGTAGTTTTTTATCTGTTGGATTAAGACACCTACTTCCTTTTATTATACCTTTACAAACATCACACTTTCCACATTTAGTAAGATTACTAGACAAACTATCAAGACTGGATGACATAAATTTTAATGAATCTATGAACCTTATATCTCTCTTAACATCTATCATCTTATCACTTTCTTTATCTTTGTAGGTATCAACCACAATCTCTTTCGAGAAAGAAATATACTTTTCCTCATTATTTGGTATAAGTTTTATTTTACCTTCTGTTTTTGCTAGATTATTAATAAATAGATGAGCATCATAACCTGATAAATTGTGAATTATAACAGGAAAGAATTTTGGAATCTTATAATTTAAATTGCATTCATTATGTGCTGCACCTCTATACTTTCCTGTAAGATGACAGTGATCTATTACCTTATCTTCACCCAATTCTTTCTCACATATATGACAATGAGTTGCGTTTTCATAGTTTATTTTTTCATCTTCAGTCATATTCTTCTTATTAAACTTTTTGAATCTTTTTACATTATAACTAATACATTTTTTATAAATTTCCTTAAATTCTTTCTCTAGATATTCAACAAATTTCTGCGCTACATCATCTTCTTCTGATTCGGCTGTATATCTATAAAATCTTGATTTACATATTTTTTCATTAAAACTCTTAATATAACAACCAAATGCAACTGGTTTGTGAGTTTGATATTTATTTGTAAAACTTTTGCTTTTATCTAGAGGCTCATTATTTTTTATTTGTTTCAAAACACACTCAAAATCAGCATATGCAACAAAAGGTATTCTCATTTTTTTCACAAAATTTTTAAAAGAAATAAAACAAGGATTTCCATCTTTATCTTTTAGCATATCAATCCTTGCTTCATTGTATAAATAACAATATCCTTCATGCTTTTCCAATGAGCTTTTCAAATGAAAATGGCTCAAACAATTATCACAAAAGTACAACTTACATTTACGTTTAGTAACTTGCCTTCGTATAAGTGCACTAATATTCTTTATTAAAACAAAGTGTTTATTTGGCTCTTCATCTTTATTTATCTCTTCATCTTTATTTATCTCTTCTGTTAATAAAAGTAATCTAATCAATTTAAATCCACGTTTACTACTTCTTTTTATAGGATATACACCTATTTTCTCATCATATCCATATATTGCAATATCATAATCATTTTGGTTTTCAAAATTAACAACATCTTGTATTGTGCTTGGGAAATTAATTCCATTCCAATTAAAATTCTTTGATTGTTCTTTCAATTCTTTAGTTATTCTTTGTGGATTTTTATCAGTTGGATATACATCTCGTGTTACACACCACTTAAAACATTCATCATCATTATAATTCTGTGGATTAATAATTGCATTTCTGTTTAACAATTCTTTTGGTAGTGGAATATAAGATCCTCCTAAAAGTGGAACAAAACGATCTATAAAAATGTCAAAGAATAGTACACGTTCGAATTCCCAACCAGATCCATTATTTATAAAATTTTCAAATAATACAAGTTGTTGCCCTGTTAATCTATCAAATAATTCTGATAAATCTGTTGCCTCGAGAACAATTTCTGATTTTTCAGAAGGAAAGGGCCTATCACAGTATTCAATTTCCCCAGTGTTAATATTTTTTTTCTTGAACATGCATGAAAATATAAATTTTGTCTTTAATGAATTATGTGATTCAACTCTCTTTCTAAGTAAATCTATAACTTTTGGTTTGATTTTATGTAAGAATGTCTTTTCATCATTCTTTTCATTTCCTTCAATCCTATAACTTAAATAATTACCATTAATAGCTGATTCAAATTGTCTTGGCGTAAAATCTTCTGCAATTTCTCTTCCCTCATTTCTTTTTGGTCTTTCACCTTCCTTCACATAATCCCTATTATTTTTTCTTTCACCTTTCTTATTATCACTTTTAGGTGGTGGTTTTATTTCTTTGGGTTTATTTACTTTTTTATATCTTTCAATAAATTTTTTAGCTACTTTTTCTACTTTATTTTTTGCTGCTAATGCTTTATTTTTTACTTTTTCAGGTATGTATGGTTTTACTACATTCCAAAACTTGTTTATTGCATTTCCCAAAAAAGTATTTTGTTTTGGCGGTTGTTTTGTTTTTATTATAGGCGGTGGCGGGCGTGGAGGAGCTCTTCTACGACGATTAGGCGGTGGGCCTGGTGGAGTTCCGGGACGGCGATTAGGCGGTCTGCCTGGGGGAGGGCTAACTGGCGAATCAGGCATTGGCGGAGGAATAGTTAAAGGGGGTAAATTTGGCCTATTTGCTGTTCTTATTTGTTGTGGTTCAATTTCTGGAATTGGAAGAGGTAAATTTGGTTGATCTATTGGCCTCATTGGTGTATTACGTAACTCATTAACAATTCCAGCAATATTAGTAATAATTTGTTGAATATTATTGGTTATTTCAGGAATATTACTCAATGCTTCAACAAAATCTCTTTTATTAAAACGCGATCGGCCAGGAATATTATACCATCTAGCCAAATGTTTCAGTTGCACAACATTTAATCTTCTTAATTCTTGTTCCATTTTGTATATTAATTCTTCTTCTTATTTAATTATTATTTTATTTCTTTTAAATCATTTTTATTTTTAAATTTTTATTAAATGTGCCAGGACCGCGTATCATATTCACATCGATTTTGTAACATATTAGCTACGGTTTGACAAGGGTTTGTTGCGCTCCGCACCTGGAATGTTTGATAAAGGTTTTATGAGGGATTGGTGGGTGCTTGGCAAAGGGTTTGGTAGAGGCTTGGTTGGAGCTTGATGAAGTATTGATGAAATTTTGGCAAGAGCCCCGTCTCGTCCAGTTTATAAAATACTTATTATAATTAAAATAAAGTCTAAATAAAATCGAAATAAAATCGAAATAAAATTGAAATAAAAATGTGTTCCAGGACCCCCATAATTACACATCATATGTACATTTTGATATCCTCCGCCTTTCCCATTAGTTCCTCCCGTCGGCCGGTATCCAGAACCATAATCAAGGAATATATCTCCTAATCCTCCATTTCTTCCACCTTTCCATCTAAAATCAGAATTATTACTAACCCCAAATTCTGCACACAATCTTTGATATGCTACTTTACTATAAGGATTATTATTTATTACAAAAGGTTGCTCATCAGGTAATGGAATACTTAATTCATATAATATCCGCCTTATTGTGAAATACACATGAAACTTAATGAAGCTATTCACTACTTTAGGATAATTTAGACTCTCAAAAGGACTTATACCGCAACCAGATGTTGCACACCATACTGCAAAGTTCAGTTGTTGTGGCCAATAATTCATATCGGGTGCGTTCAACCATTTTCTACTCTGTTTTCCAAATTTGAAAGTCACAACTTGATTGGTAAAAACATCACGCATCTTTGCTGTGAATTTCTTAGTATTTGACACGTATATATCCAGCGAGGTAAGCATTTTTGTTATATCACTTGTAAAGTCATCAAAGTTAATAGCTGGTATAGGATAGCTTCGATTAGTCATAGTTAAACTTTTTGGGAATGAACTTAATTCATCAGAGGTAAACCCCGAAGGATCATCCAATCCTAAATCTTTCCATAAAAGTTTTTTCAAACGAGGTGACAGGTCATCAGTCCATGTTTTTCCGGTTGGATCATCATTAGACATGATTGTCATTCCATTGAATCTCCACCTAATGTATCCACCATACGGATCAGCTACAACTTCAAATTGACTTTGATCAGCATTTGGATATTTATTTCTGAAATCCTTGAGTGTCATTTTATTCTTTATGTTTAGAATAAGATGCAAAGTCTTTAGACCGGCTTCGCCGATATGTTTTTAAATCACCTACGGTTTATTTTTAATACCGTTCTTTTCTAATACCAGCAAAACAATTACATCCCACAGGAGTTCTCTCAAATGACATTTTCAACGTACGGGACCGGTTAGCTCTTTTAATATGTCCGCACGAACATCTCTCCTTATCTGTGACATGTTTAAGTTTTTTTCTGTATCTCTCCGAAATTTTTGTCGGATTTCTAGTTTTAGTTTTTCAAACTTTTTCAACTCTTCTAAAATTATAGAAAATTCTTGGTCGGATATAACGTTATCTCTCAATGCTTTTGAAACTAAGTCTTGAATGGTGTTTACCTTTGCTTTTGCTAGAGAAACAGTCTGTTCGTGTTTACCAACTTTATGAGAAAGTTTTTTAGAAGCCACACCACATCCAACCGATACTCCCCCACAAATACCTCCGACAACTCCCAATGGAATACCAACAAGGGCACCAAAACCAGTAAGAGAGGTTCCCAATCCACTTGCAGATAGGATAACTGAAACCAACCCACTACAAACACTGATTTTAGTAAATATTCCTCTCGCTCTATTGTATTTTTTTCTAACTTCCTCATAATGTTTAATTTCCTTCTCAAGATTATGTAGTACTTCGCATGACTTTTGTAGTCTGAAATTATTTGGATCACCATTTATTGGTAATTGTGGATAAATCGAGCTTTGCTCGGGACCGGCTACGCCGTAAATTCTATTGTAGTCATCCATATTGTATTTTACTGATCAATAGGAAATCTTTAAATGAATTCGGAAAGGTTTGTTATCGTCTCTTCTTTTTAAACTGTTCCACAAAATATAGAACCACAGCCATTATCAAAAGCCAAGCGTTCTTACCTAAAAATCCAATAACCTCACCAGCTGTTTTGAAAAGAAAGCTCACTATAGCTCCAACCATTCCAGGTAATATTTCACCGAGTTTCTTACCAATATTTTTCAAACCATTTCCAACACCTTTACCCAATGTTGTTAGACCTTTGGAAAGATTAGAAACGATAACACCAATAACAACACCAACAGCACTCACAACTGCAAAGACTGTAAAACCATACTTTTTGAATATATACTTTATCCGATCTCTTAATGGTAGATTTTTAAGTAATTCATCATTTCGTCTCTCCAGATCACTCATTTGTTCTTGATTGGAAATTATTTGTTTTCTTACCACTTCTCTCAATTTATCAACCTCAGATTGTAAACGATCATTACTTTGTTCCAGATTTTTTAAATTGTTTGCTCCCCTCTTATATTTTTCGAGGTCATCTTTGTATCGATTCAATTCAAATTTAATTTTATCAACCTCTGTTTTAGCTTCTATCTTCTGTTTAACAGCAGCATCTAAATAGCTTTCACTTTCCGCGATTCTGGTTTGTTGTTTTTCAATTATAGCTCTCAACTCTTTTCTATTAATTGTAACATAACGTTCTATCTCCTTTTCACCTGTTTCTACAACTGCTCTTAACCCATCTAAAGCATTATTTAAATCCTTATTTTTTTCATTAGCTACATTCAATTGTGATGAAAGATAATCATTTCTTACAGCCATGGTTTCATAAACAGCACCTAACGCTTTTATTATTTTTTTTCCCAAACCATCAACTTTTATTTCACCATTTTTATCAATTAATATATGTTCTGCGGCATTACTCTGGCCGCTCAATTTAACCTTCAAATTACCATCCTTATCCCATTCTGCTGTAAATGGAGAATCCAAAGGGTTGAAATCGGGAAATATACGTTTGATATGTTGTAGTGCATCTCTCCTTTCATCATATTTATCACCAAGTAATGGTCTTCTTTCATCATAATCCTCATCATCATAACCAGGGTAATTTAGACGAGAGGTGGATGTCTTTTCGATTGGAGACAAATAAAATGTATCATCTTCATTATTATCACCGCCTAGTTCGTTTGATTTATTTAGTATAGTAGGATCTAATTCTTCTCCTCCTTCTGCCATGATTTTTTACTCATCAGTAAGAAATCTTTAAACTAATCACACAATTACCTAAAATAATTTACTAGTCATATATCCCAACGCTAACATACCACCACCTACATATGCCATTTCACCCATCTTTTGATTGTCACTAGGTCTATAATAATCAGAGAATTTTGGTTCAATTTCATCTTTAGATTCATGTGTCTGACTATACAATTTCAAAGCTTCATCGGTATTAGAAATATTTTTTGAGGCTTGGTATTTATCATCCTTTTGTTGTACTTTCCAATCAATGAGATTCTGTCTGTTTTCCTGATATTTTGCATAATCTTTTTGATATTTTTCTAATGCCTTATCGTGTCGTATTCGTTCTGCATCTGTTTTATCACCTGAGAGATATTTTGCAAGATATGATCCGCCAACAAAGGCGGTTGCATTCAAAATAGCTCCTCCAACCATCATTGCTATTGTTGCCATATTTTTAGTTTGGTAAAATCTTTTGATCCTCTAAATATGTTTTTAGGTACATACTACCTGACAATACAGCTACCCATTTAGCATAGTTTGTAATACTTGAGGATGGATCGTTCATAAATGATTCTTTCAGAGCTTTTTTAGCTACATATCCAACTCCAGCTGCTAATCCGATAAGGACTGCTGAATCAGTAACAGTTTTCACAAGTTTGTTTTCAGTTGACATAATTTTTTACTAAACAGTAAGAAATCTTTAAATCGCTTAGCGGGTCCGTAGGAAACTACTTATTTCATCTGTTCCTCCCTTCGGTCGGTTAGATTCAACCTTATAACATTGCTATTTTCGGAGTTGGTAGGGCAGTGGTATGTGAGGGTTGGGTGCGGATATTTTGAGGTGGTCTTTGGGGAACTTGTAATAAATCAGGTTTTTTTTTTTTTTATAATATCTCATAAACATATCAAATGCTGTAAACCCTATTCCTACAATAGATAATACAGTTGTAAAAGATAGCTCTGGGATCCATGCTTTTGTGGTTTCTGTTTCATCAGAATTTTCTTCATTTTTAATCTCCTCTTGTTCCTTTTCGCGTTTCATTTGCTCCGCGGCCCGTAGGGTCTCCCTAGCTAATGCTTCTTTTGCTTTTTTATTATATTCAGCTAATTTCTTACCGGCAGCGACTTTTTTAGGATCTTTCTCTTTAACAGCTTTATTATTAGTAGGTGGATCCATTGTAATTTGTTCAACAACTTCTTCGGACATGATTTTTTACATAACAGTAAGAAATCTTTAAATCATGTCATGCTCAGTAGACAGTATCATATCCGCTAACGGCCTGCTCAGTTTTGTTAGCATTATCTGTAATTGTCTTTGAAACTTCTTGTATTTTGTTGAATTTAACATGTTTAACAACCTGGAATAGTCCGCTAGCAAGTGCTGCTAACCTTCCTGCTTTCAATGCTAAGAGACCTACAATGTTTGTCAGTTCGCGATTAACCAAATCATCATTCTTCAAATCCTCACAAAGAGCTTCAATATCATCCACAGGAACCATGCAAGAAATGACTTGTGAAACTAATTGAAGAGATGAATCTACTAATCCACCACTAATTTTCTTACCTAATACTGCCTGATATCGATTATAATATTTTTCAACATCTTTTACTGATAATTTTTTTATATCACCTAGACTCATATCAAATCCCAAATATTCCTTTGTTGTTCCAAGAGATGCGAGAATGGCTAGTGATTCTTGTTTTATTTCAAGTTCCTCACTTCGTTCAGTATCAGCTTTTACCTCATCTTTTGTTTCTTCAATATAATCTTCAACGCTTGTCATCTTTTTTCTTCCTTTCAGTAATATATAGATTGTTTTTAAATCGGCTTTGCCGACCAGCTACGCTGAAATCACTTCAGGGATCTCAAAATAACATTGGAATGGGTGACGTAAAGATAAACAAAGCCTAGAATATTTTTCATTTTTTAATAGTTGCACAAACTTTTTACTAGTTTCAGAGTCTAAATCACCTCCATAATCTTCGAAGAGCATCTTCATACCTTTTTGTGATGGGTTATGAAAAGTAACAACACAAGCTACATTTTCACGGAATGGTTTTGCTATCGATGTTAATTGCTGAGTGAGAACCCACATTGATAATCCATGATGCCTTCCAGAGAACGCTAAATCAATAAACTTGTTCGATCTTTTCTTCAGATCATTCGAAACAGCACAATCGTCTAAAATTATTAATGTATTTGTACCAGAGAACAAAGTTTGACAATCAGTTAACATTTCATTAATCTCATCAATATTACTAGCATCGGGTGATAATACAAAGAAACGTTTATCTCCGTGAGCAAAATTATGATAGGTTTTATTTTTAGAAAAAGTCGGGCATATTAGAACAATGTATTCAAAAACTTTTCGGAATGGTCCTCTTAGCTGATCAATGATGTACTTTGTCTTTCCACAATTTGTTGGCCCAGTTATAATACAATGAAAAGGAATTTTATCTCGTAAATCTTCCATCTTTTTTTCCTTTGGGTCTTTCTTTTAACTAATACATTATAAAGCGTAAGTTTCCTCACTTAGTTTGGGTTGTGCTATTTACTTAGTACATGATGGAGTGTAAACCTGAATTCATTATCTCCATCAACGCATCGGCTACCACAAACATATAACATGTCATAATACCAGATCCACTAAGTTTTCTTTTAATTTCTATTTTTACGCCATCTTGTGCATTGTTTAAGGCCAGACCCCCTCCATGAATACTATTATCTGGTTGTGTTCTCAAATCTATCCACAGAGCAAACTTATTACTATAAAAATCCTTTTCCTTTACCGACCAACGGGAGGAACCTGACCAACTCCCTTCGGTCGGTCCAAAACGTTTCTTTACCGACTCCCAGAGGTCTGAAGGTACCATTCCCTTAGAGTAGAAACGGTTTGGTACGCCATTAACATCGATATTGATTGAGGTGATACCTGGATTGAAAAAATTCTCAGAATCTCGTGCTCCTCCACCGTATGGTAATGTAAACAAACATAATATCCCTGTAATTGACCTTCTAGGCAGATTAATATGCTGGTTTATAACACTATCAGTAGGTCTGGATATGGTGAAAGTTTTATGTAGAGTGACATTTTCATAAAAGAATCCTTTACCAACCTGGTAAGCTGCCTGTGCCTCACGAGCTAAGTATTCGCTTGATATACAAGAATATTCCAACTCAAGGTTTGTTATTTTGTAAGTTGGTTGCTTGGTCGTGTCAGAATAAACAACAATATCGCGAACTGGAGCCAGTGTAATCTCAAATATTAGTTGATGATCTAATGCCTTTGGGTAGAAAGCCCCATGATCGTTGAGAATAGGATGATTTAGTGGGATATGGTACTTGGTGTTATGTACTACTGCAAGGGCTACTTCTTTTGCATCTGTGTCTACCTTATCACCTGCATTTGTCCTTAGTTTCCTCATGTTTACGGAAGAAATACCTTGCCTTAATCTATCCTCTCGTTCTTCATCTGTTAAGAATAAGTCATGGTAGGTTTGAAATAGATCGTTTCTTTGAGTATCCTGTAATGTTTCACCTCCAAAAAGAACCCTAAGTCTGGATACAAGGTTACTACCTACATTATTCACGAGGGTGTTATCTTCATGACCATCAACAGACAAGTTAAATACTAGAGATAAACTTCCAGGTACAAGAACTAAATTCTGGGTAAGTTTTGGAATATTTATATATAGTGTTTCTCCAGGATCAGCTGATGATGGATTTAGTGTAATTCTATTTAATATTGATTCCGCTTTCAAACCTAGTGGCTCTCTTGGAATTCTGTTTGGATTAATTTTTTCAGATACGGTTGTCATATTTTATTTTAAGGAAGGGGGGAGTAATCTTGAAATGAGTAACTTATCAAAAATATCGGCGGAGCCGGGCCCGCTATTCGAGCGGATATATTATTCAACTTATGGATATTGGAAAGGATATTCTGCAATTCCTAAATTAGCTGAAAAAGCAAAAGTAAGTGAAGATGTAGCTAAACAATGGCTTGAGAAACAGGCTCTATGGCAAATCTATCTACCAACTCCAAAGTATATTCCTAGGCCCCACTTGACTGTAGATAAACCTAATATGATTCACCAAGCAGATTTATTATTTTTACCTCATGATAGAGTTGGAAGAAAAACATATAAATATGCATTAGTTGTGGTTGATGTTGCCTCGAGATATAAAGATGCAGAACCATTAACCTCAAAAGAAAGTCGAGAAATTTCAAATGCTTTTACAAAAATATATTCTAGAAAGTTAAAATATCCTAAAACATTAATGGTTGATCCTGGAAGAGAGTTTATGGGTGAAGTTGGTAAACTTATGAATTATCATAATGTGAAAATACAAAGAAGTGAAGCAGGAAATCATAGAGCTCAGGCATTTGTTGAAAACGCAAACAAAATATTAGGCGAACGATTATTTAGTCATCAATATGCACAAGAAATGGTAGGAACTGAAAGGTCTAGAGTATGGGTGAAACGATTACCAGATATTTTGAAAACTTTGAATAATACACCAACGAGAATAACTGGTAAAGAGCCTGATAAAGCTATAAAACTGAAAGAGTTTGATATTGAAACCAAAAGATATCATCGAGTTGTAGGCCTTGATGAGGTTAGATTACCTCCTAGTGTTAAAGTTAGATATTTATTATCTCCTGGGGAACTTGAAGGTGGTGAAAAAAGACGATCTACTGATCCTATTTGGAGTATCAAAGTTTATAATATTTCTAGAAGTGTGATTTCACCTAATCAACCGGTTTTATATTATTTGGTAGATGGACCAAGACGAGGATTTGTTAGAGAAGAATTACAGGTTATTCCTTATGATACAGAACTTCCACCAGATTTTGTTTTAGAACGATAATGTCCGATAGCCCAAGTATGTATTCTATCTTTTTTAATTAATCTTTTATCATCATCAGCAGATAATGCTTTTTTATAAACTGATACACCAAAAAGATCAAGCCCTATGTGCCTAATTAAATTCTGTAATCTCATTTGAGGTTTTCCAGTGAATAGACAATCTTTAAAATCATTATGAGTTATATTATTCTTTACAACTGATTTCTTAGTTCCTTTACACCTTTTTATTTCTTCATCTTTAATCGTTAATATAGAGTATAACTTTGCACGTAGACCAACAAATTCAGTTATTATATCTCCAGCAAACTCATCTTTAAGCATTCCAATTACTTTCTTATTAATACCCGTCTCAATTCCTGAAGGATGATCTTTTGGATAATTACTAGTATCAAACCATTCTTTAACATCAGGACTTATATCTTTGTAGAAATCTTTTGTTTTTATGTTACATACAAGACTATCAGTGTCTGTCATAAGTAATTCAAAATTTTCTCCCCATTTTACTTTCATATAATTATAATAAAAATTATACATTATCCTTTTAGCTTCATCAAGAATACATGTACCCAAATAAACAGGTTTATTAAATACTAATTCAGTTTTCTTCATATGAATAGCAACAAGATTTTCAGAAAATATAGTGCGATATAGATAGTTGGGTTTTGATATTAATTTTTTTGCTGCTTTCCAATTTGTAACTAATCTCACATCAACATGTTTTCTGATATTCTCCATTGTCTTACCAAATACGGAGTTATTCATTAACTTGTATAAATCTTTTTCAAAGTCATTATTTGCTTTAGTTCTTAGTTCAGTATTCAATTCAATATAAGGTTTTAACCATGCAGACTCCTCAAATATTATACCCCTATGAACCTTTGTTATTTTTAATCCTAAATCTTCATAAAGTTTCAAGGTTCTATAATGAACTACATACTTTTCCTTATTATTTAGGTTTGGGATTAATTTTTCCACCTTGTTAACTTTCATTCTCTCTGGAGCTAGAGGAAAATCATTATGTAAATCATGAAGATGTTCAGGATATTCCAAATCAACCTCATATATACCAGGTGTTTCTCTCCAATTTATAAGATCAATCTCTTTTTCTTTCACCATTTTAAAACCGCCAGTAGGGAGTGGTTCGCTCATTCCTGCTCCATATAAGTTATTCGCATCAAGATCTACAATATAATTTGTTTCCTGGTTAGGATCATATTCTTCTCCCATGTATGGGTTATTAGCTTTTGCATATCTATTTGATATTTGAGATACACCTCCTCGAATCATTTTCTCAAACATAAGTAACATATCAGCATTAGATAACAACTCTAATCTAACATTTGTAATCTTTAATGCTGCATCTAAAGATAGACCGGGAGCTGTAAGATATTGAGCTGGATCCAAACCATAAATCTTAATACAATTATCCCTAAAATTCTCAAACACATCTGCTAAAAGTAAAGTGTCCGATTTATTATATAGATCGTGATATTCTCTCATTGATTTCATATTAAAAGTTTTCCAAACATTTTGTGCGTGTTCATAATCATCTTGCGATATATTTTCATCATTTAGTTTTGAATAAAACTCTTCTATTGGCGGGAGTTGAGTTTCATCAAGTTTATTAATGTTGGTAATATACTTATATGGATATACACCTTTCCTCAACATTAAATATGTTTTATCGTCAAATTCCTTTTTTGTTTCTATTAATTTATCATCTTTTGGAGAAAGACATCTTTTTCCAACTAGTATACAAGTCTCACATTTTACACATCTACCAATACCATTATACTGAATGATTTCCCCATCTTTTTCATATCTCTTCAAACAATCTCTAGGTTTACACGTTTCACAATTTCCACATTTTGTAAGATTGTCAACCAAACTGCTAAGGCTGGTATTCATAAATCTTGCGGAATCTATAAATCTAAGTTCACGTTTAATCTTAACCATCTTTTTATCCCTTTTACTATAGAATTCATCAACTATAATATTTTTTGAAAAAGTAATATATTTTTGTTCATTAATAGGTATACAATTTATTTTAAAATCATCATCACCATCTATTTCACTAAGATTTTTAATAAAAAGATATGAATCATATCCGGATAAATTATGAATAATAACTGGTATAAATTTTGGAACTTCATATTTTAAGTTACAACTATTATGTGCTGCTCCTCTATATTTTCCTGTAAGATGACAGTGATCCATTACCTTATCTACACCTAATTTACCTTTACATATATGACAATGAGTAGCATTATTATAATCTTTTTGGTCATTTTCACTCATGTCTTTTAACTTCTTATTTTTGTTTTTATAAACTTTAGGTTTAATAATATTTTTATAAATAACTTTCACAACATTTATAATATCTTTAATAAAAACTTTACCAACATCATCATCTTCAGATTTAGCGGTATAATTTTTTACTTTATTTATAAATATTTCTTCATCAAGTTTTACACCATCTAATATATCATTATCAGAACATTTTATAAAACGACTATAACCTGAGGCAATATGTTTTTCATATTTAATAGTATAACTTTTACTTTCATCTGTTGGATAAGTATGAGGAATTGGTACTATAAAACTCTCAAAGTCAACAGGTATAACAAATGGTACTTTCATTTGTCTTTGATAATTAGTGAATTTAGAATATACTGGACTTTTATCTTCATTTATAGGCATAATGATTTTAACTTCATCATTTGTTTTACAATATTCTTCATGTTCTTTTAATGATTTTTCTTCATCAAATGAGTTGTAACATCTACGACAATAAAAACGTTTATGTTGGTGATTATTAACTTGTGATGTTACAAGTCTTCCAAAATCAGTTATCAAAATATAATGGTTTGTTCCTCTATCATTAGATATTAAAAGTACTTCAATTAAAGTACCAGTTTCTTTCCTACTTATGTTTAAAGGATAAACCTCCTCTTTACTCCAAACTTCGTCTCTTACTTTACCGTATCCATGTATGTTAATCTTATAATCAGGATTTTGTTTTTCAAACTTATCAACATCTTTTAATTTAAATGGAAACTCAATCCCTTCCCAGTTTAATTCCTTAGATTTTTCTATTATTTCTTTAGTTATTCTCTCTGGATGAACATCTTTTTTAAGAATATATACCATTATATATATCGTTATTACCCACTTAAAACATTCATGATCATAATAATTTTGAGGATTTATAGTTGCCTTTCTATTTGCTATTTCTTCAGGTGTAGGAATATAAGAATTAGCAGCAAGAGGCTCGAATGGATCAATATATATATCAAAAAATTGTATATAGCCAAATTCAAATTTGTAACCGTTTGATAAAAATCTTTCATAATCACTTAGCAGATGATTTCTCATAACATCGAATAATTCATTTACATCGTCCCCCTCAGTAATTGTTTCTGTACGTGAGTGAAAATATTTATCTTCTTCTTCAACAACTTTTTTTAAAAGTAAAGAACGTTTCACTAACCTACACGTTAATATAAATCTTATTTTTATTGGTTTCTTTTGTTTATTAATATGTTTTATAACTTTTTGTTTTATTTTATTCATATATGTTGTGGGATCATCCACTCTATTACCATTTATCCTATAACTTTTCAGATATCCATTTAACGCTGAATTCCTTTCTTCTATTTTAAAATATTCTTCTTTTTCTTCATTCAATTCATCTCTCACACTATCAGATATATTTACCCGTCTTTTTGATTGTGGTTTTTTATTATTAGTAAGTTTTATGATATTTTCATTGGTTAAATCTGCAAGCCTTTTAGAAAACTCATCTTTATCCATCACCTTAAATGAATAATTTCCCCAATTAAAAGTATTTTTTAATGGCTTTTTTGGTTTTATAAAATTAGGTGCGAGTTTTCTTTTTGAATTTTGTTTAATTTTTTCCCATTCATCATCAATAAAATTTAATTCTGTGTATTTAGTTGGTTTATTTTCAGGTGATTTAATTTTTCGTTTTGTTGGCGGTGAACCTGGAGGTGTTCTTGGTATAAATCTTTCTGGTGAACCTGGAGGTGTTCTTGGTATAAATCTTTCTGGTGTATTATTTAGAATTGGAAGAGGTAAATTTGGTTGATCCGCTGGTTTTTTTGGCATAATACGTAATGATTTCATAATTTCTCCAATATTATCAACGATTTTTTGAACGTTATTAACTATTTCAGGAATATTGAGCAATGCTTCAATACGTTGTGATTTAAGTCTCAATTTTCCTATATTTTCAACACTATACCATCTAAGTAGTTGATATGCTTGATGACTAGTTATTTTATTTAATTGTTCCATTTTATATTTCATTACTTTTCTTTAAATCTCAATTAAATAATTCATTTTCATTTTAAAAAATATATTTTTTAGAATTTTTAATAAATCTTTTTTAAATTATGATTTTATTAATTATTATTAAATTATGATTTTGATAATTATTATTAAATTATTAAATTATGATTTTGATAATTATTATTAAATTATTATTTTACTAATTATTCATTAAATTATGATTTTGATAATTATTCATTAAATTATGATTTTATTTATATATATATATATATATAAATTATGATTTGTCCCAGTATCGGCATTTCCCTATCTCTCAGAATGTAAACAGTGAAAGACCATTTTTTTACAAAATGTCGAAACAGCTGGAGCCGATTGGCTCCTGGTAGCAGCCAATAAAAATAGGCCATCATGACAGCGACGAAAGGACGGTCTAGGGAAATTTGAAACCTTCGTACTTCAGCATTCGTAAATGCAGTAATAGCTAGATATGATGGCCATAAATACACATGTAATACTATACGTGCTTTACGTAGCTACTAGCTTATGTTGTTCTTATCAATTCATCTGCCTAGTTACACAAACACACACAAAAAAACATACCAGTAGAGTGAGTTACATTAACTATTGTTAAACGTTATTGATGTCATGTAATCATTGTAAGCTGTTGTTCGGACAAATTTCGTCTGACAGGAGAACAATAGGAAACACCTTCCAGTCTTTACTCTTGGCGTTATGAAACGAATTCCTGGAAACCAATAGTGTGATTTCTTACTGAGGAACTGCTTTCGTTCTCTGATTTCAGGTTCGAAACGTCTGGGACACATTGCACGTAATTCACGAGTAATGAAATTCTCATGATTATCCACAGAAAGCTTAGATGTTTTCACTCAGTTTCTTCCAGAAAATCCTTAAACCAGAGGTAATATCCGAGGGAGCAAATCGTTCTTTGTGTGTCACACCTCCAGGATTTTTTTGGCGCCGATTTTTAGCACCTTCCGAATCCTCTCCTTTTGAAAAAAAGATACGAAATGCTTGTCATCGTTGTACTGTGTCTTTGGATCTGTGTTTGGAACACGGGAGGTAAGAATTTGGAAAGTCGTATTTATATTCGGTAATGACACACTTCCAGCTGTGTATAGCGAGGCCATGGAACAATGTATCTGTTTGCAGGATGTTTAAGTGATATTAGAAATACAAAGTGTAGGTTTTTTGCTTTGTGTCCCTGTAATTTTTCTTCCTTTCTCCCCCTTTGTAGGCCATGTAGAAACCAATGCAAACGGAGGTATTGTAGTGATAATGTCGGATGGAAATAAACCAGCGACCTTCGATCTTGCAAAGTTCGTCTCATCATTTGGAGAAAGGTCCTTCTTAGCGATCGAAAAACGCCAGCTTATTGTACTCCAGCGCAGCCGGGATGGTGATCGTTTTTCTTTTAATGGTTCATTAAATCAGAAAACGCACAGGTAAGTGGGGCCTTGTTTCGTTGCTTTTGTTTTTTCTAAGAAGTTTTTTTTGTCTCAACTTACGTTGTCTTTTGTCTCTTAAAGTTGTGTATGTTAATTGATATTCGTCACCTTTATATGTCCCGGCGTCCAGTGCAAAGGTTTCAACTGAAGACTTTGCTCCAGGCAGACTTGAAAAGCTAGACTGTATAGTAAATTATAATTTCCTCTTCATTGTCTCTCACTCTCTCTTTCTGCGTAATATAATATGACGTTTGTTAACATATGTATTTTTCAACTCATTTCTGAAAATTTTGATGTATTAAAACGGTTAACAAGTCAAGAAAATCTTATGCTAAAGGCAAAATGATTTATCAGGAAATAATTTTTCGCTTCATTAATTTCCTCGATTGTCGAATTCATTCTCTGACATTTATCATTGAGGAATTCGAATTTGTTACATTCCAAATGATGACATGATTTTCGGGATTACGTTTGGATTAATTTTGAAGAGACAGGCTGTAATCCCTTCATAAGTATTTGGATCAACGTTTGAATTATCTGAAATATTCTCCTCATGCTTGGTGTAATTAATCGAAATAAAATATTTTGTGACCTTTCAGGTCAGAGCGAGCCTTGTTTATATTTTCGAAACATTGTAACCCGTCGTTCATTCAATTTTTTTCTTTCGCGGATATTCCGAATTGAATTGTCTTCGCGCCATTCATCTTAGGCGCAAAAGATTTTCCCCAATATCCATTTCATTCATTGTGTAATGTTTTGGTTATTCCTAATTTGTTTACATTTTTCGCAATTCAATTGACCCATGCAATAAAATTTTAATTATTCCAGCACATTGCCCAACGATTACATCACTGAAATTGGACTCTATTTCTCACAACTCTTCAACTATAAATGCGTTCAAAAAGTTTTCTTGTCCTGTATTATGTGGATACAAATGCCTTTGCTTCTTATGATTCTGAATTGTGTACATAACCTGCAAGAGGAAAAAGAAAAATGCCACAGGGTTTGAATGATTCAAGTATAAATTTCTCATTTGATTGTTAACAAGGCATAAGGTTATTTCTTAAAGAATTTTATAGCTGTAATTATGTAGCCTACCTGAAATGAATAAAAGTTTATTTTAGATCTTCCCAATCATTGCACATGTTTCATGGAATTCTTTTTTACTCATTATTCTCCTGATATTAAATTATGGCAATGCTTTCAGAAATCAATTTTACAATCCTGGAATGCCTTGAATATTTTGGTCAGCAAAGGGAAATAACTCAGTTATACTGTAATATAGTATTAAATTATGTCCAACACAGTAGTCCTTTTTGGATAGCATTTGAGGACGCTTATATTTGAATGATTTTTGCAAGCTAGTGATCAACATCTCACTACAACCCTGGGATAATCCGGGCTATCCCTCTGGACTAGTACTTCAGATTTTGTTGATTTCCTCCTTTCAAGTTTTTTTTTTTCATGGTCATCCATTCTTTCATGTGTCCATCCAATCCAAGGTTAAGGTGCACACAGGGTGCATGTCGCTAGTGCTTATTCTGGTCCCTGTAGTTTAATCCTTCTATTCCCAAGATTTGGGTATCAATTCTCGTACATGAGAACCACACATTTTGTTACATAACAATTTTGAAAATTTGGTATTGGGTCAATACATTATCTTCAATGTGATCGCTTTGTTCAATTCTCAAAGTCAGTTTTCCTTACAGTTGAGTGTTATTGAAAGGAGAAGTTCCATGTTCATCACTTCTTAGAGTGAAAGAGTGAAAGCTCCTAGGCATTTTTATACTTCCTGGTTAAGATACAATACAGGAGGTCCATGTGCATTAAATCATCAATATCTCAATACCTCTTACTAACCTCGTTTTATTGTGGACCAAGTTTTTTCCACTTGCGCGGGCCTTAAATCCAAGCAGAAAAAATGAGTATCCGTAACTTACAGTATGGACGGAGAAAACATGGTTTGTAAGATATTTGTTATATCTCTGGAGACATTTTGGTAACCAACACAAACTTTTGAATTTAGCAGGCCGTACAGTGAAGTACAGCCTGCTAAATTGACCAATCACAGCATGCGTACTAACTGAGAGATATAATAATTAAAATTAGTATCACCCAACTAGTGGACTATGCAAATGCCGCAATCTGATTGGCTACGCTACTAGAGGACTATTAGTAATAGTCCTCGAGTAGCGAAATTCGTGGCACTTTCTTTTGTTTTATTCCCAAATAAATCTTTCTTCAACTTGCATTTGCTAACTTTATTATTGCTTTTTCTGTCCGACTAGTTGGGTGATACTAAAACAATTAGACCCTTCGCCCTCAAGGGCTACGGGTCTAATTGTTAATTATTCCCCCGGGCAAGACAGAATGCAGAACAAGTTTATCTTATCTAAGGGACGGCTTGCTTGAACCAAGCAAATCTCATACTAAGTTTAGGTCTGGGAGGGAGACTCCCATAAAGAAAATGATGGGGTTGCTGTAGATTGGTTCCTCTTGGGGTGCAAAATCGAAAGTGACCTCTGACAAAATTATCATGTTAAAATAACATATTACGGGAACTATTTGCCAGTACCAGTCAAACACATTGAAGAGTAGAATGTAATTAATACAGTTGTTTCTGTCACAGTTAAGAATGACCAAAACATCACTTTTTGAGTTGTGTTTTGAATTGGTATCTCTTCTGAATAGTATTTTTTGTTGAGCCATGCCCATCAAACAATATTTTCATATCTTTTGGGGTGTTTCTCTAAAACCTCTTACAACCACCCCCCATCATTTCTTTATAGGAATTAATCCCCCCACCCCCAACCTCCAGACTCAGATCTCCAGATCTGAAGCCGTTATGCACACCACTACTTTACTGTGCTTTTACTCACTTGGTAACAGTCACCTATTTATGAATGTTTTATTTATTTTTACTTTTAGAACTGGTTGTCCCATCAGTGATGACAGTTTAGTACCTTGGCTGGTTGAAGAGAAACCTGATGCTGTTATTTGTATGACTCATAATGTCAACATTCCTGTCATTTTAATTAGAGCACAAAGAGAAGGTAAATCATGCCATTTTTAGTGCAAGCTGAAAAGTGTGATCATTTGTTGATCTAACTTATTAATGAAGCAACACTTGTCCTATCATTCATTGCTACTTGAAGAGTTCCGAAGTATCTAACATGTTAACAAATGGCTTATATCCAAATTCACTGTGATGCAAAAGCAAATTTCAGTAATACAAAGGCGGTAAAATAACAAAATGGACTCAACTGCTGTGACACAACAACTGTCAGTTGGCGTTGTAGGTTTGGGTCAAATGTCCTTTTTACCTGTAAATGTGTCTTTTTACTGGTAGGTCATCTGCCTTTCCACACAAAGATTGTAATATGGCTGGTGGACAGTGATAAATGGAGACCCTTCCACTCTGTGATCAGTGAAATACAGAAAAAGCTAGAGTTTGTTAAATGGGTTTGTTTCTATTTTGTTTGTATTCCTTAAGACCTGTCATTAGCGGTATGTCTTATATTTGAAACAACAACTGCTCAAAAATAGAATATCAGTTTGAAAGGAACACCCATGGAAAAAAGAAGTATAAGAGGGAATACCCACAGTTAAAGACCCCTTTTAGTTGGGCAAGAATTTTTTGTGGGTTGCAGGTTGCAAGCATTGCATAGCTGTTACATGATGCAATTTACCATCTAGTCTCAATGGGTACAAGGCCCATGATTAGCCTCCCTCAGTCTTTCCTATCTTGAGCAAGGTTAACTTTTTGTTCTTTGATTGGAAGAGAAAAATAAAAGTCATTTATCAGTTGCTGGATCACTCCTGGATGTGTCCAAAATTTTAATGTACTCATAAAAACAACAGATAGCCCTTAAGTTCCTTTCTCATATTTTACACATTTACCATTAAATCAGACTGGGTCCTCATAAGTTGCCAAAATTTGTTTTGATAGGTAGAGACACTGGAAGCAGTGATTGTAAATATGTTATCTGATTATAGGATTTATTGGGTATACCATGCCTAAAATAGGAGGCCATTTTCTAAATTTTTTTCTTAGTACTGATGATTTCAGTACTAAGAGAAAAATAACAATAGATTGTAATACGTTCAGGATACAAATTGGTCTTACAAAGATGACAACCATTTTCTTATCATGTTTAGTACCATTGGTCTCTTAACTATGCATTTGCTAAGGGAATAAACAAAAGCGTACGAGCTCGTCTGTGCGTTAGTACTAGCGTACTAACGTACCAAGGGAATGAATAAGAACGTACGAGCTCATCTGTCCTTAGTACTAGCGTACTAACGTACTAAGGGAATGAATAAGAACGTACAAGCTCGTCTGTCCTTAGTACTAGCGTACTAACCTACTAAGGGAATGAATAAGAACCTACGAGCTTATCTGTCCTTAGTACTAGCGTACTAACGTACTAAGGGAATGAATAACAACGTACGAGCTTGTCTGTGCGTTAGTACTAGCGTACTAACGTACTAACGTATTAAGGGAATGAATCACAACGTACATGCTCGTCTGTGCGTTAGTACTAGCGTACTAACGTACTAAGAGAATAAATAAGAACGTACAAGCTCATCTGTCCTTAGTACTAGCGTACTAGCGTACTAACGTACTAAGGGAATAAATAAGAACCTACGAGCTCATCTGTCCTTAGTACTAGCGTACTAACGTACTAAGGGAATAAATAAGAACGTACCGTGAAGCTCAACTGTCCTTACTACTAGCGTACTAACGTACTAAGGGAATGAATAAGAACGTACAAGCTCGTCTGTCCTTGGTACTAGCGTACTAACGTACTAAGGGAATGAATAAGAACCTACGAGCTTATCTGTCCTTAGTACTAGCGTACTAACGTACTAAGGGAATGAATAACAACGTACGAGCTTGTCTGTGCGTTAGTACTAGCGTACTAACGTACTAACGTACTAAGGGAATGAATAACAATTAACGTACGTGCTCGTCTGTGCGTTAGTACTAGCGTACTAACGTACTAAGGGAATGAATAACAACGTACGAGCTTGTCTTTGCGTTAGTACTAGCGTAGTAACGTACTAAGGGAATAAATAAGAACCTACGAGCTCGTCTGTCCTTAGTACTAGCGTACTAACGTACTAAGGGAATGAATAACAACGTACAAGCTCATCTGTCTTTAGTACTAGCGTACTAACGTACTAAGGGAATAAATAAGAACCTACGAGCTCATCTGTCCTTAGTACTAGCGTACTAACGTACTAAGGGAATGAATAAGAACCTACGAGCTTATCTGTCCTTAGTACTAGCGTACTAACGTACTAAGGGAATGAATAACAACGTACGAGCTTGTCTTTGCGTTAGTACTAGCGTACTAACGTACTAAGGGAATGAATAACAACGTACGTGCTCGTCTGTGCGTTAGTACTAGCGTAATAACGTACTAAGAGAATAAATAAGAACGTACAAGCTCATCTTTCCTTAGTACTAGCGTACTAACGTACTAAGGGAATAAATAAGAACCTACGAGCTCACCTGTCCTTAGTACTAGCGCACTAACGTACTAAGGGAATAAATAAGAACCTACGAGCTCATCTGTCCTTAGTACTAGCGTACTAACGTACTAAGGGAATAAATAAGAACGTACAAGCTCATCTGTCCTTAGTACTAGCGTACTAGCGTACTAACGTACTAAGAGAATAAATAAGAACGTACAAGCTCATCTGTCCTTAGTACTAGCGTACTAACGTACTAAGGGAATAAATAAGAACCTACGAGCTCATCTGTCCTTAGTACTAGCGTTCTAACGTACTAAGGGAATAAATAAGAACGTACAAGCTCATCTGTCCTTAGTACTAGCGTACTAGCGTACTAACGTACTACGGGAATGAATAAGAACCTACGAGCTTATCTGTCCTTAGTACTAGCGTACTAACGTACTAAGGGAATGAATAACAACGTACGAGCTTGTCTTTGCGTTAGTACTAGCGTACTAACGTACTAAGGGAATGAATAACAACGTACGTGCTCGTCTGTGCGTTAGTACTAGCGTAATAACGTACTAAGAGAATAAATAAGAACGTACAAGCTCATCTTTCCTTAGTACTAGCGTACTAACGTACTAAGGGAATAAATAAGAACCTACGAGCTCACCTGTCCTTAGTACTAGCGCACTAATGTACTAAGTGAATAAATAAGAGCCTACGAGCTCATCTGTCCTTAGTACTAGCGTACTAACGTACTAAGGGAATAAATAAGAACGTACAAGCTCATCTGTCCTTAGTACTAGCGTACTAACCTACTAAGAAAATGATTAAGAACCTACAAGCTCATCTGTCCTTAGTACTAGCGTACTAACGTACTAAGGGAATAGATAAGAACGTACAAGCTCGTCTGTCCTTAGTACTAGCGTACTAACGTACTAAGGGAATGAATAAGAACCTACGAGCTTATCTGTCCTTAGTACTAGCGTACTAACGTACTACGGGAATGAATAACAACGTACGAGCTTGTCTGTGCGTTAGTACTAGCGTACTAACGTACTAAGGGAATGAATAACAACTTACTAGCTCATCTGTCCTTATTCTTGAAAGATGGCGTCTGGGTTTGTCATCATGGGCTGCAGCTATGTATCTGTAGGAGAAGGCGGCTGCTCTAAATTGATGTCGTACGGGGGGCGGAGAGCAAAGTTGATGCGGGAATGCTTCTGGGCCTTCAGCTTTGCAAGCATGGACTGCTGTTCTACCGCGGGAAGCCCCCCAGCGTAATTCTTGAAGATAGACTTGATATCTTTCCAGGAGGGGGTATAGAACAGAACAACGGCCGTAACGTTCTCCCGGAACAGCTTTGCGATACTAGTAAACTGCTGTGTCAGCAGCCAGACGCTTATTCCTATGTGGCGGGCGCTTAAGGCCAGATTTATCAGTTGGTTGGAGCATTTCTTCACGTCTTTCGACGGGGCGCAATCGTCCAGAATGAAGAGACAGTTGGTTCCCTCGAACAGTGCACTCAGCCAGCGTAGAAGCCTATCCACTGTGTCGTCTTCCAGCGGGGGGACGCAGACGAAGAAGCATTTGTCGCCTTCTGCGAAGTCTTCGTAAGTCTTGTTGTGTGTGTAGGTGGGGCAAACCAAAACAACGTAGTCGAACGCACCCCGGAATGGCGCGAGAAGCTGTTCGACCACGTACCTCGTTTTCCCACAGTTTGTTGGACCCACTATAAGCGTGTTGAATTGAATTTTCTCTGGATCCATCCTCAATATTGGATAGAGTCGAGCTGTCCATTCAAAAGGTCTAACTGAGCATCGGGGATGACGAACACGTGGCAGTTCAGATTTCCAGACTCCCCGGTGGCCCGTCGGATCTCGAGCTGCACTCCATCCTTGCTGTTCACAAGACGCAGGCCGGCCCCGTGGAGAGTTGTGTCGTCTGTGGACCGCAAGTCGACGAATAGCCTAAACTTGTTTTCTGTGTGGAATCGCATGGCATCCACGTCGCTGATTTCGTTTTCATCTTGGACGAAGTGCCGAGCCGCCTCCTCCTACAAATCCCTTCCCAGGAGGCCCTGGCTGTAGACCTTATTGGGCATCCCCTCGACCGCCACTCTGACCGAGGATATCCCCGGGCTGACGAACTTTTCGGAGTCTCGTACCCCTGCAGCATAGTGCTCGACGAACAGGAACAAAAGCCCCTTCATAGAGTGGCGAGGCACGTCGACCGTCTCGTTGACTATGGAGTCGGCCTCCCTGCTCACTGTCAAGGTCTTGTGGAGGGTCTCGTGGTCGTAGAAGAACATCTTCCTCCCACAGTAGCTGTTTGCGGTTTCCCTTGCGAGGTCTGCATTACGGACAGCCTCGTACTCAAGCTCGAGGTTGCGTGGCCGGCGGGGGCCAGCTTTATCTCGAAGGTGAGGGATTCAGCCAGGGCCCTAAGGTAGAAGGCCCCATGGTCCCGCAAGATCTCATGATCCAGCGGAATGCGGTACTTTGAGCGTGAACACGCCCTTCAAGGCGTTCTCGGGCTTGTTGTCGGTTTTGGCGTCTTTTGTCCCAGACCGTAGCTTCCCGAGGTTCACCGACTGTATGCCTTCGAGAATCCTGTTCTGCCGCTCTTTCGACGTCAGAAAAAGGTCAGAGAATAGGGCATAGAGGTCGAACCTGTTGGTGTTCTGGATAACCTCCCCTGCGAACTTGAAGGTCATAGGTTATAGCTCTTTTGAACGTATGTTCAAAACGGATTCATACCAACATGGAGGAAGAGGACCCTATAGAGCCTGGGCGCGAAGACCCAACACCAAATGATGACGATGACGAGCGTCAACCTTTGCTCAACGACCCACGGGGTGAGGAGGGCGGCGCTGAAAACATCCCAATGGAAGAGCGTGGTGCGCGACGCAGGACGACTACTTCGGTCGATTACAGAGAAAGAGACGGATCCATAGAAGAGACCTCGTTCTTAGAAGACCCGCGAGAAGGAACCTCTGTGGCAGAGATCTTCCGGGAAAGTGCCAGGCAAGAGTTCCCAAGTTCCCCAGAGCCAGCCCATTGGTTCAAGCCTCTTATGAGGATGGACGACTCAAGGTTAATTTCTTCGGGAAGGCAACGAAATACCCGCTCTTCACTGAAAACAGGAAGACTGGAGAACAAAGGCTCCATCCTAATCTCCCCAAGGAAATCAAGAATAGTCTGGATCCTGCTGAGACTATTGGGCGGAATAACCAGGAGATTAGCGACCTGAATCGGAGTATAGCAGAAAATGAGCGAGCGCGCATGCAAGGGTACAGGAGAACACCGCGCGCCTCGAAGAGCTCCGAGAGGGAACAGGAGAGGCTAGAGGAGGGCCTTCCACTGCGCGAACGGCTTCGGGAGCGCCTCAAAGCCATCTTCCGGAAGTACGGGTTCACTCTGACAGTCGTCGCGCTCGCCGTGGGCACAACGATTGGGGTTGTCATAAGTTCTCTCACCAAAGGACTAAAGTCTGTCTCCGCTGGAGTAGGGAAGGGCCTCCAGGAACTAGGCAAAAAAGTAGCCTCGATCCTGCCAGGCCTCCTCGGCTCAATAGCGAGCTTCGTGTTCAGAGCCGCCGGGGAAGCCGTAAAATTTCTAGGCAAAAATGCGTGGCTCCTCATTGTCGCTGTGGCCGCGTATTTGATCGACCGCACGACGAAGAGGTCTTCAAAGTAGACACCTCGAGGCGACAAGGCCACCCAATGCCGCCACGGTTATTACGGCTATTTTCTGTGCTTCATGGCTGCTGGTCGACGCGAAGGGTTGGGGCGGGGTCGGCGGTGTAGAGGTTGAGGTGGCCGCGGATCGGTTTGTTTTCGGGCTTGGAGCCGGAGCGGTTGTTGGCGTGCCGATTGGTCGGTGCGTTTTCGGGCTCGGGCCCTCCATGTCGTGCACGCCCACCTTCTTGGATTCGAGGTTGACATCCGTGTTAACTCCAAGTCGCATCCCGTCGCTGGCGCGCTGAAGCGCGTTGTTATACCCATGAACGCATTCGGTGTTCAAGACCATCCGTGCCGGTAACAACCATGCGCCTGGGCTGATCGCGAGGTTGAGTCGCACTTTTGCTTCATCCACCGCTTAACTGATACCGCTGTACGCTTTTGCTGATATCCGGCAGAACAATGCACTCTTCGACGTGCTGCAGGAACTCTTGCTGTGCCTCGACCGCTGAGCCGGAATTACAGAGAATCGACGAACGGACATCCACCTGGGAACCTAGGATGCTGTAAACATAGGACTCGGTAGAATGGTTAATCCTCGCCTGGCCAGATTTGGTAAGCCCAGGGCAAGCAGGAGGGATGAAGTAGTCCCATTGCCCCGTGTTAGGGTGTAGGACTATTTTTCCATCCCAGTACGTGAAGTCGCTGCTGGGGGGTATTCCAAATTCTCGGCACAGCCGCTCATACGTGGCTTCGACTAAACGGTTATTTGTTCGCGACACACTGTCGGGCCACCCGAGCTCAAAGAGTACTCGTCGCACAGTGAAATAAGTGTGGACCCGGAATAGACTGACCACTATCGGCGGCAGATCGAGTCTGGCGTCCGGTTGGAGAACTTGATACGACATCATCGCACCAGACCGCGAAGTTGAGCTGATTACACCAATAGTGCATTCTGTTGATGTGCTGCTTTTCTGCCGCCCGGAAGATGTCTCGAAACTCTACTGCGAACCACTCCGAAGGCGTGAAGTAGATAAGCTGCCTAACAAGGAGGTCTTTCAGCGCTGGCACAGTTGAATCGAAATCACGGGGCGGGACTCGGAGCCTAGGAGCCGGGTTGAACTGGAGCTTGATAGGAAAACCGGGGTTGTGGTTTTTTCGGGCAACCTCTGCGGGTGTATCGGCAGCGTTTGCCTTGCTTGAAGTATTCCCGATCGGGATAAGACCATAAAGACTCCCCGACGACATTTCAAGGTACGGTCGTCCAACTGAACAATAGCACACATCCCCCTATGATCCGTTGTCTCAAAATGGTGGTGCTCGTAGTTGATGCCCCCTCTAGTAGCCACACGGTCTACTTCGACAAGCCGCTCGTGGCCCCGCGATTCATATCCCTCATCTTGTGCACGCTCTACACCTCGTGGCACAATTTGAAAAGTCCGGGGACCGTTGCGTTCAAGAAGGATAGAAGTGGCATCGTGGCGCGGATTTGGAGCCTGGCCACTACACACCCTATTCTCTGGCAGGGGCTTTGCAAGAATCTTTCGTGTTCGAAAATCGCGCGCTTGCCCGCTATTATCCGCCATCCGGCGGTTTCTCGATCGAAAAAACAGAGAACGCCGACTCCTTGTGAATCAATCAAGAACTCGCAGACCTCTTAGGCACGAAAGACAAAGAGATAACCAACATCTCCGTTCTACGTTTAAACACGCCCAGCACCTATTTCATCTATTGCGACCACCTTGACCCGGAGCAAACGCTGTGCAACGGGAAGCCGTCGTTCCTCTTGGCTCTGTTGGAGAAGAAAGGAAGGCCTTACGAAAAAGTCACTTTCACCCAAGTAGGAGGGGAGTGTGCGGTAAGCCAAGCGTGTAAGCAATCGCAACATATTCACTCAATGACTCTGATCGTCAAATACGAACACGACGTCTTGCTCGATTTCCGTTCCCTGCCCTTACGTTTCGTATTGGAGATTTCACCATAGCAAGGAAACGATGGACATGCAACCTAGCGCTCCGCCCCTATACCCCAGAATAGGGAACGATGCTAAGGTCTTCCGGCTGCAGCACGTGAACGAAATCGCGAATGAGCTCCGTGGGGCAATCGAGAGGAGCGAAAATATCCGTGGGCAAATAAAAAAAAAGCCGTTATCGGCCTTCCGAACATGTCGATGGTCTCAGGATCATTCGCGGCTGTCTTAGGAGCCTCGGCGACCGCCACTTCGATGACAGGCATCGGGGTAATGGCCGGGATACCCCTCGCGACCGTCGCAGCCGTGCTTGGGGTAACCAGTGTAACGACAGCTGCTATCCGGTTACGGCTGCAACGCAAGCTCGAGAAGCTGACGAGCTGACGACCGCGCTCGCTAAAAGCAAGCTGGACAGCATCTCGAGAATCATCTCGAAGACATTCGTAGACAATTCCATCTCCGACGATGATAACCAAATGGTATAAATGGTATTGGAAGCACTCGAGCGGTACCGAAAAATGCAATCGGCTTTGAGGGCGAAGGGTCACGCGCCAGCGTCTCTGGGGGAGGACAGCCTTCGGCGTCAAATAGCGAAAGAAGTTAGAGAGGAGCTGAGAAAAAAAATGGACCTAGAGCCCGAGGGGGGTTGGAGCGTCCGATACGAGAGAGGTGTAGAAGGCTTCACCCTCAGTATGTACCGGTACTGATAACCGCCGCTGCCTAGTTCGAAAATGTTTCCGAAATATGCGTGTACGCGGAGACCTTCTCGCGTACATGGAAAATGTTTAAAAATTATGTGTGTACGTGAGATAGAAAAGTGGCCCGAGTTTGAAAATTTTCCGAATTATGCGTGTGCGCCGCGGGCCTTTGGCTTGAGTTCGGAAATTAACCCAAAACCCTGTGTAAGCCGCAACGCCCTGGACTACGGGCCCAGCCATTTTCTCTGAAATTCCTTAGTCCAACCCGTACGCTAGTACTAAGTACAGAAGAGCTCGTACGTTCTTATTCATTCCCTAAATACGTTACTATGCTAGTACTAAGTACAGATGAGCTCGAACGTTCTTATTCATTCCCCTAATACGTTCGTACGCTAGTCCTAAGTACAGATAAGCTCGTACGTTCTTATTCATTCCCTTAGTACGTTAGAACGCTAGTACTAAGGACAGATGAGCTCGTACGTTCTTATTCATTTTCTTAGTACGTTAGTACGCAAGCACTAAGGACAGATGAGCTCGTACGTCCTTATTCATTCCCTTAATACGTTAGTACGCTAGTACTAAGTACAGATGAGCTCGTACGTCCTTATTCATTCCCTTAGTACATTAGTACGCTAGTACTAAGGACAGATGAGCTCGTACGTTCTTATTTATTCCCTTAGTACATTAGTACGCTAGTACTAAGTACAGATGAGCTCGTACGTCCTTATTCATTCCCTTAATACGTTAGTACGCTAGTACTAAGTACAGATGAGCTCGTGCGTTCTTATTTATTCCCTTAGTACATTAGTACGCTAGTACTAAGGACAGATGAGCTCGTACGTTCTTATTCATTCCCTTAGCACGTTAGTACGCTAGTACTAAAGACAGATGAGCTCGTACGTTTTTTTTTTATTCTGTAAGAGCATTGAGATTTTTTAATGTAATGCGCTAGAAATAAATTATTATTATTATTCATTCCCTTAGTACGTTAGTACGCTAGTACTAAGTATAGATGAGCTCGTACGTCCTTATTCATTCCCTTAATACGTTAGTACGCTAGTACTAAGTACAGATGAGCTCGTGCGTTCTTATTTATTCCCTTAGTACATTAGTACGCTAGTACTAAGGACAGATGAGCTCGTACGTTCTTATTCATTTCCTTAGTACGTTAGTACGCTAGTACTAAGTACAGATGAGCTCGTACGTTCTTATTCCCTTAGTACGTTAGCACGCTAGTACTAAGTATAGATGAGCTCGTACGTCCTTATTCATTTCCTTAATACGTTAGTACGCTAGTACTAAGGACAGATGAGCTCGTACGTTCTTATTTATTCCCTTAGTACGTTAGTACGCTAGTACTAAGTACAGATGAGCTCGTACGTTCTTATTCCCTTAGTACGTTAGTACGCTAGTACTAAGGACAGATGAGCTCGTAAGTTCTTATTCATTTCCTTAGTACGTTAGTACGCTAGTACTAAAGACAGATGAGCTCGTGCGTTCTTATTCATTCCCTTAGTACGTTAGTACGCTAGTACTAAGGACAGATGAGCTTGTACGTTCTTATTCATTCCCTTAGTACGTTAGTACGCTAGTACTAAGGACAGATGAGCTTGTACGTTCTTATTCATTCCCTTAGTACGTTAGTACGCTAGTACTACGGGCAGATGAGCTCGTACGTTGTTATTCATTTCCTTAGTACGTTAGTACGCTAGTACTAAGGACAGACGAGCTCGTACGTTCTTATTCCCTTAGTACGTTAGCACGCTAGTACTAAGTATAGATGAGCTCGTACGTCCTTATTCATTTCCTTAATACGTTAGTACGCTAGTACTAAGGACAGATGAGCTCGTACGTTCTTATTTATTCCCTTAGTACGTTAGTACGCTAGTACTAAGTACAGATGAGCTCGTACGTTCTTATTCATTTTCTTAGTACGTTAGTACGCTAGTACTACGGACAGATGAGCTCGTACGTTCTTATTCCCTTAGTACGTTAGTACGCTAGTACTAAGGACAGATGAGCTCGTAAGTTCTTATTCATTTCCTTAGTACGTTAGTACGCTAGTACTAAAGACAGATGAGCTCGTACGTTCTTATTCATTCCCTTAGTACGTTAGTACGCTAGTACTAAGGACAGATGAGCTTGTACGTTCTTATTCATTCCCTTAGTACGTTAGTACGCTAGTACTAAGGACAGATGAGCTCGTACGTTCTTATTCATTTCCTTAGTACGTTAGTACACTAGTACTAAGGACAGATGAGCTCGTACGTTCTTATTCATTTCCTTAGTACGTTAGTACGCTAGTACTAAGGACAGATGAGCTTGTACGTTCTTATCCATTCCCTTAGTACGTTAGTACGCTAGTACTAAGTTAGATGATCTCGTACGTCCTTATTCATTTCCTTAATACGTTAGTACGCTAGTACTAAGGACAGATGAGCTCGTACGTTCTTATTCATTCCCTTAGCACGTTAGTACGCTAGTACTAAAGACAGATGAGCTCGTACGTTTTTTTTTTATTCTGTAAGAGCATTGAGATTTTTTAATGTAATGCGCTAGAAATAAATTATTATTATTATTCATTCCCTTAGTACGTTAGTACGCTAGTACTAAGTATAGATGAGCTCGTACGTCCTTATTCATTCCCTTAATACGTTAGTACGCTAGTACTAAGTACAGATGAGCTCGTACGTTCTTATTCCCTTAGTACGTTAGCACGCTAGTACTAAGTATAGATGAGCTCGTACGTCCTTATTCATTTCCTTAATACGTTAGTACGCTAGTACTAAGGACAGATGAGCTCGTACGTTCTTATTTATTCCCTTAGTACGTTAGTACGCTAGTACTAAGTACAGATGAGCTCGTACGTTCTTATTCCCTTAGTACGTTAGTACGCTAGTACTAAGGACAGATGAGCTCGTAAGTTCTTATTCATTTCCTTAGTACGTTAGTACGCTAGTACTAAAGACAGATGAGCTCGTGCGTTCTTATTCATTCCCTTAGTACGTTAGTACGCTAGTACTAAGGACAGATGAGCTTGTACGTTCTTATTCATTCCCTTAGTACGTTAGTACGCTAGTACTACGGGCAGATGAGCTCGTACGTTGTTATTCATTTCCTTAGTACGTTAGTACGCTAGTACTAAGGACAGACGAGCTCGTACGTTCTTATTCCCTTAGTACGTTAGCACGCTAGTACTAAGTATAGATGAGCTCGTACGTCCTTATTCATTTCCTTAATACGTTAGTACGCTAGTACTAAGGACAGATGAGCTCGTACGTTCTTATTTATTCCCTTAGTACGTTAGTACGCTAGTACTAAGTACAGATGAGCTCGTACGTTCTTATTCATTTTCTTAGTACGTTAGTACGCTAGTACTACGGACAGATGAGCTCGTACGTTCTTATTCCCTTAGTACGTTAGTACGCTAGTACTAAGGACAGATGAGCTCGTAAGTTCTTATTCATTTCCTTAGTACGTTAGTACGCTAGTACTAAAGACAGATGAGCTCGTACGTTCTTATTCATTCCCTTAGTACGTTAGTACGCTAGTACTAAGGACAGATGAGCTTGTACGTTCTTATTCATTCCCTTAGTACGTTAGTACGCTAGTACTAAGGACAGATGAGCTCGTACGTTCTTATTCATTTCCTTAGTACGTTAGTACACTAGTACTAAGGACAGATGAGCTCGTACGTTCTTATTCATTTCCTTAGTACGTTAGTACGCTAGTACTAAGGACAGATGAGCTTGTACGTTCTTATTCATTCCCTTAGTACGTTAGTACGCTAGTACTAAGTTAGATGATCTCGTACGTCCTTATTCATTTCCTTAATACGTTAGTACGCTAGTACTAAGGACAGATGAGCTCGTACGTTCTTATTTATTCCCTTAGTACGTTAGTACGCTAATACTAAGTACAGATGAGCTCGTACGTTCTTATTCATTTTCTTAGTACGTTAGTACGCTAGTACTAAGGACAGATGAGCTCGTACGTTCTTATTCCCTTAGTACGTTAGTACGCTAGTACTAAGGACAGATGAGCTCGTACGTTCTTATTCATTCCCTTAGTACGTTAGTACGCTAGTACTAAGGACAGATGAGCTTGTACGTTCTTATTCATTCCCTTAGTACGTTAGTACGCTAGTACTAAGGACAGATGAGCTTGTACGTTCTTATTCATTCCCTTAGTACGTTAGTACGCTAGTACTACGGACAGATGAGCTCGTACGTTCTTATTCATTTCCTTAGTACGTTAGTACGCTAGTACTAAGGACAGACGGGCTCGTACGTTTTTATTCCCTTAGTACGTTAGCACGCTAGTACTAAGTATAGATGAGCTCGTACGTCCTTATTCATTTCCTTAATACGTTAGTACGCTAGTACTAAGGACAGATGAGCTCGTACGTTCTTATTTATTCCCTTAGTACGTTAGTACGCTAGTACTAAGTACAGATGAGCTCGTACGTTCTTATTCATTTTCTTAGTACGTTAGTACGCTAGTACTAAGGACAGATGAGCTCGTACGTTCTTATTCCCTTAGTACGTTAGTACGCTAGTACTAAGGACAAATGAGCTTGTACGTTCTTATTCATTCCCTTAGTACGTTAGTACGCTAGTACTAAGGACAGATGAGCTCGTACGTTCTTATTCATTTCCTTAGTACGTTAGTACGCTAGTACTAAGGACAGATGAGCTCGTACGTTCTTATTCATTTCCTTAGTACGTTAGTACGCTAGTACTAAGGACAGATGAGCTCGTACGTTCTTATTCATTCCCTTAGTACGTTAGTACGCTAGTACTAAGGACAGATGAGCTTGTACGTTCTTATTCATTCCCTTAGTACGTTAGTACGCTAGTACTAAGTTAGATGATCTCGTACGTCCTTATTCATTTCCTTAAGACGTTAGTACGCTAGTACTAAGGACAGATGAGCTCGTACGTTCTTATTTATTCCCTTAGTACGTTAGTACGCTAATACTAAGTACAGATGAGCTCGTACGTTCTTATTCATTTTCTTAGTACGTTAGTACGCTAGTACTAAGGACAGTATAGCTCGTACGTTCTTATTCCCTTAGTACGTTAGTACGCTAGTACTAAGGACAGATGAGCTCGTGCGTTCTTATTCATTGCCTTAGTACGTTAGTACGCTAGTACTAAGGACAGATGAGCTTGTACGTTCTTATTCATTCTCTTAGTACGTTAGTACGCTAGTACTACGGACAGATGAGCTCGTACGTTCTTATTCATTTCCTTAGTACGTTAGTACGCTAGTACTAAGGACAGATGAGCTCGTGCGTTCTTATTCATTCCCTTAGTACGTTAGTACGCTAGTACTAAGGACAGATGAGCTTGTACGTTCTTATTCATTCCCTTAGTACGTTAGTACGCTAGTACTACGGACAGATGAGCTCGTACGTTCTTATTCATTAGTACGTTAGTACGCTAGTACTAAGGACAGACGAGCTCGTACGTTCTTATTCATTCCCTTAGTACGTTAGTACGCTAGTACTAAGAACAGATGAGCTCGTACGTTCTTATTTATTCCCTTAGTACGTTTGTACGCTAGTACTAAGAACAGATGAGCTCGTATGTTCTTATTTATTCCCTTAGTACGTTAGTACGCTAGTACTAAGTACAGATGAGCTTGTACGTTCTTATTCATTTTCTTAGTACGTTAGTACGCTATTACGCTAGTACTAAGGACAGATGAGCTCGTACGTTCTTATTTATTCCCTTAGTACGTTAGTACGCTAGTACTAAGGACAGATGAGCTGTTACGTTCTTATTCATTCCCTTAGTACGTTAGTACGCTAGTACTAAGGACAGATGAGCTTGTACGTTCTTATTTATTCCCTCAGTACGTTAGTACGCTAGTACTAGGGACAGATGAGCTTGTACGTTCTTATTCATTCCCTTAGTATGTTAGTACGCTAGTACTAAGGACAGATAAGCTCGTACGTTCTTATTCATTTCCTTAGTACGTTAGTACGCTAGTACTAAGGACAGACGAGCTCGTACGTTGTTATTCATTCCCTTAGTACGTTAGTACGCTAGTACTAAGGACAGACGAGCTCGTACGTTCTTATTCATTCCCTTAGTACGTTAGTACGCTAGTACTAAGGACAGACGAGCTCGTACGTTGTTATTCATTCCCTTAGTACGTTAGCAGAATCCTCGGTAATACTGGGCATACGGGTTAGTACTATAGTACCAATGACTAAGAGAAAAAAGTAAGCAAAAGGTTCCTAAAAGAGGCAGCATATGTTATTGGGGATGTGCTCTTAAAAATTACTAAGCTTGGTCAATGAAAATGTGTTTGTTTTTCTTTTTAGGACTGGATAAGAGTGTTAAATGGAGATGATGTGCAGAGGTTTTCCCAATCACTTGATGATGGATGGTTTTCATCACATTCAACATACATTGTCTCTGGAAAACATTCTGAAAGCATGCTTTCAGAACTTTTTATGATGCTGAGAAGTGGCGAGCATAAAAGAAAGAAGAGGAATGCTCATGCTTATATGTCTATTGACTCAGTAATAAAATCCTCATCAAATAGCACTTGGTCCCAAAATACCACTGTTGCACCTGCTCCCTCTATCTCTTCTGTTATTTTGCCCTTAACAACAGCTGGTTCCAGTGTGGCAGGAGTGGTAACACATTCTGCTTCTAGCTCTTCTGTCTCAGGAATGGGAACCTTGTCCACTGGTATTTTGTTCTCACCAGCACCTAGTTCAGGTGTGTCAGGAATAGTGTCATTTCCAACCGTTGCACTCTTGGCCTCCAATTCTGCGGTTTCAGAGTTTGGATCCTCATCCCTTGACGCTGTGTCCTCCCCGGCACCCAGTTTACATGCATCAGGAATGGCGTCTTTCCACGTTTCTACTGCTGCACCCACAATCCCTAGCTCTTTTGGCACGTTAATAGGGTCTGCATCCACTGGCGTTGTAGTCTCATCACCAGTCAATTTGAGTGTGTCACGGTTGGCAACCTCCCAGTTTTCTACTATGGCTCCCTCAATCTCTAGTGCCTTTTCATTTGTGGTAGGGTCGTCGTCCAGCAGTATCTTATCCCCACCATTAGCCACATCAACAATCTCGGCGTTCTTATCTTCCCAGTTGTCTGGTGCTGGTCCCTCTGTCTCAAGTTCTCCTGTCTCAGTAAACGTGACATCAACTATAATTGTCACCTCCCCAGCAGCCAGTTCAGTTGTCATCACCTCAAGAAGTTCAGTTACGCCTGCCAGTTCATCCATGGTTTTATCTTCGAGTGAACAACAGGTTCTACGAAGTTCATGGGCGTCTAGCAGCATACATTCAGTGCTTTCCACTTCATCTTTTATCGTATCATCCCGCTTGGTGCGTTCAAGTTCTGTCATGAAGACGGCTGTCATACAACCCACTAAACCTGCCATTTTGACTCCAACTACTGAAGCTCCCATGAAGAATGAAATCGCTTTCATTCTTTATGTGACATTTGGTTCATTGCTGGGCTTTGTCTTCCTTATTGGCGTGATTATGATAATACTGCGCTTTCGCCGTGATCGACGAGAAGGTAGTTTTCATCTGAAGTCTTTAGATTACGAACTGAGTGGGTTCCAAGGAATTCCGCGGGTATCGAATTCTTATTCGAATGTAAATTATTACGGCGAACCGATGGAGATCGACGCAACACGTGACCCCAGAGAAGGCGAATTCGAACCTGAGTCGGATGTGTATCCTTACGGCGAGAGCACCTCAAAGCTTTCGGTAAAGCACCCTGATAAAACAGCAGGGAAACCAGCCGCAGAAACCTCAAACGAAAACCAGGAAGACAAGTTCAATGTAAACACCATGGGTATGCCGGAATGGAATCTGCCAAAGCTCTCGAAGTCCGATGTTGCCGTGGCCGAGACGGACACTAGCATTCCAAAGTCTTCTGGATCGGTCGGAAGTCGTGAACTGTTGTTAGATGGTAAAGAAAGCCCTCCCACAGATGCAAAACACGCCTTTGACAATCCTGGTCTCGCAGACGATGATGTGGCTGAGGAAGACAGCCTCGATCAAAAGTAGAAGCGTTCTTGTCAGTTAAACAGAGAAGCGCGGTCCAGGGAACGTCTCCAAATTCTTTTCAAAATAACTACAATGGAAGCTAAAAAACTTAAGACGAACGTAAGCTTGTCCTATTGTGCCTAGAGGAAGATAGGAAAGCAATTCAAAAAACAAAATGAACAAAGAACTGAAAACGTTGGCCACCCTTCAACATGCTTCCGGGGAACTGCCCCAAAACGACACCAGTGCAAAATATTTTTTTCTCCTACAGTCATGACTCGTTATATTTTGATTTCAGGATTCTTTCAAACTACAGAGTTTTTCAGTTGCCATAGATCGCAGATTATTCTTAATTTTTGTTCGCGGCCTTTTTGACGTCATGCACTCGCGTCCTCGAGAAAAATAGTAAAGTTGTCATTCCATGTCTTTGTTTTGCAGAGAACTACAAAGGGACCTACCGGGATGTATTTTGAACTTGCAGTTTGATTGTGTCATTCATGTTAGCTATTTCTCGGTTATTAGTCGATGAAGCCGTCGTTGTGTTTTGCTTGAGCTCCCGCTCTAATGAATTGAAACCTATCGATCAAGGTACTTTCTAGCAAAACTACACCATGAACTTGTGTTTTCATTGGGGTTTATTTAATTGCCAGTTTTTTTAGATTTTTGGGGTAGGTCACTAATAGTGTCCTTTTAAATTCAGGTAAAGATTTTCAGACAATATTGCTGCAGACGATCAGGTATTTTTAGGTATATCCTTCGCTTTTTTTAAACATTTTTTGTAGTATAATAGTTTTAACAATATTTTCGCATGCAATGAGAACTTAAGCTGTCGAATACCACAGAAGACAGAGAACTCGTTACGAGTTATTAGAGGTGCCATAGTGAAGTATTTCTCTCAGAATCTTATATTGTACTATTTTTGTTGAAAGAGTTAAAGATATATGATTTACAACCTAATATATTTCTTAATAGACCATTTTTTGTTTGGAAATTACTTCTTTTACACTTGAACAATGTATAACGCTACCCGGTTTTTCCTGTGCAAATTAGAGGATTGTGTTTCTGTAAGGACCGGGAACTTTTCTTGCAACTGACGCGTGACTTTGTCGTGGACAAAACGTCATACCCGCATATCCAATCGCTTGCTGCAAAATAAAACTCGTCACGATGTTTTGGTTTGAGACAAGCTGAAAGCGGCTCGCATACTATCACAAATCCTGCAATCAGATTGACTATCCTTCTTCACCCTATGAAAAAGCCCGTGCTTAGCACGAAACAATGCACTTTTAAAGTTAAAAGATTAACAAATATTGATATAAAATTAAAACTTTTAAGGTAGACGGTTTTCTACATAAACAATTAAACTATTCCTCGTTTTCGACGAGTTTCGTGCGTCATTGACTTGGACAAGTAGAATACTTGATTTGTTAATTTGCCGCCACCAAGACCTTTGTCAGGGCGATTTAATTTCACAAGACATTGTTCATTTTACCTTCGGATTCTAGCTTATGTTGTTTCAAATCCGTTTTTTACCTTTTTAAATGAGATGCATTCATAGCATTTCTGGCTCCCCATTGGTATATGTAAGTGATGATGTCACTGCTACCTGATTCGCTGTTTGGCTATTCCATTGTTCTTTGCGACCCCGCCCGGATGGTTGGGCGGCAGCTAGAACGAGCAAAGTAATTGCTTCTAATTATCCACTTGCCACCCACACCCCTCCACAAATTCGCCCAGCCGCCTCTACCCCTCTGAAAATAAACTGACCGGAAGTGTTATTCCGCTATCACTGTAATAATGATAATAATAATAATGAAGATGTTTCAACAGGGAGCCCACTTCACATACATGTGGTTTTCAGTGGGGCCCTGCAAAAATAAAATTGCAAAAACTAAAGAAATAGTAGATTAAAAACATTTAACCATTGCACCAAGTGATAATTAAAAATTAAGAAATTCTCCTAATTTGACTTTTAAAATTAAAAATACTGATACTGTCCCTAACTTCATCGGGTAAAGTGTTCCATTCATTAATGGCATTGTAAATAAAACGCTTTTGTCCCCAGGAGCGACGGGATTACTTCTCGTATTACACCCATGAATATCTTTAAAACTACAAAAATTAAAATCCCAGTCAATTATACCATTTAAGGCCTTAAGAATTAAAATTATGCGATGAAAACTACTTCTTCTCTTCATGTTCTCCCAGCCGAGCTGTACGAGTGCCTCTGTAGCAGATGAATGCATTTGCTTGTCAAGAACAATCCTTGCACTGTACATTTCCTAACACAAGGTCGCCTTCCATGGGAAGAAAGCTTAAAAACTCGCAATAATCAAAACGCACATTGGAACCTTGCTGTACAATTCTATGGGGCGTCAACAACCTTGGAAGCCCCCGTTGGGAATTAAATGCGCAACAACAAGCGATCTCGGCGCTTTGCGAGGTCGAAACTGACTCGCAAAGTGTTATGGTAGATCGAGTTGTCGGTTCAAGCTCGGAGGAGTAGTAAGTTTAAGTTACCGCGGAGAATGATTTTATACCAGAAAATATTACAACTGTCAAAATGTGGATGAAAACGGGCACGAGTTTAGAGAGACGATTATGTTAGCTGCATGAGAGAAGGTAGTTATTTTGATATAATTTTTGACACCTGTAAATAATTTGGATTGATCTCTTGGCTGGTAAATTTGCTTGTACCGACAAGTTTTAGTTTTCCTAAACTTAGCATGATTGTTAAGAAATGAGTCGACTAAAATAGAAGTGGCATGGAGTATTTTTTTTTCTTTCCGAAAAAAAGTGGCTCTCTCTCAACCGCGAAAAAACAGGTTCGACCCTCCCCAGTTTGTAAAAAAATTTTCTGCTGACCGTCCCTTCTAAAGTCCCTTTCCCACCACCCACCCCCCTCCAATAAAGAACTTACCTTCCCCGTAGACGCGTCTGAGGGCGCTTCAGAGATTTCTCGCGCCAAAAGAGGACACAGGCAAATACACCCGCGGAGGCCTCTGGGAAGGAATGCTCGTCAATGATGGCGGAAAACATCAAACAAAGTGAACTGATGGCTTCTTTAGATGAGGACGAGCTGTGGAGAAGAAAATACTTCACCCTGCTGAAACACTGCCGTACCATTGAACAGGCAAGTTCCATGGCTCTAATAATTCTTTGGTTGATACTTGTGACGTTTTCGTCGCGAGGGTCTGATTTTAGAGCAAACTATTCCTAGATGTTATCACGTAAGTTATATTCCCATAATTGTTTTAAAACCTTTAGGATAACGAAAGATTGGTTAATCGTATTTACCACGTAAAGCGACTTCTGAAACGTCAGCGCAAGCAACGAAGGTAAGTTCCTTTCTTTAGGGGATCGTTTGTTAAAGTGCCCCTATGTCCGACATTCAGAGGGCAGCCGGACAGAATTTTCAAAATACTCGGTGTCCGGTAGTCTTATTTTCTTTGTTTTCAGGGTAAATTATGCCAATTAGGTAAGGATTAGGGCTAGGAGAAAATGAGGAATGATTTCCGCACAGGTCCCTACTTTATTATGCATGCTGTAGCCATACTGTTTCATTCTGCAATAACAAGAAATGTTTGCATGTGCATTACCCTAAACAATTCATCTGCTGCATGCATAATGAGTAGGGACCTGTGCGAAAATCTTGCCACAAATGAATATGGGTGTTTATTTTAGGTAATCACAGGAGCCCATCACCATGGGCTCCTGGTAATCACAGATATTATAAAATCATAGTATGAGAAAATTATGACTGTCAGACACTGAGAATTTTGAAAATTCTTCCCGGCTGCCTGACATATAGACACAGCGTTAATTAAACGTTTTGTTGCCCACCACAAATTGGTATGATGCGTGCTTGTGCTCATACATATAATGGCCTGTATGGGGAGGCTCCGCCCGAAAGGGGTACCTTTTTCACAATTCAGGTATATGAAAGGGTAGAGATTTCACGAGTCAAAGTATATGAAAGGGTAGGGAAGTCTGTCATTTAAGTATTTAAAAGGGCCTTTCATTAAAATATTTTGAACACACATACCTTATGACTGTACTGTTCAATTTATTGAACGCAGCTTGAAAATGACAAGAAGATTTCCAGTTTTAGCAATATATTCACAAGACGGGCCAGTTAGAGCAGTTAAAAATAAAACTTGTTGGATTCGCATTACTGTCTGTCCGCATGCTTGGTGGACTTCAGTCAACGTGTTGTGCTTTCGTCTTTATTATTTACTTCATCTTGTCAACAGCTTCTTTTAGCACAACTTGAATGCCCTGCTTAGTCAATGTACGCTTGATTTCAGTCGCTTGAGATTTGTTGGCTTTGAATGTGACGTTAAATGGAAGGAAGGTATAAGAAAGGGGTACCTTTTCTGCCTAAAATGCTATATAAAAGGGTAAGGGGCCTGACCTCGGGGGCGGAGCCTCGCCATGTTTATTTTTTTTAGTACCCCCTCCTCTGCTCATACATTTGCCTTGCTTAAGGAGTAATTCTAGAATACCCAGCCACTGGTGAAAACAGTATACAAATTGATGACAGTTTTTTCCAGCGGCCATGTATTCCAGAATCTAGCTGGTACTTGTTACAGAGCACATAACACATGCAGGGATTCAAACCATAGAGGTTTGGTTTCAGGTGGGGATCAAATACTGGGATGAAGTTTTTTTTTTCTGTGAAAGACACTTGACATGCCAAGGTTATACAAACTTAGCAAAGTTTTATTTGTCTGATTGATGAAATTACAGAAACATGGCATATCCATCAATAATTATTAACACTTTTCCAGGCCTCCCATATAGCAACTGACCACCAGCTTCATCTCCCCATGACAGCCCCCCGGTTGAAGCAGCTAGACAATAAGTATATAGAAACCATTTTTTTAGGCTTTCCCCTTTTCATCTATATCCATTCCTGTAGGGGATCATTTTAATGTTGATGTCAAAAATAAATGGGGAGCGTTCAGGGCCAGAATCCTGCCAAGATCGATTTGGGATCATTTAACCCTTTCCCTCCTTTGAGTGACTTCATAGGTTTAACTCTGGCTAATGCCATACTATTTTATTGTCAAAGAGAGACCCCTTACTAGTTAAAGGGTTAACTTAAGGGCATATATGTACAGTATTTCTGTAACTGGCCATGTTGGGAATAGATCTTCAAATCATGAATTCATCTTGTCAATTTTAGTCAGTTTTAAGTGTCATGACACAATTCTTAAGTTGTGACTTCAACTGTTTGCCGTCACTATATATACTTCGTTCATTTTATCTGCAAATGTTTCAGCTTCTTAAAGGAACGATTAGATGAACATAATGATGACTACAGAGAGGCACAACCTCCTTTTCAGGTGAACAAAGTCATCTAGTTGTGTCTTTTTCACTGTTTCATTCCCAAGATATAAAGGGCAATTTTTTAGTGAATGCTTAACACCACATATTTCTTTAGATGTTAAGTTGGAAATTTTTTTATTGTCTAGAAAACTCCAATTGTAGGGGTGTATCTTCATGGAAGAAAAGAGGCTCTAAATGACTCAAGATATGCCATAAAATTCTCTTTTTATTTCAAAAGTGAAAACAAGGCAATTTGAAACAGAATCTTTCAGTGTGTCAGAAGGTGGGGAAGGTTTAATCCTTGCGCTTTGTATGCAGTATAGATTCAGTTAAGTACTGATCATTTGTCTTGCTGTTTAGGCTGAGCTTCTCTCAGAAATTGTCTCCGAAAGTTTCCCGAAGGCATTGACTCGGCCTTTCTTCCCGCTTGAGTTTGTGAGTCCAGATTCTCCATCAGTCAAAAAAAGTAAAAATCGTTCTACCCCGAAGCTGGACAAGGATAAAGATCCCAATGCACCAAAGAAACCTGCCAATGCATTCTTCATGTTCTGCCAACAACAAAGAAATGTGATGCAAGATGACCTAAAAGATCCTTCCATAGGACATCATGAAATAACCAAGTCATTAGCCAAGGAGTGGAATAACCTGGCTAGTACTGACAAAAAGGTATGATGGCTGGTTTCTCTTGAAAAGAACTTCCAATCTTAAATTTTTCCAAATTAGCAAGAAGGATCATGTAGATTAAACTGTACAAAATCACTTCCTTTTTTCAATTTTTCCTGGTGGGCTAGTATTATGTTACGCCAGTATATGTGCATAGCTGTTGTGGTTCAATTTTTTCCTTGGTTTGAATTGTATTTTCCTTTGTTTCAAACTCATTATCATGCATTACCATACCAAAACATAAAGGAAATAAAATTTAAACCAAGGAAACAAATTGAACCACAACATAGCCACTAGTCTCAAACTGTACTACTCCACATTTCTTTAGTGTATTTATTCCCTAAGCCCGCTCACATGGGAATGTTTGCATGTACATGCTGGTTTGCTTTATGACATTTACTGATTGGTCTTAAAGTTGTCATGTGTATTCTTGCTTGGTTTTCTTTGTAAAGTGAATAAAGCATTGTTCTGGTTGAGTTGCATCCATCTCAGTTTTGGAGTTATTTATTCCTAAACTTTAGCATAAGATATTATAATATTGATAATTGATTGTGGCTGTCATTGGTTAGCTCAAGTTTTTTTTGTTTCAAATTCAAAATGGTGGCATACAATTTACATCTGAAAAGCAAAACTTTTTCTATTTGACAGTTAATTGTCATGAAGGATAAAAAAGAGTAGTTTTCAACAATTTTTGTTTCCTTTTCAGGTCTATTATGAGATGTATGAAAGAGACAAAGAACGTTATGAAAAGGAAATGAAAAAATATACAACAGATAAAGGTCCCAAAAAAGACACAGCTCCCAAAAAACCAAGGACCAAATCCGCTAAACAGAAATTAGTGGGATCATCTACATCAACAAAAGCATCACCTGGAGTTGCTGAAATTTCCCTTGTTCAAAATATGCATGTAGTTTCTCCAACTCTTAATCCTCTCTCACCACAGAGACTTGCCTGTATTCCACAAATTCCATTACCCCATCTTCCCTCACCACAGCTTCTTCCATTGTCTGAGGAAGGATCAGCGTTTGATAACTTCCAAGAACTGCCGTCACCAAGCCAAGACTCTTTCATGTAATTGCTAAGCAAAAATCATACATTTGTAATGTATAAGAACAAAATGGGAGCACCTTACACATAGTTTTGTACATATCTTTAGGGTCAACTACTCTTTCTGTGTAATAAAAAAGTAATAAAAATAAAAACAGTGCTTAAAATATGAACAACAAACAAAACTGAATTATATTTAAAATAGTCAATTTCAAAAAATTGAAAAAATAAAAAGGGAAAAAAGTGGTAGGTATGTGGTGCTACTGTTACATAGTAATCAGGCATACATATCCAAAATTAACCATTCATAGCCATACACAACCATGCATAGCGGTAGACAGGTATACATAGCCGTAGACAGCCATACATAGCCATAGACAACCATACATAGCCAGATATGGCAGTACATAACCATACATAGCCAGATATGGCAGTACATAATCATACATAGCCAGATATGGCAGTACATAACCATACATAGCCAGATATGGCAGTACATAACCATACATAGCCATACATAACCATACACAGCCATACACCTCATGTTTTATCACAGTGTAATACACAGCTTAGGCTTCTTTATTTGTCAAATAACATACATAATAAATTCCAACATAGATTTGGCTGGATGCAGGATGAGAGTGAAAATGGAGGTGGGATGCAGGATGACAGAAATTTTAAAAGCGGGATGAAAATGGGACAGTAGGACTGGGATATGCTCCGTTTCGTAGGCGGGATATCTGGGATGGGACAAGTATAGCCAGGATCATAATCTAGCCCAAGTTAATTAAGAACCACACAGTATTTGCGTTATAAACGGGCTTGATAAACTGCTTGTTAAAATAAGGCGGTGAATTAAAGCAAAGCTTTAACCAGGCAGGATGGGGATGCACATGTTTATTGCTGCTGGATGGAAAAAAAAATAGTGTTGGGATGCAGGATTTGAAAAGTCTATTTTGGACCCTCAGTATAGTATATATTACATGGTGGTGCAAAGATATGAATTTTATTTCAGTATTGTATGTTGTTTTTAACACGACAACACAATTGTAGTTTTTGATATCTTCAAGCCACCGTGTAATGTTCTTTTTATTATATGGACAAGAAACTAGTGGGAAAATGTTGTTAGCACGTGCGTGTTCATCCAGGACATTTGGTACATAACTTTTTCATATCTTCCCTGAGTGAAAATATGGAAAATACGAGTGTTTTAGTTTCCGTTAAAACACTGTTTATCCATATAATAAAAAGTAATATGCGGGGCTGTGTGGAATGGCTGATTTTGGTTCAGTGCTACTGGAGGTGGTCCCTGGTGTTTGGTCAGACCAAAATGGCGTGTTCCATTTGGTCATTTCTCTAGATCTGTTTGTTTTTTTTTGTTTTGTTGTTGTTATTGTTGTTGTTTTCAGTTTCAAATATTTCATAAGGTGATTTGCTGAGGGCAAATCAATTTATATTCCCAAAAAGTGCATAAAGTTGAAATAATTTTAGTGCAGGAATTTGAAATAATCTGCTGGGCATATTTTAACAAGTCATCAAACTAAAATTATTTTGAGTGTAACTGAATTTTGTATAAGTAAGCACTTGTAAATTTTTCAAAGACAACAAATTTCACTCGCCCTACAGAGTTGTTAGGCTTTTTTTGGTCTTTGAAAAATTTGCTTTTGCTCTGTTCTTGATTACCTGCATGAACACTTTTGCCCGGGAAATTCAACACAAGTCCCATGAGACTTTGCGAGGACAAGATGAGGAAATCAGTTGGGGAACTCTGTGGGAAAGCGATCATCTTGTTGCAGTTTGGTTTGTTTATCTAAATATCCACTAAAACATGAACCGCTTTCGAGCTTCAAAATACCGCAATGCCGCGGCAAAGATTCCAAAGAAAGAGGTTTGTATCTATAAATAATAAAATGCAGTCTCACCTGGTTTTAGATCGTACGAATACGGATGGCTTTAGTGTTTCCCCAGGTGTTGTGGAATAGAACCGAGCTGTCTGTGACAGGCTTATAGCTTTATTGCTCTATGTCAAATAATTCTAAGGTATAAATTCTAAACTTAGCATGTTCTTGAGGTAAAAAACAAAGTATGGTCCAATAATTCTGATAATTGTATTGTTTTACCGACTTGGATGAACTGTGCCAGAAAATGTTACCGTCTTAAGCTGCAGATTTGCTTTAGCATAAATTAACTTAGATCTAAAATACTAGCAAGTCGTTCTTTAAGAAAACCTGTAAAGTTAAGATGGGTTCAAAAGAAGATATCTTGATTAATTGTATCCCTTCTTCTTTGCTTACAATAAATCAACATTTTGTAATAAGTGCACCATAATCAATACAATAATCAAATGAAAGAACTGCTAGCAAGGAAACTTCAGACAATCAACAAAAATATTAATCATAAAAAGGGAACAAACAATTCAATTATTGTTTTTTCTTAGTTCACTTTGCATGTCATGTAGTCTTTTTTAGTGTTATCTATGCCTAAGCAATATCTACTTTGTGATATGTTGCATATAAATTGATTGTTTTGATAAATACCTGGTAATTTTCAACAAATTATGTATAAATACTTCAACGGAAAATTGACATGGTTATTCAATTAGGAACAGATATCAGACCTTAGAATTGGAGATTTGAAGAGTTCTTGTGGGAATCATATCAAAGCCAGCCAAAGTTTCATGGCATTCAATATTGAAACTGGAGGTAACTTTGCTTTATTCTTCTGTACACTTTCCTTGTCTATTTTCAATGCGCTTTGAAAGGAGGTTTACATAACAAGCTTACACTCATTCTTTGTTTGGCCATTTGGTAAGTAGCATGGTTAATATGAATAACTGATGGTATTATTTAAAAGATGCTCCCTTTTCAGTGGCATATCCAAAAAATCTAACATTTTAACCCTTTCACTCCCAAGGGGTCTCCATTTGACGAGTAAAATCGTCTGGCGTTAGACAGAGTAAAATCTATAAAGTCACTCTTGGGAGTGAAAGGGTTAAGGGAGATAGTTTTTAACCCTTTCACTCCCAAGGGGTCTCCATTTGACGAGTAAAATCGTCTGGCGTTAGACAGAGTAAAATCTATAAAGTCACTCTTGGGAGTGAAAGGGTTAAAAACTAGATGGATTCAGATTTATTGTTAACCTTACTGTTTGTATATCACTCTGTCATGGTGTGATTAACTGCTATGGAACTTAAATCTCAGGAGTGAAGTGTAAGACACTTAATTAGTTAATGTAATTGTAAAATTAACACAATCAGTAATCATTACAATTTAAAGATTTACAATAATTATTATTATTATTATTATTGTATTGAACAGGTGGTGGGTGTTTAGGTGTTCTGCCTCTTGGAGATGTGGGAAGGAAGGATCCTTCACTTCCAATGATTCATGCTCATTCAGGTGAATTTTGTCTGTCTAATGTGTGGTTTCTTGGTAAGTACCGCATGTATGACCAATTGTAGTGTCCTGAGATCAATCATTATTATAGTTCTAAAGATGTAACAACACGCGAGAGACTTTCTTTAGCAAACGACGTTTAATAATAATAATGTAGAGCGGATCGAATGCAAGTAATACATGTGCTAGGAGTGGCTAGTGAAAAATCTAAACTATTTCCGGTAATAGATACCGCAGACACGTAAACTATTTCGGTCAGCCCTTGTGGTTTCTAGATAAACCACATTAGTTTCGTCACATCTTTCCTCCTATAAAGAAAGTAAGCTACATGTGTTTCCTAATAAATCAAGATCGAATCAACAAGTATTTAGAGGAACTAATAGTTCATTTGGTGACAATTAAAGTCCTTTAGGTGAGCAGGTGGTCTGCGGGTACGTTGTGATTTGCGTATACTAACAGGTTGTGAGTCAGGGGTGCTGGATGCTTGGGTCGGCGGCTGATTGGCTAGTTCAATGTGTTGAGGTTTTGTCTCTGCACATGATGTAGAAGGTTCTGGCTCGCTGGAGTCTACAATGGGAGGTTCTTTGGACTGAATCAGCTGGCGGCGGTTGCGACGGTATACAGTCTCGCCGACTTTCACATCGTAGCTACGCGGACCAGCTTGTGCCATGCAGGTACCAGCGCTCCAGGTTTTCTGACCAGGTAGTTTCATGCGCACGGTTTCACCTTGTCCGATTGGTCGCAGTGCCGGCCTTGCATGCTTGTTGTAGTAGTGCTGCTGCCGCTGTTTGTTGCCAATAAGCGCGCGTGTCTCCTCTTCTGTTGAGTAACGAGGCTGTAACAGGGTACCGGCGACAGGAAGGAGGGTCTTGCAGCGACGTCCCATTAGACGCTGGGCGGGGCTGGTGCCAATTCCTTCAGTCGGGGTGTTCCGCCAATCTAACAGTGCTAGGAACTCTGATTGGCCAGACTCTTTACACTTGGTAAACAGGCGTTTCACAGTTTTCACGGCGTTCTCAGCCTTTCCATTTGACTGTGGATGGTAGGGTGATGATGTACTGTGTTTGAACATCCAGGTTTTCGCGAAGACAGCGAATTCAGCGGATGCAAACTGGGGACCGTTATCCGTCACGAGGACGTCTGGAATGCCATACCTGGCAAATACGGCTTTCATTTCTTTGATGACGTTGCGTGACGTCGCGGTGTTGAGTCGAGCAACTTCTATGAAGTTACTGTAGTAGTCAGTGATGACTAGGAGTGTGCGGTTGTCTAGCTCACAAAGATCAGCGGCGACTTTGGACCAGGGACGGGCCACCACTTCGTGCTGTACGAGTGTTTCCTTGGCTTGTCCGGTGCGGTGGGCTAGGCATACGTCACACTTCGAGATGTACTCTCGTAGCTCGGTTGCCATGCGGGGCCAGTAGAGGGTATCACGTGCTCTGCGTATACACCCTTCAACGCCAATATGCGAGCTGTGTACCACTGCCATAAGCTCCTTACGTAGGGAGGCTGGTACTACGAGAAGTTGTCCTTTGAAGACGAGTTCGTTCTGGACAGTCAGCACATCTCTCATGTCGAAGTAGGGGTAGAGACATTCCGGAATTTCGGATCTGGTTTCTGGCCATCCCCGGCGTATAGTAGCACGTAGCTGCTGTAACACAGGATCATCTGCCGATGCATGTCTGATCTGCTGCCAACGCTCGTCACTGACTGGTAGTGAGGCTGTGTGATCCACTTCCTCGAGCTCTTGCGTGAACTCACAGGCGTTGACCTCTGGGAGGAAAGCTCTGCTCAGGGTGTCGGCCAGAAACATGTCGTGACCTTTCTTGTAAGTCACTCGAAGGCTGTACTTTTGGAGTCTCAGCAACATTCGCTGGAGTCGCTTGGGTGCTGAGTGGAGTGGCTTTAAAAAGATTGACTCTAAGGGCTGGTGGTCGCTTTCCACATGGACTTCGTCACGGCCGTACACATACGGCTCAAAACGTTCGCACGCAAAAACGATTGCGAGCAGTTCCTTTTCTATTTGGGCATAGCGAGTTTCTGCATCTGTAAGAGCACGCGATGTGTAGGCCACCGGCTGTCCGTTTTGTAATAGGGCGGCGCCTAACCCAAACTGAGAGGCGTCACACTGGAGCGTGACTTCTTCCTCTAGGTTGTAGTAGCGCAAGACTGGGGTAGTCATGACAGCATTCTTTAGCGCCACCAATGCCTCTTCTTGGGCAGTTTCCCAGGTCCACTGTACGTCTTTCTGGGTGAGTTCTCTTAACGGCTTTGTGATGTCAGACAGACGTGGTAGGAACTTGCTGAGATACTGTGCGAGTCCCAGCAATCTCTGAACTCCGGCTTTGTCTGTGGGTGCGGGCATTTCGCTGATCGCCCGGACTTTGGCGGGGTCTACACATAGACCTTTGTCTGTGGCGACGTGTCCGATGAACGGGACTTCCGTTAGTCGGAGGTTGAGCTTGTCCGTGTTGAGCTTAACGCCTCGCTCTTTGCAGCGTTCCAGGAATCTAATCAGGACTGTGTCGTGGTCATCAATGGCCTCTTCAACTGTGTTTCCGCAACCAATTGCGATAAAATCATCTGCCACGACTTCGATGCCTGAAAGTCCTTCAATGAGCTCGTGCATTTTGCGTTGGAAGACTTCAGGAGCTGAGCTGATACCGAAAGGCAGGCGTCGCCAACGGTAACGTCCAAACGGGGTGTGAAAGGTTGTCAGGTAGGACGACTCTGCATCAAGGGCCACATGCCAGAATCCGTTTCGTACATCGAGCTTTGTGAAGACTTTCGCGCCGTGGAGTCGAGTAGCAATGTCTTCAATTGTTGGGAGAGGGTAGTGCTCGCGTTGGACGGCACGGTTGAGGTCCCTGGGGTCAAGGCATACGCGTAGTTTTCCGTTTTTCTTCGGTACAGTTACCATGGAGCTTATCCATGCTGTGGGACAGGTCACGGGTGCAATGATTTCCTGTTTCTCCAAGTCTTCTAAGGTTTCTTTTACTTTAGCTCTGAGTGCCACAGGTACGCGACGCGGTGCGTGCTGTACAGGGTTAACGGTGCTGTCAATTCTAATATGGTGTTCACCGGCCAGCTTTCCGACACCTTCGCCGAAAACTTGCGGGTATTTCTTAATCAGGGCCATTTTGGTAATGGGCGCTTGCGTTACTTTTGCTGCCGTTTCGAGCGAGTACACTGGGGCATTTCCTGTTTGTGGTTTGTTTAATTGATCATTGTCAGTGTATGTAATGATCTTCATGCCCACACAGGCTTTTCGTCCAAGGAGGGGGCGGATTGTGTTGTTGTCAACAAGTTTACAATCCAACTGACATCTGTAGTCGTCACGCCACACGGTAATACGAACTTGGCCCACAACTTGTAATTTCGAACCACCGTAGGCTGAGAGTTGAGTGTTCAGTGGTGTCACGCGTTCCAATTTGTGGTCTTTTGTGGCTTTCTTGTAGAGGCTTACCGGAATTACGTTGCACTGTGCTCCAGTGTCCGGTTGAAACCGCAGATAATTGCCAGACTCCAGTTTTAGTGTCACGAGTTGGGAATCATCCAGATCTACTGCTGATATCATGTCGGCGTAGAATACCTCGGATTCGCTGACATCGTCGTCGACAGCTCTAACAAACGTGCGAGTGTTGTTGTCTCGTTTCTTACTGCGACATTTAGCTGCAAAATGCGATAGTTTACCGCACTTCAAACACGTCTTGCCGAAAGCCGGACATTGTTCTTTCTTTGCGTAATCATGAACAGAGCCACACCTCTCACATTCTTTGGGCTTTCCGTGTTGGGAGTCCTTGCCTTTGAGATGTCGTTTTCTTGGCACTTTAAGGTTCTTGCTTTTTTCTCTGACTGCATTTACGGTGCTTGATGGATTCTCTTCTTTTTCCATAAGTTTCATCTGAGCAGTCGTGCTCTCGGATGCCCTGCAGATTTCGTCTGTTTTGGCGAGTGTTAATGTTGTCTCTCTTAACAATCTCTCTCTGAGTTTGGGTTCACGAATTCCAAACAACAGGCGGTCGCGAAGTATTTCTTCGGGAGTTATTGTTGCAAAGTTGCAACCCTCGGCTAACTTTCGAAGTGCCGTGCGATACTGGTCGTAAGTCTCTCCTGGCTCTTGAATACGTCGGTTGAAGCGATATCTTTCGAAGGGAATGTTCTTGCGCGGTTCGCAGTAATCTCCTAGTTTCTTTAGTACTGGTCCGATTTTCTTGTCGTCTCCCTCGTTTACCCAGTCGTTAAAGGTGGAGTACACCTCTCTTGCTTCTTCGCCTATCACTGTCAAGAGTGTGGCTACTTGTACTGGCTGGGACTTCTCGCTGAGCTCTGTGGCGAGAGCGTAGTTTTCCCATGCTAACAGGAACTTTTTCCACTTTTCCGCAGCGTTCGAGTCATGAATCTCGAGGTGCGCTGGAGGTGGTAGGGAGTATCCCGATGCCATTCTTTTAACTCTTGCGTTGATGAGAAACTATGTGTAATATTGTACCACTATAGCTCTCCACTCGCTGCCACCATGTAACAACACGCGAGAGACTTTCTTTAGCAAACGACGTTTAATAATAATAATGTAGAGCGGATCGAATGCAAGTAATACATGTGCTAGGAGTGGCTAGTGAAAAATCTAAACTATTTCCGGTAATAGATACCGCAGACACGTAAACTATTTCGGTCAGCCCTTGTGGTTTCTAGATAAACCACATTAGTTTCGTCACAAAAGAAAACTGCTACTTTGACTGTAATCGGATGTCATCAACTTTACCTACCTGTGATCAACAGTTGATCACAGGTAGGGACAGTTGATCACAGGTAGGGTTAGTTGATGACATGTAGGAACAGTTGATGACAGGTAGGGACAGTTGATGACAGGTAGGGACAGTTGATGACAGGTAGGAACAGTTGATCACAGGTAGGGACAGTTGATCACAGGTAGGAACAGATGATCACAGCTAGGGACAGTTGATGACAGGTAGGGACAGTTGATCACAGGTAGGGACAGTTGATCACAGGTAGGAACAGATGATCACAGCTAGGGACAGTTGATGACAGGTAGGGACAGTTGATCACAGCTAGGGACAGTTGATCACAGCTAGGGACAGTTGATCACAGGTAGGAACAGATGATCACATCTAGGGACAGTTGATCACAGGTAGGGACAGTTGATCACAGGTAGGTGCAGTTGATCACAGGTAGGTACAGTTGATCACAGGTGGGGAAAGTTGATCACAGGTAGGTACAGTTGATCACAGCTAGGTACAGTTGATCACAGGTAGGTACAGTTGATCACAGGTAGGTACAGGTGATCACAGGTATGGACAGTTAATCACAGGTATGGACAGTTGATCACAAGTAGGTACAGTTGATCACAGGTAGGGACAGTTGATCAGCGGCAGGTACAGATGATCACAGATAGGGACATTTGATCACTGGTAGGGACAGTTGATCACAGGTAGGGTTAGTTGAAGGCAGGTAGGGACAGTTGATCACACGTAAGGACAGTTGATCACACGTAAGGACAGTTGATGACAGGTAGGTACAGTTGATCACAGGTAGGTACAGTTGATCACAGGTAGATACAGTTGATCACAGGTAAGGACAGTTGATCACAGATAGGTACAGTTGATAACAGCCAATAACAATCAAAGTAGCAGTTTTCTATACTGCTATCATAATTAATCTTGGGACACTTTAATCGGTCATACATAAGGTACTTACTGTTTTTTTTCTATTCTTTATCTTTTTGGTGTGCGTTTCTCAATCAGAGGTTAAACTGTCCTGTATTGCATAGTTATTATTGATAATGAATATAATATATTTTATTATAATATTATGGCTAGTTCCATGAGCAGGCAAGGTGGGTCTATCTTGGATTTCCCCTGTTGTCCCATAAAATAGAACGAAGGAAAATGGCCATATGCTAAACCAGTTATTGACCAAGCTTGCTCAGTCAAGATGGCTAGATATTGTCTTTGTTCTTTTTTGCATTTTCTTCACCTTGACTACAGTTTTTCTCAGTCAATAAAAACACAAAAAAAGGTAAAGGAGGCAATCCACATAAGACTTAACCCTAATAGCATCAACAAGGACAATAGAATTAAAATACCGGAAGCATGGATGCCGACAATCAGGAAACATCAAAACCAGCATGCAGCAAGTCAGCGGATGCAGGAGGAAAGCATGGTGAACGGAAACAATGGCTGGATCGAAACGCACCAATCACAGCAGACCAACATGATATATAATGCTGCAACGGGAACAGTTGACCCCATCGCCTGAAGAAGACTAGCAGTAAGCACAGGGCGCGACGAAAGTGCCCTCCGATAGCCCGGGGCTAGTCGAATGACTTGTCGGGCTAGCGTTTTCTTATCGTAGCTTGCCCGATGGGCAAGCACCGTTGGTTCCTCTTTTCTGACGATAAATTGCATGAGCTTGTAGGGCAAGTACAATTTGTTGTCTTTGGAAAATTTACATGTTTTTTTACAGTACACAAAATCACACTTGAAATCATTTGATTAATGTTAATGATTCACATAGAAATATTTAATTTCAAATATCTGCACGCAATTTCAACTTTCTGTACTGTTTGGGATTGATTGACATGCTGTCAGTCAATAAACATGTTTAAATTTTTGCAGGCATATTATTAATTAAAAGAGTTAACTTAGTAAAGGTCACCTGAATCAACTTTGGAGGTCTGCCATCCAAGCTATAAGTTAGTTAAGAAGTGGCATTTTCTTCATTAATTTTAGCCAGATTTGCTTTACAACCAAATTTCCTTTATCAATGATGAATTAAACACAGAAACGGAAAATCAATTTACATGTGGGTTGAGAGTTAACGTTTACCTTCAACTTCCATAGTCAACAAGGTAATTGTGTTATTCATACTCATATTTTTCTGCACAGATTTTGTCACAGATATGGACTTTTCACGCTTTGTGGATGGGCTTCTTGCTACCTGCTCCTATGACAACACGGTGAGAGCAAAATATGGCAGTAACATCATTTGGTAACTAAACTCTTCAGGAGATGTGACATGCTAAGTGACCTCAGAAATGTGGCAAAGTAGAACAGGGAAACTGAAAGATGTAGTTTCAGCACTGTCACAGACAAACTTGGAGAAAGCAAATCAAAGTTCTCCCATTATAAGTTGAGTCTGACCTTCAAATTCCTAGTTTGGAAAGGAAATGTTGTAGTCAGGTACAAAATTGCAATGTACCCTTTGTATTACTGTGAGATAAAACCACTTTTCAGTCATTGTTTATTTCTGCTGGGACCTGTATGGTGGTTTGCAGGGTTGTCCCTGCAATTGATATGGCAGGAAATTATTTTAGTGTTTTCTAACCTTGGGTGACCAATCAGGTGCATTTGCTAGCTCTCTAGAAGATTGAGGTGCAAAGCCACATCACTAAGCAAGAGATGATGTGAAGGAGGAAGGGGTTAAAATAAATTTTCATGAAAACACATTTGATATAATATATAATTTAATAATATATCTTATTAGTATATAAGAATTGAATGTGTGGGAAAAAATGAGAAATGGACTCATCTTCTATCCATCAAGTTTTTTCGTCAGTATATTTGAAACTGAAAAACAAATTACTATAAATAAATCTCTTTTATAGTTGAAATTGTGGCAGATTCCAGAAGAAGGAATAAAGGGATCTTTATCGTCACCCCTAGTTGTCTTTCCACAACAGCCAGTGAGTAACCAATGTCCTGAGATTCACATTGCATGCAAAGAAAATAAACAGACCACATAGATATTACCGAGAGATAAAAGATATTAGATAAAAAGGCTTTTGTAGTTTCAAGTACTCCTTGTCCTGACAACATCAGACTAAGAATGTAGAACTGTAAAGTGCTATGGAGATAGGCAAAGCTGAGAACTCTGAAAAAAAAAAACATTGGAACAAGGGAAAAACTGTCAACAAATTTCACTTATAGGAGAATGTGATGGCATTCATCTCCGTTTAGTGTTTAACTTGTGTATTAATATTTGGTTTCACTGCTGAAATAAAAAGAGCTTATAATAATGTCCATTGAATTATCCAGACACTGATATTACATGAATAGCTGATTCAGCAGGTGACTGGCTATTTCCTGGATTTTCAAAGAGTTGTTGCATTAGTGCAGTACTTTGATCCAGTAGCTCTTAATATTATATGATTACATTTAGTAAGATTTAATTACTGATTGTTTATTATTTTTGCTAGAGTCGTGTTGAAAATGTTCTCTTTCATCCTGCTGCAAGTGAAGTAAGTAACTGTTCTTACTTTGTGTTGTTACGAAGGATTGCATGTGTCCTGTGCATCTGACTTTCTGAGTCTGCATATGTGGATTATTATAATATTAATGTACATGTTGCTGGTTAAATTTGATTTTAGGTCAAATTTATTTAACCTAGGTTGGTTTATAACTTTTTCGTCTGGTATCATTATCATAAATATAGACAAAGAAATTACAAACCAGGTTAAATCATTTTAACCTCAAATCAAATTTAACCTGTAACATACACGTAATGCTTGTCGGGTCTGAGCCCCATTCAAAGCTATTACTCTTAACGGTAGTTGTTTTGTTATAGGAATGTATATGATTTAAGCAACATCCTGTGGGCTTTCTGTGAGTTACATGAATGTTTTCACTTGAATCTGTCTATAGGTATTGGCAAGTTCATGTGCTAAAAATGTGACTGTTTGGGATCTTCAAAAGCAAGAAGAAAAGTTCAGTTAGTGTCATTTTTTCTCTTCATGCTGGTGCACATTATTACGCAATGCTTCTTAACCCTTTCACTCCCAAGGGGTCTCCATTTGACAAGTAAAATCGTCTTGCGTTAGACAGAGTAAAATCTATAGTCACTCTTGGGAGTGAGTGGGTTAAGGGAGATAGTTTTTAAGACTGGTAATGTATAGATTTGAATTTTGGTCTTACTACGATTATGATACCGTAATAACAACAACAATAATGATAATAAAAAAATGAGCTTTATTTAAAATTCATGTACAATAAAAAGAGATCAAGAATCAGTATGGCTTAAAGGTACTATAAAATTTGATAAAAATTGATAAAACTTGATAAAACGATGAAAAGAAAAAAAATATATTATTTTATGATAATAATGATAACATTAATGATTCTGATTATATTAATATTAATGATAGTATTGATGATAATATTAATGATTGTAATGAAGAGTAATAATATATTTGTGTTTGTTTTGTGACAATTATATTTAAAAGTTGTACATAAATATTTTTAGCTATAATTAATAGTAATAATAATAATAATAATGATAAATGATTATGATAATAATTAAAAATAATGATTTTCCAGCTAGTTTGAAGGTTTCTCAAGTAGAGGGATGCCTTCTTAATTAAAACCAACTACCGTTGTCAAGGATGTTAAAATAAATATAATACATTTTTATTTATTGTAAAATTTATCATAAAAGTAATTACAAGCTGATTTGGTTATTTTTACTCTTTTTGTTAGGCTCCAGTAATCATCAAGACCTGATTCAGAGTATTTCATGGAAAGGAGATGGTTCCTTGTTAGTCACATCCAGCAAGGTTGGTTCCTTCAAATGTTTGTTAATTAACAGGTGTACATCCACATAATTATGTACTTGTTTTGGTTCAATTTTATCCTTGGTTTAAACTTGATAATCCTTTGTTTTTGGGTATGATAATGTTTTAGTAATGGTAATAGCACTGAGTGGAGTTCAATTCGATCTGTTATCATACAAGTGATAACAAAATCAGACAACTGCACAACCAAAGTTCAAGTTGCTTATCACGAGTATGATTACAGAGTGAATTGGACAACATGAAGTCTTATTACCAATTAATCATAAAAATTACAATTTCTGAGAAAAGGAAGAAGAACCAAATGCAAGTCATGAAAGAAAATATTGTCACTGTTCAAAGGAAAAAATTCTCCATTATGAAGAAAGCCCCAGTTTAGGAGTCTGTACACTGTTTTTGGTTGCATGGTTGATTTAAACTACAACTTTGAATGTGATTGGTTGATTTAAACTACAACTTTGAATGCGATTGGCTTATTGAACTTTCTGATATAACAACTTGGCAAGTGAATAAGTGGAGAATAGGAGTGTTTTAACCCATCAAAATTGAGGAAATTGTAACTTTTAATTGAGCTCAGAACAAGGGATTTGACTAAAATAATTATCACAAACCAAAAATAAAATTAATGCATGTACAATCACCAAGTAGTTACAGTCATGTCATCACTATATACACCACTTGAGTTGATTACAGGACAAAACAAAAATCTATTATACCAAACTTCTCAGTATATTGCAGTTTTTGGTCAGCTCTAATTTAACCTAAGTCATACAATGGAATCAAATCAGTTGGTCCACTATCTGATCGCAAGCATGTCTCAGTCTTTACATGAGTGTTGTGTGGGGTCAGATTGCATTTCAGTGCACAATTGATTCCAGGCGGTACAGTAATAGATAATAATAATTTCATGTTTGTTTTCATGTAATTAATCTTTGCCCTAACCTATGATACCCTGTTAGTGTTGTCTTGGTATTGAAATTATATATATCGCCATAAGAGTAGTATGGCAGATGATTGTACCTTGAACCCTGTTTGATGAATGTCCTTGCATGCTCCCATATCCCAGACTGTTACTGAGCATCTGAACTAGTGATCATGGAGTCATAATGTTAGCTCCTACTAGAAGGATCTGTTCTATTTTTGTATAATGTGCCAGTACCATTTTCTTTTTGATAAACTGCATCTTTGTGTAATACCTCAAATCAGTTCCCTGACACAGGGATGTAGATACATATTTTAAGAGGCGGAAATGTAGATATCATGGGCGGGTGTGCTGAGCCAAAGGCTCATTTTATCATGCCTTTGGCACGATACATCTAGGGAGTCCGGACAATTTGGAAATCTACACTCTCGGAAACGTGTTTTCCTTCATTTTGGGTGCAAAATTGATCCCCTTTGGAACTTTTCCCAGTTAATTTGCGATTTGACATTCATTAGTTTGTTTACATAAGTTATAAATACCGCTGAAACAACGGGTAGAGGATGCAAACAAAAACTCAATGCGATCTTTTGAACTCAACAAAATGGAGTGTTACGTTCAGTTGACGTAAAAGAGAAACAAAGGTGCAAGTACATAAGAAATTGCTGAAATTCCTCTGGAAACATTTAGGAGAGAGAGTAAGCCCTTTCTGAGGTGGCTACTCGCCTTTACAGCGGGACAAACCACGCTCACAGCCGGGTAATTTTCCCGGCTCCCGGCTTTTATCTACATCCCTGCTGACATTGCTTCATGCACATTCCCTGGTCTTGATACCATGATTTTTTTCACTGTGTGTTTTGAATGTTGGTTGGATTCTAGTTTACTTTTCTAAGTTATAGGCTGTGTCTAGTGCCTTGTTTTTTTCTTTTTTTTTTTTATCTTAGGAACTCACAGTAAAAGTTTTATACTTATTTTTCATTCTCCCCCATTATTTTATTAGGACAAGAAAATACGTGTGTTGGACATGCGGAGCTCTTCTGTTGTCATGGTATATTGATAGTGTATGTTGTTGCACCTGTATCTCTGTTGATTGTGATAAAATTAATGCAAAACATATTTTCCCGTGAATATTCTGCAAGAAGCAACTTTCTTCATAAAAGCGCATCTCAATCTGTCAACATAACCTCTCAACAACAGCAAATCTCAGAGGATTAGGTTTCTTTTTCAGTCTTAGTGATATACATATTTTGATTGTGTTCTATTTAAATCTTGCAATACTGAAGCATAAATTGTCTACCGTTAAAAATTTTGTAAACCTTGCTCATCTTGCCTTGTTAACATTAGTTATATATAGGCTACAGTACATGTAAGCATGAATTTGGCACAATAAACATGTTGTATGTGCCAAAAGAAAAGATGTCTTTTTACACACCTACCTCCCCATAATGGCCACTTCCCCACAACCACTATCTTCTGTCCCCAAGGTGACTGCTGTGAAGAGGTTCAACTGTATTTGGCTCTTGGTCATGAAGCACAGAGTCTGTATGTCATGACTCTGAACCAAATATTTTTCCATCTGGCCCTCCAACTCAGGCAATGAGGACCTGTACATATTATCTCTAGGACAGAATGCTCACCATTAAAATAATTGTCTTGTAACTACTGCATACCAGGTGCTGAAGTCATTTTAATAATGCTTCAGATGTCAGTCAGAATTCTTTGTGTCTATATACATGTAAGTGAGATCCTAATGGGGAGCACATTGATTTTTTAAATGGTGATCAGTCCATCTACAGTAATAGTTATTAGTAATAATTATTATGAAAGATGTCTTGAATTATTCCAGAGTTATCTCGAAGAATGCCTCAAATGCTCTCTGATCAATTACTATTTTCTCCTATATTCCTTCACACTCACCTCTAGTTACAAAGTAAAGGGAAATTTGATATTCCTTCAGTCTGTAGTCTAAGCTGGAAAGTTGTTGGCTATGATTTGTCTTTGGTGTCCAGCACCCTCATATATTTCACTCTTTTGTACATGAATATTTGAACAAGAAGACGCCTGAAGGCGTTTACACAGGATGTGTTGGTTTAAAATTGCTGACACAGTACGTTTTTTTGCTGATTGTGCGATCATGGATATCCATGGTGCAATCCAACCTGACTTGCACGTGATTCGGAGTTACAGCCAATAAAAATCACACAATTTTTTCGGGATGGGCTCGGAATACGGGAAAGTTAAAAAAACAAGGCAATTTTTGACTCCCAAGACGACGAAAGGAATGCGCTACCGAATTTTAGATGCTGGCTGACTATGTCATCCCACGTAATTATTAAAATCATAGTATAAAATTGGTTTATTATTTGGTTGAACCTTGTAATATTAATTGTTTCAGGAGTTTCCTGGTGTTGGAGGGATAAAGGACTCTAGAGTACTGTGGTTAGGAGATAATAACAAGGTCTTAGGCACAGGTTTTAATATGGTATGTACAGGAGTAATCTGATTCACTCGTATTTCAGTAGCAGTGTCAGTCTGCTGAGGCAATCTCTAGTTCTCTTTGTTCTGACCTTAAGTAATAGTGACTGCATTTCTCCCACAAATAGTATTAGTATAAAAACTCAGGTGAATATACAAAATCACGCGCTCTTATTGGTTTGCTATCTCAGATGATCAGCCAATAATCACCTCCCCTTCAGTGAATAATTGTTGATTAATTGCTGGTCAAAGGAAACGAGTTTTAGTTCAGTTTTGATCAAATATGTGGGCTATGATTCTTACTCTTGTTCAAGATTTATAATCTGCAATTGCATGTCCCATCACTGCACAGTGTTTGGGATCACATCCATAATAGTGGTTCTCTTGAGATTCCTGGATGTGGGACAGGTCCTCTGAAAATGCATTTATGTTTGGTGGGTTAGATTCTATTAAACAATTAGATTATGAGCTCGAGATTTCTATCGCGCATAGAAATCGAGAGCAAATAATCTTATTGTTTTGGTATAAATCTACTAGTCGTTCAAAAGTTTGTTTTTTTCTGGAACAGCCTCGACCAGTAAACTGTCTAAATCTTCTTCACAGACACTTCAAAAACGTGAAGAAGCGACCGCCATTTTGTTAGCAAGGGCACACTGCTACACTACTCACTATCTATCACAGAATAGATAGTGGGTAGCATAGCCAATCAGAGCGCGGCATTTGTGATAGAACGCTAATAGATTTATACTAAAACTTGATAATCAGGACTGCATACTTGGGAACCTAACTCTCTTATAGTGATAAAATTCTTTAGCTTTGGCTTGAGCTGAAATTACCTGTACCTGCTTTAACATCTTATCAAAGAAAAAAGTTTCAAAAGATGACTGTGTTACATGATTTGAATGGCAGATCCTATAAGTGACAGCATCTGAGATAACATTGTACAAGGTGCACAAAACACTATAATACTAATTGAATCTAGGGTAAAAATCTGTCAATTTAATTGGCATGTGCAGCAAACTGTACCAAATGCTGAAGTCATATTTGAAATGACCATGAGATTGTTGTATTGTTCTTGTAGGTGCGTCAACGTGAAGTTGTAGTGTGGGACACAAGCAATGCTGGAAAACCAGTGCAGAAACTTGGCATTGATTCTTCAACAGGGTAAGTGACTGAAATTGGTTATATTAATTCTTAATTGTATTAGTTTACATTCCAGCTAATACTGTTTTAATATGTGATTATTGATGTTTTGAAATTCTTCTCAGTCAAACATGGCTCTAGCTGTTGGAAAAGGAATCACTGGCAGTGGCATATTTGTTGAATAAAAAATTTAATATTAAATTTGTCATTTTTGGTTATCATGTGCATAGGGGCTTTTTCACCTTTCAGAACACTGATGCCATTTTTTGATCCTGATACTAATATGCTGTTCTTAGCTGGAAAGGTAAATAACAAATGCATAAGACCTGAAATATATAAAGTTCTGCCTTTGAATGTCTTTAACCACAGCTTGTCTATATTCAATATACCAACTAGTACCTTATTTAGAAAGCAAGAAAAACCAAATAAACCAATCAGTGGCAACAAGCTCAAAGACTGGGACAAGCAGTTTCCAAATTTGGTACTTGGGAAATATTGAATCTGAGTCTTATGGGTTTCTGTAAATAATAACAGTATTGTTATTGTTATTGCCATTTTGAAAACAATCTTCAAGCAAGTGCTGCAGTCTAATAGCTCATAGTGTGCAATAGCTCAGCCAGTCAGATTGCAGCATTTGCATTAGTATACTAGTAGATTTTTACTAATAGTAAATTGAATTACTAGTCCCCCAATAGTCTTGCAGACCAAAGCAGAAAGCTACAGTACATGTACTGTAATTAATTATTAACTTGCATTAGTGATGTATTCAACCTTTAGTCAGGTTTGGTTCTGTGGTATTCAGTCACTCTTTTGTTAAAGGCACCAATTGATACATGAAAGTGAATATTAACCATCAGTGTCTAGTGAAAAGAAAAGTGCATATTACAACCAGGTGGGCATGCAATCAGACAGAGTTGAGTGTCAAAATGTCAGGTTGGCGAATTGTAACTTTTTATGTTACATTCATTATTACGAACCAGTGTAGCGTCAACTATATCTGATAGTTAAGTAGCAAGTAGATCAACCATTAGAGCTTTTCACTTTTATAATCTTTCATTTTATGTTTATTGTTGTTAGCTGATCTTATAAGTGTTTTCCCTTTTATACAGTGTTTGTGTAAGAGTTCTTAATTTTTTTTTTTCATTTTTGTTTAAGGGTGACTCCTTTATACAGTTCTTAGAATTTTCTGAATCTACTGCATCTTGTATTACCCCTGGTAAGTTAAATCCAGACAAGACATTGGCAGTTAAATGAGCTAAGACCTGTAGGCAAAGTACTTGTTACTCTTAAAGTATCATCAGTTAATTGACAGGGAATCATGAGTGCTACAGCAACTTAACAGTGAAACAGACTAACACTAACCAGTTCTTGAGAACAAACATTTAACCCTTTCAGTCCCAGTAGTGATAAGCATCCAGTTTCTTATTACAATGTTCACTGTTCATCCACCATTCAGGTTATGAGAATAACAAAAATGATCACCAAAAAAGAGTTGTATTCACTTTGATATTCAAGCAATTCCCCCCCCTCCCTCCCCAGCACCAGAACAAACATATGAAAACAGTTAGGAGAAAATGAATATTGATATTGGAGCTTAAAGGGCTAATACAAATGAAATCATGGTATCTCAAAACCAGTATAATAGTGACTCAATAAGTAGTAAAGGTAATCGTCCTTTCCCTTTTGTCAGAAAAATTGCAGTTTTCCTCTTTTTAAAAGCTATAATTTTATTATGTAAATCTTTTTATATATGTTAGCTTCATGGTGCATAACTTGTTTTTGAATACAGTGTCATCGCAAATGATGGAAGCCCAGCACAAGGGTCTAGCCATGGTTCCTAAGCTTGCATTAGATGTCATGTCATGTGAAGTCGTTCGTTTGCTACAACTGACAAAATCAGCTGTTTTACCTATCAGTTACTGTGTGCCAAGAAAGGTAATATATACATATGAACCCTAAGTATTCTATTTTATTACATTTTACTTCCACTTAGTAATCAGGCTATTTCTCTGTTTCAAGGGCAGCCATGTTGGAGAGTTGTTATTCTTTTGTTTTAATAGTTTAATCATTACTGCTGGTCTTGTTCAGGCAATTGGTGCACCAATCATAGCGTACATCCAAACCTACAAAACTGTGCACCATCAGGGTTTTAAATAAGAAATATATTAGCAGGAGAATCATTTAAAATAAAACAAGAATATTCTGAACAGCAAAGCTTTGCATGAATTTCACAAGTGGTGTAATTCCCAGTAAAACACTCATGCCTATATAATAAATAAGTTTATATAACTGACTACAATTGCTTTGTTCCAAGCTTTCATCGACCAGGGGAAACAAGCAATCCTCTCATTAACAGTTGCTTATCATCTAGCAAATATTAGTATAAACATGGTACGATTTGTCCGAAAGTTTTGATATATACAACTGCGTGTATCAGAGGTGAAATAGAAAGGTGGAATCCTGTTGTTATTAGTCTTACAGAGAATTTCATGAAGATTTGTTTCCTGATACACAATCAAATGAAGCTGCCATGACCGCTGACGAATGGTTTGAAGGAGCAAATATTCCTGTAAGCATTGAAAGCTTTATTAGTTTTGCTATAATTAAGACAACAGTTCACCAAATACTGCTTTAGCCTTGTCCAAAACTTACAAACTTATTGGACCTAGACAGAGAGCTAGTGAGCTAGTGGATATGGCAGCAAGTGCACAGGTAATACCACATAAGTGAACAAGTCACAACAGAATTATAGAGCGATGTAGCAGCTGTTATAAAGGTCTTGTACTATTGTTTCGATACCCAAGCAAATGCTCCTAGCGCTGAAACAATGGAAAATTTACACATAGAGATCCATTCAGATAAGCGGTTTAGGAGAGCTGCTGCATGGAGTGCTGGAATTATAACATTTACTTGCACCTTGTGCTCCATTCCTATTCTTACTGACTGCTATATATACTTAGAAAACAGTCCTAAGAAAATACACGCGCTGATTGGTTAGAATTCATGTTTCTATTAAACAATTTCTATTAAACAATTTCTATTAACAATTGACGAGGGTGCAGCCCGAGTCAACTATCACGCATAGAAATCGAGAGCGAATAATCTAATTGTTTTAGTATAAATCTACTAGTCGTTCAAAACTTTGTCTTTTCTGGAACAGACTCGACCAGTAGACTGTCTAAATCTTCTTCACCGACGCTTCGAAAACGTGAAGAAGCGGCCGCCATTACGCTACTCACTATCTATCACAGAATAGAGAGTGAGTAGTGTAGCCAATCAGGGCGCGGCATTTGTGATAGAACACTAGTAGATTTATACTAAAACTCGATAGAAACACTGTACATGTTTTCTATTTCTTAACTGTGAAGCGTTAAAGTATACCTAACTTTTTTAATAACCCTTTAAGTCCTAGTCCAGCATCAACTTTCTCATTACAATATTCACTGTTAATCAACCATTCATGTTATGAGAATAACAAAAGTGATGACCAATTGATATTTAAACAAATTCTCCTGACTAGTACCATAACAAATATATGAGAACAATTAAAAGAATATGAATATTAATATTGGGACTCAAAGGGTAAGCAACACCAAAATTATTCCAAGACAAGCACTATAGTGTCCAACAAGAAGGTTTTAATAGGGCCAATTATTATTTTTTGATATTTTGTTTTCTAGGTGAAGAAAATTTCTCTTAAACCAGCAAAACAACAAGAACAGTCACAGAAACCAACACTTAAACCGAAACATGTGATAGAGACAGGAAATTCCAGTGCACCAAAGGTGGTTTAATTTAAATGTAAAAAATTAAGTTACTGACATATTGAAATGAAAATGTTATCAGCATAGATATCATTCATTTAAGGCAAAACTTTAGTATATGAATAGGACAGAAGTAATTTTGAGCATATACTACATTTAAAAAATCACTGAAAGGAGGTTTTTAAGGCAGTAGTATTTATGGTTTCAATTTAAATTTTGCATTTAATTTCAGGATAGAAAAAACATTACCACAAAAACTGGGTAAACTACAATGTTAAATACAGGTATCTCTTTTTACTAGACTACTTTAACACTTTAATGGACATATGGTTAGGTCAGAACATGGCAAAAGTGACATGTATATTATCTCTTGGCTTCTATCTGATTTTTTAACAGTCATCACCAGAGATCAAGCTAGAACATCCAAACAAGACAGCAAATGTAGCTAACACAGCAACCAAACAAGAAAAAGACATTAAACAATATCCTACTGCCAATGTCCTCAGTACAGAAACTCCAGTAAAACCTAGGAAGACATTTTCAGGTGTCCGTGTGTCCAAGTTTAGACACATCACTGGTGTGCAAATGCATAAGAGTAACAATATAGAGAATGTACGTAATCTGAGTGTGTCCATACCAGGAGACAGTGATGGATTTCAGGTCAATCGGCAATTTATTGCCTTCCCTTTAGCGGGTCCTGGAGGCCAAATTGCTGTTGTTCCAGTAAGTTCTCACCCACATTTTGTCTGCAATAGTATTAATGAGTTTCATGAAAGAAGTATCATTCTTTTCAGCTTGAAACTTGAAACAATTTTGCTGCCTGGAAAAAAGATTCACTTTTGAATAATGCAATCAAAGGCAAAACAACTTGTCTTAAGAAATATTTTCCCCACATACTACCACCGACGCAGTTGTCATCATCGTCATTATTACCACTCTCAGAATCACAGGACTACTGTCATCACCATTATCACCAACACTATAACCACCGACATCATCAGCATCACCACAACCACAACCACTAACATCATCATCACCATCACCACAACCACAACAATCATCAGTAATACCAACACTACAACCAACAACATCATCATTGCCATCATCATTATGGCTGTTGTCATCATGATCGTACTCATCAAATGCAATTTCTTGTGTCAGCCTCAAAAGAATTGGTTTTCTTTCAGCTTAATAAACCATGCCGATTGCCTGATGCTGGACTACCTGTTATTCAGTGTGGTAGTAGTATCGTGGACTTTGCTATGGATCCTTTTAATAATCATCAATTAGCAACCGGTAAGTAACATATGGGTCACCCCATTGGTGAATGCTACTATGACAAACACTAGCCTGTTCAATCATGTGATGGTAGTACTTACTTTGTCAGTTCATTTGATAAATCATTTTTGTGTGTGCTCCAGTTTCCCACCGACACAGCAACAGTCTCTTTAGGAATTTACTCCTTTGAACATGCTGGTAGTCTGTTTTACTGTTCTTGTGGAGCATTAAAGATCCCACAACACTGTTCGAAAAGAGTAGGGGACATAGACCCTGGTGGTGTGGGCAACCTTTGTAATAGAAGAATTGATGTAAAGTGCCTTTGAACATATCGTTATGAAAGAAGTGTGCTATACAAATTTATTGCCGTTATCATCATCATTTACAAAGCTTATACTCAAATGACTTTTACGCATAACATGGAAAAGTGTTGCACTCAATAAAAGCTAAGGTAAGATAAAAAAATATAATTAACCATGAGCTACTTTAAGATTGCTGTTTCTCAGCAGTGAAATTTTTCCAAAGTACATTGATGTATTTATTTGCAGCTTGCGAAAGTGGTATGGTCAGTACATGGCAAGTCCCTGAAGAAGGCCTAACAGAAACTGTCACCAGTCCAGCTGTTGTATTAAGAGGTTGGTTTTCAGGGAAGCAGGGCTGCTGCAGTGGTGAGAGCACTTGCCTTCCACCAATGTGGCCCAAGCTTGATTCCTGGCCCCAGCATCGTATGTGGGCTTAGTTTGTTGGTTCTCTACTGTACTCTGCTCCTAGAGGTTTCTCTCTGGTACTCCGGTTTACCCCTCTCCACAAACACCAACATTTGACACGACTTGAATTAATTTAACCCTTTCATTCCCTCAAGTGCTCAACACTGAACTTCTCCTTACCATAACACTACACTATAAAGTAAACTGACTATGAGAATTGAACAAACTCAAAGACAATGAGTTGTCACCTAAATACCTAATTCTCAAAATTTATTTGTAACAAAATGTGTGGTACTCAGGAGAATTGCTATTCAGATCATGGGAGTGAAAGGGTTTTAATTATATATTTTAATTAGTCAATTTCATTTGTGCTCTACAGTGTCCCCAGTTAGTATGTCAGTGCTAGATACAGTTGACACTCAAATAAATAAAGTTCATTATTTTAGGAAATAGTGTAATTAGCAAGTTTTCTTTGAAAATAAAGTGAATAGTGACAGAATATTTACTGAGCTGTATGTTCCAACAAACATTACTAGTAAGAATTGCCTTTTCAAAGCATTCAAAGGGTTTGATGCATACAATGTCAGGTGAATGTCCTCAGTTACAGAGGACAATTTAATACTGAGTATGAAATGGTCATATTATAATTTCACTGCTGTACACTCCTTTTATTAATCAGTTGGTATCACTTCCATTGCCAAATATTCAGGTCACAGTGATAAGCCAAACATTGTCCAATATCACCCAACTGCAAGAGGAGTCCTTACTTCAGCAGCTTTTGATCTATTGGTTAAAATCTGGGATATAAACAAAGCTAAGGATACCATCACTCTTAGTGGACATGAGAGCCAGGTTTGTAGGTCCAATTTCATTAATTAAATTTTGGGAACTGGAAGTACCTGGGTTTTCAGTAAAACTTGGAATAGGGGCTTGCCTTGGGCATCACAGGTGGCTGTTGCTAGATATTTTTCTAAGTGGCTCAAAGTTGAATCCTTCTGGTTCCTACTCGCCCTACCGCTGCGTCCTGTTACATTAGGCAGGTGTAGTGACTTGGATTTTTTCCTGGTCCTCTAAAGGGGAAATGGGTGGGACACTCTTCTGCTCCATGCGACTTGTTCAGGTGCAATCACAGCCACTTCAAGTCCTAAACAAAACCCAGATCAACCCTTTCCTTCTTCATGGTTCAGCGCCAAGTCTCTCTTGGTCTCCCATGTTTCCTGTTGCCCTCTGGAGCCCAAGTTATTGTCGTCTTATTAAGTCAGTTGGCATCCATTCTTTTGCTTCCATCATCAATGCAAAATTTGTTCACTAATATGGCTGATGTTAGCATGATTGCAGGTCTTATTGTTGGATACAGGTTTTATAGTAGAGAAGTGAAAAGGTGGTACTTTATTACTAGCATAGTTGCTAGTTACTGGCTTCTGTTGAAACCCCAAACTTGTGAGTACATGTAGTTCTGCATTCCCCTTAATGCACTGAAGGAGTCAGTATAAGGTTGAAGCTCCCTTCTTAACAGTTGAGAAGTACTATTTACACTAGAAGAAAAAGAGATTAACTCTTATGTTGCTGTATTACTTACTCATGTTTTGATTGCTATGACAGACTGACACAAAATTGTACCCAAAATTATATTGTGAGGGTGTTCCCTGCTTCTATAGATAGTACTGTGACTACATGTAAGTTTGGATCTAAAATACCACTTATGTTTCTCATCTAAGGGAAAAGCACATAGACGTGCCAGTTTTAGCTGGGCTTCAAACCAGCATCCTCAGCAAAATATGAAGGCTGAAAATACCAACCATTACCCAACCATTACCCAACCATATCAGTTGTATTGCCCTCGCCATGATTGTGTTGTAGATAAGTTTGTGGTTGTCTTTCAGTTATTTTGTATGGGATGGAAGTCTGATGGGACTTGTCTAGCTACAGTTGCAAGGGACAACAAACTTAGGATATTTGATCCAAGATCTCAAACCTCTCCCCTTCAGGTATGCTAGTTCAATTTTTCTTGCAATAACTGAATGACTTCAAACATGACTGAAAATCTCTGACATGTTTTGAGCAAAGTCTACATTTTGTTTTGTGCAATTTAATGTTCATTATATGGTAAGGTAGTCTTGGGGAGAATCCAGACATTCTGATTGGTTCTTCATTGGTTGGTATTTTGCCATTTGGACTGTTTCCATGGAAATGGTGATTTGCTATGTGTTTTTGTTTCGAAAAGCCTGCAAAGTCAAAATTTGTTAAAACTTTTTAAAAGAAAACTTGTAAATAATCTTCTTCAAAGAAATTATGAAAAAGATTGAACTACAGAGCTTAATTACAAAGTGCATTTTGCTTAATTCAGAAGTGCGTTTTAACAGAAGAATAAGCATGAATGGCCTGACTAGCAGCCACATAATAAACTACTTACTAACCATGCTTGCTTGGGCTGTACTGGCCAATATTGGCCCTTGGTCATTTTGTATGGGACCTTGTGGCGCTTTGTCCATACTGTCGCAATCTCTGGCCAATATTCCTCAGTATGGCCCTCATGCTCGGTCAGCAAAGTATTAGAAAGAAAGAAAAAAAAGTGAGAAAGTAGGAATTATTTTGGAGTGCCAAGACTGTGTTGTTTTAGTCTTGTCCAGGACCAGTGGGCAGCCGTGGTGCACGTGTTGTCTGGGGGGGACCTCAAGGGGACTGGCTGATTGTCACTGGATTTGACAAGTGAGTTGGTTAAAACCCAGTTAGCACTATGCCAGTGTTGTTAAAAAGGGCCAGTGACTAGCAATATTGCTGGCTAATTTCATGTTTGCACTGGGTGCACTTCATTTGGTTTGCAGCTTTACAAGAAGGACCGCCACTTCAGGGGAATATTGTAGATGTGTGTGAGCTTTGAATTTAGACATAGGTTCAGATCTTGGTTTGGGTTTTTGTATCTTTTTCTTTTATCTAGTGGTAAGGTCATTGATTTAACTAAGCTGAAATACTAGTGTATAAGGAGCTGTATCACTGATCAGTACTCCGGCTAATAACCGTACCATTCATTATACAGCAGTTGCAGTTTGAAACAAGTAACGTAGTCTGTGCATCAGTATTAATGAACATGTTACAATGAACTAAAAAGAGCCAGGTACTGAGTGTCTTTATTGTAATGAATACTTAACTTTATCTACAGGCATTTTGGGGGTTTTGGGGGTTATTGTACCTTTGTCAGATTTCAGGCTGATTTTTATTTTGCCCTAAATTGTTCTAATTTAAGCACAATGTCTCTAGTTTGTGTGACAAGCATTCACCTCATGCTTATTTCTGCTGGTGGAAAATGGTCAATTTTGAGTGAAGGGGAAATTGAAAAGAAAATTATATTGACATAGGCTTTTTGTCAGACTTTCAATTATTCTGTATAATTATACTGTGGTACATTAAAATCTTTGGGCATTATTATATTTGTGTTGAAAAGGTTTTTTGTTTAGTTTTTTTTTGTTTCTATATGTTTACATGTATGTCGCTTTTTGAAAATGCAGGCTTATATAGTACGGATCAACCTGTTTCGTTTGATGCAATCTGAGTGTAGCGGAACACAAAGTGGTGGATAAAAATACCCATAAAAATTGTTTTCTATTCTACCATTAGAATGAATGCAAAAACAGTTAGTGTTTACGACAGTCGAAACTTGTCTGAAGCCATGTCCAGTGTCCAAACAGGAGTGTCACCTTCCACTTTGATACCTTTTTATGATGAAGATTCTTCAGTTGTCTTTCTCAGTTCAAAGGTACCAGTAATCATTTCACTGTGAATAGTAGTAGAAAGTCTGCTGTTGTTGTCTTCAACTCACTCCTTATACCTGTGTATTTGTATATGAGTACTATCTGTTAAAATAAGTTTGCCTGGTCAAGTTTGTTATAGTGTGCACTAAAGTGTTCAATTTGTCTTTGTACAGTTGAATCCCATAAATACAGTTACGAATTGGTCCAAAAAAATTGGTGGTATTTATGGGGTTGGTTTGTTATAACAAATGTGTCACATTTGCACTTCCTGAAGAACTGTACTGTTCAGTTAACAACCAGAATGTGGATATAAATAAAGTCAAAGAGTTGAAAAGCAAGCCATAATTATTAATTACCTTCCTGAAACGCAATCACTTTTGTATCAATCCTCTGTCGAAGCACAAGGACTTAATCATTTTGCAGTTTGCTTAAGTGGATGTTAAAGTCAAGATATATTTGCTTTATTATGTTTGTAATGAGAACAGGGAGTAGTGTTGCCTGCTTTGTAAAGTGAATCAGCTCTTTGATTATCAAATGATATGGATCAATTAAATTGACATATCAATGGCATTATTGTTTACCAGCTTTAGTGCCTGTGGCCATATTTATGGCGTGAAATTATAAAGGATTCTACTGTTTGGGATTTTGGAAAAATGTATGGTTACTTTGCCGGGCAGAAAAAAAGTGGCCGCAATAACAAAGTGACTGCATTACCAAGTTGGCCATAGGGTGGGGTTACACTGTACTTATTTTTTACCAATCTGCCAAATTACAGTCAAACCTTTCGTAATGACCACCTCAGGAATTAAAAAAATAATGGCAGTAACTGGAGCTGGTTGCTTATGAGAGTGTGCCCTAGCAAGAGACCTCATGAAACCGTAGTGATGAAACAGTGACCTTGTGAAACAATTAGTGAAAAGCTTTAAGGTGTGGGCATCATAAAAATGTGTAGCTATTAATAGTCAAGTTAATACTAGCTGTAAGGTGAAAACATCATTTTATTTTTGCCTACCAAAGAAGAGGTCCACTGAGATTGAAAACTTGTTGAAAGTGTTGAGTTATGCGAATCAGACTCTTTGACTGGTGGCTTATGAGAACTAAAAAACAAAGGAAAAGCTCAGTTGGTAATTCTCAAAAGTGGTTGCAGTCTCTTTTTGGATTGGTCAAGAGCTCTTTATTACAGAGTTTAGGTTCAAATGAGATTCCAAGGTGGTAGTAAATAGGCAGGTTGTAGACGAGAGAGGTCACAATGAAAGCTTCAACTGTGTTAAAGATACATTATCATATTGCGTTCATTTTGTATCATGCAGTCAGTTCTCTTTGTACCTGTGGGTATATAAGGCCACAATGTACCCATGGCCTTCAGAGAGCTGCATGCCTGTTGATGGATTTTATTTCTCTTAATTTTTAGGGAGAAACTACTGTACTTGCCTATGAAATTTCAGAGGAACCTCCTTATATTTTTGAACTTACACACTTCAAAACTAAAGATCCTTATCAGGTAAAACTCCTTTGTATTTTGTGCTTAGTGTAGTGTTTGTTAATGTTTATAATACTTATACCCTCCCCACCCACCATGTAGAGGTTTTGTTTCTGTATGAAGCATGGAGTGTGAATGTCATGGTTGTTGTTCTGATTCAATCTGAATTAATACTGCACTTAGATTTACATCTAATTAACTGTTTAAATGGCTTTAAGTACATAAAGATATTTTGAACATTTTTGGAATTATTTCTAATCAGTTAAATATCTATTGGCATATGACAATAATTTATTGGGTTGTTTAATGAGATTGTAGGTAGTCTACCAAAAAGCTTAATATACATACTGCAATGGTACCTGTGCTCAAAGAAAAAGATTGTAATTAACAAAATGCTTTTGATAGAAGTTACATTATGAGCACAATAACCTGCTGCCATGAAAAGAAATTGAACTCACTATGGAGTCTTGTACAATTTTTTCAGTCTTTGAAAAATTTACCTGTGCTAATATTTTTTTCAAATTGCACTTGAATCATAGGACATAAAGTATGATAGTAAAACATATTATTACAGTGTATTAAAGTTTCCACCAACAGTTCTATACTTGTTTGTTGTTTTATAATTATCAGCAGGTTCCAAAAGAAAATGCAGACTGCTCCAAAAAAACAATGTGAATTCTCCTTCCTTTATGTCTCAAAACATGTCACTTATACATTCTTATGTTTTATGTAATAGGGCTCAGGCCCAGCAACATGAAGAGCTCTTGCCAACTGTTTTGTTTAGGATGTGTATGTTTGAAAAACTGTTGTTGGGTAAACTTTTTTTTGGGACTATAAAATCAAGTCTAAATGAACAACTGCAAGTGATTTGAACCCAGGAATCTCAGTCAGTACTAGTTGTTTGTGGGGTTCGAGTGTCTTGGTTTAGGTAGTTCTGGCAAGAACTGTTGTTTTTGACATTGACTGACACTGCGACAACCTGAGTGGAGGTGATCATCAGTGTCAATTGATTTTAATATTTCCAGAGGTGGTATTTAACCCTTTCACTCCCTAGGGGTCTCCATTTGGCGAGTAAAATTGTCTGGCATTAGACAGAGTAAAATCTATAAAGTCACTTTCAGGAGCAAAAGGGTTAAGTCAGGAACCCTACTTCCAACTGGAGCTTCACCCATACCCACACCTGGACGATCAAACATCACAAATAACTAAAGTCTAAGTGGTTGTTTTTGTCTTGTTGAACAGGCAGTAGGATTCTTGGATAAGGCTATGTGTGATGTGAAACAGGTGGAGGTGGCAAGGGCTGTCAAGCTGAACAAGACCTCAATAGATCTAATTATGTTCCAAGTTCCACGTGTAAAGGTGAAATTAATAGATTAGTGATTGAAAATTGAGGGGATTTGCCAAAATCAATTACCGTATTTACTCGTGTATAAGTCGACCTTTTATGACCAAAAAATCATCCCAAAAAAATCGCCCTCGACTTTTACACGAGTCATACACAAAGACCTGACCAAGCAATCCAATAAATTAGCATAACAATTGCCCGAAGTCCGTTACAAAAACCGAGTTTACAAAACCAGTTCTAATTGTGCTTGCGTTTTGTCAGTTTTCGGCACATTTTTCGTCAACAAAAAAGTGTCAAACTCTAATTGTTAAGTGGTTTAAACGCAGACCTACTGGAGATGATTTCTATTGTGTCTTTTGATCTGTAGAGCAGACATTTTTCTTAAAGCTTCGCTGGTGTTTAGTACGGTGCTGAACTTTCGTTTTCATCGAACGATTGCAGTAGCTGAGTGACATGGCAAATGCTGGCAAACACCGCCATCTTTTCCAAGATGGTGGTGTTTTCATCAAGCGATCCTTCGAAGCTCTTCAGCATTCCTCTGTGTTGGATGCAAACCCAACTTACATAAAGCGGAAGTATTTACGTACAGGAAATGTCATTCAAGTTAACATTAAATCGAGGCTGTATTGCATCAGCCACCATGTATATATTTCATAGCCACGTGTAACTTCTAGTTAGTGCGAATGTCAGTGAAAGAAGAACAATAAATGTTTGGTTACAGTTGATCTTGGAGTCTTCAATCCACCGAAGAACAAATGGCCACGCTTGCAACAGGTTATGGGCCCAGCAGAAGGCTCATGTTCGACGGTGATGTTACGAAATACGAACTTTGGGAAGTAAAATTCCTAGGACTTATGAGACTTCAAAAGTTGTACGATGTTCTCCTAGCCGAAGGTGAGCTAGATGACACAGAAACGGAAAAGAACATTGATGCCTTCGCTCAACTGATCCAGTACCTGGACGATCGAAGCCTGTCCTTAATTATGAGGGATGCGAGGGACGATGGCAGAAGAGCCCTCCAAATATTGAGGAACCATTACATGGGAAAAAGCAAACCACGTGTTCTTGCATTGTATACAGAACTAACTTCACTGCAGAAAGCCCAAGACGAATGCATAACAGATTATGTTCTACGTGCTGAAACAGCAGCTGCATCGCTCAAATCCGCCGGGGAGACAGTGAGCGACAGCCTTTTGATTGCCATGGTACTGAAAGGATTACCTGTGGAATACAAAACCTTTTCCGCCATTGTTTCGCAGCGCGACGACAAGATTCAGTTTCAAGAATTCAAAGTAGCCCTTAGGAGTTATGAAGAGACCGAAAGATCTCATATGCCGCCACAAATTGGAGAGGACAATGTTATGAACTGTAAACAGAAACATTCAGCATCGAACGGACATATAACATGTTACTCCTGCGGTCAACCTGGTCACAAATCAAGTGAATGTCGCATAAAGGAACAAAGGAAGAAGATTAATCACCGATGGTGCAGACACTGCAAGTCCAAGACACACAACACAGATGTTTGTCGCAAGAAGGACACAGCGAAAACCGTGAGTGACGATAAGAGGGGCGCTTCATTTGCGTTCAAAGTGACTGTAGACTCTCTTAACGTAACAAGAGAAAATTCCTTATTAGTAGATACAGGAGCTACTGCTCATATTCTCAATGATAAGTCCAAGTTTTTACATTTTGATGATGATTTCAAACCCGAAAATCATTACATAGAGTTAGCTGATGGCAGTAGGGCATGTGGTGTTGTGTCTGCCAGGGGCAGGGCACAAGTTACTCTGCATGATGTAGGGGGTGTTCCCTATGAAGTCTTTCTTGAAGACGCTTTATATATACCTAGTTATAAACAGAACATATTTTCTGTTCAATCTGCCGTTTATAGGGGAAATTCCATACACTTGACACCAGATTCTGCTGAGCTAAGTACACCAGGTGACACCAAATTTGCTATGAAGAAATATGGGAAGTTGTATTACCTCAACTATGCCGATTCCAGTAATGGTGCGCACAGTGCGGAAACTTGGCACAAAATATTGGGGCATTGCAACGTGCATGATGTTTTTAAACTAGAAAATGTTGTTGAGGGGATGAAAATAACAACAAAGCCCAAGGGTAAGCCTGAATGTGACACTTGTGTAAAGGGAAAGATGTCACAGTTTCGAAATAGAGAGCCAGATAGTCGTGCAACTGCACCTCTCGAGTTAGTACACACTGACTTAGCAGGTCCTGTCACACCAGGGTCAAGGGATGGTCACAATTATGCAATGGTTTTTGTGGACGATTTTTCTGGTGCCTTTGGGGTATATTTCCTAAAGAACAAGAGTGATGCCATCACAGCAATGAAGCAGTTCTTGGCTGATACTGCACCCTTTGGTACAGTCAAACGATTACGATCTGACAATGGGGGTGAATACGTTAGTGATCAATTCAAATCCTTATTGTTAGATAACCACATCAAACATGAGCTTACAGCTCCCTATTCACCCCACCAAAACGGGACAGCTGAGAGAGCATGGCGATCGCTTTTTGATATGGCAAGGTGTCTGTTAATCGAAGCAGAGTTACCTAAACAGTTATGGACCTATGCTGTCATGACATCAGCACATATCCGCAACAGGTGTTATAATTCCAGAACAGGTAAAACACCTTATGAGTGCTTGACAGGTACCAAACCAAATTTGTCCAACATGCATGTATTTGGTTCATTGTGTCACGCTTATGTACAGAACAAAACCAAATTAGATGCTCGAGCCAGGGAAGGCATTTTTATAGGTTATGATAGGTCCAGTCCTGCATTTCTTGTTTATTACCCTGATCAAAACACCATCAAGAAAGCCAGATGTGTCAAATTCAGTGAGAGATTCGACCATAAAGAGGAAAGTGTTGAATTGTTATCTGATTCAGCTGAGTACAAAGAACCTGAAATGCAAAAGCCTGAGATTAAGGTAGAAAGTGTTAAGCGTTACCCTACCAGGGAGCATGTCAGACCAAAATACCTTGATGACTATGCAACAGGGGAGGAACTTGATCATGCAATTGATAATTTTGCAAATTTTACAGTTGACTACTGTTACACAGCTAGAAATGTTCCACAGTCATATGAATGTGCCATCACATCCCCAGAGTCTGGGAAGTGGAAAGTTGCTATGGATGAAGAGTTAAATTCACTATGGGATAATGACACATTTGAACTCACCTCCCTACCAGAGGGTCGGACTTCAGTGGGGGGAAAGTGGGTTTATACTATCAAATTAGGTCCCAATGGAGAGGAAAAGTACAAAGCCCGTTTTGTTGCAAAGGGTTACTCCCAGGCCCCAGGTATAGACTATCATGAGACATTTTCTCCAACTGCTCGTTTAACTTCGGTTCGAATGTTAATGCAATTAGCTGTTCAAAAAGGTATGGTTATCCATCAAATGGATGTTAAGACTGCTTATTTGAATGCACCTATTGACTGTGAGTTGTATGTTGAGCAACCTGAAGGTTATGAACAAAAAGGGCCCAATGGACAAAAACTTGTTTGCAAGCTAAAGAAATCATTGTATGGCTTGAAACAAAGTGGGAGAAACTGGAACAGTATGTTACATGACTATCTAACACAAGAAGAGTTTGTACAATCCTTAGTGGATCCTTGTGTTTATGTCAGGACTACTGAAAGTGGTCAAGTAATTTTAATTGTATGGGTTGATGACATAATTATTGCAGGTAGCAACACAGATGTGTTGAAAGAATTTAAAGAATGTCTTATGATGAAATTCAAAATGAAAGATCTGGGTATTCTATCATGGTTTCTAGGCATCCAATTCAAGTGTGGAAATGGGTATGTTGAAATGAACCAAACCCAGTACATAGAAAAGATTTTGTCTCGGTTCAACATGTCAGAATGCAAGCCAAAGGCAATCCCATGTGAGCTGGGTGTAACTAAGGGCAGTACAGTTAATGAAAGCAATTTTGAAAATGTAGGTTTGTATCGTGAGATTGTTGGAAGTTTGATTTACCTCATGACATGCACAAGACCTGATTTGTGTTATGTAGTCACATATCTTTCTCAGCATCTATCAAAGCCAATGAAGGCACATTATGCCATATCAAAACAAGTGCTGAGGTATCTAAAGGGTACTCAAGATAGATGCTTAAAGTTTGTAAAAGGGCCTGAAGTGAAACTAGAGGGGTACAGTGATTCAGACTGGGCAACATCCAGTGATAGACGAAGCATCAGTGGATATGCTTTTAAGTTATGTAGTGCAAGCTCACTGATATCGTGGAAGAGTGCAAAGCAGTCAGTGGTAGCACTGTCTTCTTGTGAAGCTGAGTATGTAGCATTAGCCATGGCTACCCAGGAAGCTAAATTTCTTAGGCAACTATTAGCTGATCTAGTGGGTCCCCCTTGTGAGGTTATTCGCATGTATGTAGATAATCAAGGGGCAATAGCACTGGCTAATAATCCTGTGCATCATAAGAGATCAAAGCATATTGATGTTAAATACCACTTCTTAAGATTAGAGATCCAGAATGGAAACCTCAAGCTGACATATGTACCAACAGAAAATAATGTTGCAGACATTTTTACTAAGCCTGTAACTAGGGTTAAACTTAATAGACTACTTCCATAAATGTTGTAAAGTTGTGATTGAGTGGGGGTGTTGGATGCAAACCCAACTTACATAAAGCGGAAGTATTTACGTACAGGAAATGTCATTCAAGTTAACATTAAATCGAGGCTGTATTGCATCAGCCACCATGTATATATTTCATAGCCACGTGTAACTTCTAGTTAGTGCGAATGTCAGTGAAAGAAGAACAATAAATGTTTGGTTACAGTTGATCTTGGAGTCTTCAATCCACCGAAGAACAAATGGCCACGCTTGCAACACTCTGGTCTTCTAAATCTCCTTTCAAACTCAACATTCAGATAAAGGCTAGTTAAATGCAATTCTCTAGAAAATCGAAGTGCTCGAGTGTGCTTAAATCGTGATGATATAAACAAGTCCTAATAAACTTCAAAGCACACGATTACATTTCGTTCTGCCTTTTTTAATTTACTGTGTTTTCAGTAAATTCTTAGGAAGAAAAGATAAACTTTCTTGGGAAATTTCTATTGGACTGAATTTCACTTCTTTAACCAGAAATGATGAAAAATCCGATTTTTGACCTTGATAATGGGGGGTCGAATTTAATACACGAGTTCGACTTATACATGAGTAAATACGGTAATAATTAACAATTAAAATACAAAGTTACTTTAAATTGAATCAGTCATGGTTATCTACTAGGTAAAAAACATATGCACTGTTAATGAGGCTGTTTATATTTTTCAATTTTGGAACTAAATCTTGCAAACAAGTGTGTCGTGGAAACGGGACAACTACTGAACACTAACTGCAGTTCATTGTTTGATACATAGAGCAGAAATTGTATGCACAAAAGGGGTTGATTTGGAGGAATGTGTTTCTTATCAAATTGCACTTGATTAGCACAGATTCTGCCTGAGCACTATTTTGTTTAGCATAAAACATACATATGGATGGTAGGCACCACGAAGGCTCATGAATGTTGTACAGTTGGATTGAGTGACTTATGACTTCCCTTTTATAAACAGACAGAGTATTTCCAAGATGACATCTTCCCTGACACCAGAGTTTGGTGGGAACCTGCAGTATCTAGTGACCAGTGGTTTGCTGGAGAAAATGGAACACAGAGGAAGCTGTCCCTTAAACCAGTTGACATGAAATCATGTCAGTTCAACACTCAATTAACTTGAGCTACCTATTATAAATGCATTTTTCATGCATGTTTAGTATTGTTATTGTCACTTCCAACCCCCAACAAACACATTACACAATTTCAGACACATACACTTACAAATCCTGTCATACTCTCCATCAAAAGTTGTGGCTAATAAAGTCCCTCTCTTGCTTGGAGTTTCATGTGCAGTTTTAACCCTTTCACTCCCAAGGGGTCGCCATTTGACGAATAAAATCATCTGGTGTTAGACAAAGTAAAATCTATAAAGTCACTCTTGGGAGTGAAGGGGTTAAAGGAGATAGTTTTTAACCCTTTCACTCCCAAGGGGTCTCCATTTGACGAGTAAAATCGTCTGGCGTTAGACAGAGTAAAATCTATAAAGTCACTCTTGGGAGTGAAAGGGTTAAGGGAGACAGTTTTTAAGGGAGATAGTTTTTAACCCTTTCACTGATACTTGTAGGTAGAGTAGCTAGAACTACCAGGGTAATTACCATTGTTTTATTTCATAGTAAGCAAAGTGCCCAAGGAGGCACCAGTGGCAAAGAAGTATGACAGCAGACATGAGCTGGATGAGTATAAAACTGACGAACAGAAAAAGGAAGAGGCAAGTACCAGTATACAGCATATTTAACAATAATTAAGCAAAAAGCAACAACCAAACACCAGCAAAGACAGACTGGGATCGGTATATATCATCAATGATATACTATTATTAATAAATGTAATAATATACTATTACAGTATTAGTGTATACTGACTTAGCAACCCTCTCATTTTGAGCAATCTGTGTGGCTCACTATCTTTGGATATTAAACATTAGTATATGCCAACTCAGCAATCTTGGCATTTTGAGCAATCTGATTGGTTCACTTTCCTGGGATATTCAGCATTAGTATATATATACCAACTCGGCAACCTTGGCATTTTGAGTAATCTGATTGGCTTACCATCTTGGAGTATGCCAAAATCCTTGTGCAAGTGAGTTTTGGTCAAAGAAAAAAAATGGCCAGCATCAATTCTTGCTTTACAGCTATTTCTGAGAGATGTAACTGAGGTTGCTTTATTGGTACAGTATATACTTGTTAAATATGTCACTATTCACAGATTGAAGAGAATAAGATTAAATTGTCAAATACTGCCTGTATTGGTGACACTGGTAGAAACCGTTAAGTACTATAGACTGAACACAGATGGTTAACAGCTGGAGAAGTAGCAGCACCATGCAATTACAGTCCACCTGAATAACTATCACTTACAAATCTGTCTGTAGACCTGACTGAGACATTGCTGATTTGTGTTACATTTAACACTTAATGACTGGTCAAGGGAAACATTGAGATTCTATCAGATACTCGTGGCAGGCACGGATCTAGAATAAATGATGACTGATTTCCTAAAGGAAATTTTTTTGGATTTAACTCCCTTAAGTCCTGTTTCCTAGGTCTCCGAGTCATTCAGACAGGATATTGGCCAGTTCCATTCTCCTCAGATTTCATCTTGGAAAGTTCTTCTTTTTATTAAAAATATATTATTCATTATGGAAAATCTGACCGATTCCTTTGTGATATTTGATTCTGCGCCTGCATGATATTTGATGTTAAACAGTTTCATTGTTAGATATTGTGTGACCATGAACTAGCCAATGAATGGGCGCACTGTACTGGGAAAAATGCCAGCTATATAAGAATTAGCATGTATGAAAGAAACAGAGGATATTACATGATGGCACAGAGATACATGCAATCACTCATAAAGAATTTTCCAACACTCAAAGAGAAATTTCAGATCTTCAAGCAACTGTGTAATATTGTTCCATTTATTGTATCAATGCCAATGAAATACCTAACCATTTCACTTTAATATTTTTAAGTGTAATTGACTATGTGACCATAGCAATGTGATTTTTTGCGACATAATATGTTATTTTCATGTGTGAAGATATGTTTTTGAGTGAAAACTCACCTGGTATTTCAATATTGTTTATATAATAAAATGTTTTTCTGCAGCTACTTAATTCCATGGTTGAGAAGCTAAGGAATTACGATGACGAACCTCTTCCTCAGGATCTTCAAGAAGGAGTAGATGATGATGAATGGGTGTGAATTTAAGTTTTCCTTCAACTGTTATAAAACCTGTGATTATAAATAGAGCTTAGGCAGTATATGCCTTCGATATGATTGCTATCTAAATTTGCTAGGGTGTAGCTTGGAGTGGAGGGGAGTGGCCCATGCTATATGACACTCAGGGTTTCTGCCAGGGGCCGGTTGTTCAAAGGCCAATTAGTTCTAATCCAGGGTTAAATTTTAACCTGGGTTTCTTTTTCTCTTGTTGAAAATCATTTTCCCTGACAACTTTCTCTATTTTTTTCAGAGTATGCAATCATCAAATTGTATTAAAAAAGAATTATATTGAATGTGCTTTTCTAGCTCTCATATCTTGCACAAACCCTGGGTTACCTTAGACCTGCTTCAAACAGCCCAGCCCAGATTGTCATGTTCATATCCACAGTGTTTTCCTTAAAGTGAGATTTTTGAAAAAGGGGAGGGAGAGATTTTTAAATGAGTGGGAAATATTCATGCATTTAGATTCACTGGATTCATAATTTTTTCCCACAATTGAATTGCAAGGTTTTTATGCTTTTGAAAATTATTGCATGCTTATACAACTCAGCAATACACTTGGTTTATTTTCTCTCTTTAAAAAAAACATTCTTTTGATAAACATGTAATATTTTAGACCCTGGAAAGTTAGACCTTCGACTATGGTTGTCTTGTTATGATGAACCATGCAGTAGTTTACTCAAACGTTGTCCTTTCATTTGGTTATGTTGCAGGATGATTAAGCGGCAGTGATTAGATGCCATTTCTTCACCTTTAAATACACACTGTATCCATTGACACTACAGAGCAGAGAATGTTTCAATTACAAGAAGAAATCCAACAGAATTTAGAAGTCCCTATTTAAATGTTTTTTGATCCATGAGCACACCATATCACTAGGGATTGTGTGCATTCAGAAAATATGCATACCCTGCCACAAGGAAGCTCACTTAAAAGTTTCAGCTGAGAGGTTGGAGGAAGGAAGAGGCAGAAGCGACAGTCATATTATAAATTAAATTTGAAGCAAGCTGCTACTATTTCTTCATTACTTAGTCTTGGTGATGTTTTATTTCTGTTTCAACTTGTTTTTTTAAACTCATGAAATTTCAAAATGATAATTATTGTAGTAAAATTGAGAATAAAAATATTTTGTATATTCAAAGATTTCTCAACTTGTTGAAGACTAGAAACACTGTTCTGTTTTGTAGCGGGTGGGCTATATTTGATCAATTTCCTTATTCCCATAAATGTTGTGGTTATCTTTTTACTGAATTGGTAAGGAGAATTTACATGTACTTGATCATGCAACAAACCTCAGTTGTTTAAAGATGGATGCAACATGTAGGAAAGTTTGATATGTCCATTGTATATGATGTTATCCAGTCTTTGAACAAATGCAGGAGTCTTAAAGGTTCTCATACCTTTGATAAAATTTCTGTTAAAATGAGTCCAAAATGACAGCCACTTTATGCAAGCATCACAAAAACAAGCTGACATCTAAATTGAAATTGTGTCCCCTCACCAAAAAAATGTGACTAAACCTTTCTTAAGAACTTGGTAAATACCCTGCCATCCCAACCTAAACATTTTACTTGCTGCACTAATGCTTTGTTACAAGAGCTTATCACATAATGGAATCACAACCAAAACAACAGTAATTTAATACTTTTTAATTCAAAATAACAGATCATTTTAAGTAAGCCAGCTTCCAACTCTGTCTCTTGGAATAAGTCTCAGTTCCGATCCATGTTTCAGGAACACATTCCCTGTAATAGAAAAAGGCGTAACACCAGTTAGCTGACCCAAAATGGGCTACAGCGGTTGGGAAATTACTGGAGGTGCTATTTATTATTCAAAGCTTGTGATTTTTTTTTCAAGACTGCTTTTTATTTATTTATTTAGTCATGGATTTTTGAGGATCATACCTTGTGCAGAATTTGCAACACTCGCACGTCCCTAAAGAAATTTTGTCTTTCCTCAACTTTTCATAATACATAAGGTCCCAACATTTTAATTCTGGTATACATCCCAGAGACTTATAAAAAAATAATGCCTCATACATGGAAAATATCAAGTACTTGTATAAAAAAACTATTCTTGTTCTTTACAAATTAAAACTAGTCAACATAGTGTTGCAATGCTTGTCCACTCTTGACTCATAACATACTTGACTGAACTACAGGGAAAGGGCCTTATCATTACCCTTTCATTGCAGTTTAGACAATAATTATTGTTAAACACCTAGACTTCACTCAACAAAATGAGCACTGTGATTGGGTGATTCTTGGTCACGTGCCTCCGATCAAATTCAAATCTATCCTGACTGGGATACAATTGCGCAGTTGCTGCCGGTGGGGCAGTTGTGCCATCTTTGTTTGTTTGTTTTTGATATATTTTGTTTAAAGGAAAGTCTAAATATGTAAGTGGAGACCCTGTAGTGCAGTGGTTAGTGTGCCAGAGGTCTGAGCAGTAGGTACCGAGTTTGAGCCCCAGTGGTGGCACTGTGTTGTTTCATTAGACAACAAAATTAACTCCACACTGTCTCTACCCAGGTGTATAAGTGGGTACCAGCAATATAATGCTGGGGGTAACCCTGTATTGGACTAGCATCCCATCCAGGGGGGAGTAATAATAATTCCAGGAGCTTATCTTTTACCTTACCTAAATATATAACAAAGCTCTTAACATATGGTCCCTCTGGAAACTAGTTAGTTTTGTTTTCCCTCAAGTTCTGATGCTTCCCTCAATTTTATCTCAGGAAAACAAAACTAACTGTTTCCCTTGGGATCATACATTAAGTGTATACTATTCCCTGGAAGTTTCAATTTTTGGCAGGAATGAACTTCTACGTAAAGCATACATGGTGTAAAAAATTTGGGTAAGATTTCCTCACAGGTCGCTACTTCATTATGCATGTTGTAGCCGTAAGGTTTCGTTCTCAGAAATGTTTGCATGTGCACTACCCAAGACAATTCAACTACAACATGCATAATGAAGTAGGGACCTGTGTGGAAATCTTACTAAAATTTGCCCTTAGACACTGCCTGAAAAAAAGCGTAAGAAATCCATCATTAAATTTTTGCACTATTTTTGTTTCAAATGAACTCCCAAATATACCAAATTCTCCATAAAAATTTCCTTAAAAAATCCTTCAGTCAAGCCAGGGGCAGCAAAACTGTGCCATTGTCTGATTTGACATGGGGAGTTTCTTTGACCTAGAAAGGAATTATTGCTGATCAAAATCAGTAGGTAAATAAAAAAAAGTAATTCTCATTTACCTGCACTTTGCGAAGGATTAATCCCGATTCCATCTGGAAACATAAATGTTCAACGAGAAATACCCTAATAAGTTTTGTTAATTTGCTACAATTTATATTTAGTGTGCTCGTACGACCACTTCTGTTCAACATCTTGGATGTAGGCTCATGTAACAAAAAGCTTCTCAGCTTTGAAGTAGAGCAGTAGGGCAAGGGGATTGTTATTTCAGGGAAACTGAATGTATGGCATAGATTTGAATGTATGTCGGCTTACTAATTTGTGTTTTTAAAACATATTTTTAGAACATATTGCAGTATACTGTATAAAAGTTTAAATCGAGCACTCAAAGTAAGGAAAATACTTTAAAACAACTCACCATTTGTTATGATCGCACTAGTTGCGGGAGGTACCTTAAACTAATAAAAAACGCAACCATAAACATCATTCAATACTATTACAAGGAAACTTTTTCCACATGACGAGGCAACATGATAAATGCACCTTAATATGAATCGAACAAGTATAACTTTTCTTACTTCTTCCGCGGCGAATTTTAAGACTGCTGTGAAAGGCGTTCCCTCTGGCACACTAAGACTGTCGAAAAAACACGAATGAAAGGTACAAATGAACAGATGTGAGACTAAATCGATCAGAGAAGCGATTTACCGGCAAAATATTGAAGAATTTTACCTACACTTTGAAGGGTAATTTCGGGTCGGATGTAAGTGTAATTTTGAAGGTAACCTTCGACCTAGAAAGAACAGTAAGTTATATAATAAGAATATAAGTAAAACAGTGAAAGGAACAGCAGTAATCGAGATCACATCGATATTCACTAACATTTTAGACTAATGTGCGTCGACAGACTCAATCAGAGGTAAAAAAGAATAAGGCTTTATGCAGGTGTTTATTTTAGGACTGGAGACGAACAGAAAAATCCTATGACGTCACTTCGTAGAAGATTTAGCGGAAGTCGATTTGGCGGAAGTATCGGTATAGAATCCTGTTTTTACTTCCGCTCCAAAAACAAAACAAAACAAAAAAGTTTGAAAAATATTGGAAAACGACCCACCAGAAAAAACTAAGGGGCTGACCATTGGCTTGTGAGTGGGAGGCCTCACGTTTGGTCTAATTTTGTAAGTTTAATAAAAACTAAGCCTTTTCTTCGAACTTGAATGAAAAATCCTTATAAAATGGTTGTCTGGGTGGCCTACCTCTACTCAAAACCTTCATAGAAGAACTTCTCTCTTTTCCCCTCCCGTTTTTGAACACAGACGGCGGCGGGCTCGTCAGCGAAAATAACCAGATTGTTGAAGCAGACCCGCTTTTATACTCTGCACCACCCCCAGAAATAACCATGCAATCTGTTAGCCAGTCAAACTTCCAGAATCAATCACGTGCGCACAAGTCACGTGGCTAGCGCCGCCTCGGAAAAAAGGTGATGCTCGGTCAAGTGTAATGTTTTTTTGCCGTGAAAATTCAGTTTCCTACAAACGGCGAAGTGTCGTCGCTGACTGAAGACAACAAGTTCCGTTTAGATGTGGAGGAAAAACTGCATTTATGCTCTAGAAAGGATGCAGTAGCTAGAGGGTGCGACGTTGGGAGCAACTGAACAATGACTTAAAAAAATACAGGCAGGAATAATTGGAAATGCTATTTGTAACTATACCGGGCGATTAGAAAGCTAGTGGCCTTCGCTATTCGGTTTAAGATGACAAGAGAGGAGAGGTCTCGTAACTCCTTCAGTACAGACCCTGAATCTGTAAGTGTTGAACTTAAGCCGTCATTCCCAGCAGTGAAGAAGGAAAGATCGTTCTCCCAAGTCGACACACGAGCAAAGAAAGGTTGTATTCCCTTGTATTTTGAGCGAGCTTCTTCACAATGGTGGAAGCCCACCTTTGATTCCGAAATACTTGAAGAAGAGTTTCAGAGATTCACAGCTTTGTATAACAAAAGACGGCTTATTCGAGCTCTCATGTTCATATGTCTCGTCTGTGTTACTTGGGGAATCTTTTTTGCGGTTTTGCGGAAGGACTTGGGTGTTGAACTTATAATAGAAGACGCTTGTTTTCTAGCGTTAGTCATCGCTCTGGTCGTGTTTACTAAATTCAGCAGATTCTACGAGAAATGTGCACCATGTGTTTCATTGTTTGCGTCTGTTTTGTTAATCGCAATGGAACTGTCGCTTTTTAGTTTTCCTACTGCTCTTTCGAATCCTGCTCGATTTTGCATGTGTACCTGCGTGATAATGCTTATATATACCATGATTCACTCGCTTCATCTGTACATCTGTATTTTAATGACAGTTGCCTTTTCAGTGGCTCATGAAGTTCTCTCGGACGTAGTTATCGAAAAGGGAAAGGACAGCAAACCGGTAGAAATTATTTGTCGTCTCATTCTTCATATGTGCATTCATCTCTTCGGAATACAGATCTTTTTCATGGCTCAAGTCCGTGAAAGGAGTACGTTTTGGAAAGTTGGCCAGTCCGTCGTGGCGCGTCAAGATTTGGATATCGAAAAGCAGGTGAAAGAGCGGATGATCTTGTCAGTGATGCCGGACTTGGTGGCGAAGGAACTTCTCCACTTTGATGAGGTAGACGAAGATGTCTGTCGCGATGGCTCAAATGGCAAGAGAAGTCAAAACACCGGGCAGATGGTGTTTAGACCGTTTCAAATGCATCGAATGGAAAATGTAAGCATTCTGTTCGCCGATATCGTAGGTTTTACCAAGATGTCATCCAACAAGTCAGCTGAACAGTTAGTAAGGCTTCTGAATGATCTGTTTGGCCGTTTTGATCGTCTGACTGAAATCAACAACTGTGAGAAAATAAGCACCCTAGGTGATTGCTATTACTGTGTGGCAGGGTGCCCTGAAGCCACAGCCCACCATGCTTTCAACTGTGTAGAGATGGGATTAGATATGCTGGAACAGATTAAAGAATTTGATGAGGATACCAACAATGAGGTCGACATGCGAGTTGGTGTTCATACAGGAACTGTCCTTTGTGGGATTGTTGGCACACTGCGGTTTAAGTTTGATGTTTGGTCTAATGATGTGATCCTGGCCAATCGTATGGAGACTGCTGGATTACCTGGGCGAGTCCATATCACTGAAGTCACCCTAAAATTTCTTGCCGGTCACTACACTGTGGAAGACGGTCATGGAAGCTCTCGCCATAGTTCACTAGAGGGTATCAAGACCTATTTCATTGTTGGCCGAAAAAATGGAATGAAAAAGCCTATGAATCTCCTTCATCCAGGTGGTCGCCGAAAGAAGACCACCAACCTTGATTCTGTTCACGTCGAGGTAAATCCTTACTCCAGTCCTAAAGGAAAGAAAAAACAGGTAAAGATTATAGAAGAAGTAACTGACATTGTCAACTCTGACTCAAACATCTCCAGTCAAGGCGAGTCATACTCTGATAATGGAACCAAAGCCTTGAAAGGAAATCTCAAGAACAAACATGATGTGATTGAAATGGATTTTCTGAGCCAGTCAGGAACCTCAGTCAGATCTGACGAGGAGGAATCTGAAGCTAACGGCAGACCACCTGGAGAAAGATGTAATTCACAGGTGTTAGGCATGTCATTCAATGAAGCTTTAATGAGGGAATCACTTCGTACATCAAATGATCAGCAGCTAGTAAGTTTGATGAGTAAAGGCAGGACAGATGGGGAGTACTTTCATACTTCTCTCAACAACTGTACACTTCAGTTTATGAAAAAAGAAACTGAAAGAAGGTATCAGAATGAGGGTCAGGACTGTACATTGTTAAATCCTTCAGTGACAACATTTGCGTCACCAAAGGTGAACTTCTTCATTGATGTACTTCTCTCGAACATTGTTTACCTTGTTACTATGTTCCTGGGTTTTCCCCTCTTCAGACCTGTTCCATTAGCTGTAATTATTTTGTCCCCAATATCACTTGTCATAGAAGCATCACTATTCTTTCTGACAGTGGCTCGCGCATTCCCTCATTTGTGTTCACCCTGTGTTTACAACGTTGTGCGCTACATTTCTGGATGGTTTATGAGTCATCTCATCGGTGCACTCCTGATGTGTCTACCAATGGCTACGCTTTTTGCTAACTTTATGAACTGTCGAGATCTTCCTAACAATGGAGCAAGAGATTTCTACTCCCTCATTGTCGCTGTTGCTTTGCTGCATTTTTGCAACTTCACACAGCTTACCTCCTGGATGAAGACTGGTCTCACAGCTGTGTTCTCCATGACGTACTTACTCCTACTGAACTATGATGACTTCTGTGCCTTTAAGCCTCTACCTGATGAACCTGATCAGCAAGATCATGTACTCAAAGAAAATCGTCAGATGGGTCGCGAAATTATGGTTTCTATTGTATTGTTGCTGGTTTTTGTTTGTGTCCTAAATCGTCAGTTGGAAATGGGAGTTCGTCGAAACTTTAGTGGAGATGAAGAAGCTGCTAGAGACAAACGAAGAGCCCAGCTTCACAAGGAACAAGCAGCATGGTTGTTAGAAAGCATTTTTCCAAAGCATGTAGCAGATGCATTGAAATCTTCAAGCCATTACTCCCGCAACTATGATAATATTGGGGTTGTATTTGCATCAATTGTTAACTTCTCTGACTTCTATGAAGAAAATTTTGAAGGTGGTAAAGAATGTATTCGAGTCTTAAATGAACTTGTCGGTGATTTTGATGACCTTTTATCAGACAAGATTCAGTTTAGTCAGGTTGAGAAAATCAAGACTGTGAATGGATCGACTTATATGGCAGGATCAGGGCTTTATCCAGAAGGATGTGCAAAGAAAGATTCTCATCCATATGACCACTTAAAACAGCTGATCGAGTTTGTTCTTGGAATGATTAAAGTTGTGGACAAATTCAATGAGCACATGCTTGGGTTCAAGTTTGTCTTGCGTGTTGGATTCAATGCAGGACCAGTCACAGCTGGTGTGATTGGCTCAACAAAATTGCTGTATGATATCTGGGGTGATACAGTGAATATTGCTAGTAGAATGGAGTCAACAGGAAAGCCAGGAAGGATACAGGTCAGTGAAGCATCCAAGGAACTTCTAGAAGAGTTCTTCACTTTTGAAAGGAGAGGAACAATTCCAATAAAAGGGAAAGATCACATGACCACCTACCTTCTTACTGGCCAAAGAACAGTAAGTAAATCCATTTATATTTGTTAAGTTAAACTTTGTTCATTTGGATTTCCTGAACCTTAAGCAATTGTTCCTTATGACCATCAGTTATTGGATAATGTTGAGCAAAATGTAATCCTCTCTGTTTGTGCAGGTTTATTCATAGTAAAGGGGCTCTTGGGAGAATTCAAGGGCATATCATTTAAACACAAGACTGAATGTCACATGTTTTTACTGGCTTGAGAATTTTCCAAAATCCACTGGGGTTTGTATAAACCTGTAAAAGCATGTAGCAGATGCGTTCTATTTGTTTTGTGAAATATTGACTCAAATAATTTATTTTGCTGCTGCATAACGTTTACACAACTACATTTCATTATTATAAAGTGTGAAAAGTACAAAAGTCCTCTTCCTTTAACCCTTTCACTGCCATACATCGGTTTTCCGGCCCAAAGAAAAAGTGTACCAAACACTACATGCCAGAAATCCAGCAAGAAAAAAACGAGGCTCACAAATCGGATTCATACAGAGGCAGATTATCATTGGTAGTGGGTCTTCCCATTAGAATTGGGTACCTAGATAAATTTCAAACTTCAGGCCAGAAAAAAAAACATGGTGTTCCACTTGAGAATTTTGAGTTGCTGTGAATTTTTGGATGCTGAAGGTGAAGATAATAAAGGAAAATTAGAAGGTTTTCTGATCCAATTACTGGAAAATATGAACTGGACTTGCACACCATTTTAGGCAGACATTGAAGAACATATGTTACATTGCGGCCTAATAGAAAATGTTTTTTTTTCTGTGGGATAAAGCAAAGCAAGGATTGATCATGGCAGACACTTCCAATCATGTTTCAAATAAGGAAAAATTATAATGAATTAGTGGTACATGTACAGGTTGAAAACTGTTCATATTCTATTGACTGTTTTGGCAAGGACTCCTGTATTTAAAAGAGACATGTTTTGTCTCACTTCAAAGGCACAAACATCACCAGTTAAGTGCATCTCTGCCCCTATCCCAGAAGAGTAGTCATTTTTCATATTGACCAAATTAAGAATGTGGTAATTCAGTCAGTGTTGTATTTATAAATGTCTAACTTACTTAAATGGAAGACAAATTTTTGATGAATAAAATGATATATGGTGTGATGGATTCAAAAAATACATTCTTCTATGTGAAAAAAGCACTTTTCTGTAATATGCACATTTCAAGGTAAAACACGAAAGGTGCTGGTGTCTGGGGTACTTTGTCTGAAAAACATGGTGATGAAGGGGTCAATATACAGAGTGACAATTGAGTTAGGAGGTGTGTAAAAATGAACAAGACAGAACACAGGTAGCGCAGCTCGACGGTCTATGTTGACCTTTGTAATGTAAACACTAGCGTAATGGTGAAATTATACTGTAAGGCCTGAAGGGAAAATTAGCAACAATTTTCAATTAAAACTTCCCACCTTATCTCATTTGTTTCAAATTTGCAATGGTCAATTGATCCCAGTAAGTAATTTGATTCTTAGGCCAGGTTGCTAAGCCAAATTTGAAACAGTTGGGGACCAAGATATTTGAATTAAGCCTCTTTCAACGGCTCAATTGTGGACACTATTGAGAAATAATTCCCTCTCCACGTTAATGTTCCTCTAAATGTGTTCTGTTACTATCTGCCGTGGCCCACATGGAATTTCAAGGCAATTAGAACAGTTGGAACAAATTTATCGCTGTTTGCCATCAGCGGATGTGGTCACTTCTCTTATAGTCTAGCCAACCTTGGAAAGATATATATAGCGAGAGACATGGTTGGAATTGAAACTCCGTTAAATCCCTTCAAATTGGCTCAAGAACACACACAGGGCACAAAAAGTACCACAAAGGTGTTAAGGTGGGAAGTTTTTATTGCATATCATTGCTGATTACGTTTCCCCCCATACAAAGCCTTATAAGTTCACCATTATGCTGGTGTTTACATTACAAAGGTCAACATAGACCATGGAGTTTGGGCTACCTGTGGATAGAAGTGTGAAAAAATGAACATGGGAAAAAGTGTAATAAGTTAAAAGTTTTTAATGCATGTAGTCCACTTGATTATTTAAGGATGACTTGACTACTTGAGTATTTAAGAAGGTCAAAACAGCCTCTGTTTTTCATTTTTTTATTTTCAAACAGTACAAATGATAATAAGGCTTCTCCTTTCGATATGTTTTGTTAGCAAGCATATATTCTAATTTAGGATTTGATTCCCCCCCAGAACACAGACTCTAATGGTGAATCTTGTGCTAGTGCAGAAATAAGGGTAAGATATAAATGCTCAATCTTCTGACTTTTGTCCTTTCAAATATGAGAGCTGAAGTCTGTTATATCATGTACAATCTAGATTAGGAGTATTAAGAGTATCATTAAAAGACAAATTTTCATTGTACTGTTTGGAAAGTGTTTGAAGTTTAAGAGACTTTACATTTTCATTATTTATATACATAAAAAATAGTTATTTATGAAAACCTTTGTCTCCCTATGAAGCTTGTTCTTTAACTTAAGATTACTGCATTACTTATGGTACTGCACACAGTTATTTCCCCTTGCATCACATTGCAGAGTGTGGGGGTTGAATGCCACAACACGTTGAAGGGGTGTATGGAAAAAATCCCAGGAGACTTCTGATTTAGTGTCAAATTCTCCCTTCAATCTCCAAGCAAGTACAGGGTAAACTGGAAGGAGAATTGTGCAGTTGATCAGTGGTCTTTTGGGGCCTTATTCTTGGCAACCTGTCAATTTTTTTTTTACTTATGAAGCTAATGATACTTGTTTCGTTCAATAGGAAACTATCATCGACTGAATGAATCTCAGAAGATGAATTTCAACTTGTACAGTAATTTATGCCCATGTATGGGGGTAAGCTTATTGAGACATGAAATAACTTGGTATACAAGAAAATTACCTTCATCTTGTCAGATTGTATAGATAATCATGAATTCAATTTTTACTTATTAAGATTTTAAAGTGTAGAAGATTGTAGAACTTATAGATTATGACAGGGCTTTATTCATCTTGTATATATTGTAATTTTAGAGTCAAGTCGTGTTTAAATAATCTGCATTTCCAATGTGGTGCTACCATGAAGTATTGTATCATTGGAAGGCAGACAGGTATTTCATGTAATTTTATTCTACCAACTTTTCACCAAAAAGTGTCGATGCCTTTTGTAATTAAGAGAAAGGGTGAAACGATATTACAACTTGCAGGAGTGCACTTCACCTTGATGCAGAAAGGTGCTAACAACCATTTCACTGACAAGTTTCCAAAGTCTGCATGAAAACAAAAACAAGTTTGACATTTTATAGGAAAGGTATCCAAAGAAATAAAGAAATACCATTTATTTCCCTGCCTCTAGAATTGGTAGTGATTGGCCTTATCCCGTGATATTTTATGTTCTCCAAAGTGTATTAAATATTATATTACAAGCATTGTTTTAAAAGGAAAACATAGTCACTGTTTTATCATACTTGGACAGGCTTTTTGTTATGTCAATAAATACAATAATACATCATATGTTCTGCTTTCTAGTTCATGATTAGTTGAATGGTTAGTAACATACATGAAAAAAATTGCTTGACTCTGATTGGCTGAGAGCAGTGAAGTTCAGGTGTAAGACCAGTGCAAAAAGTGTAACACCAGTGCAGAAGGTGCAACACCAATGTAAATTATAAAATAAGCAAATTATTTTTTTCTTGTATAATTATTAACAGGTAATCAAAATTCAAATTGCATGTGTGCAAATAAATCACAAAGTGAACTCGAAACCTTGTGATTACCATTACTACCGGTAATACAGTAATGCCCATGGAAGATAGATATAGTTGTTTGAAGATTTTTTCCCCCTTTTCCCTCAGTCTACAAAGCTTTCAAATGACAGAGGCTTTTGCTGTCATGATAGACTACAGAAATCTCTGACAGAGTCAGGAGCAAAGTATATGTTTACCGAATGACAGTTAATTGACTGCCACAAGGGATAAATCAGTTCAGTACCCCCCCACCCCCCACCCCCCACCCCCTCAGTAGTCTCCAATTTAGATGATAACGAGGGGTAGGATGACATTTAAATTAAAGAGGTCATCGTTTGTAGTTATGAGGCAGTCATATAGGTGAGGGTTGCAAGAAGATGGTTTGGCTTTTCTTCAAAACAGAGTAAAGTTTATGGAGTGGTCGTTTGACTGGGTCTCATTGTGCATGTATGTCTTTACAACTCGCGCTATATGCTTCCTGGCAAGGTAGCCATGGATTTTTTTGTTTGTGTGTAATAGTATTTCCTTGAAATGACATTATATAAATGTGGAAGTTTATGCTACTTTTCGTACTCAGTAGAAAGAATAGTATTTCTATTTTAGTCTGAGTAACCATCTGAAAAAGCACATTTCTCATGAGTTAGGAATTCTTGTATCTACTCTTATCCAAAAAAAAATTATAATAATTTGATATAACGGTTCTTATTGTACATAGAAGTGGAGTCATGAGGCTGAGCACTTTGGTTTGTGCAAAAAAACATTGTTCTGTATAAAGCTTAACATTTTCTCCTAATAGTTAGTGCATTTTGCTGATAGAGTTTATGGGATGAAAATCAAAATGTTATGGAATTATAGTTTGTGTCTTATTTATTGGATTCTGTTGTTTTTATGAGCACGCTGTTGTATACTGTTAATGCAGGTGAGTATATTGTACAAGTGTTCAACATTTTCTGTCAAAACATTATACTGTTTGATGAAGAAGCTTTGCGTACTTGACAGTTTCAACATAGATTGTGTTAGTTGTTATCCCAAGGTTACACAGGAGATGGGTCAAAAATGCATTGCAGCAAAATTGCAACCCATAACCTTAGATTGGTGTAGGAAAGTGTGAAATGTCTTGAGTCAAAACAGTCATAGCCTTGTTCCTTTAAAGAATCACAGCTATGAGATTCAGGGTCTTTGGTATGAGTGTCACAAGCCCAACAAAGCATTCTCATTTAGGAGTAACCATCTACAATTTGATAAACCTGCATCGCATTTGTCAAATTATATATTAATTTTATCAATAATCCAAGTTGATCGTGTGTGACCATGGTACCAAGACATCAAAAGGGCTGTTACAAAATTAAATGGTTATAAACAGTGACTGTTAGGGCTGTGTTTTTGGGAACTTGATGTTAGGCATGTCACTGATGCAGTTTATATTTACTAAGCAGCAAGGTAGTACAAAGATGCAGAAGTTCATTAATTTATTTAAAACCCTGATCAGTGCAAAGAGAAACATGTAGGAAATGAGAATTAAGAATTCACTTTCTAGAGTAACATTCAATTTCAAGATCTGGCACAACTTTCCATAACACGCAAGCCTTCAGCCTTCAGCATAGTCAAGCAATACCAATAACATAGACTTTTTCTGTGTAATCATTGTTTGGACTACCTTAAAAGTGACATGTGATTCTGCCTTCTGTTTTAAGAGTTTGTTTTGAATATTTTAACCAGCATGTAGATCTTTAAAATTAAAAGAGATTATTATTCATTGTAAATGTTAACAGTAAAGACTTCTGATGAGTAATCTTGAAGGAAATTAATGTTCCTTTAAAGTATGCAAGAAAGAACTAAAATCATTGTACAATAAATCATATATGTTGTTAGAAGAAGATGCCATTCACTGTGAACAATGTTAAGTTATTATTTAACAGTTTGGATATTTGAAAACAACATTTTTGGCATTTTTAGTGATAGTTAACTTTAATTTGAAGAGGCCAAAATAGTTTCTAGTGGCAATGAACCATAATAACTGATTTATTCCTATCATAAATATAGAGAGATTACGTACTATTAATTTGTTGATTTATTTTTCTAATTCTATAATAACAGTACTGTAGATTGAAATAAATTTGTAAAATATTTGTAAGCTGTAAAGCCTTAAGTTGCATGATCTCTTGTCATACACGAAAATAATAACTTTATATTGGTGTAAATTAAGAGTTATCATTACGGCAAATTGGGACGTTTATTTATGGGGAAGTTACCACAACTACTTGCACAGAATAACAAGACCTAAAAACTTTGGTTTTCTGAATATCTAAATAAATGAATGGCACTTGTCTTGTAAATGTCTTGGTAATCATAAGGTATAAAATAAATGAAAATTCTGTGTAAAAGAGACTGGCGTTTATGAATGTGATTTAATGACTTGAAATATGATAAGTGAATTTGTATGTAACTCACAATGATAATTCCTAGCAAACTGTCATCTACATACGGGACCCGACCTATCGCTTCCTTAAAAAGCGAGTAGTTTAAACATTTCCCAACGTCTCTCGTCATCAAAGTCGATATTCACAGTCCTCTAAAAATGTTTCATTAGTATTATCGCCTTTTTGCTGAATTCTAGGAGAAGGACTTTATCTTTGGGTAAGTAGTTGTAAAAGGCCGATCCTGGCGCAAATTAAAAAATTTGTTAATGAGTTGCTAGCGCAAAAATTAAATAAGGTTTAAAAAAAGTTGATGAGTTTCTGGCGCAAACCTCTTCCTCCTCCTCCTCCTCCTCCTCCTCCTCCTCCTCCTCCTCCTCCTCCTCCTCCTCCTCCTCCTCCTCCATATATTTTACGCGTCACCAAAACATTTAATTAGTGGTTTAAAGAAATACATATATAGTAATAATAGATGGAGAACCAAACAGTGAAAGAACTGAAACTCCTTGCCAAAGAGCGGGGTATTAAAGGATATTATCGAATGCGTAAAGACGATCTCATCAAAGCTCTAAAAGAACCACTCACATCAACACCACAAGATAAAACAAAAAATAATAAGTATAAGTGTATTCATGGAAGGGTTAAATATTGCTGTAAGTTATGCGGAGGATCTCAAATATGCTCACATAATCGAAGGAAAACGCGATGTAGAGAATGTAACGGCGGTAGTCTTTGCGAGCATAAACGGGATAGGTATGTATGTATAGAATGCGAAGGGAAAGGAATATGTATTCATGGAAAACAAATATGGCATTGTAGGTTATGCATATGCGAACACAATAGAATAAAGTCGAAGTGTACAGAGTGTCACACAACACAAGAGACACAACAAAAACACTAGGTTATATAACGCAAGTCAGTGTTGCATAACAAACATTCCTGAGCGACGTTAGACACCAGCCTCTAAAAAGTAAACTTCAAATCTACTTTTCAACTTGTTTCTATAATAGGTTTTGGTTTTGGTTGTGAGGATTTTAGTTTTGGTTTCGTATAAGTTCTATGCAGTAACTTTATCTTTGAAGATCCCATGTTATGTTTTATTCCAACCTGTTTTGCTTCAGTGTTTAGGGAACTATTCACTCCAAAACTCATATCACTAGTAGCTTTCATAAGTTTGTTATTAAAACCAGTCACGCTCTCAGTGTTGATTATCATATTACTAGGCATTAGCCATACACCAGGAGCAATAGCTAAATCAAGCCGTAATTTCGCTTCTTGGACAGCTAATTGATACCTTTGGATCGAACTAGAAATGTCATTCTCGATCACACTACTCTCAAACAGGGCTAAGAATTCTTGTTGAGTCTCGATCGCTCCACCACCACTACCCACAATAGAGTTTCTAGTGTTGACTTGCGCTCCCAATATGCAGTAAACAAAAGCTTCAGCAGATCGATTCAATCTACCAAGACCGGCTTTAGTGAGTCCATATCCGCTTGTTGGGATAAACCAAGCATATTTGTAATCGGCAAAATCGTCATTACGGATGAATGAGATGAGATTACCCTTTTTTTTCTTACCTCCGTCATCAGCAAATTTACCACCTTCACCTGGCCACTGATCAGCTCCATCATCATAGTTCCTTACCATATGAACATTTTGATATCCACCACCCGCTCCATTATATCCAGCACCATAATCAATAAATATATCGCCCAAACCTCCGTTTCTACCACCTTTCCATCTAAAGTCAGAGTTTTTTGAGATTCCAAATTCAGCGCACAATCGTTGATATGCGACTTTGCTGTAAGGGTTGTTGTTGATTACAAAGGGTTGCTCATCAGGTAGGGGAATACCCAATTCATATAATATCCGCCTTATAGTGAAATACACATGAAAATTAATGAAGCTACTCACGACTTTAGGATAGTTGAGACTCTCAAAAGGACTTATTCCACATCCAGAGGTCGCACACCACACTGCAAAGTTCAGCTGTTGGGGCCAATAATTCATATCGGGGGCGTTCAACCATTTTCGACTCTGTTTACCAAACTTGAAAGTCACAACTTGGGATGTAAATACGTTACGCATCTTAGCGGTGAATTTCTTCGTATTGGACACATATATCTAATGAGGTCAGCATGTTTGTCGTGTTGCTAGTTGAGTCATCAAAGTCAATGGCAGGTATTGAGTAAGAGCGATTGGTCATAGTCAAACTCTTTGGGAATGAACTCAATGCATTATCATCCAATCCTAAATCTTTCCATAGCAGTCTTTTCAAACGGGGTGACAGGTCTTCAGTCCATGTTTTGCCAGAAGGGTCATCATAAGACATGATTGTTGTCCCATTAACTTTCCACCTAATGTAACCACCATATTGATCGGCCACAAATACGAATTGGTCGCGATCAGCCTTTGGATACCTATTTCTGAAATCATTGAGTAACATTTTAATCTTTATGTTTAGAATAAGATGTTTTTAAATCAACACTGTTCTTTTCTAATGCCAATCTCATAATTCCATCCTACAGGAGTTCGCTCAAATGAAAATTTCAACGTGCGGGAGCGGTTAACTCCTTTAAAATTTCCGCACGAACCTCTGTTCTTATCTGATTCATATTTAAGTTTTTTTCTGTATCTTTCCGGTCTTTTCGACGGATTTCAAGTTTTAGTTTCTCAAAATTGTCCACCTCTGCTAAAATTAGTGAAAATTTTTGGTCGGAGATGGCGTTATCTTTCAGTGCCTTTGAAACCAGGTCGTGAATGGTGTTCACTTTTGCTTTTGCTAGAGAAACGGTCTGTTCGTGTTTACTAACTTTATGTGAAAGTCGTTTAGAAGCCGCACCGAATCCGACCGAAATACCACCACAAAGACCACCCACCGCTCCTAATGGGATACCAACAACAGCACCAAAACCAGTAAGAGAGGTTCCCAGTCCACTTGCGGATAAAATAACTGAAACCACACCGCTACCAACACTGATTTTAGTAAATATCCCCCTCGCTCTATTGTATTTTTTCCTAACATCCTCGTAATGTCTAATTTCCTTCTGAAGATTATGTACTACTTCACACGATTTTTGAAGTCTGAAATTATTTTGGTCACCGTTCAGAGTTACTTGTGGATAAATTCTATTGTAGTCTTCCATTTGTTACAATCAACAGGAAATCTTTAAATGAATTCGAATAGGTTCGTTATTTAAGTTAGCCTTTCTTCCATCTTTATCTAAAATCCACAAAGTAAAGTGGTTGATCGGATTTTTGGTTTGTGGAACTCTTAAACAAGGATGCTCTTGAGATGGAATAACAGCTAGTAGTTGTGTGGGGTTAAGTTCTACATTTTCACCAATGGGCATACAACAATTGGAATATGAAGACTTTGGCTCTATAAGACCACACATTAAGTACAAAGGATTACTAGACGACGCTATAGGAATGTAACTAAGTAGCATTTTTATCTCTTTTACTTGGGTTAAGGGTGGATCCAGATAAATTCTTGTTTCAGGAGTTAGCATAGTGATAGATAGAAACGTTGTCTCTTTCATGTTTTTACTTAGCGCCTCTTCTTTTTAAATTGTTCCACAAAATATAGAACCACGGCCACTATCAGCAGCCAAGCGTTCTTACCTAAAAATCCAATAACCTCACCGGCAGTCTTGAACAGAAAGCTCACGATCGCTTCCACCATACCCGGCAATATTTCACCAAGTTTCTTACCGATGGTCTTCAAACCGTTACCAACACCTTTACCCAATTTGGTTAGACCTTTAGAAAGATTAGAAACGATAACACCAATGACCACACCAACGGCACTTAAAACAGCAACGACTGTAAAACCGTATTTCTTGAAGATAGCCTTCACACGATCACGTAATGACATTCGTTCCTGTATCTTTTCATTCTCATCTTCAAGATTGGCTATATTCTTCTCCTGCGCATCGATTTCCCTCTTGAGAGTCTCTATTCGGCTACTTTCTTCTGGGGTTTTTATTGGCTTATCCATGTGGAATTTTAGTTCCTCCTCCTTTTTGGTGAGTAGTCCTTTTCTCTTTGATATCTCACCATCATTAGCTTCCACAACTTCTTCTGCTCTTGGGCCTAGACTCTCTTTCAACCCTTTCGGCAGTTCTTTAGAGAATTCACCATTGGGTAATAAAATGTATTCGTGAGCTTTTGCCCTCTTCAATTTCAAAAACACTTTCTCTATTCCTCCACTAATTGATCTGCCAACACCTTTGATGAACTCAGAAGTCTTGGCATATGGGAAAAATCTTTTGATTTCTTTTTCAGCATCATCTTGATCTTTCATCCTGGTATCTATCAAGGGCTGAGTTTCACGACCACCAAATGAAGTTTCTTCTTCATCATCAGAGTTAGTTTGACGAGTGGTGGAAGTTAATTTTTTTGGTGGTTTCTTCAATGGTGGTTTCTTAAATGGTGCTTCCTTCAATGGTATAAATTCATCATCATCATCATCACCTAGATCAGCTGGTTCAAAGTCTGGTATTTCTGGGTCTACATCCATTGCAATGATTTTTTACTTGTCTGTAAGAAATCTTTAAACTGATCACACACTTACCTAAAAGAATTTACTAGCAATATAACCCAACGCCAGCATACCACCACCTACATATACCATCTCCCCCATCTTTTGGTTGCTACTAGGTCTATAATAATCAGAGAATTTTGGTTCATCTAGTTGGTAATTACTATACAATTTCAAAGCTTCATCGGTATTTGACATATTTTGTGAAGCCTGGTTTTCAGCATCCCGCTGTTGAGAGTGCCAATCAATGAGTTTCTGCCTATTTTCCTGGTATGATGCATAATCTTTTTGATATTTTTCTATTGCCTTATCGTGTCTTATTCGCTCCGCGTCTGTGTTATCACCTGAGAGATATTTTGCAAGATACGAGCCACCGACGAACGTTGTCGCATTCAAAACTGCACCTCCAATCATCATTGCTATTGTCGCCATTTATTACTCAATATGTAAAATCTTTAAGTGGCCTACAGTTGTTTCGGTAAAATCTTTTGTGTTTCCAGATAATCTTTCAAGTACATACTACCTGACAGGACAGCGACCCATTTAGCATAGTTTGTAATACTTGAGGAGGGATCGTTGATAAATGATTCTTTCATAGCCTTTTTAGCGACATATCCAACACCGGCGGCCAATCCGATAATGACGGCCGAATCGGTAACTGTTTTCACAAATTTGTTTTCAGTTGACATGGTTTATTGTGGACAAAGAAAATCTTTAAACTGGTTTTCCTCAGAGCATTCCTATTTTCGGAGTTGTTTTGACCTCACTCTCTGGCTCTCGACTGGTAATCTTTGTGGGTGGCGGTTCTTTAGTCGGAATTCTGTTTTTGTAATACCTCATAAACATATCAACTACTGTGAACCCTATTCCAACGATAGACAAAACAGTTGTAAAAGATAGCTCCGGAATCCATGACTTTGTGGTTTCTTCTGGACTGGTCTCCGATTGTTCCTTTTCACGTTTCATTTCCCTAGCTGTTTCTCTAGCTAACGCTTCTTTCGCTCTTCTGTTGTATTCTGCTAATTTTTTACCGGCAGCGACCTTTTTAGGATCCTTCTCCTTAGCTGCTATCTTCTTTTCAGGAAGGGGATCCTTTGTAATTTGTTCAACAACTTCATCGGACATGATTCTTTATTTTTTTTCCATAGTAAAGAATCTTTAAATCATATCTTGCTCAGTTGCACTTGAAATTTCTTGTGTTTTGTTGATTCTAATGTGCTTAGCAACCTGGAAGAGTCCGCTAGCAAGTGCTACAAATCTTCCACCTCTCAGTACTGACAGACCTGCAAAGTTTGATAGTTCACGATTAACCAACTCATCGTTTTTTAAGTCTTCACAAAGCGCTTCGATATCGTCCACATCAACCAAGTACGAAATGACATGAGAAATTAATTGAAGAGTTGAATCTACTAATCCACCACTAATTTTCTTACCTAATACGGTCTGGTACCGATTATAATATTTTTCAACTTCTTTTGCTTTGAGTTTCTTTATATCACCTAGACTCATCTCATCACCTAGATATTCCTTTGTGGTACCAAGAGATGCGAGAATAGCTAGTGATTCTTGTTTGATTTCAACATCATTATCTTTAGGTTCTTCCATACAATCTTCCATACAATCTTCAACGCTTGTCATCTTTTAATTTTGTAATAATACATAGATTCTTTTAAATCACCGCAGGAATCTCTAAATAACATTGGAATGGATAACGTAAACAGAAACAGAGTCTCGAATATTTTTCAGTTTTCAGCATTTCTACAAACTTTTTACGAGTTTCCGCTTCTAAATCCCCTCCATAATCTTCGAAAAGCATCTTCATCCCCTTTTGTGATGGATTATGGAATGTAACCACACAAGCTACATTTTCACGGAATGGTTTTGCTATGGATGTTAATTGTTGCGTCAATACCCACACTGATAATCCATGATGCCTTCCAGAGAATGCTAGATCTATAAACTTGTTCGAGCGTTTCTTTAGATCTTTAGATACAGCACAGTCGTCTAAAATTATTAGTGTATTTGTACCAGAGAACAAAGTTTGACAATCAGTTAATAACTCGTTAATCTCATCGCTGTTACTAGCATCTGGTGATAATACAAAGAAACGTTTATCTCCTTGAGAAAATTTATGATAGGTTTTATTTTTAGCATAAGTCGGACATATGAGAACAATGTATTCAAAAACTTTGCGGAATGGTCCTCGGAGCTGATCCGTGAGGTACTTTGTCTTACCACAATTTGTTGGCCCAGTTATAATACAATGAAAAGGAACTTTATCTCGTAATTCTTCCATACTTTTAACAAATACATGATTGAACGTAAGTTTGAATTCATAACCTCCATTAACGCGTCGGCTACCACGAAAATGTAGCAGGTGATATTTCCTGTTCCTCCAACTTTTCGGTTCATTTCTAGTTTTACACCATCTCGTGTGTTGTTCAAGGCCAGTCCTCCTCCATGAATACTATTGTCAGGGTGAGTTCTCAAGTCAATCCATATAGCAAACTTGTCGACATAAAAATCATTTATCTTGACACCCTCTCTACCGAAACGCTTCTTTATCGAATCCCAGAAGTCTGACGGTTCCATTCCCTTGGAGTAGAGACGGTTTGGTATGCCGTCAACGTTAATCTTGATTGATGTAATATTCGGATTGACAAACTTTTCAGAATCTCGTGCTCCTCCGATGTATCTCTCTGTGAACAAGCACAATATCCCTGTCATTGATCTCCTAGGTAGATTAATGTTCTCGTTTATGTAACTGTCATTAGGTTTGGAGATGGCAAAAGTTTTGTGGAGAAGGACATTCTCGTAAAAGAATCCTTTACCAACCTGATAAGCTGACTGAGCCTCACTAGCTAAGTATTCACTTGAGATACAAGCATATTCCAACTCAAGGTTTGCGATTTTGTAAGTTGGAGTCTTGGTCTTGTCAGAATAAACAACAATATCTGAAACTGAGGCCAGTGTAATCTCAAAGATTAGTGGATGAGGTAACGCCTTTGGATAGAAAACCCCATGCTTGCTGAGAATAGGATGGTTGAGTGGGATACGGTACTTGGTGTTGTATACTGCTGCAAGAGCTACTTCCTTATCATTTCCTGATGTTACCTTATCACCCGCATTTGTCCTAAGCTTCCTCATGTTTTCAGAAGAAATACCTTGTTTTATTCCATCCTCACGATCTTCAGCTGTTAACTATAAGTCATGATATGTTTGAAAGAGATCGTATCTTTGAGTATCCTGTAGTGTTTCTCCACCAAAAAGAACCCTGAGTCTGGATACAAGGTTACTGCCTACGTTATTCACAAAGGTGTTGTTAGCATGACCGTCAACAGTCAAGTCAAATAGTAGAGATACACTTCCTGGGACAATCACTACATTCTCAGAAAGTTGTGGAATATTTATATACAAGGTTTCTCCAGGACTAGCGGAGGAGGGATTGAGTGTAATTCGATTCAGTGACGATTCCGCTTTCAAACCGAGGGGCTCTAGTGGAATCCTGTTTGGGTTAATTTCTTCAGATATAGCTTGTGACATATTTTATTTTAAAGATAGGATGATTATTCTTTAAATGAGGAAGACATATTATTCCACTGATGGATATTGGAAAGGGTATTCTGCCATTCCAAAATTAGCTGAAAAAGCAAAAGTCAGTGAAGATGAGGCTAAACGATGGCTTGAGAAACATGCGCTGTGGCAAATCTATCTACCGGCTCCAAAGTATATCCCTAGACCTCACTGGAATGTGGAAAAGCCTAATCAGATTCACCAAGCGGATCTATTATTTTTACCACATGATAAAGTGGGGAGAAAGACTTACAAGTATGCATTAGTGGTTATTGATATAGCAACAAGATACAAAGATGCAGAACCACTAACCTCAAAAGAATCAAATGAGATTTCAAATTAAAGCTTTAACAAAAATATACTCCAGAAAGTTAAAATATCCTAATACTATAATTGTCGATCCTGGTAAAGAATTTATGGGAGATGTAACAAAACTTATGGAAAAACATAATGTAACCATACAACGGTCTGAAGCTGGAAACCATAGAGCTCAAGCATTTGTTGAAAGAGCAAATAGAACATTATCAGAAAAACTATTTAGTCATCAATATGCTCAAGAAATGATTAGTGATGATCGATCAAGAGTATGGGTGAAACGATTACCGGCTATTTTGAAAAAACTGAATAGTGTACCAACGAGAATAACTGGTGAAGAGCCTGAGAAAGCTATAAGACTGAAAGAGGTTGATATTGATCCTCCAAAGTATAAGCGAGTTGTTGGACATGATGAGGTGAGACTACCACCTGGTGTTAAAGTTCGGTATCTATTAGCTCCTGGTGAACTTGAGGGTGGTGAGCGCAGACGTTCAACGGATCCTATCTGGAGTTTGAAAGTCTTTGATCTGTCACGTAGTGTGGTGTCACCTAATCAGCCAGTTTTGTATTATTTACTAGATGGACCGAGACGTAGTTTTGTTAGGGAAGAACTTCAGGTTGTACCAGACGATACTGAGCTGCCTCCTAATTTTGTGTTGGAACGATAATGTCCGTAGGCGTAAGTATGTATACCATCTTCACAAATGTGTCGCTTGTCATCAAATGGTGATAATGCTATCTTGTTAACCGTTTCAGTGTAAACATCATGCTTGTGACTTCTAATTACATTCATCTGTCTCATCTGTGGTTCTTTATTGAATAGACAATCCTTGTAGTTATCGAAACTGATGGTTTTCTTGACTACTGCCTTCTTCATTCCCTTACATTTCTTTTCTTCTGTACCTTCATCCATCCTGTAGGAGTAGAGCTTGGATCGTAGACCAACAAACTCTTCAATTATCTTTCCACCAGCTTCATCTTTAAACATACCGATGATTTTCTTGTTCACACCTGTCTTAATACCTGATGGATGGTTTTTAGGATAGTTGCTGGTATCAAACATGGATTTTACATCTTTGCTGATATCCTTGTAGAAATCATCTGTTTCTATCTCATAGGCAAGACTGTCCGTATCTGTGAACAGCAACTTACCCCTTTCACCATATTTTGGTTTTATGTAATTGTAGTGAAAATCATACATCAATGTTTTACTTAGGTCTAGAATGCACATGCCTAAGTAAACTGGCTTATCGAAGACTAACTTTGTTTTCTTCATGTGGATGGCTACTAGATTATCACAAAAGATGGTGCGGTGCTGATAGTTTGGCTTTGATATTAATTTTTTCGCATCCTTTTCATTCATAACCAATCGTAAGTCCACCCTTTTTCTAATGTTTTCCATGGTTTTCCCAAAGACGGAGTTATTCATCAGCTTGAAGAAATCTTTTTCAAAATCGTTGGCTGCTTTCGCCCTGAGGTTGGTATTCAAGTCAATGTACGGCTTTAACCATGCAGACTCTTCGAATGTAATACCCCTATGAATCTTGGTGACTTTTAGTCCTAGACTTTCGTAAACTTTCAACGTCTCGTGGTGAACTACATACTTTATTTTATTGTTTAGGTTTGGCATCAATTTCTCAACCTTGTTAACTATAATTCTCTCTGGAGCTAGTGGATAGTCGTTGTGTAAATCATGAAGTCGTTGAGGATACTCCAAATCAACCTCGAGTATGCATGGGAGATTTTTCCAACCCTTGAGTTCTTGGTTAGTCATACATCTAAAACCGTGAGTAGGGAGTGGTTTACTCATTGCCCAGCCGTATAAGTTGTTTGCGTCGAGATATGTGATATACTTTGTAGGTAGGTTAGAATCAAAGTTGGTCATGTATGAGTTGTTAGCTTTACCATATCTAGTAGAGATCATAGATATACCCCCTCGAATGCCTTTCTCAACCATAAGTAGCATGTCAGGATCAGTTAGCAGCTCCAACTCCACTTTAGTTAACTTTAACGCAGCATCCCAAGCTAGTCCAGGCGATGTGTAATACCAGGCAGGGTCCAATCCATAGTTTTTACCACAAACATCTCGAAAGTTCTCAAAGACGTCGGCTAACAGGAGTACATCTGACTCAAGATATAGGTCGTGGTAATCCCTCATTGTTTTAATATCAAAGCTTCCCCACACCTTTTGAGCATGTTTGTAGTTGTCTTCTGTTATGTCTGTGTCGTTAAGCTTTGAGTAGAACGCTTCTTTAGGTGGTAATTGTGTACTTGATAGTTTATCGAAGCCGTCAAACCAGTCGTATGGGAAAACACCCTTTCTCAACAATAGCTCTAATTGTTCACCTTCATAGTAGCTCATAAGGTTTTTGAAAGCCTCTTTTGGTAGATTAGTTACTAAGCTGTCAAGGTTGGTTGCCATAAATTTAAATGAATCGATGAATCTTATGTCTCGCTTCACATCAACCTGCTTACCTTCTTTGTTTGTAAAGGTGCCAACTACAATCTGTTTTGTGAAAGAAATATACTTTTCCTCATTATTAGGTATACAGTTTATTTTACCTTTTGATGTACCAAGGTTCTTGATAAATAGGTGTGAATCATAACCAGATAGGTTGTGAAATATGACTGGAAAGAACTTTGGAATTTTATACTTTAAGTTGCATTCGTTATGAGCTGCTCCTCTATACTTTCCTGTAAGGTGGCAGTGGTCTAATACCTTATCTTCTCCTAATTCACCCTCACAGATGTGGCAGTTAGTAGCATTTTTATAGTCTATTTTATCCATTTGAGTCATCTTAACTTTCTTAGAAAACTTGAACTTATTATAAATTTTCTTAATATCTGACTCTAAATTATCTAAAAACATCTGTGGTATATCTTCGTCTGGGGATTCAGCAGTGTATCGTACAAGCTCGGGTGGAAATATGTTATCGTCAAAGCACTTGATAAGATAGCAGTAGCCTGATGCTTTGTGCTTCTGGTATTGTTTAGTAAAGCTTCTACTTTCATCTGGAGAGCAGGTGTGTATGTTCTCTGTAAAGCTCTCAAAATCGGCATAGACAACAAAGGGGACTCGCATTTTTCTGTTGAAATTCTTAAAGTAAGTATGATTGTCTACAGGCATTTCAATCTTGACTTCTTCTTTTGTGGTGCAGTATTCGAGATGTTTTTCTAATGAGGTCTTTGACTGGAATGAGTTGAGGCATCTATGGCAAAATGTGCGTACGTGTTGGTGATTATTGACTTGAGAGGATAAAAGTTTACTCATATTCTTTATCCAGCAGTAGTGATTTGTTTCATCGTTTGATATGAGAAGTAAGTTAATCACATGACCTCCTCGTTTCTTACTTATTTTTAGAGGGTATACATCACCTTCATATCCGTAAACGTTAATCGCATAGGGGTTTTGCTTTTCGAACTTATCAATCTGTTTTAGTGAAACGGGGAACTCTATTCCTGACCAGTCAAACTTCTCAGAGTTCTCTCTCATTTGTTTATTTAGTCTTTGTGGGTCTTTCTCCCTTGGAAACACGGCTGAGGTTACCGTCCACTTGAAACACTCATGATCCTTCTCATTCTTAACGTTGATAATTGCCTTCTTGGATGCTAATTTTGATGGTAGTGGAATATAGGAACTTCCAGAAAGCGGTTCAAAGGGGTCGATGTTGATATCAAAGTATTCCACTTGATCAAACTGCCATCCAGAGCCTTCATTCTGAAACTGTTGGATTGATTCAAGTAGACGATTTGTCATAGTATTGAACGAGTCAGAGAAATCGGTTGATTCAGTAATAGTTTCTTCGTTGGAATGAAAGTATCCTGAGTTTTCATCAATCTGTCCAGTAGCAGGATTCTCTTTTATGAATTTACAGGTAAAGATGAGCTTGGTTTTGATAGGCTTCTTTTGCTGATTAATAAGATCCAGAACTTTTGGTTTGATGTTATTGATAAATGTCTTGGGGTCATACCCTTTCTGTCCATCTATCCTGTAGGTTTTTAGATACCCCTTCAACGCTGTTTGTTGTTCTTTTGGAGTGAAGTGGTTAACCTTTTCCTTCAAAATATCGACTCGTTTATCTACAGTCTTTTTGATTGATTCTGGGACAAAAGATAGAATCCAATCTGCGAACTTGTTAATCGCTTTCTTTATCGGTTTGATAACTCTGCTTGCTAAATGTTTAAGTAATGTGGGTTGGGGAGGTTCGAGAATGGGAACATTAATCTCAGGTATAGGTTCATGTGAGGGGGTAGGTCTTTGTGGCTGGTTGGGGATATTTTTTCTAGGGGCTGGAATGGGTCTTTGCGTCTGGTTGGGGATATTTTTTCTAGGGGCTGGAATAGGTCTTTGAATATTAACCAACGCTTCGATAAGTTGATCTTTACGCATTCGATAATATCCTTTAATACCCTGCTCTTTGGCAAGGACTTTCAATTGTTTCACTGTTTGGTTCTCCATCTATTATTACTATATATGTATTTCTTTAAACCACTAATTAAATGTTTTGGTGAGGCGTAAAATATATGGAGGAGGAGGAGGAGGAGGAGGAGGAAGAGGAGGAGGAGGAGGAGGAGGAGGAGGAAGAGGTTTGCGCCAGAAACTCATCAACTTTTTTTAAACCTTATTTAATTTTTGCGCTAGCAACTCATTAACAAATTTTTTAATTTGCGCCAGGATCGGCCTTTTACAACTACTGGGTATGTATTCGACCCGGGGGCGGGGACTCCCATATGGAGTGGACGGGGATGCTCGTCAGAAATTTTGAATTTAACCCCTAAAAGAGACCAATCTGGGCGTGGACGAAGCTTATTCAGACCCTTAAAAGAGACCAGTTTATAAAACAGACAAAAAGTACAGTGACTTAAAATGATGGCGAAGACCTTATCATCGAATACTTCATGTGCAACCCTTAACGAGACCTTGACGGCTAAAAATAGTGACATTTTGCCCAGAACACCCTAAGCGAGACCAGAATCCAAATTTATACCCCTAAGCGAGACGACGAGCATCCCCGCCCATTCCATATGGGAGTCCCCCCCCCCCGGTATTCGATCGAGATCTTTACTCAAAACATACGTATGTCAAAATACCTCACTTTTCGGGCGCAATATTTCACACTGTACTTCAGAACAAAGACTATTCTGCCCATTGAATTTTGCCAGCAGGCTCTCCGCTTTAAAATGTGTTCACTTTTCTATAGTAAGGGCCGCATATTGTTACCACGAGTTTTCAGGCCCAAAGGTTATTAGTCTGCTACACAGCCGTTATTAGTGTCGTCACGCAACGCTCCTCCCCACTTGGGGAGGAGCGTTGCGTGACGACACTAATAACGGTTGTGTAGCAGACTAAAAGGTTATGGACCTTTCTACAAACGCACCCTCACGGCCGGAACGCATGTATGCCCCGCGGGCCTATTTTTAATTTACTGTGTATGGTTAGATCGTTTGCAGCGTATCGTTTCAACGAGAGAGCGATTCCATGTTAAAATGTTAACCGTTTTGGGTCGCGGAGCTAAATACAGTTGACACTCAAATAAAGTTAATTCTTATATATTTATATTATTATTATTATTATTATTATTATTATTATTATTATTATTATTATTATTATTACGGATTTCTTCCTTCTTGCAGGAGCCTATGGTAATGGCTTCTGTTCTTCCTTCCTCTCCCCCCCGCCCCCAAATCCCCTTCAAATGATAGGACCCTCGCAGAGTGTAGTGTCAGGGTGATGGGCTCCTGGTGTTGTATAACATAACCAAGACGTTACAAATCGATAATTTCGATACTCGATAAAATCTATTGTAATCGATATTTTTCGTTACTAATGAATCGATTAATATCGAAAATCGACAATAATCGATAGCAGAAGTTTTTGTGATTATCGATTTTGATCGCTTTTATGGATTTTGGTAATTACAGTTCGATTTTAATCGATTTACATCGAAAATATCGATTTCGTCAGAGGAACTAAGGCGAAAAACTCTCGGCCAAGTAAACCGATATAATCGATAATCTGCGTCGATATTTGTCGATTATTTTAGCTAATCGATTAACAATTATCGAGTAGTATTGAGTGATATCAAATAATGTCGAGTTATTGATAAGTTTCCGATGACTGACTTCTATCGATTTGTAACGTCCTGCATAACAAGCGGCAGCGAACTTGTAGAGGTTGGAAAGGACATCGAAACACTGAAGGTGCTGTATTGCACGTTGGTGAGACCGCCAGTGGAATATGATCAGTTGTGTGGTCGCCACAAACCGCAAGAAACATTGACAAGCTTGAGCGTATACAGCAGAGGGGAACAAAATTTATTCTCGGAAAGCGGGATTTTCCGTTTCTGAACTTTTATTCTCAAGATGATGCGCATAGGTTTAGACATGTTGATGACTACTCCTTGAAGACAAATTTTGCTAGAACGACTATTTTTAAAAACACTTATTACGCGGGATGACGTATCAGCCAGCGTATAAAATTCGGTAGCGCATTCCTTTCGTCGTCTTGGGAGTCGAAAATTGCCTTGTTTTTTAACTTTCCCGTATCCCGAGCCCGTCCCGAAAAAAATGTGTGATTTTTATTGGCTGTAACTCCGAATCACGTGCCAGTCAGGTTGGATTGCACCATGGATATAGTAGTATGTTGGAGAAGTTATCGACCGATTTCTATTTTATCAGAGATTTATCAGAGATTTTATCCAGAGATTTCTTGGTTAATAAAGTATCAACAAATAAAAAAATTAAATAAAAAAAATTTGAATTTCTTAAAACAGATTTAAAGAAATAATAATGTATTAGAAAATTGATGGATAAGAAGAAAGTGATAGAATTGGAGAAGCTAAATGTGATTCAATTGAAAGCCCTAGCTAAAGAGCGGGGTATTGAAAGATATTATTGGAAGACTAGATCCAAACTAATTGAATGTTTAGGTGATATAGACATAGACCCAAACACATTATCAAATATTATTAATAAAACAAAAACTAATAAGTATTATTACTGTATTCATGGAAAGTATAAATATTATTGTAAGGATTGTTTTGGATCTCAACTATGTCCTCATAATGGAAGAAAAGATCGATGTAAAGAATGCTGTAACGGTACTAGTCTTTGTGAGCATAAAAGGGTGAGGTATATATGTAAAGACTGTAATGGGAAAGGAATATGTATTCATGGAAGAAGAAAGGCATATTGTAAAGAGTGTGGAGGATCTCAAATATGTATTCATGAAAGAAATAAAGCTTATTGTAAAGAGTGTGGAGGATCTCAAATATGTATTCATGGAAAACAAAGAAGTTTTTGTAAGTTATGTGGAGGTTCACAAATATGCGAACACAACAAACAGAAGACGCATTGTAAAAAATGTCAAACAACACAAGATAAACAACAAAAAACATAAAGTTATATAACGCAAGTCAGTGTTACATAACAAAAAATTTTATCAAGGATATCAGGGATTTATTATCTAAATCTTAAACTTAAAGTTATGGGAGAACCCTTCAGATCAAGTTTTTTCCATTCAATGTCTAAGATGCTTAAATCGAAGTGGTTTATGAGGCTCTCATATTTTTGAGCCGGAATTATTGGATAATACTGTGAGGGTATGTTAGCAAGTAGGTGTGATGGTGAGAGTTTCACAAGTTCTCCATATTGAGTTTTATTCATATATGACGACTTATTATCTACTATACTACACATAAGTCTCAGTGGTTCCTTAATCTGTATATTTATGGGGTATAATTTACCAGGATTTATGATTTCAGGCACTCCTAAACCAACTTGTAGCCCTCTCGTAAGTTTAATGTTGAAGATCTTATTGGAATATAGATAGTCAACAGTATCAGTCTCAATTATTGTTATCTTTGCCCTATCAGTATCATTAAGAAAGATAGATTGAATATTACGCAGTGAATATGTACCGGGCTGTATTATTATGAGGGGCTGATTCTTATCATTGAATAATATCTGTTGATCCTTGAAATTAATCAATCGTTTGGTTTTTATATTACAATCCAGGAGTTGTATCTCCCGAAGATTTTCCAGTGGAGGATCCAAATACACCCTAGTTTCAGACTCATACATGGTAATGCTCAACATTTTGTTTGATTACTCCATATTCACCTTTAAATTTCTATAATCACCATCTGAGAGGAATCGATCCTTAACAAAAAAAATTTGCATTGACGTAATCACATTCCTGAGCGACGTTAGAAACCAGCCTTTTAAAAGTAAAGTTCAAATCTACTTTCCAACTTGCTTGTTGCTATGTCGTAAAAGTATGCAATCTATTGTTCTACACGTGTACACTAATTTTACATACAATCATAATCACGTGAAATACTCATGAACTACCGAAATAGATACCACGCTAATCCACCAGCGACAACTATAAATGCTAATATATTCTTTTCATGTTGCGTGTCATGCTGAATTGAGTCTGTTTCTATAATAGGTTTTTGTTTTGGTTTTGAGGATTTTAGTTTTGGTTTCGTTTCAGTTCTATGAGGTAACTTTAACTTTGAAGATCCCATGTTATGACTTATTCCAACCTGTTTTGGTTCAGTGTTTATGGAATTATTCACTCCAAAACTCATATCATTACTAGCTTTCATAAGTTTATTATTAAAACCAGTCACGCTCTCAGTGTTTATTATCATATTACTAGGCATTAGCCATACACCAGGAGCAATAGCTAAATCAAGCCGTAATTTCGCTTCCTGTACAGCTAATTGATATCTTTGGATAGAACTAGAAATATCATTCTCAATCACACTACTCTCAAATAGAGATAAGAATTCTTGTTGAGTCTCTATCGCTCCACCACCATTACCGTAAATCGAATTTCTAGTGTTGACTTGCGCTCCCAATATGCAGTAAACAAAAGCTTCAGCAGATCGATTCAATCTACCAAGTCCAGCTTTAGTGAGTCCATGACCACTTGTTGGGATAAACCAAGCATATTTGAAATCAGCAAAGTCATCATTACGGATAAATGAGATGAGATTACCCTTTTCTTTCTTACCACCTTCATCAGCAAATTTACCACCTTCACCAGGCCACTGATCAGCTTCATCATCGTAATTCCTTACCATATGTACATTTTGATATCCACCACCAACTCCATTATATCCATAACCATAATCAAGGAATATATCACCCAATCCTTCGTTTCTACCACCTTTCCATCTAAAATCAGAATTATTACCAATTCCAAATTCAGCGCACAATCGTTGATATGCTACTTTACTATATGGATTATTATTTATTACAAAAGGTTGCTCATCAGGTAAGGGAAGACTCAATTCATATAATATCCGTCTTATTGTGAAATACACATGAAACTTGATAAAGCTACTCACTACTTTAGGATAATTTAGACTCTCAAAAGGACTTATACCACAACCTGAGGTCGCGCACCATACTGCAAAGTTAAGTTGTTGTGGCCAATAATTCATATCGGGTGCGTTCAACCATTTTCTACTCTGTTTACCAAACTTGAAAGTCACAACTTGGGATGTAAATATGTTTCTCATCTTTGCTGTGAATTTCTTAGTATTTGAAACGTATATATCCAGTGAGGTTAGCATTTTTGTTATGTCACTTGTAAAGTCATCAAAATCAATTGCAGGTATTGGATAAGATCGATTAGTCATAGTTAAACTCTTTGGGAATGAACTCAATGCATCATCATCCAATCCTAAATCTTTCCATAAAAGTCTTTTCAAACGGGGTGATAGGTCATCAGTCCATGTTTTGCCAGTAGGGTCATCATAAGACATGATTGTTGTATCATTCACTTTCCACTTAATGTATCCTCCATATGGAGCAGCTACAAATACGAATTGACCTTGATCAGCCTTTGGATATTTATTTCTGAAATCATTTAGTAAACCCATCTTATTATTTACGTTAATAATAGGATGCTTTTAAATCAACACCGTTCTTTTCTAATACCAACCTCATAATTCCATCCTACAGAAGTTCTCTCAAATGACATTTTCAACGTACGGGAGCTGTTAACTCCTTTAATATTTCCGCTCGAACCTCTGTTCTTATCTGATTCATATTTAAGTTTTTTTCTGTATCTTTCCTGTTTTTTTGGCGGATTTCGAGTTTTAGTTTTTCAAACTTGTCCACCTCTGATAAAATTAACGAAAATTCTTGGTCAGAGATGGCGTTATCTTTTAGTGCCTTTGAAACCAAGTCGTGTATGGTATTTACTTTTGCTTTTGCCAGAGAAACTGTCTGTTCATGTTTACTAACTTTATGGGAAAGTCGTTTAGAAGCCGCACCGAATCCAACCGATATTCCCCCACAAATACCTCCCACCACTCCTAATGGGATACCAACAACAGCACCAAAACCAGTAAGAGAGGTTCCCAGTCCACTTGCAGATAGGATAACTGAAAATACCCCACTACCAACACTGATTTTAGTAAATATTCTTCTTGCTCTATTGTATTTTTTCCTAACATCCTCATAATGTTTAATTTCCTTCTCAAGATTTTGTAGTACTTCACATGTCTTTTGTAGTCTGAAATTATTTGGATCACCATTCATAGGTAATTGTGGATAAATTCTATTGTAGTCTTCCATATTTTACTGATCAACACGATATCTTTAAATAAATTCGAACAGGTTTGTTATTCAAGTCAACCTTTTTTCCATTTTCATCTAAAAGCAATAAAGTAAAGTAGTTGACTGGATTTTTGTTTTTTGGAACTCTTAAACAAGTATTATTTGGAGATGGAATAACAGATAGTAGTTGTGAGGGTTTAAGTTCTATATTTTCACCGCTGGGGATTATATTGGAATATGAAGACTTTGACTCTATAAGATCACACATTAAGTAGAAAGGTGCGTCATACCTCGCTATATTCGTGTAGATAAATATCAATTCTATCTCTTTTACATTGGTTAAGGGTGGATCCAGATAAATTCTTGTTTCAGGAGTTAGCATAGTGATATATAGAAAAATTTTATCATTCTTCATGTTTTTTTTACTTAGCGCCTCTTCTTTTTAAATTGTTCCACAAAATATAGAACCACAGCCACTATCAACAGCCAAGCATTTTTACTTAAGAATCCAATAACTTCCCCAGCTGTTTTGAACAGAAAGCTCACGATTGCTCCAACCATTCCAGGCAATATTTCACCGAGTTTCTTACCAATAGTTTTCAACCCATTACCAACACCTTTACCCAATTTGGTTAGACCTTTAGAAAGATTAGAAACGATAACACCAATGACCACACCTACAGCACTCACAACGGCAAAGACTGTAAAACCATACTTTTTGAAGATGTACTTTACCCGTTCTCTTAATGGTAGTTGTTTTATTATTAACTCGTTTCTTCTCTCAAGATCGGATATTTGTTCTTGATTGTAAATTATAGTCTTCTTCGAAAGTTCTTCAAATTTATTAACCCTTGATTGTAAACTATCTCTATTTTCTTCTAAATTTTTTAAATTTGACATTCCCTTCTTATATTTGTCGATTTCATTTTTGTATCGATTTAATTCACTCAAAAATTTCTCAGCCTCTGTTTTAGCTTTATCCAAATAGCTATCTTTTTCCGCGATTGTTACTTGTTGTTTCTCAATGAATTCACGAATATCTTTTTCTTTAGCAACATAGCGTTCTATCTCCTGAGGATATTTTTCTATGGTTTCTTCTAACCCCTTTACTGCATTACTTAAATCCTTAATTTTTTCATTAGCTTCATTCAATTGTGTTACAAGTTCATCATTTCTTCTAATTAAGGTTGTCGAATCAACCCCCAGAGCTTTTTTAATCGTATTTGGTAATTCATCATTCAATTCACCATTACCTTTGAATAACAGATGAGTTTTTGATCCTTTCATAATCAATTTTACGACTACTTGTTTGAATTTATTAAACCCAGATATAAACTTAGAAGTATCAGCATCAGGAAATCTTGATCTAATATTAGCCTCAGCTTCATCTTGTTCTGTTTCCAACTTTTCAATCAATAAGCGATCAGTTTCCTTCGCATCCTCCTCCTCATCCTCCTCCTCATAAGCAGGATTTTGATAAGTGGTGGATGTCTTTGTGGTTTGGTTCATTTCCATATTTTCAGCACCATCATCATCACCTAGATCAGCTGGTTCAAAGTCTGGTATTTTTTGGTATTCATCCATGATTTTTTACTCATCAGTAAGAAATCTTTAAACTGGTCACACAATTAATTAAAATAATTTACTAACCATATAACCCAATGCCAGCATACCACCACCCACATATACCATCTCCCCCATCTTTTGATTGTCACTAGGTCTATAATAATCAGAGAATTTTGGTTCATGTGTTTGACTATAAAATTTCAAAGCTTCATCGGTATTCGAAATATTTTGTGAAGCTATATGTTTAGCATCCTTCTGTTGAGAGTACCAATCAATTAGATTCTGTCTCTTTTCCTGGTATGTAGCATAATCTTTTTGATATTTTTCTAATGCCTTATCGTGTCGTATTCGCTCTGAATCTGTTTTATCACCTGAGAGATATTTTGCAAGATATGAGCCACCAACGAATGTAGTAGCATTCAAAATAGCTCCACCAACCATCATTGCTATTGCTGCCATAAATCTTTAATTTGGTAAAATCTTTTGATCCTCTAAATATGTTTTTAGGTACATACTACCAGACAGGACAGCTACCCATTTAGCATAGTTTGTAATACTTGAGGAGGGATCGTTTATGAATGATTCTTTCATAGCCTTTTTAGCTACATATCCAACTCCAGCTGCTAATCCGATAAGGACGGCTGAATCAGTAACAGTTTTCACAAGTTTGTTTTCAGTTGACATAATTTTTATTGATGATATAGAAAACCTTTAAACTACTTTCCTCATATCATTGCTATTTTCGGAGTTGGTTGAGGTGGTGGTTGGGATGGTTGTGTGAGAATATTTGATGGTGGAACTTTAGTCGGAACGTGAGATAAATCTACTATTCTGTTTTTGTAGTACCTCATAAACATGTCAACTGCAGTAAACCCTATTCCAACAATAGATAACACAGTAGTAAAAGATAGCTCTGGAATCCATGCTTTTGTGGTTTCTTCTTCTTCTTCATTGGAATTTTCTTCCTGTTCCTTTTCACGTTTCATTTCCCTGGCTAACGCTTCTTTAGCTTTTTTGTTATATTCTGCTAGTTTCTTACCAGCTGCAACCTTTTTAGGATCTTTCTCTTTCTTTTTAGGATCTTTCTTTTCAGGTATGGGATCCATTGTAATTTGTTCAACAACTTGATCAGACATTATTATTATTTATTTCCAAAAGTAAAGAATCTTTAAATCAGTTGTGCTCAGTGACCTGCTCAGTTTTGTTAGAATCATCTTGTATTTTGTTGATTTTAATGTGTTTAGCAACCTGGAATAGTCCACTAGCAAGTGCTACCAATCTTCCACCTTTTAATGCTAATAGACCTACAAAGTTTGTCAGTTCACGATTAACCAACTCATCATTCTTCAAATCTTTACAAAGCGCTTCGATATCATCCACAGGAACCATGTAAGAAATAACATGAGAAACTAATTGAAGAGATGAATCTACTAATCCACCACTAATTTTCTTACCTAATACTGTCTGGTATCGATTATAATATTTTTCAACATCTTTTACCGTTAGTTTCTTGATATCACCTAGACTCATCTCAACACCTAAATATTCCTTTGTAGTCCCAAGAGATGCGAGAATAGCTAGTGATTCTTGTTTTATTTCAATATCATCATCTTTTACATCATCTTTTACCTCAGTCTTTTCTTCAATAAATTCTTCAATGCTTGTCATCTTGCAATTTTTAAAATAATACATAGATTCTTTTAAATCACCGCGGGTATCTCTAAATAACATTGGAACGGATAACGCAAACACAAACATAGTCTAGAATATTTTTCAGTTTTCAGTAGTTCTACAAACTTTTTAATAGTTTCAGAGTCTAAATCACCTCCATAATCTTCGAAAAGCATCTTCATACCTTTCTGTGATGGATTATGGAATGTAACAACACAAGCCACATTTTCACGGAATGGTTTTGCTATGGATGTTAATTGTTGCGTTAATACCCACACTGATAATCCATGATGTCTTCCAGAGAATGCCAGATCTATAAACTTGTTCGATCGTTTCTTTAGATCATTCGAAACAGCACAATCGTCTAAAATTATTAGTGTATTAGTACCAGAGAACAAAGTTTGACAATCAATTAACAATTCATTAATCTCATCACTGTTACTAGCATCTGGTGATAATACAAAGAAACGAGTTTATCTCCGTGAGCAAATTTATTATAGGTTTTATTTTTAGCATAAGTTGGACAAATTAGAACAATGTATTCAAAAACTTTTCGAAATGGTCCTCGAAGCTGATCTATGATGTACTTTGTCTTTCCACAATTTGTTGGACCTGTTATAATGCAATTAAAAGGAACTTTATCTCGTAATTCTTCCATCTTTTAACTAATACATAATAGATCTTAAGTTTGAATTCATAACCTCCATCAACGCATCGGCTACCACAAACATGTAACAGGTCATAATACCAGATCCACTAAGATTTCTTTTAATTTCTATTTTTACACCATCTCGTGTATTGTTTAAGACCAGACCCCCTCCATGAATACCATTATCAGGGTGAGTTCTCAAATCGATCCATAGAGCAAACTTATTAGCATAAAAATCCTTTTCCTTTACACCATCTCTTCCGAAACGTTTCTTTACCGAATCCCATAGGTCTGACGGTACCATTCCCTTAGAGTAGATACGGTTTGGTATACCATCAACATCGATATTTATTGAGGTGATACCCGGATTGAAAAAATTCTCAGAGTCTCGTGCTCCTCCACCGTATGGTATTGTAAACAAACATAATATCCCTGTCATTGACCTTCTAGGTAGATTAATATGCTGGTTTATAACGCTGTCAGAAGTTCTGGATATGGTGAAAGTTTTGTGTAGAGTGACATTCTCGTAAAAGAATCCTTTACCAACCTGATAAGCTGACTGTGCCTCACGAGCTAAGTATTCGCTTGATATGCAAGAATATTCCAACTCAAGGTTTGTGATTTTGTAAGTTGGGGGCTTGGTTGTGTCAGAATAAACAACAATATCGTAAACTGGAGCTAGTGTAATCTCAAAGATTAGTTGATGATCTAACGCCTTTGGATAGAAAACCCCGTGATCATTTAGAATAGGATGGTTTAGTGGGATGTGGTACTTGGTGTTGTGTACTACTGCAAGAGCTACTTCCTTAGCATCTGTGTCTACCTTATCACCCGCATTTGTCCTAAGCTTCCTCATGTTTTCAGAAGAAATACCTTGTTTTAATCTATCCTCTCGTTCTTCATCTGTTAAGAATAAATCATGGTATGTTTGAAATAGATCATATCTTTGAGTATCTTGTAGTGTTTCACCCCCAAAAAGAACCCTGAGTCTGGATACAAGGTTACTACCTACATTATTCACGAGGGTGTTATCAGCATGGCCATCAACAGTCAAGTTAAATAGTAGAGATAAACTTCCAGGTACAAGAACTAAATTCTCGGTAAGTTTTGGAATATTTATATATAGTGTTTCTCCAGGATTAGCTGATGATGGATTTAGTGTAATTCTATTCAATGTTGATTCCGCTTTCAAACCGAGTGGCTCTCTTGGAATCCTGTTTGGGTTAATTTCTTCGGATATAGCTTGTGACATATTTTTATTTTAAGGATGGGTGAAGTATTCTTTAAATGAGTAAGGAAAACATGTTATCAAAAATATATTATTCAACTTATGGATATTGGAAAGGATATTCTGCAATTTCAAAATTAGCTGAAAAAGCAAAAAAGCAAAAGTTAGTGAAGATGAGGCTAAACGATGGCTTGAGAAACAGGCGATATGGCAAATCTATCTATCAGCTCCAAAATATATTCCTAGACCGCACTGGACTGTAGATAAACCTAATCAGATTCACCAAGCAGATTTATTATTTTTACCACATGATAGAGTTGGAAGAAAGACTTATCGATATGCTCTGGTTGTGATTGATATAGCTAGTCGATACAAAGATGCTGAACCATTAACATCAAAAGAAAGTCATGAGGTATCCAAAGCCTTCAGTAATATTTACTCTAGAAAGTTAAAATATCCTAAAACATTAATTGTTGATCCTGGAAGAGAATTTATGAGTGATGTGACAAAACTTATGAATAGATATAATGTAAACATAAAACGATCTGAAGCTGGAAACCATAGAGCTCAAGCATTTGTTGAAAGAGCAAATAGAACATTAAGTGAACGATTATTTAGTCATCAATATGCACAAGAAATGATTAGTGATGATCGGTCTAGAGTATGGGTGAAGCGATTACCAGCTATTTTGAAAACTCTGAATAGTATACCAACGAGAATAACTGGTAAAGATCCTGTGAAAGCTATTAGATTGAAAGAGGTTGATATTGATACTCCAAAGTATAAGCGAGTTGTTGGACTTGATGAGGTGAGGCTGCCGCTTGGGGTCAGGGTTAGATACTTACTCGCTCCGGGTGAACTTGAGGGTGGTGAACGAAGACGAGCTACGGTTCCCATCTGGAGTATTCAGGTTTATGATATATCACGTAGTGTGGTTTCATCTAATCAGCCAGTGTTGTATTATTTACTAGATGGACCAAGGCGTGGTTTTGTGATGGAAGAACTTCAGGTTGTACCATACGATACAGAACTCCCACCTAATTCTGTGATGAAATGAGCTAATACAAAGGCCGTGTGTGAATTCCATCTTCTGCAACAATACGTTTATCGTAGTAGGCGCTCAATCCTAATTTATTTTGAGTGTATGTTACAATTTGATTATTGTTAACTCTAAACCCAGTATTTTGGGCTTTATCTTTCACCCCGTTCAAAGCTTCGTAGTATCGATCCCATGTCATATTATTTTGCTTTTTGGATATACCTTTACAACTAAACTTTGTTTTTCCTTTCTGGTCTTCGGCGTAATAACATTTTGGTGAAAGAGCAATCATTCGGACCCCCTTAAACTCCAGCTTGAACAGCCCTGGTGTCTTGTCGTGGTATTTTGAGGTTGATAGGAATTTTTCTTTCCCTCCACTAAAGTATTCTTTTTGTAGTTCAGGTTTGATAATATTGTCCAATTTTTCATCCGACAGTGCAATGTACAGGCTATCGGTGTCCATTTGGATTAGTTCAAAATCACTTCGATCTACATATTTGTCAAGAAAATCGTAGTAAAATTCCAACATGCGAAGTTTAGCCAGTTGATATACAGCTATACCACACTGATAAGGTCGATTTATGTTTACCTGACGTTTTCGTTCTTTTAATTCATATGTTTCATCTATTACTTCCAGATCCTCAAAGAATGGGCTGCGGAAGGCTTTATCAACCTCCTTCTCGTCTTTAGTATATCTTGTTTTTGTGTGTCTTTTGAGATCTTCTATCATTTTTCCATAGAATGAATTTCCTTTTAGTTTGTAAGTATCGCCCAGTTCTTTGCAACCTTCATACTTGGAATTCAGTTGTTCAATCAACACTTTAAGGTCTTTGTTCTCTTCAATCAAGGGGACTACAGAAGGGAATTGCTTCAATTCATTCATAGTAGTGTCGATATCATCTCTATTGTTATCATTAACGGCTTTACGTAACTTTGTGGTAAGAACCTCGATATCTCCGTTTCTTCTAGCAGAGGCTATCTCTTCAGGGAACCATTTAAAAGGTCTTCCTGCTACATATTTTAAAATCTTGTGTACAGCTGTTACCTCTAAACCATGGTTAAGATACCATTTCAGTAGGGGTGTATATAACAAGATCTTCTTTGCCTTGGTCACCCCTAGCAGCTTTTTCGTGCCTTTTAGAGTTTTTCTACCCGTAGCTTTTTGGTATTCTTTCATATGTTCAGGGATTAGCTCTTCTGGAACAATGTCTACAACAAATAGGGGGGAGAACTCTTCAAATTTTTCTTTGAGATTTTCAGGGACATGAATATCCACTTGACAAAAACCAAAAACCTTGTTGGTAAGAATATCGTTACACATCTTCTTGACATATTCGGGATCCGTTGGGTTTTCAGCCTCAATGAATTCCTCTTTACCACAGGGCATTTCTAGATACAAGGTGGATGGATATAAACTATTTGAATCATAACCATTGACAGACTCGCAGGTTTTTGGGTATTTATATTTATGGGGGCGAATCTTTGTCTTATTTTTCTCTGCATACTTCATAAACACAGTGGCCGGGCCTCCAACCATACCTGTTTCCAAGAGTTCATAAGCCTTGTTTTTAGGACATTCGGTACATTCTTTCCTTACCTTGGAGCACTCTTTACAAACCTTTTTACTACAAGTCTTAGCACATTTATGAAAACAAGGTTTACCAGGAGCATATAAGGCAGGCTCGTCTCTCTTCTTCATTTTTACTGCTTTGTTTAGCACATACATCATTGATATACCTGGGATAGATACAGCATCTTTTAACATATCTATTGCATCTGGGTAATATTGTTGTCGAGTTTTCTCAAGAGCTTCCACAAATGGTACGACATCGGCCAGGTTATACTCCCGCAACCAATCCATCATGGTAACACAACTCCTCTTTTGAAATTCGATCTTAAATTCTTCATATTCTTCATGGGTCACTGTGATTTTTTGTTGGAGGCTTGAGTAAAAGTCTTTATATTCCACAGGGCCTACATGAGAAAGCTTCTCATAACTATCCAACCATTCGTAAGGAAAGACAAGTTTTTGTGTTTTACAGTTGTTTGCTTTACACCACTTATCAAAAGAGAGTCCGGGGGCTAAGTAAGACATTGCATCTAAAAATTTAAAATGGTCAGTTGTCAGGAACATATACCTATTCTCTTTCTTTGCCACAAAAATCTCTGTCATGTATTTTACAAAATATTTTTTGATCATATTTATATCATACTTTCCACTATTGAACCCTAAAACAGGAACTTGATTACACCACTTTCTGTACTGATCCAGCACGTTCTTAGGGATAGAATCTTCATCGGGAAGCTGGTATTCTTTTACAACTTTTTCTATGATGGTTTTCCAACGGTGTTCTAAATCTGTAATAAAGTCTTTGATAAGTTCTTCAGGGTTTGAGTTTACAAGAAAGTTGGGTTTGTTTGTAAAATTATCGGTGATAGCAACACTAACTGGAATATGTTTGTTACTAAAAGTTAGGTCGTCAGTCATATGTTGAGAAATTTTGTGGAGTAATGCTTCAAAATCGTAAACAATAAAATATGGATATGGGGTAAATTTCTTTTCAAGTATCATATCACTTAATTTAGGTTTTTCATGCCCCCAAACCGATACAACATTATACCCCAAGTCTTTGATCATCTTTTCCATTTTGAGAGTTTCATTGTATCTCTTTTCATCGTCAGTTGAACAGGGGCAGCCGTGCCATTTACACCCATAGAATTGAAAAACGGTCTTAGTCTGCGGCTCGTATCCATCAACCAAAATCTCCTTTTTACCGCTCTTCACACACCGCTCACCCCCATGCCCACAGAGAGCGTGATGAATATGTTTACCTCTAATCTTAGACTGTGCTTCTATCCATCGGCACCCCGCGTAACTAAATTGGGTATTACCTCCATAAAACACCTTTTCTGAACTGTTCATGATGTGTTTGAACTTTTCCCCTTTACATATCAATTGTGTCTTTCCTCCTGAACATCTTTTTTCCGTAACGTGTCTATTGTAATTGTCGTGTCTGTTAAATCTTTGCTGGCATCCAGAACATTCCCAGAGTTCAGTTAACAGCTCTATATTTTTGATGTAAAAACAGTGACCTTCATAAAGTCCGATATCTACACATGGTAAATTCGTTTTGAACTGGTCTTTACCGAACACTAGTTTCCAAACCTTTTGGTCTTTTGGTTCATACAGACGGATGTTAACAGAAAACATCTTAGCAATACCCTCAAAATCGACAAGTTTCGTTGGTCGCACTTCTGAAGGTTTCAATTCTTGGTTATCATAAAAATCTCGGGCCAGTTTTAGTGCCTTTCTGGTGGTGTCCTTGGCCGGTCTAGGATTCTTATCACGATAGCCCATGTAAATAGCGAGACACCTCCAGACACAGAGATTGTCGTTCTTATCATCTACGGCGTGAATACATTTCTTGTTACGTAACCAATCTGGTAATGGTCCACACCCCATTAAAGGTTCGTTGCTGTGAATTATTTTTACTGTTATCTTAGTGAACTCAACCCTACCCTGGTAGACGCCTGGGGTTTTAACGACCTCTGTTGCTGGTAGGTACGCTTTGATCCACACTTCTGCGTTCTCCAAATCTAACCTTTTGGTCTCACACCTTTCGATATAAGCCTCTATTTCAGATAAACTTGTAAAAGTCCCCTCCCCACGAAGGGTTTTTTGATAATCAACTTTTTCTCCACTCCCACGATGAATTCTAGCCGTAAAACCGTAAACAATCCTTGAACGCATCTCTATTTCCGGTCTTAGTTTGTTAAAAATCATGTTTGATAAGTCATTATTAAGATCAGCATTAACTTCGTGGCGATTTGGGTTTGGTGGGGTTTGTACTTCCCTTTCATCCAATTCAGCTTCCGGTGGTTTTAGTGGTCTTACTATAAGGGTTGTTGGAGGTCGTCGTTTGTTTGGTTCAGCTTTTTTAGTACTTGTGTCTGTAGTAGGTCTTTTCTGCTGGTTGGAAATATTTTTTATCGGTTTAATGATATTTTTATTGGTGAGATCCTTAAGCGATTCATAAAACTTAACTCGATCCATCACTTTAAATCTCAGATTCTTTGTCCAACTAAAAGTCTTGTTCGTTGTTTTAGGGGTGGTATTCACTAACCGATTGGCACTATCTATAAAAGTAGATACAATATTTTTTCTGGGGGTTGAGATGGGTCTTTTCGGCTGGTTGGAAATATTTTTATTGGTGAGATCCGTAAGCGATTCATAAAACTTAACTCGGTCCGCCACTTTGAATGTCTTATTCTTTGTCAAAGTAAAAGTTTTATTTGTTTTAGGTATGTGTCTTTGTGGCTGGTTGGGGATATTAGTTCTAGGTGCTGGGGTGGGTTGGGGTTGAGTAGTTTTAGTTCTAGGTGCTGGGGTGGGTTGGGGTTGAGTAGTTTTAGTTCTAGGTGCTGGGGTGGGTTGTGGTTGAGGAGTTTTAGTTCTAGGTGCTGGGGTGGGTTGGGGTTGAGGAGTTTTAGTTCTAAGTGCTTGTGCTTTTGTTATAGCTTCAATGAGTTCGGCTTCACGCATTTTAGATCGTCCTTTAATACCCAGTTCTTTGGCTATGGGTTGCAGTTCTATCACTTTCTTCTTATCCATCAATTTTCTAATACATTATTATTTCTTTAAATCTGTTTTTAAGAAATTCAAATTTTTTTTATTTAATTTTTTTATTTGTTGATACTTTATTAACCAAGAAATCTCTGGATAAAATCTCTGATAAATCTCTGATAAAATAGAAATCGGTCGATAACTTCTCCAACATACTACTGATATCCATGATCGCACAATCAGCAAAAAAACATACTGCGTCAGCAATTTTAAACCAACACATGCCGCGTAAACGTCTTCAGGCGTCTTGTTTTAGTAGAATTGTGGAGATGTGGAATTCGATACCCTTAGATTATCTCCTAGATGTGCAGTTTTTTAGTCGGAATGAAGAAGTTGTGAGGAATGAATATTTGATTTAATTTTTTTCCCTGATTGTTATTACGTGATTATTTATCTAGATTAGCTACATGGTGATCTGTCTCGCATGGAGTGTTCCACTCTCTTGCAGATTTTCCTTATGGCTTTGCATGTTTGTGTATGCCTTTAGACTTAGATTTTTATAGCCATTAAAATGTAATAGAAACTACTGCAGCGTGATCTATCGAGGGACAAATACAAGGCTGAAAATTTGTCGGGAAATTGAGCAGTTGCTCAAGAAGCATAGTCTCGAGGGCATGTACGATATTTCGAGGACAAGTTTGACGGCAAATTTCCAGAGTGGATCTCCAGTCGGGGGGTACTTTAGGAATTTGGGTTTGGATTCCAACGATGGATACTGATTCGCTTCTCAGAGCCCGATTCTAGACCGGATTTTTCACAAAACCATTGAGAATCGTTCAGGAGTCGTTCGTCATGTTCGTGATGAAAGAAGTGTCATAACAGAGAGACGGGGATCTAGAACAGTGCTGATTCGCGACACTCTTGCAGAACTTAAGGGTCCCAAAATAAGGTTTAGAGCTACCTTAGGAAATTTAAAACGAGTAGCCTTGGGAGCGAGTCATTTGGGATGAACTGCGCATGTGCGGAGACAGTTGCTGGAGCGGCCAGGCGCGCATTCACCAAACAATCTCGTTCCCAGGAGCCGCGTTCCCTTGACTAGCGGTCGAGAACGCGGACTCTAGTTGTGTGCATCAAAAAGGCAATCTAAATCGAGGGAAATATGGTGCACCTTTGTTCAGATAGCATCCAGCTCAATGTAAGCTGTAGACTTTGAAAAGTGTATTAAATAGTAACAATAATATACAACAAATAAACGTAAATTATGAGGCTACGCAGCTGCTACTGATATCCCTCGCGATCCAGAAAAACTCAAACCTCGGACCAGAAATAGAAACTGACCTTTCAGAACTCATTGACAGGCAACAATAGCAACTGCTGCCAACTATGTAAAGCGTGAATTAATAGAATCATTTTATATTATTATATAGTATTTATCATTAAGCTGTTAACTAGTCTTTATCAACTTTAACATTTATATATTAAGTTTTTTTTATTCACTAATTATTATCTTTTGACTTCAGTTAGGTGTTCCCAATCAGCTACTTTATAGCTAAATGCATTGACACGTTAATAAAGTTCATCCATTCATTCATTCGTTCGTTCGTTCATTCATTCAAGTGGCGATAATTTCCAGGACTGCCTAGCAAGTCAATTATCCTTAGTTCGACTAAAAAAATGCTAACTACTTGGTGTAGTCACGGTAACGACTTGGTGTAGGCACTCACAAAGTAAGGACACTGTAGTAAGCATGGGATGATTAAGGGCGCTGAAGTACGGCTAGGATGAGTACGGCTAGAGTACAGCTGAGGTTGCTAAAGTGAAGCTTGGCGACTACATTCATAACGCAGACCACTCTATTAATGGTGAACCTCTCAAACCACAGCTTACACCAAGTAGTTACCAATCGGGTAACTATTTGCACCAAGCAGTTACCAAAAAAATGCCCAATCGCAGGATCAACGAGGTCAAGGTTTGAAAAGACAAATGTTACAATAAACGAACATCTCAACTTCTTTTTAAACTCTTTTTATTTCTTCAGTTGTTGAGCTTCCTTATAGGCGAAAGTGAGTACCGATAGAACGGTTGCGATGTATCACATTCAGGTCACAGAAGCGCTTTATGAGAATATAAACATTTTCTCTTGTACTTGGTTGAGATAAATTTAGCAAGTTCACCTATTTCACCAAAAGGTGAGTGTGGATTGACTTTCAGTCTACTGCAGCACACACCCGGTAATGCAACTCTCTGCTTTTTCTTGCATTTCACACGGTGATTTCGTGACTTGGCGAACCGCAGTGATTTTTTAAAATTTGTTGCGCAGACGAAGTCGGTATCATTGCGAGTTAGCAGTACTAAGTCCTTCAAACTCACATGCATGAAAGCATACCTTAAAGTACAACCACGCCGCGGCAGTGATTTCGGTTTGTTATACATATTGTACCCACTAGGAACCGGGCAATAATTATCAGGAGGGGGGCGAAAAATGAGCCTCGCAAGGAGAAATATTACACAATACCCCCACCCTCAACAAAGACAAATTACTTCTGATCCCCCCAAATCTCCCAACAATTATGACGAACACCCCCCCCCCCATCCCCAACAAAAATAAGCCATGTTTTATTCACATTTAATCAGTCCGGAAAGTAATGAGTATAACGTTAAGTGAAGTATCTTTGGTATTTGAATCTTACAATCAGTTTTTCAGTTGCCCTCCACTTTCCAAGAAATTTACTTTTCCCCCCTCCCTAAGGCTGGGAGTTTACATTGTGCCCCTCTCTCGTTTTACTGCCCTCCTCCTGATAATTACTGCACAGTCCCCTATGTGGATCGCGTGCGTTGACTTTCGTGTGATATTTTAGTTCTGAATCACAATTTGTATTTATTATCAGTGAAACAAAACTAATCCTTCATTGTCTAACGACATGTTAATGGCCCAACGGAAAACAATATTTTCTGTGGATTGCGTGCGAATCGGAGTTACTTCGTTAAAACAAATGGCATGTTATCCCTACCATCTGGAAATCAATGAAAATTAATCCACAGAAATTAAACGTTCTAGGAGTTAACGCGAATATTATTTGATTTGCCAGGACTTGCACATTCAATGGTATTTTTTTGGTGTTCTTTCGGTTTTGGTATCGTGTTCTGATCGAACCGGCGACGACAATGCCATAGAAAAAAGCGCTGAGCGAAGAGGGATGGTGTTAATCCAGGCAGTGTAGGCTGCAAGGAGTAGGTTTCTCTTACAAAAAAATTCTTGGACAAGTTCTTGTGGGTAAGCTACGTGCACGACTATTCGTTTGAGTGGGAACGAATGTGTCAAAACTTCCGTTTTACGTCGATGTAACAGGAAATGATATCTGTACTTAAACGAGGCAAACTATTGTTTCCCTGGTGTCCAGACTCTCTCATTGGTGTCATAAATTAAAATATTAATGTTTATTTCACGGCCGCAATGCATTGCGAGTTGGGGTTGGGCCCCCCGCGCTGTTGAGCCATCGCTTGTTGCGCTTCACGGCATTGACAGAGGAACATTTCGGAACGCTTTTTTGGTTGAGGTTTTGTCTGTAGTAGAAGCTTTACGACTGGAGATAGCGGATTCCTTTGGGAAGAAGGGTGCTCTTCCTTCGTCCAAGATCGCCTGTAGAGGATCTTAGAACTGTTGTGTACTGTTTTGTATGGTTCGTGTGTCATAATGTCGCTCTGAGGACGACAATGGTGAGCGGCCATGATTTTTGTTTTTGCTTCTGCGCAAATTTTGTACTATGGTTCACAGTTTGCTCATTCCATTGGTGAGGTTATTTTATTTGGTCAGATTGTGAATATAGTGATTGGATTTATTTTCAGGGGACGATGGCACTTCGCTGTTTTCAAGGAGATGACTATGTATGATCAACAAGTCGTTTTCGTGTAGTGGGTTTTTGTATTGTAGTAGTAATGGCCGAGCAACTGGTAGACGGCCCACCGAATAAGCGACAGAAAATAGGGACTCCAGACACACCAACTGACAATGCAGGTAAATAGGCAGTTAATGCCCCAATAGTGACTGCTTTAATCTACTTGAAGTTCGCAGTTGTAGTGAATCTTCCTGTTTCGTTCAGTAAACTTAGTACTTATTTAAATTCTCTTCCCTTTAAAGAGTTCAATTGGAAGTTTATGGAAGACCTGGATGCCAGTTTACCCGATGAATTGGTCGGCGGACCAGGACTGATCTCCAATTCCGATGGTTTAACAAATGGAGAAACAGCTGATGTTGCAAACAGTAGCTCGAGTTTGCAGCAAATGCTTCAATCGAATGTTTCGCTGTCAAACAGCGCGAACGCTTCGCTCAACTCCAGTGCTATCACTACGACAGTTAGCGTGTCGAGTCCTAACAGCCCATCGCTGGCGACTATAACGCCAGTCAAAAGCCCAGCTGTTAATAATTCTATGTCTTCACCTCCTCAAATGCCCGTTAGCACAAGTGGGACTCCAACTCCTGTAACTCCTTTAACTTCGTCAGGCGACCACCATCTTGGAAGTGTTGGTTTGAGTCCTGCCCCATCGTCGTCTTTAACGTTGTCAACAATGAACTCTGCCTTGCAGAGTAAAGCGTATAATGCAAGTTACTCTTCGGGGCAGTATAGTAATAACTCGCTTGAAATGAACATGCTTGCCAATTCCAACTCGTTGATGGGATCGATGAATGGGCCAAACTCTGGAACTCCGTCCCTGTCCATGAGTACAATGGCGCGCGGCGGAGTGGCGTTTAGTAGAACTATGAGCGTTAATAATTCTGCGAGTAATCCGTTTCAAAGTTCGCTGCCACAACTTCAGCAAGATCAGTTGGCAAACAACTTTGTAGGTCATCCGAGTATAAATGGAAGCCCGGACCAATCGAGAACATCTTTGGCGCAAGTAAGTTGTCTTTCTTCTACGTTTGGCTTCTGCAATGATATTTTACAGTTGTCAAACGCTAGTAAAGTTTGCCTCTTTTTCCTTCCAGTCGCGTATTTCCCTACGATGACTTTTGATTCCATCGTTGGCACGTAATCTAGACAGAAAGTGTGGAAAATGAAAAACTGCTGACTTCATCTTGCAGTGATTTTGATTTTCCCGTTACTCCAAGAGTCGAAAAATGCCGCCATTCCTTAACACAGACTCTCGCTGGTGTCTAGGTATCCAGTGTCAATTGCGCATTCGTTTTCTTCTTCTATAATAGTGAATTTTTCCCCTATGACTGTTCTGTTTTTTCATCATGTTATCTGGAGCTAGTACATTTTTTAGACCATAAAACCGTCTTGGTGTTCGACTTGAGTTTGACAGTATTAAATATCGGAATGTTTTGATACGAGCTTGGTACTTTCTTTAAGGTGCAAATACGAATCACGAAGACTGTTGCCGTTTTTGATGGTTTGTAAGCGCTCAGGCAAAGCTCTAGTTTATTGCGTGTCCGGTATACATGTATAATACCTGAAATGAGCTTTATATTTCGTATATATACTTTTTGTAGAAGTTTTCACGTCTTGTGCTATGTTTGTTTTTAATGAATGGTGGATTTTATAATTAAAAAGGAATAAACCTTCCTTAAAATATTTAATCTATCGCCATGTTGGAGTGTTGCATGTAAGCAGGTCCTGACTAAGAGCAATAGATCACTACTTTCAGTAACCCAATTTCTTTGTTTTTTAATGTTCACCATTTCTAGCTGTGTAGAGATTTCCCTTGATTTGGTTTCTGCCATTGTTAATATTTGAAGTATTAATTTGTGGCACTGCTTTCCAATAAATAATGGTAAACGTTTTTGCCCCTCTTTGGCCTACACCACACAATGTAATTGTACAATCAGTATTTTGTCTATGAATACCAATTACTTTTGCCAGTTTTGTAACTGTGAAGTATACTATTGTCTTTGCACTTTCATTTATTGTGTACAGTTGTTACTGACCTATACCTGTAATTTGGCTTTTGGCAGTGAAAGGTGTTAGTAAACATATCTATCTATCTATCTATCTATCCATCTATTTATCCTATTAGCCTGGATCTGGAATAGCTCAACCTCCAACTGCTGACCCAGAAAAGAGAAGGTTGATACAGCAGCAATTGGTGTTGTTGCTTCACGCACATAAATGCCAGCGACGAGAACAACAGGCTCAGAATGGTGCTGTCAAAGCCTGTAACTTGCCACACTGCCGCACCATGAAGAATGTGCTCAATCACATGACAACATGTACTGCTGGCAAGACTTGTCAAGGTTTGTAATAATTTCTTTTTTCTTATATTTGGTGTACATCTTTAATAAAATTAGGAATTGTACAGAATTGTTGTGCCTTTTAAGAGAAAACTGAAGTGATTCTGAGTATAAATCTAAGTTTTTATTTTTGAGCTTGGACAATAAAGTGATTCTCAGATTAAATATCAATAGTTTTGATAGTTGTTGGATTTCTAGGCAGATAGAGCATGTACCAAATGTTATTCTTTTTCCTTTTGTCTGTGAAAGAGATATTCCCTCAACAATTATAAGTTTCAAGTGATTTCATTGTCAGTGGAAGTTAGCTACATGTACCTGAGGAAGAGTTTTTCAATTAATGGAACCCCATCAGTATAGCCACTCCCACTGCCATACGATTCTTAGCCTTTCAAAACAAGCATGATCCCATGCTCTATGCATTTGTAGTCAAGTGAACAATGAAACCCATTTATTGTAACTGAATAGCATAACAAAAGAGCTCACAGAGATTTTTTGTCCTGCCAATTGTATCAAGATAATCAAGAACATACAAGCTGTGAAAAAGACACCTTAGCACGCATTTCCAGAATTGATACTGATTTGAAATACCCATAAACCAAGCAATAAAAGTAAGACAAGAAATTGGCTAAATCAAACGAGTTGATTAAGTAAGTTATACCACCGTAAGGTAAAAGGGAGGTGCTGACGTTTCGAGCGTTAGCCCTTCGTCGGAGCGAATGAATAAAAGTAAGACTTTTTCTTCTGATAGCACATGGGAAATCTTGAACAGGCAAGATAGCTCTAGGGTTTGCTAAGCGCTTGTTGTAGGTTACTTAGTCTTTGAATCCTGTCTTCTTTTCCTTCTGTAGTTGCTCACTGTGCATCATCGCGGCAAATTATTTCACATTGGAAAAACTGTCTCAGACAAGACTGCCCTGTGTGTTTACCTCTAAAGCATGCTTCTGATAGCAGGAATAGGGGTGAGTATCTGTGGTAAGGGTTGATCAATCCTAGTTTCAAGTTTCTGGCCTTACCAAAGTTTGCTTCTTTGTGGTACTATTGTGTTGTTTAACCCTTTCACCACCAACCATTTTGTGTCTGAAAGTGCCCTCAACACCAGCGTTTTTGGCAAATTTTCACAAATTACGTATGTTAACTTTAAGTGCATATTTCACAATGAAGAATGCATTTTGGTATAAAGCAACCAAATGTTATTTTATTCCTTATAAAATTATCTTTCATTTAATCCTATTTGCAGGTCTTGGAGCTGAATATTGAATCAACTACAACTGTTTAAACTTAACAAATAAGCAATTTTGGGTAAAAACTATTGCATTTGCCATATGAAACTTGTATCCTACTATTATCTGTGCAAACAAACATTTTAAATTGAAAGAGGAGTTTCTTCAAGATCACATTTGATGTGATCTAATAATTAAGCAATTATCTCACAGTTAAAGGGTAGTTTACTCTGGAAATTTATAACTGTAATCCCTAAGGGGGAGAAGGAACTTTGCTTTACTGTTGGCTAAAATTACCACACATTATGTACAACTCAATGCAATTCCCAATCAACTCAATTACAAAAGTAAGATCAAAATAAAGACTGTTTATACCAAACTGGTATTTATGCAGTTTCAGTGTTAAGTTTTGTGCTTAGCTTAGAAAGTCTTCCTTCGAATGGTTGTCGTAGAAGCAATTTGCGCCACCATCTCCAATACACAAGTACACATCACACTGGCTGCACTTGAAAGTAGTCTTGTGCCTAGGGGAAGGATTATCTGGGTTTGTTTTCTTTGATAAGAAGTGCTTCCTTTCGCAGACTACACAACGATGATTCCTTCCTTCTCCTTTGAATGGGAAATGAGCTCCCACATTCACAAGGCGTGCTGGCTGTGGTGTATCTGCACTTCGTTTCCTTTTGTTTGATGCTTCTGCCATTCTTTCTTGAGGAAAGTTTCCCACAAGCTGTATACACAGGTCTTCCTTGAATGACAGAAGATCCCTTTTCCTTCTTCCTGCTGCATTGTGATTGCGCTTATGGCCCTCGACAATGTAAGCATTGTAAATGCACAAAAGGACCATTTTAATAAAAACACGAAGGTACCACCTTTTTTGTTTCTTTGATTTGTTTACCCCTGTCATCTGGTCACAGAGGTCAACTCCCCCCATGAATTCATTGTAGGACTTAACAATCTGTGGCCTGTAAATTTTCTTAGAAACCCAGTTACCCCGAACTTTTACTCTCCTTTGTACAACATCAGCAACATCTCTCTCGTCATCTGCTTCGGTACCAGAGTCATCATTTTCAACCCAGGCTGGTATGACTGGAGGAGGATGGATGGTACTCAAAAAGAAGACATCTTTTTTATCCTTCCATCTCAAGGCTGTCATCTTTCTATTGCTTTCTGTAAGCCATGCTACATCTCCACGTTTTCGCAGCACAGTTCCTTTCAACTTGTCATAAGGATAGCCCTTTCTTGGCCTTGCAGTCCCTGCTGCTAAAATACCTCTCTCTTTCAACAACAGGAAAAGAACTGGACTTGTGTAAAAATTGTCAACATAAAGATGATGATTTGTGTTGTGCAAATCTGCCACCAAATCCATTACAACTTGACCGGTCTTTCCTATGGCACCAACTGCTCGGTCATCCTTTCCAGCATACATGGAGAAGTTCGTACAATATCCTGTCTTGGCATCGCAGAGTTGAAAGAATTTCACGCCAAATTTGACTGGTTTATCTGGCATTCTTACCTTCACAGCCAACTTTCCCTTGAATGGCACCATAGCTTCATCAATTGAAATCTCGCGCGAGCAATTAAACAGTTCCTTGAATTTTCGAACGATGGAATTATACATACCTCGAACTTTATACAGCGGGTCCTTCTTCTCTTCTTCTGATCGCTGATGTTCCGGGTCACAAAAGAAGATGTAAGATTTCAATTCGAAGAAACGCTTACGAGCACCCAGAACATGTTTAAATCCTGGATTGTGAAACAGCCTTGTTTCTACCGATGACAAGAAAAAACGATGAACAACAAGAACAACAACGATGTCATTCGAGATTATTAGAAGAGCAAGAAATGCCCTCAGTTCGGCAGCAGTGACTGGACGCCAATTCTGTGCTCCTTTCGACTGCGCATTCTTATTTGTAAATTCAACAATCCTTCCGATGATTTCTTCAGTAAAATAGAGCATGAAAAAGTCAATAGCCCTACCGGAATCTGGCAAATTTACTGTTTGTCCTGGTGTTAGGCAAAATGGCTCTGTGTTTACATCGATCTGTCGCTTTTCCCAGGTCATGTTCTCGGGCAAATCAAACGGAAAACCTTCGAAGTCATTTTCGTTGTCGTCGCTATCGAACATTTCTTCCAAGGCATTATCGCTCAGCTCCGATAAATCGCTTGAAGACGACGAGTCTACCGCAGAAAAATCGTCTTCGCTATTAGAAGCCATTTAAAAATGGCGGCGGTGGAAAAATTTCACGCGGACAACTAAAAAGTGCAATAACTTAGAAACTTTGTATGAGACCATGTGCTTTTCTCTACGGGAAAATATTGCTTCATCCCTTCCCTAGGTAATTGGCAATTGCTGAACCCCCCAAATGATAAAGCGGCCAGGCTACGTAATAGAATTTCGTGACTATTTATTTGGCCGCTAAAGGGGCCACGAGTGTTGCGGGCACTTTTTCCTTTTGGCCGCTAAAGGGGCCACGGGTGGTGAAAGGGTTAATATGCAATCCATACTTTATGTACACAGTATCTGACCAATGTCAACATTCATGGCAAAGTATTGGTGTAACAAAGTTAAATCGAAGTAGTACCATGGCATCTCTTTTACAATGAACTTAAGTTAGTGTTTTGCTTGATCGCCAAGGGACTGTACAAGGAATTGAACGTGCATATGAAGCTCTCGGATTGCCTTATAATGCAAGAAATGGTGACCCTCGGTTGCAGCAATTTGGTAAGTTGTCTTGAAGGATTTCATTGATGTTTGTCGCATTCTATCATTGAAGTGTGGTACTTCTGAAGAGAACTGCTGTCAATGTTTCAGCGACGTGAATAGTAGTGATATCAGTGCTCGAAGCTAATGGTCGTCCACTTGTCAAAAATGAGTAGTAAAACATACCACAAGACAAGTGAGCATTACAATTACTCTTACTCTTGGACAAGTATAGAATTTCTTGTCTTCATACTTTTTGTATTTTATGAATTTAAAGTCAATAAAAGCAACTATCCATCTGCCCTGAGGCCATTTTGAAAACAGAGAAACTGGTGGAAGTAAACACTTTCTAGCATGAGCAGTAGATAGCAGCCACGGCAGGAAAATGTGACAGATATTAAAATAAGCAACAATTATGGCAGATTGCCGCTATTTTTCTTTGCTTGGCTATCTAAAAGGAACAGATTAAAGTGCAAAGGGACCAGCTTTTTCCAGGACCACTGAGAATTTCCCACTACTAGTTGTCCCAGGAAAATCATTTCAAAGAGTTAGTTTTGAGCACTGGATATCTTCATATGGGATGACTTTGATGATGACTTCTGTTCTGGTTCTCAAAATGTCAGTCAATGCCAGAAGCATTTTCAGCAAAGTCATACCATCAGATTTTCACATAGCAATCATGTAAGCAGTTTTTTAACCCTTTTTAGTAGATGCTACTCTTAGTTTGTACTGACGATCTACAATATCAAAGTACAGATTTTACCATACATTACCTGAAGCAGTGTATTCTGATGACATAGACTAAATTGCATCCAAGTTTTACATTAAGGAAAAGAAAATCTAACTGGGATCATGCCATTATATTTCAGGATCAAATGCCATGCTTAGGCCAGATTCTTCATTATCTTTAACAGGTGAGATCTGTCAGCTTGGTATAACTCTTTATTCTTGTAATCTTCATGTACACTGAATTGTCTTGTTCATTAAATACCACTGACCAATTCTATTGTGCTTTTAATGTTACTTCTTTGCTAATGGTAAAGATTTGTATTGTATTTACAGGTGACAAGTCATTTGGTGAAACATCAGCAACAGCCACTGGGTAAGTTTTTATGACTTGTGGTGATTGCTTGTACTTTTGTTAAAAACTGAATGAAAATATGAAGCTACATGCCTGCTTGCTCGGCCCTGCTATGGGACTGACTTTATGGCCATTCCTTCTAAGTCAGTAGCATGTTTAAAAAGATAAAACCAGAATTGGCAGTAGTAAGTATCCATTTGCTGAAATATGACAACATTGAAGAGAGAATGTGAGGGTGAAAGACGATCAATGCAGGAATGATGATAATGATAATGACAATAAATTTTTATAGCACACTTTTTCATATGGATATGTTCAAAGGTGCATTACAACAATTCTTCTATTAAGTAATTGCAATCAAACTGTTGACAGCAACACCAGGGTCTACAACCCCCACTCTTTTCGAACAGTGTTGTGGGATCTTTAACGTTCCACAAGAACAGTGCTGTCAGACAGGGCCTATGGTTTTTTGCCCTCATCCAGTGTCGTAACAAAGGCAGTACATTCTTTCAGTTATTTTAAGATCTTAAGTGTTTGTCCAGCCGAGGTTTGCACTTTTGACCTCCCGCTCGACAGGTTGGTGATCAACCAACTGAGCTAACCGGATGGTGGTATGCTCAGTTGAACCACGTATGGCAGAATTCAAGACCAGCTCTATAAACACTCCACTACTTTGTCTGTGTTTTATTTGTTTACTTTGGCTAAGAGACAGTGAGCCTTACTTGTTCAAAATAATGACATAAATAAAGCAGCAACAAGTATTGATTTTAGGCAGGTCAACAAATGAACACAGATTGTAGTGTATGAATACATGTGCTTTTAATAAAGTTCAGTTATGCTCTCCCACCATGTTAGAAATGCTGCAAATTATGCTCATCCCATTCCTAAACAATGTGTTCTGTGCATAATACAGATCACAAATTCAAACTGTAATTTTTAAGTGAAAAAGCGTGTATTATACACGAGTAAATATGGTAGGTGTAGGGAGCATTGGTCATTTCAAACAATATGCTGAATATGCTGCTTTGTTTGCTTGTTTGGTCATGTTTTTTTTTTTTTTTGTAAATGTAGCATCATTATCTTGATTATATATAGTGAATGTGTTTTTTTTTCTTGTAGGACAACTGCAAATGGTACACGTGGTCCTAAAGAGTGGCATCAACATGTGACGCCAGATCTCAGGAATCACCTTGTACACAAACTGTAAGTTCTGAAGGACTTGTAAAATCAGATGATATTAACATTATTCTGGGCAACCATTGGTAACTTGGATTTTTCTAGTGAAATTTGTATATTTGTGGTTTTAAGCCATTGTTGGTTAACAATTATTCTCTGAAGTTAAGGTGAATAGCACTTGACAGAGTATTTACTGAGCTGCAAAACAGGGAGGTACAGTACATGGCACTGGTAAACATGTATGCAAAGCAGTTTGTGACATCATGTTAGGAATAGACCCATGCCCTTTACTAGCTCGGTCAAGTTTGATGGGTGTGGCTCAAGCAGGAACTTTGAATGACGATTTCAGGGCAAAAGTGTTTTGAACAGCTATTTACTCTTAATGTACATACCAGAACCACTTAAAAAAACAGAAGGTGATATAGACAGTTAAACAGTGTACTTTATTTTACATGATGATAGCAAGATCATTTAAAGGATCCTTTTGTTTACGAATAATTTTTTCAGGGTGACTGCAATATTTCCAACCCCTGTGCATGACCCTGCTGCACTACGGGATCGACGCATGGGAAACCTTGTGTCTTATGCACGAAAGGTTGAGGGAGATATGTATGAAACTGCAAATAGTCGGGTAAGTGGCATTGCCTGCCTGCCTTAAGTCAAACTTTTGTAATTTTTCTTTAACTGTTGCTATTTTGGAACATCATATTTATTGACCCAAAAATATGCTAACTTGGGATGTGTATGTTGTCATTCAATTTTATCCTTTGTACAAAGACGATTGTCTTTTGTTTTTGTTATGGTAATTTGATTATACTGAGTTTGAAACAAAGGAAAATAAGATTCGAACCAAAGATAAAATCAAAGCACAACATGTATGACATTGCAAATAGTGGGGTAGGTGGCATCGTGTATAAATTTCCTCAAACTGTTGCCTTTTTTTAAACCTTGTATATGCTGAACAAGAAATTTGCTAACTTGTAATGTGTCTTCTTTCTTTGTCCATAAGAAGCTTCCTGAAGAGGGAACCCAAGGCTTGTAACAATAATTCTTTTTCTAACACTTCATTATGTTTTTAAGCCATCCCCAAACAAATGAACTGTGATGCCAATTAATCAACCTTGTCTACCACTATAGACAAATGCAGCATTAATACTCTTTCATTAACATTGTAAAAGCTTATTCATTTTACTTATCTTTGCCATTCAGGAGGAATATTATCATTTACTAGCTGAAAAAATTTATAAAATCCAAAAGGAGCTTGAAGAGAAACGACAGAGAAGACTACACAGTCAAATGATAGGAGGTCGTCCACAGATGACACCACAAGGCAAGAATACTGTACAAACAGCTGTTTAACCCCACAAAAGCATTTTCAAAAAGTTTCAATGGTTGTTATGGTTTATCAATAACTTTGGTTAAAACCAGTTAATATCATAATTAAATTAGCTAATAATAATAATAATAACAGTAATGATAATGATTATAATAATAACAATAAATAATAATGATAAACTGGCATTTCTGAATCATATGGTCTTTAATTACCATATCTGGTTTATTGGCTGCTATTTCTCAGTAGTGTGCTAGAACTATAACATCATGACAACTAGCAATTGGTATGAACACAAGCCAGAAACTGTTGCAGAGAACGAACAAGTAATGATTCTGTGGAATATGCGAATCCACACCAACAGAGAAATAATGGCCAATAAACCAGATATCTTAATCAAAGACCATATAACTCAGACATGCCAGATTATAAATTTGGCTGTCCCATTGGACAGAAACACTTCTGTTAAGGTAGTCGAGAAACTCTTTAAGTATAAAAAGATTGAAATGGCCAGCATGTGAAAAGTTAAGACAAAGATGATACAAGTTGTTATTGGTGCACTTGAGGTCATTAAGAAGGGGTTGGAAAAGGACGTCAACAGAATTCTAGGCATAGCCAACATCAACAAGCTCCAACAGATTACAATAGCAAAGTTCCACCAATAGCATCGCTCCAAACTACGTAACCCACAATCCTCTCATTCGCTCCAACAAAGGGCTAAATTAAGGGCGAAATTTATTTGTTGAAGAGTAATTCATTCGACAAAAAGATTTCCTGGACTTTACTCATTTAGTTTTATTTTGTCATTCATTTGCGCTATTGCTTGATCCTGCCCTGGTCAACGTTCCATCATGGTAGTGTTTTACTTAATTTCCCTTCTGAAACTTCTTTGAGAAAGTTGTAAAGTGAGAATTGATGGCAACATATTTCTGTAGCATGGATGCCATATTGTTTTTCTCCAAACAAAAGCTCACTGCTGCAAGGATTACCCAGAAGCTGCAGATAATTATATTCACTTCCTAGGAGGTGGATAGTGTTGAATATCCCATGGTGGAGAGCCAATCAGATTGCCTAAAATGCCAAGGTTGCTTAGTTGGTATATACTAAATATATATAACTTTTATTTTGTGGTTTTTTCTCTTTAGTTCCCTTTAATCAATTGAATGGTGACCTGGGCACATCACAGATCCCTCCAGCGACAGCCCAAGCACAGGCTGATGCTGCAGCAGTAGCGCGGCAGCATCAACAGCCAGCATTTTCAGACAACACCTCTATAGCTCAGGCTGTACCCATGCAGCCTCTAAACAACTATTCATCTCCACAAGAAACACCAATGACTTCACCACCCCACCCAGGAACAATGTCACCACATCTCCAGGCACAGGGTCAGGCAGCCTCAGTATCTCAGGCTCAAGTAACTCACACAGTTGCTCCAGCATCCATGGTTCAGGGACAGTTAACCAGTCAAATATCACCGTCAGGACCTGTGCTCACCCCTCCCCACTCTCAAGGGAAAACGCCACCACACGATAGTGGAAAGAGTATGGGAAAAGCGAATTCCCAGGCACAGTCACCTGCATCACAAACTTCCCAGTCAGGTTTAAATGGACAGTCACCAACAACTGAGAGTAAACCAAATCTGCAGATGCTGTCAGCTACACATAGTAGACCTGCCACTCCACCCACCTCACAACCGCAGAAAGGATCAGCCAAGGTTTTTTTTTCTGTTCTCTGTCTTGTTTCCTTTATCACTGTTGGTTTGTCTTCGCTGCAGAAGAAAGGTGGTTGATTCTGGGAAGTCAACAAGTGTAGATTCAGTAGTGAATGCATTTCATGGTGGTCCATTTTTCTGTACTTGCACTGACCTGGATATCTTAATCGTTGTGATTTCAGTGTTAACTGCTATTATGTGCAGCTTCCAATTGGGTATTGTATAACCAAACAAAAATTTATCTCATTCCAAGTTTAATCGTAGGTATGAAAATCAAACCTGGAGCAATTTGAGAGACTTCCAAATAGTCCCAGTGAACAGGGTTTGACTGTTGTACTGTAAACTTTGTTGCATAGTTATAATAAAATAAGTGAATCACATCCAGTGTTTTTTTTTTTTGGCTGTTTTCAGCTTCAAGAAGGTCTTTCATCTGCAATGCCAGCCAAATCACCAGCTCAAAGCATCACCCTCACTCCTAAAATCAAACAGGAACCCCAGTCAGTCACATCTACTTGTGCAACGCAATCAGCATCATCCTCTTCTGGTTCATCATCTGTGCCATATCCTGGAACCTGCAGATATCCATATAAGAAAGGTTAGAGTCAATAATAGTCATGGTTATGTACATACAGTAGTGACCACTCTGGAATTCTATAAAATACAGATGCGTTCTTGTAAGATTCATGATAGTGTTTTTTGTTTTTTTTGTCTTTTTTTGCTAGAGAAACTCTATAATTTTATAGCACTGCCTTAACATAAGGTGGCACTTTAATTCTTGTAAGGTGATAAAATTGTTTTTGCTATACACTCCCACTTTTATCTCTTGTGATAAACAGAGAGAATAAACTTTAAGGTTTTAACGTGAACTGTTATCCCAACAGTTTTCCTCCCATCAGAGTTACGAATAGCCCTGATGCCCACATTAGAGAAACTTTATAAACAAGAACCAGAGTCCCTTCCTTTCAGACAGCCTGTTGATCCAAAACTACTTGGATGTTTGGTAAGTATTAACAATATATATATTAACAAACTGTGCCCAGGGTCTTGAGTACGGCCCGAGGCCAAAAGCTGAGGGCCATACTCAAGACCCCGGGCACAGTTTTATCCCATACAGACCAACTTAGCCGGGTAATTGTAAATAACTTATTTATTTATTTATTTTTGGATATCTATTAAATAGATTTAGGCAAACCTAAAAGCGGAGCTCCTCACACAGTCCTTCCACAAATGCTTGAAAACTTGTAGAAAGAACTCAGCTTTATGCTTATGTCCCTCTAAAAACGCTTGAAAACTTGTAGGAAGAAAATTTTTCCTCCAAAACCGCTATGAATAATCCGTTTCTTCAGCAAAACATTGTAGACTGCTGTAGACTGCTGGCTGTAGGTTGTGTAGCCGCGGCAAGCCGCGAAAAGCGCGCGAAAAACAAAGCCTCGTTTCGGTTTAAGACCTTCTAAATATCCCGGATGACTATAGCCGCCATGTTGGGGCAACGTCGTCGTCGTCGTCGCTAGGCGCACGCGCCCGCGAGCCATTGCCGCTAGCCACGATGACCATGCAAACTCAAACGCATGGTTTTCTCAATTTCTATCCTCGCACGGTAGTTATGGGGCTCCGCTCTGCGGCTCTTCGAGCCGCTGTGGAGCTCCGCTATAAAGTGGGAAAAGAGAGCTGTAAGCACCACAGCAGGGGAAAAAAAATCTGCCTTCTGAAAAAGCTGGACCTGTCACAAGCATGTGATTAGCCAATCAGATTCAAGGATTTAGGATTCCTGCCCGCTCAGATGCTTAAAAAACAGAAGCACAGCATTCCAGTTAATGTTTTCAGTCTGGGGTCATGCAGACCATCTGAGGGGTCCCCCAGACCAAGTGCTAGCTGTGACTTGAGACATTTATATTTTGCTTGTCGGGTCAAGAAGCCTTCTTTGTCGGTTCATTGACCCGAGATCTGTCTCTCATCTGGGACACTGGTAGCACATGTTACGAGATGCTTCTATGTGGTTGTTTTTACTGTGAAACATCAATTAAGCAGTCCCCCAATGAAGTGGACTTTTACTGTTACTGTGGTATCTAAATTAGCATCAAGTATATTTACCCTTACATAAAGTCCCCTATTTAGCTGACACCTGTGTTTATCAGATACAGACACTAGATTAAATTATGTTGTGGTAATTACTGTTGTTGAAAACCTCAGTCTAGCAGACGTTGGACTGAGTTACAATTTAAATTTAAACTGCAAGAGTCATTGTAGCTGTATTGTTGCAGTTTTGAGTGGCAGTATACAAAAAACATTAATTAAGACTGGTATCCAACTTGCACCCAGGATTGTTGAATGAACAACCTGGAACTTCAGTTGATTACAATACAGAGATACTGTTGAATGTTAATTGTAAACAAACACGATATAATGTCTGGACACCTTTATTATGTGGACACCCTCGCTAAATGGAGGTTTCACTTTATTTGGGTTAAAAGATAGTGTTCATTTATAAAATAAAGCTATTGCTGGGTCAACAAAAATTGTATATTATAGTGCTCCTTTTGGTGACCTATTGAATGTCATGTTACATATTTTTTGAAGGAGAAGGGTGGTTATTGTGCATGTAAGTATTAATATATGTGACGTCTCACTCGAAAACGTTCCTTATGGTTTGCCGTTTTCGCACGGTTAGCCGTTCGTATACCGTGCATTAGCCGTTCGAACAGCTTGGGCTATCCGTGCGAAAAAACTGTCATCCGTTCGAAAAAATAATTGTCATCCTGTTGAACGGCTGACGAGCTATCGATTAAAAAGTCAATCAGTTCGCTCGGGCAGGAGTCACGCGACAATCCTGTCAAAAAATGTAAATCATTTGATACAAGCGATTTTGTTGACCAACCTAGAGTGAATTGTCACGGTACAAGTTCTGCTGAATAACCATCTTGGCTTTCAGTACATTCGTTTCTCGGTACACGTTTTATTTAAGACTAAGTTTTAATATTCAGCAAGTTCGAACAAGGTAGTCACGGCTTGACCTTTTCAAATGCTTTTGGTGGTTGGTATCTCCCGTAGGAATAGACTCTCGCTGCCTGTTCATGTAAACACAAACTCGTGTTAGTTGTTCATGTCTCTGTTCATGTAAACACAAACTCGTGTTAGTTGTTCATGTCTCTGTTCATCTTCTAATTTAGAAACGAAATACCCTCCATTTATCAATTACAACTGTTGAATTTCGATCCGTTCTGTGTTTAATGTTATAGCAAAAATAACTCGTTGTATCGCGCTGCGCGTTTGCAAACTTTCTGTGTGTAACGCACTCGCCCAACTTGGCCCACAAAATGACTGTACTGTAGACTTCTCAAGAATAGCAGAAGAAATCACGATGATGAGTAGAATTTTTGTCGAGAGCGGGAGGCAGACATTGTTTTGTTCTTGCAAGAGTATCCGTTTGACTGCATTCGTTCAAAAATTTTCTTCATCGTGTATCCGTTTGACTGCATCCATTCAAAAATTTTCTTCATCCGTGTATCTGTTTGACTGCATCCGTTCAACATTTTTCTTCATCCGTTTTGAATGGCTTGGCTATCCGTTTCTCATCCGTTCGCTTGCCGTGCGTTCGCTTGCCGTGCGTTCATTCCTAAGGAACGTTTTCGCATGAGAGGTCACATATATTAAATTTCATTGTGGAAAGATTTGCCAGTGAATGGTCATCACAGTTATGTACACATTGGGAATGATTTCCGCATAGGTCCCTACTTCATTATGCATGCTGTAGTTGGATTGTCTTGGGAAGTGCGCGTGCAAACATTTCTTGTACGGCTACAGCATGCGTAATGAAGTAGGGACCTGTGCGGAAATCTTGCCACACGTTGCACCAGTATTGCAGTATTGCGTTCAAGTCTTGTTCAAGTCTGAAATATAACTGTGGTGATCTTTCACTTGTTAAGTGCGTGTAATTGTTAAGAAGGCAATATCCTTATTTATCATTTTAAAATGCAGGACTATTTTGAGATTGTGAGACATCCTATGGATCTCTCTACTATCAAGAGGAAGTTGGATACAGACTATTACAAGGACCCATGGCAGGTCTGATACTACAGTGTTATCTTTATAGTTTATGTACATGTATAATCCTTTCACTATCAAGATTTGAGAAGGAATTCTCTTGACCCTTTAAGCCCCGAGGGGTCTCCCTGTGACGAGTAAAATCATCTGGCATCAGCCAGAGTAAAATCTATAACGTTCGACACTATTGGGGCTTAAAGGGTATTATAGAGGCTACTTTGTTAAATGTGGTGTCAGATTGATTCTTTAACTTCCAGTTGATTATTTTCTCAGTTCTATTCATCACTTTGCTTTATCACATTGTTATTGTAAAGAGAATTTTTATGTTGATCATTCGTGAGTGACAGGATTAAGCTGAATCATGTTTCATAATGGAATTGGATACAAAGTGTTTTCTAAGGAAAGTATATTCTGCACTAAACATAAAAGAAAAAGACAGTTAACTATTAAAATTTAACTTGAAAAGCTTCAATTTACGTGATGGCCTGATTTTTTCTAGTACTGTGATGATGTCTGGCTCATGTTCGATAATGCCTGGTGTTATAACAGAAAAACTTCAAGAGTGTATAAATATTGTACAAAGGTGAGAGGTGAAAGTCCTTATAAAAAGGTAAATTTTTAGCCTGATATTCTTTTGATGTGAATGTATGGGAAAATGGTTTAATGCAAATACCACAGTTTCTCGGTTATAAGGCGCACTCAGTTATGAGGTGCAGCCTAAACTAAGGGTAAATTATCTTCAAGTGCACGTTTTTGAAAACTAAAGATTATTCAATTCTCAAATTAGGATTTTTTCACAGAACAACTCGCACCTTCAGTAGTGAAAAAAGAAAAGTCACATGTCTTGATGATGCACAAGTCAAAATGGACAGGAAACAAACTAATTGATTTGTTTTTAAGTTAACAAACATCACATATGCAGTTGAAAATTCAGTTCCTCAACTTCTCTCTGGGAGCATTCTGCAGTTCACAAAGCGTATGTTCCAAATGGATTTCCCTGCTTATAAATATGGACTTTCAGATTCCATGATTTGGAAATAGGCAAGAAGAGTTGCTCAATTAACGGACAGCAGTTGTTGTGATTACATCACATGGTCAGACTGCCTGCCACTCTGGTTTTGCATTTTTTGTTCTACATGCCTTGGTTCTCCTTCCTTTCTTCTACCACTTGGTGCTTGATAAAAAAATGGTTCTCTTAAGAACCACTAAACTGAATAAAGTTCTCAAGTGCAAATGTTTTCAGATCTCTTAAGTATTTTGGTAGGTTCAGTGTTTGAAAACACTCAAGCAAAATATTTCGATTTTTGAAAACACTCTACTAGAAGACGATAAATAAATATCCAGTCAATACATACATGTATGCTTCTGCAAAAATTTAAAGTGTTTCCCCTGATATGTTGTTCTTCCTTTATAATTCCTAGATTCGAGCTGTTAAAAAAGAATTTACAATTTGTACACTGGTTTTTGGAGTTTATTAAGGTGAAGAGGACTACTTGAACAGTGCATTGAATTAGTTTTGCCATTGTTTCTTTCTACAGTTATCTGAAGTTTTTGAACAAGAAATTGACCCTGTAATGAGGTCATTGGGGTACTGCTGTGGACGAAAGGTAAAATTATGCCGCAGTTATTTAGGGCCGTACAAGTTCACTCTCCCTCCCCCCCCCCTCCCCTCTCTCTCTCTCTCCCCCTCTTTCTCTTTCTCTTTCTCTTTCTCTCTCCATTTTAACTTGATTGTGCTTATAGGAAAGTGTAAATACTTTGTTTTTTTTTTGTTTTCAGTATATATTTCACCCTCAAGTTCTGTGTTGTTATGGAAAACATCTGTGTACAATACCCAGAGATGCTTCTTACTGGACATACCAAAACAGGTTTGTATCATGCCCTACAACTGCTGCAAATGACAACAGTTCATTGATTCCTCCATGGATGACGTTTTACCAAAGTGCAATGATTGCTTACTGGTTGCCAAACAGAAGTATTTATAAGATTTGTTGAGGTAGTTTCTAAGGAAACTGGGGCTGCTGTGGAGAATTGAAACACAAGAAATTGGGATAATCAAACAAGTTGATAAAGTAATTTGTGCCACAGTAAGGTAAAAGGTAGGTGCTGACGTTTTGAGCGTTAGCCCTTCGTTACAGCAAAGGGCTAATGTTCAAAACGTCAGCACCCCCTCTTTTAACTGACTGTGGTACAATTTATTTATAAGATTGTTGAGGTATAATGCAGGGTACAATGCTAATAGTTCTTTGTGCCAGTTTCAGGTTATGAAAACATGTTCAGTACAAAAAAGGCCCCAAGTGACCACTGATCAACTTGTCAATTTTCCTTCCAATTTAGCCTGTATTTACTTGGAAACTGAAAAGAGAATTTGATACTAGATCAAAAATCACTTAGGGTTTTACTTCACACACCCCTTCAATTCCAGAGCAAAAGCTGGTTTTAGTGCTGATGATTCCAGTTTGAATTCTGACTTAATGCAGACATAAGCTTTCTTGGACCTAGTAAAAACAAACTTGTGATCTCAAGAGTCTGTGTTAAGAAGAACTGAAGCCATTGTTTCTCTTGTTTTTGCAGATATCACTATTGTGAACGATGCTTTGAAGAAATTCCAGGGGATAATGTAAACCTTGGAGATGACCCCACTTTGATGCAAAGGTATATGTTTTGGAATCTGTAAAGGACATGCACAATTCATCCATGTAAATGGTCAGACATAGTTTTGATGTCACTTATGTTTAGATAAATGGATGTAACTTGAAAAGCTGCAATTCAAGGGAGAAGGTGTTAACATGGTGAATTAAGTAGTGCCATTTACCACAGGTACATATCAAGTCGCGCAGCCAAACCACTTCATCCCAATTTACGTCAAACAACATTCATGTATCTAAACCAAAGTTTTATTAAACTATAAGTATTTGCTGTTTTACAGCTTTTTTCTCTTACAGCTTTACTTGATTTTGTGTCAAGTTTATTTCTCACTCATCCCACAAATGTTTTCTATTAAGCAAGTTAAGTTTCTATGTAAAGTAGATTACACAGAATGATTCTGTACCAGTTGTCTTTGCTACCATTAGTTCTCTGGTGATTCTGTCAGATAAACACATACCCCCTAGTGAACATTCTTTATACTTTTTTTTTAGCCATATCCCTAAGGAACAATTCCATAAGCTCAAGAATGAACATTCTTTATACTTTTTTTCTAGCCATATCCCTAAGGAACAATTCCATAAGCTCAAGAATGAACATTCTTTATACTTTTTTTCTAGCCATATCCCTAAGGAACAATTCCATAAGCTCAAGAATGAACATTCTTTATACTTTTTTCTAGCCATATCCCTAAGGAACAATTCCATAAGCTCAAGAATGATCACCTGGATATGGAGCCGTAAGTATTAAAAACAAGAAGACGCCTGAAGGCGTTTACGCGGGATGTATTGGTTTAAAATTGCTGGCGCAGTATGTTTTTTTGCTGATTGTGCGATCATGGATATGCATGGTGCAATCCAACCTGACTTGCACATGATTCGGAGTTACAGCCAATAAAAATCACATTTTTTTTCAGGACGAGCTCGGGATACGGGAAAGTTAAAAAAACAAGGCAATTTTTGACTCCCAAGACGACGAAAGGAATGCGCTACCGAATTTTATACGCTGGCTGACTACGTCATCCCGCGTAATTACACATGCAAACTGGAATCCATTTGTTAAAATAGTGATTTCTATTAATTTTTAATTTTTTTTCCAGTTGGTGGATTTATAATTAGATTATTGAATGTATCACTCTTTCAGATTTGTTGACTGTATAGACTGTGGCCGTAAGCTGCATCAGATCTGTGTCCGCCATAATGACTACATCTGGCCCCTTGGGTAAGCGAATAACTCAATATTTTACCTTCTCTCAAAAAGTTGGACACGTCTTTGTTCTTGTCTACTTTTCCTTTGTTCTTAGGGACTGTTCATTTTTTACAAGGGAGGGAGGGCTGGTGGGATTCAGGGGGGTCATGAGAAAAAAATAGGGAAAACGGGATGTCATGTGAAATATTTTAGCAATAATTTTAATGTGATGTTTTAATCCAAAATTGAATACTCTTCCTTTTGATTGGGGGGGGGGGGCATGTGAAAAATTGGCAAGCTGAGGGGGGTGGTCATGCAATTTTAAGACGGTGCTTCCCAAATCACACCAGTCACCCCTCCCTCATAAATAATGAACGGTCCCTCATCAATTGACCAATTTTGTTTCCTTTAGCTACCAATGTGATGCTTGTTTACAAAGGCGTGGAATGAAGAGAAAAGAGAACAAGTTCACTGCTAAGAGTAAGGGATTTTTGTTGTACTGTTTACCGTATTTCTCTTATGCTGAGCCTTGAATTCCCCTGGGCCTATTTCTGACAGTAGTAACGGCAATTACGGTAGAGCCAGAAAGTGTTAACGCTCTGACGAAAAGGCTGCCATGTAGATGTCAGTGAAAAAATCTGAGGAATCTATTGCCATACTACAGGCATTGAGGCAAACATACTTGCCCTAGAACACTGAGATACAGTGCATGGGCAGAAATCAGGCCAGATCCAGAATTTCAATCTGACATCTATAAGATAAGAAAAGACCCAGAGCATAAACTGCTAGGAGCGTTGAAGAAATTCCACTACCGTAGCGTAGGGATAAACAAACTGGAACTTAGAGAACTTGAGGGAAAGTATTCTTAAGAAAACCTCATTGAGCAAATGGCATTTAATACAGGATCAACCTTTACTGAGTGAGATATACAAAGAGCCTCCCATCATATTGTACAAAAGAGGAAAATCACTCAATTGCGAAGACATACTCGTAAGATTCAAACTCTAAAGGCAAAGAAACCACACTTGCAAACAGCGGGAGTCGTGTAGGCCTGTCACAAATATGTTTAAATCTGCTCTTCCATTATGCAGCCAATACCCACTTTATGACAAGGGGTAACTTACATTTAGGTATTGCATGGCAGGGGGGGGGGGTGTTCAAGTGGTTTTCATGTACTGTACATAAGTATGTTATCGTTGGTCTATTTTGACTTATTTTTCTTGTGACATAGGACTACCAACCACCAAACTGGGAGATCTCATTGAGAAACGTGTAAATAACTTCCTTATCAAAGAGAATTGTCCTGGTAATGTGACGATAAGGGTGGTATCCTCCTGTGACAAGCAAGTAGATGTAAAACCTGGGATGAAATCAAGGTTTGTTTGCTGTGAACTCTGTGAAATTAAATGAAAGCATTCTGGTGTTTACCAGTGAAATATTGTGTAGGCTAGCTTCTAGCTGGGGTTAATTCAGTAAACATTTTGCAGTTGTAATCTAACACTGGTGATCCCTGGTTAAACATGCCAAATCTGTATAAATTCTGGCAGCTTTTGTGTGGGTAATGTAGGAGTTTTGCAGTTGTCCTGTTACAGTCTCTATGAAACATCTGCCCCTCTTATCATGAATTTGACCCCCACCGTTCAATCCTAATTTGTTAAAACCTTCCAGAAGTGAAAGAAAGCTGTATTGCTGATTGTTGGCTATACTTTCTCAGATAACATCACTTTTGACTGTTTCTGGTTATCAGGTATGATGGCACTGGGAGCTTTCCAGAAACATTTCCGTATCGCGCAAAAGCCATGTTTGCGTTTGAGGAATTGGATGGAGCTGATGTATGCTTCTTTGGTATGCACGTTCAAGAGTATGGTTCAGAGTGCCCCCAACCAAATACTCGAAGAGTGTATATTTCATATCTGGATAGTGTTCACTTCTTTCAGCCACGTCACCTGCGTACATCAGTCTACCATGAGATCCTCATTGGATATTTGGAACATGTTGGACAACAAGGGTATCGTCTTTTATTCTGTATTACCGGTACATCTTTTCTTATTCAGCACTGAAAAAGGTGTCTTTCAGTGATGCTTTGGTATTCAGTAATAATGTTAAGCTTTGCAGTGTACAAGTAACTCCATGCTCTCTCTCTCTCTCTCTCTGGCCCAACCTTGTGATGACTGCATCACATCCAGGGTGTCGTAGCAAGAACTCAGATATGTTCCTCCCATGCGGGCCTCTTGTTCCGTCTGTAACCTTTAACCTTCCCTACTTGTTTCATCTTCGCTAATTGAGTTCTTGATCCAGGGTTCATGAATAGTCCATCGGCATTCAGCAGTATTGCAATTTGAAATGTTTGTGTTAATCTCGTTTCAGGTTTCAAATGGCCCACATCTGGGCGTGTCCTCCAAGTGAGGGAGATGATTATATTTTCCACTGTCACCCGATTGAACAGAAGATTCCTAAGCACAAGCGGCTTGTGGATTGGTACAAGAAGATGCTTGATAAGGCCCTTAGAGATTGTGTTGTCATTGAGTACAAGGTATTTTATTATTGTCAGTGATGTTGATGAGCCGAAGTGATGCCAATATAATGTTAGCCATAAGGCAATATTTTTTTTGTTGTTGAAATCATTAAATGACACACTTTGGCCATTACATTTTGATGGTCACATTTTTTTTATTGGAAAGCAAATTCGTTATCCTCATTTCACCATCACAGGGAAAGTTTATACTTGTATAAGTTCTATCTGTTCATGTGTGTCAACCATTTCGTTCTTCAGGACATTTTAAAGCAAGCAAATGACGATGGTCTTAAAACAGCCAAGGAGCTGCCCTATTTTGATGGTGATTTCTGGCCCAATGCTTTGGAGGACAGTATCAAGGAACTGGACCAAGAAGAGGAAGAGAGAAAAAGTGCTGCTGCTGCAGCTGCTGCCGAGACGGCCACTAAAGAGGTACTAAACTACATGGAAATTGTTTATACTTGTTGCGAAGACGAAAACGAAAACTATATTTCTCTGACATTTTTAGTACTACTGGAATTAGATTATTATTGACTACAAGTAACGAAAACGATGTAAGCGAAGCGAGAGAGAAAACAGACTATATGAAAAGCAAAATTATGCTATATTTTATTCAAGTTTAGGAAATATCCCAACGAAAATATTTGCGCTAATTTGTTTAATAATAGTGTTTCTATATCTCTATAGAAACACAAAAAAGTTTTCGTAGGTTAAAGAAATAGAAAACATTTTCTTCGCGTTTCTATCGAGTCATAGAAACACGAGTGGAAGTTCGAGAGAACGAGAAATGCTCTGGGAACACGATCCGATAGGCGAGTGTGTCCACAGCTTTGTCGAGTTCTCGCAAACTTTCTCGAGTTAAACTTTCACGAGTTTATTTCTTAAACAATTGCCAAAAGTCTGTGGGATCAATTAACGATCTAGCACCTCATTGTTTCTACGGAGGTGCAATGTTTCTCATATTTTTTTTCTCTTGCAAACAATACACTTTTCAAAGGATAGTCATTATTGCGTTTGAGAAGTTGCTTAATAGTGCAATGTTTCTTTGCAGGGTACCCCAGGCAGCAAGAACAAAGGCAACAATAAACGGAGCAACAATAAGAAGGGGACAAAAAGCAAGGCTAGCAACCGTAAGAACCCCAAGAAGACGAATGGTCCTATTATGGGTCTGTGTGATCTGTCCCAAAGACTCTACAGCACGATGGAGAAGCATAGAGAGGTGAGATTCCGCACCTCCCTCCTTGTAATAATAATAATAATAATAATAATAATAATAATAATAATAATGGTGATGATAATAATAATAATAATGGTGATAATAATAATAATAATAATAGTAATGATAATAATAATGATAATGATAATAATAATAGTAATCGAGCATTTACCCAGGATAACCCTTCCGTGCAAAGTATTGTTATCAGCTAAGAATTAAAAACTATAAACCGTTAAAGTTACAATGGAAATTACAAGTAATAATCGTCCAAGGCTTTATTAAGTAAAACTGTAGAACTAATTTAACGTAAAGGCAATGAGTTCAAAATCGAGGCACCTAAAAAATAAAAACTGCGGCTCGCAAAATCCAGTCTGACCTTTGGTAGTTTTGCTATTTTCCTATTGTTTCTACTGGTTAAAGCGTTAATATATAGATTTAGCCAAGCCTAAAAGCGGGGCTCCCGTTAGTACTTTCATTTCACTTTAAACTGTAAAAGCATTCTAAAATATTGCGAAGGAATTCACAAACGTTTTTAACTATAGTTAAGTGTCGAGGTCGTTTAACTTGCTATGATTTTTGTCTAAACTTTCGTCTGCCATAAGTACGGTCTTTCTACCTACAAAGTCATGGAGTATATTCTACAAAAAACACAAATTATCAATGTACTGTATTCTATTCCTGATGAAATTAACCATTCTATTTGCGTAAATGTATTTAAAAGATTTGTACACGCTACTGGGAAATGCAGGGCACAACTCTTGTCATTTTCGTGTTAAAACGAACACCTCGGTAAAATAAATGTTTACTCCAAGCAGGGTGGAAAGAAAATTAATTTTACAGATTGCCCTTCGGGCAAGCTGTAACCAACATCTACCAGCCCGAAAAACATTTTTCACGAGAATGAAAAAATAATTATTAATTATTCTTTTCTTAATTACATTGTAAGTTTAAAAAATTACTGCCTTCATTTATTCACTACAATCAGCTGTAGTTACTTAACATAAGAAATAAATAACCGTAAAAGTGTGATCTATAATTAGACCTGGTCCAACGCAACACGTGAATGACTAACATACATTTGAGACATTTTACAATTTAGAAGAACATTTTTTACGAAAACAACGGCGTTGAAACCAAAGTTCTCAATCGACACACTAAATGACAACGTCGACAACGCGAAAAGCTGCCAGTGAAAGCGCTACATTCTGCAATTTGCCGCCAAGAGAAAATTCCCGCGGGAGTATTTCTTAGCCGTCGACAGGGGAGATGTTTATATGATTAAAGGACATAAAAATTTGAAATCTTTCATCAGTTTGCTTCTCATTCAAAAGTAGTGCATTCAGAAGATCATTTTTCTGAAGAAGGTTTGTTTAGAAGTCGGTTTTCCAAGTCAAGTGTCAAGTTTAGGGGAAAGTGGAAAGTGCGAGTGCTGAGTCACGCATCAGTGAGCAATATTATGCAGACAAAACTTATGCAAATTTTGGTCCATTGCATGGAGTCTTTCCACTTCTCGGCTTTCTTCGCTAAAATTTTGTCTGTTTTCCACAGCACGAAGTCTTTCCGCTTCTCGGCATTCTTCGCTACAATTTTGTCTGTTTTCCACAGCACGGAATCTTTCCGCTTCTCGGCGTTCTTCGTTAACATTTTGTCTATTTTCTCGAGCCCGGACTCTTTCTGCTTGTCGGCGTTCTTCGCTATAATTTCGTCTCCTTTCTCTTTCCCGAGCGCGCCTTCTTTGGCGATCTACTTCGCTCATTCTTTGTCAGTTAATTCTTGCTCTCTTTCCCGTTGTTCTTCACCTGAACCCTGTGTTCTGCAAATTATATTTTCTCTGCTATTGTTTGTTGACATAGCAATAGAAATTGTTTCGTTTATCCTTTAGTAAAACTTTAAGAGTGTAGAGTAGTAATATTGTCTCAAAAAGACAATGAACTGAAAATTTATTTTTCAGTCGTCAACGCAATTTCCCGCCAAAAATATGCGGGCTACCAGAACAGCTTCCAAATAAATCACGTCACCTCGATGAGTTGACACATGAGCCCACAATATGGTCATGTGATGCTGGTCAGTGGCTATCCCGTTTTGACAGCTGTCAATTGACCATATTGTGAATGTCCAATATAAAAGATGTGGATTTGCCAAGACAAGCCTGAGATACCCCTCCCTTCCTTTTTGATAGTCTCCCCTACCCTACCCGTACAATCTGTAGACGCGTACGTACGGACGTACGCTCGGTCAGTCACGTGACAACCAAAAGAAAAGAGGTTGACCATATTCCATGAGTATGGGGCTCTGCTCCACGCGCGCTTCGCGCGCGGGAGCCCCGCTATGATGCAATAGTCTTAAAATGAAAAGCATGCAGTTCCATTGAGGCAGTCGAATACAAAGCAGCAGGCTCTTTTTCGTAAAAGGTTGTCAGTTGTTAAAAATCGAAGATCACAGTTCTGGGAACTGCTTTGTACACTTTCCCCATGTGGCGATGAGCCCTGAAGCATTGTTTACATTCTGGGGCCGGTTATTCGAAGGGCGATTAGCGTTAAGCCAGGGTTCATTTTTAACCCGGGTTTCTTTTCCTCATGTCAAAAAGCTTTTTCTCCGATAACTTTCTCTGTTTATTTTAGAGCATACAATCATCGAATTGTATTCAAAAACGAGAACCACTACGTGGAACTTACCGGGGCCCAGTGGAACACGGGATTGCATAGATATAGTTAAGCTCTCGCACCTCCCACGATGAAAGATTCACTCAATGTAAATAGCTTTGATAAGTCGCTCTTATTCTCGATAAGTTTCACGATAGAAGGTTCACTCTTAAGTGATCGCTCGTAAATTTGTCTCTCCAAATATTCACTCTTAAATTTTCGCTCATAAACTAGTGCATCGTAAAGGTTGGGGAACAAAAAGCTATAATCTTTCTCTTGACTGTCCTCCATGCCTCGTGCTTTTCAAAATGGCGGATAAGATTTCAATGAGCCAGCGAGCAAAAGTAGCGAGCCAACGATATATCTCAGTCAGCGATATAGCCCTAACAATGTAACGTTGAAAAAACGACAGAAACCATCTGCATTTTATGACCGGTGCCAGGCTTCGGCTGGGCCCCGGTAATAAGTAAACTGGACGTGCTTTTTGAGCTGTCATATCTGCATTTAAATCTCTCACTAACCCTGAGTCACCTTAACCTTGCTTCAAACAACCCGGCCCTGGGCGTTAGCTTAACAACCTTTCTCATATTATTATTATTATTATTATTATTATTATTATTATTATTATTACTATTATTATTATTATTATTATTATTATTATTATTATTATTATTATTATTATATTTTTTTTTTCTCATCTCAGGTGTTCTTTGTGATCCGATTGAATGCCCGCAAGACGCCAGATACCTCTGATCCAGATGGCCTAATGAACTGTGACATTATGGACGGCCGAGACGCCTTCTTGACCTTGGCTCGTGAGAAGCACTATGAATTTTCATCGCTGCGAAGAGCCAAATTCTCGACTATGGCAATGTTGGTAGAACTTCACAACCAAGGCCAGGACCGGTTTGTGTACACTTGCAACATTTGCAAAAGATCCGTGGAAACAAGATACCACTGCAGTGAATGCGAGGTACAAACGAATTTCACAATCCCTTTTTGAGTATCTGTATCAGATGAAGTATTCATTGTTCAAGCTCTGATAAGCCACCCCCTCTAATTAGTGCGCTGTCACGTGCATCGAGCTTCCTATAAGCCCCCTCTATATTAGGACGCTATCGTAAGTCGCTGGAAATTAATAAGCTCACCTCGGTAATTAGCTAGTTATTTATCGGCATGTTTTCTCTGATACAGGAGCTCGGTTTTGCTTGCGTAACATACTCTACCTGATTCTTTAAAGCACCATTCAACTCAAAGATTTACATTACTGTCACTTTTTATGTAACCCGTGGCTTTCTTGAGTGTTTTCTTATCTAGTTCCAAGAAAAAAGAAGTGAGATATAAAAACCGAAGCCTGTTTTATCCGAGACACATCACGTACAAAATATGTTTCGAATTCACCGTATAATTGCAAAGAAGTCAACTTACCAAGTTTGCTTGATAATTGCTTGAAATAGCTCTTCCAAACTGACATCGGGTATCCATTATTAACTTCAGGACTACGACTTATGTGTTCCGTGCTACAACGAGAAAGGACACGAACACAAGATGGAGAAGTTAGGTCTGGACTTGGATCTAGACCAACAGCAAGCAAAGGATGGTGATCAAGAACGACCCCAGCTCAGCGCACAGGAGGAACGGCGGTTGAAGATCCAGCGTTGCATCCAGAGCCTGGTGCACTCAACACATTGCAGAGAAGTTAAATGCGGCCTTCCAAGCTGTGCTAAGATGAAGCGCGTTGTGGAGCACACAAGAACATGTAAGCGTAAGACTGGTGGTGGTTGTCGCATTTGCCAGGAACTCGTTCACTTGTGTTGTTACCACGCCAAGCATTGCATGGAGAGAGAGTGTGTAGTTCCCTTCTGTCGGCACATTAAACTTAAACTTCGACAGCAGCAAACACAACAGAGATTTGCACAGAAACAGACTCTTCGTCGTCGTGTGGCCACTATGCAACGACAAGGTATGCAGCCTCCTCCACAGATGCCTGGTCAACAGTTGCCACAGACCATGGCTGGTCCTGCAACTATGGGGCAAGCTCTTCCAGGGCTTCAGGCTAGTCAACAACCACCGCCCTACCAGCAACCTGTAATGCCCCAGAAACCTGTCATGAGTGGCCCGCCACCACGTGCTGTTGAGGCAGCTCAGCAAATAGCTCAGGTTGCAAACAGACAAGCCGTGGGTGTGAATGTGGCAATGGGGATGCAACCTCGCAACATCCCCCATCCCCAGCAAGGTTATCCACAACAACCACCACCGAACATGGGATCACCTACTGCCGCCATGCCACCGCCGGCATCAGCAATGATGAGGCAGCCAAATCCTGCCCTTCTTCAGCAAAACATGGCACAGAATATGTCCCAAGGCATGCCTCAGAACATGCAACAAACAATGCAGGTAACAGCTGGGGCACCAGTTCAATCAACTAGGCCAAACATGAATCCAGCACTTGAATTATGGCACCAGAAACAAACTCAACAGATGGGCCATTCGAATCCCATGATGCCTGGTGGGCAGCAATTCCCTCAGATGCAAGGGCAACAAGGGGTACCCAATGTCGGTCCAACGCAGAACCACATGCGAGCCAATGTTCCTATTCATCCTGTAAACCAGTTGTTGCAAGCCCTCAAGTCTCCAAATTCAAACAGTCCTCGTCAACAGGCTAAAGTTTTTAGTATATTGAAACAACACCCTGACCTCATGGCGGCAGTTATGAAGCACCAGCAATTTGCTCGGCAGCAGCAGCAGCAGCAGCAACAACAGCAGCAACAGCAACATCAGCAACAACAGCAACAGTCTATGGCGCAGGGGATGCCGCAAGGCATGGCACAAGCCATGCAGCAGAGTATGCAGCAAGGTATGCAACAGAATCTGCAGTCTGGTATGCAGCCTGGTATGCAGCAGAACATGCAGCATAGCTTGCAAGCAGGATTGCTGCATCAAGGGATGCAGAACACTGTTCCTCAAGCTATGCAGCAAGGGATGCAGACTTCCATGCAACAAATGCAGAATGCTTCACAACCCGTCTCTCAGCAACAATGGATCAGGTTTCTACAACAGCAACAGCAGCAGCAGCAGCAGCAACAACAACAGCAGCAGCAGCAACAGCAGCAACAGAACATGTTTCAGCAACCTCAGTTACCTTCGTTTTCACAAATGAATACAATAAGGAGAAGCCAGCCCCAAAATCAAATGACCAATTCACAAGTGGCGATGATGCATCCCCACAATGGCCAAACACAGCCGTCGTTACCTCAGCACTATCAAGCCAAACAGCCAGCGCAATTTCAAACTCATCTGATGTCACCACAATCAGCAAACCCTATGTCACCGCAGCAGGTTGGACATCCCTCGCAATCCCCCCGACCAGTCATGTCACCACAACCCCACCAAGCAGTTTCATCGCCACGCCAACAACCCACCATGTCTCCCCATCCACAACAAACGTCGCTTACATCACCTCACCCAACACCTTCTCCACAACCCCAACTAATGGACACCCTCTTCACACACAACTCTCGAATGACGTTAACGCCGCTTCAGGCTCCGACGGATCCGGACCTATCAATGGGACAGGAGGACTCCCCGCTCACGCCACAGGATCAGTTGACAAAATATGTCGAGAATTTATAAAAAAAAAGAAGAAAACAAAACGAATTTTAAGTAAGAAGAAAGAAGAAATGTACTTTATGGGACAAACTTTATATGTAGTTTTATCGCCACGATAATCAAGATGATGAAATTTTCTACCATTCATACTATTATTATATAATTAATTTGTATAGCTGTTGAGCTGGCGACGGTCAGTAGACGAGAGCTCAAACCTCAACAGACCCAAAGAGCGCTCCATGGAATTTTAGTTTTAAAGTTTTTTTGAACGTCTCCAGTCAGAGGGCACTGTACAAAGCGCACATTCCTACAATGCATATATATTTGTCCAAACGTGCTTGTGTACCAAATAAATGTGTGCACTTTTCACATTTTGTGTGCTCTTTAGCCATGTCTTATCATTTGTAAATGAAATTAAAGCCCTTGTTTCAAATGGTCGGTCGCTACTTTCTTTGTGTATGAGAAACTGAACGAAGACAAAATAATTACTTGAAAAGGTATACTGAAAATGTGCTTAGTAATTTCAACAAGGAGTTTGTGCACGCCAACAAATCTTGTTCACATGATAGACGGACGAACTAATGTATAAGGCCCCTTACACACGTATCCGTTTTCAACTGAAATGCGGCTTCCGTCCACACGTATCCGATGAAAATGGTGACTGAAAACGGAATTTTTCAAATACGCTCTACAGAGTGGGAGTTTTTGAAAATGTTGACGTCACATCAGTTCCAATCCACTCCGCGTAATATAAGCTTATTCAAGATGGCGAACAAGCGCTTGACTTTCTTGTCTATGCTGAAGATTCAGCTTTGCTTGTTCTTCAAGCTGACTATTCCATAAGGCGGCAGAATATTATTAGGATACTTTCAATAGCAATGTGGAGGCACAGTAGTGTAGTGGTTAGCGTGTCGGACTTCCGAGCAGAAGGTTTGGAGTTCGAGCCCTGGTGCTGGCACTGTGTTGTTTCCTTGGGCAAGAAACTTTACTCCACACTGTCTCTCTTTACCCTAGCCTCCTGCGCAGACGTCCTTAGGGCGTTTCTCCCCCACGGACCTAAGGACGTCTGCGCAGGAGGCTATCTTTACCCAGGTGTATAAATGGGTACCGGCGATACACTGCTGGGGGTAACCCTGCGATTGACTAGGATCCCATCCAGGAGGGAGTAATAATACTCCCAGGTGCTTCATGCTATTGAAACCGGGATAAGCTCCGGCCGTGTGGGCCTTAAGTCCCGTGTGCGCCTTTATACTTAAAATAACGGTGCCAAGAGGCTGAAGGTTGAAACGACGTGGTGGCTGCAAGCAAGACCTCGACGACTTCTGCGATTTTGAAGGACGCCAGCACAGTATAAACTCACGCCAAAGAAAATCAAAGATGGCACCAAGTTATCATTTCCCGGGCTCATAATAGCGAATACTCATGCGTCAAGCATGCGCAGTTAAGTCATCGTTTAAAAGTTATCGTTTTCAAGTCGATTTATCATATACTTGTGGACGGGTGAAAACGCTGCGGAAACGCAACGTGTGGACGCGAATTTTCTTGAAAGCGCAGAAAAAAAGTTGCGTTTTTAAACGAATACAAATTGTCATTTTTCACCCATACCGATTACATTATGCGGTAGATTTAAGATATATGACAATCGAATCGATAAATTTAATGAGCTTGGAACGTAAAGAATATGTTAGAGTATCTTGGGGTATTGATGGATAGTAAACTTAGCTGGAAATGCCACATTAGTCATGTTGCATCAAAGATCAGTAACGATATCGGTATAATATATATACATGTTGCATCAAAGATCAGTAGCAATATCGGTATAATAGCCAGACTGAGACATTTCACTCCATTTATAACAATGCTGAACATATATAGATTATTAATTTTTCCATATCTCTCCTACGACCTTATTGCCTGGGAACAGGCTGCCAAAGCACATTTAGATAAGATTCTACTGCAACAAAAAAGAGCTTTACGACTGATAACTTTCACAAAATTTAGAGAACATGCTATTCCGTTTTTCATCCCTTCTAGTATCATGCCCATATCCATGCTTTGTTTCAAACCCTCTTCCACCTTATGATTGATGTCTATAATAAACTTGTGACATCTAAGGGACGGACCATTAGAAAAGTGATTTGGGGGGGGGGGGAATTTTCAGCTTGCAAGAATTTTTTTTCCCTCAAATTTCGAATTTTTTTTTTTTCAGGTGAACCTCTCTGCACAAATTTTTTTTTACTACGGAAAAAGTCACAATTGGACCTTCCTTCTGCATGGATTTTTTTTTACCTTCTTCTTTGCATGAATTTTTTTTGGCATTTTGCCTTGCATGAATTTTTTTTGTTTTTTTCCCCACCCCCCACCCCCCATCACTTTTCTAATGGTCCGTCCCTAATATTGCTGATTTGTTTACCCCTACTCAACACATTCATTCAACACTCGTTCCTGGTCCTCTAGTAACTTTTACATAAACTATTCGCGACTAAACCATGATAAGAATTCGTTCTTTATTATTGGCGCTAAAATTTGGAACAGTATACCAGGTGATGTGAGAGAAACGTGGGCGCTATCCTGTCTTTCACGCGGGCGCTTTCCTGTCTCGCCCCATTCCCTTGTCGTTTCTTTCCCTAATTTGCATAACAACAAGGGAACTTTTCCTGTTGCGCAGATTTCAGGAACAAAAACAGACTACTCGTAGTCTATGTCGATGTATATACCTTTATATTTAATGAAATGAAAAGAATGAAACCAATTTTTATCTGTAAGTGCTTGTGGCTTCATTTACTATTACAACTGACTTGTTTTTCTAGTCTTAAATAAATCAATTACTATAACTAACTGTCAACTTATCAGTTTGTTAATAATCTTTATTTGGTGTAAATTACACTTGTTCATACTACCTGCCTCGATCAGCTGTGCTACACGCAGGTGGTCTGCATTTTTGTAACTGTATTTTTTGAATGATAATTAAAGAAAGTTTAGAATACGGATACGTGTGGACGGAGCCTAGGGGACTGTTCGTTATTTATGGCTAGGGGGATCTGGGTGATTTTTTAACCAGCTTAAGCAGATTAAATATATACCCCTTCCCGAAAGTGCGTGTATCCAAAAATTACCCCCACCCCCCTTCACCTTCCCAGTTTATGCCACTGGCCCAAAACAAAGCTCAATTTAATAGATCTGCAAAACGGCAGCAAAAGGGTTGAAACAACAGATTCTAAAAGTTTACCCCCCTCAATTCCACTGTATTTAAAAAACACCCTCAGCTCATTTCCCTTGATTTTGAACGTTTTACACCCCCCCCCCCCCCCCCACTCTAAACACCAACCTCCCCAGCCATAAATAACGAGCAGTCTCCAAGTGGGGAGAATACTACACAATACGGGAACTGGAACCTAAACCTAAGTTACCTAGTTTGCAGTTCGAGGCTAGTTGGAAAAATAGGATCGACCCTTCTACTTCCCCTCAAGCTAGCACCAAGGCAACTTGTACCGAGAAAATATGGGACGGACCATTAGAAAAGTGATGGGGGGGGGGGGGGGTGGGGAAAAAAATTCATGCAAGGGAAAATGCCAAGAAAAAAAAATCATGCAAAGGAAGGTCCAATGGTGATTTTTTCACACGTAGTAAAAAAAATTCGTGCAGAGGGGTTCACCTGAAAACAAAATTCCTGCACAAGCAGTCCCCTCCCTTCACTATTCTAATTCTCCGTCCCTAAAGAGAACTAAACGCTCTTAGAGCGCAACCTCGTGCCTAGTCAGTATCGGCCTAGGTAGCCGTGGCTAGCAAAACCAAGAAGTATCGTAACAGAGAGAACCTAATGGAAGAGACCAATATAAATAACAGTATATCTAAAGTTACTTCAACCTATAAACAAACCACCCGTTCCGAAACTGACGCACGACTTCGTTTAGTGTGGGTCTACCGCCAACAGCGAGTGCATTTGTTTGTACTTTGGGCGTCCCAAAGGCAAAGCGTCTTGTCATGGTCATCGATGAAGAGAGGTCGACCTGGCAATTTCTCACAGACACTGCTCTTCCAACTTCGTTTCCAGGGCTTTTCCTAACGAATAGCCCAATTCCCAGTTGCTGCATGTGTCAGCTTCAAAGCGAGTCCTGGTGCACAACCATTGAGATGGAAATGAATTGCGTATTCTAATGCAAATCAAGCTCATTTCCCTTTTGATAGTTGAGCACCAAGACTCACTTCCAAACCGAGTCAAACAGCAACTCGGAAATGGCCCATTAATATCAAACTATGAACATTGGCTACAGTAAGGATAACAGCGAGGCACATGCAATTTGTGTGAACAATGAGGAAATCAAAACAGTAGAAAGTCTCAATCTCCTGGGTGTCACAATTGACTCCAAACTCAGTTTCACTGATCATATAAGCTCAATTTGTAAGAAGGCAAGTCAAAGGATCGGCGTTATCATGAGACTCAGAAACTTAATTCCAACAAAGGCTAAGCTAGTTCTATTTAAATCAGCAGTCTTACCGTACCTTACATACTGTCATTTAGTTTGGCAATTTTTTAGATCTAGTGACGCGCGAAAGCTAGAAAGGCTGCAAGAAAGAGGATTGAGGGCGGTTTATAGAGACAAGCTTTCAAGCTATTCACAATTACTCAAAAGAGCTGAGTTACCAACACTCATGAACAGGCGCTTGCAGGATATTTGCATCCTAATGTACAGAGTGAGGCACAGGTTATGTCCTACTTATATTTGTAATATTTTTAATAATCATAACTCTTCTTACTTTTTAAAACAGTCAGATTTTTCCACCCCAAGTTTTAATACCGTTACATATGGTAAACATTTTTTACGATATCTAGGGCCTAAATTGTGGGGAAAATTATCCCCAGACGTAAGATCAGCCAAAACGTTAAATATTTTTAGGAAACAGATACGTAAATATGATATTAGTCTGCTCATAGATGATGGCTGCAAGGGTTGTTCCCTGTGCTCCTCATAATTATTTTATACAGTTTTAAGTATTTTTAATTCTCTTTTACATATTTTCAATATCTGATTATCATAAATATATTTTATATAGGTTTAAGTATCTTAAACTCTCTTTTTACATATTATTATATTTGTTAATTGTGTCCCCAAACTAGTATGGGATTTTCCCAGGCTATGTGGCCTTGACACATTAATAAAGTTTATTGATTGATTATTGATTGATTGATTGGCGAAATGTAGACTGAGCCATTTCAATGTTTAAAGTAAGTGTCACATGTCGCTGTTATAACAATGACAACGCCAGCGTTGCGTCTGGGAACTGAGTGAAATTTAACAGCAACACCTTCCAAAAAGAAAGGCACTAAGAGTTTATGGAGAAAAGGAAAAAACCATGAAGCTTGTTTTAAAATTATCCCCTGAAAGTGTATTTTCAGAAGCACAGTCTTATTCGTTTTCTTGCTTCATTGCGTTTTCTGGTAGCTGCCCCAAGTAACTTTTTGTTTATCACTCATGGTGAACTTCAGTGTTGTTTTCTTTATCCTTTACGTTTGGGTAATAAAATTCGCTTTTGCTGTGATAACTTTCGTCAGAATCCATCGTTTTTTTGTCAAAAAGTTCAACAATGCTACTGTTCTAAAGCAACAAGGGGCAAAAAAACGATTAAAACTAATTATAACTTTGCTCATTAAATTCGCAGCTTCACCCTTTGCTTAGCCTAATTGGTTACCGTGATCATGGTGAAGAGATAAATTCTGCCCGCATCCCAAAGTCAATCAGATTGCTGGATTCTCAGGATACTGCCCGCTCACGATCAAGGAAAAAATAAATTGTCATATATGTCTCGTTTATTCTTGTATAATCCTAATTACTGAAAACTGAACTACGGATATCAGATTTCCCGTATTTTCATTGGCTCACCGAACACAGGCTATCAGTTCATATACTTGCTGTACTTAATATGGTCAAGCAATGCGTCAGCAATAAAGCGAGCTCAAAACATTTTTGCAGCTGTGAGAAAAAAATGGCCGACAAAAGCCGTTTTGGACCGGATTAGACCGACGCAGATTTCTATGCTTTAGTCCACAATACAACCCCCGGGAACACCATGGAGTTTTTAATAAAACAATTATTCTACTCGGGCTTGCTGGATATAAATGATTTACCAACTCGGCTTGTTATCTACCACTTCATATCCAGCGCGCCCTCGTAGAATAATAGTTATACTTCGGGTTTAGAACCCCATTATAATTATTGATTTGCCCGTCATATTTTTAAAATTTCCGGGACAGTTGGTAAACCCCTCATCCCCGATGTTCTGGGGTCGGTTGTTCGAAGGTCGATTAGCGCTAATCCAGAGTTAAATTTTAACCCGGGTTTCTTTTCCTCTTGTCGAAGAGAATTATATCCCATAACTTTCTCTTTTTCAGAGTATGCAATCATCAAATTGTGTTGAATGTGCATTATAAGCTCTCATATCTGCAATTAAATTTCGCACTAATTGTAGCAATTAAATTTCGTACTAACCCAGAGTTACCGTAACTCTGCTTTGAGCAACCCGGTCCTGGGGTTTTTCCCAACAACGGGTCAGTGTTTGAGCATCCGAACTAATAATGGGTAGGTTGTAGGTTCGACCCCTGAAAAAGAGCATCCCGATGTTCCTCAAGTATCGCAGAGTCAAAATCGAAAAATAAATCTGTTCAGTTTACTCACCGTGTTTATCATGTGACATCTCTCTCAGCCGATTTCAGAGTACAATTTTAAACCATATATTGGCATATTGCGGAAAAAAGACTTTATTTTGCTTTTCAAGTTATTTTGAGAGTTCTTGAAAAAAACGAATCACAGTAGTAAATTATGCAAGAACTTTATTTTTTCTTTAGTCTACAGCTTGTTTTTCCCAGAAATCAAGTTTCTGTGAAATCACATTTAAAGACGCTTATTTCATGGAGTGCATGTAGGAGCCTCCATGCTGACGTTTCCGTGGAGATGAGCTGGCTTTACTTGACTCCACTCCAAGTAGTCACCTTCAGGGTGAAAACAACTTTCGGACATTTCGGAGATCTCCTCCGATGACTTCACACTGCTCCACACATTTACGCCATACATTTTCCCGAGGAAGCTCTGTTCCTGCTCAAACCCACCTCCATACTCGTCCTGATCCTGGCCAAGGATCACAATACCACCACTTTTGATCACATGACCTGTGTATGTAATTACACATAGTGAGACATATCCGGGTGACAGAAGATCTGTTTAGTGCAGATTCGCAAGTGAATATATGAAACACCATATATTTGAACTGCGGAGTAATATGCAATGACATTGATTGATCATCGCAGTTATGTACATGACTTAAGCAGCTGTGAAATTAAAGCCTGAAAAAAAATTTAGGCCTGAACGTGATTCGAACCCATGACCTCTGCGATACCGGTGCTTTTTTTTTTTTTTTTTTTTTTTTTTAAATTAAAATTTCACAGCTGCGTAAGTTGTGTACATAACTGAGATGATCAATCAATGTCATTGCTTAGTGCAGATTGTTAAGTTGTTTTATCAACTGTGACATTTTGCTTAAAACCTTGCATAAGTACAGTTCTAAGATATGAAGATAAAAAATTGCCAGACTGATAACTTCCCTAACTGAGACAAAAAGTGTAGGCTGAGTAAAAACCTTGCTACCGGTAATTGTGGAAATTGACATGAAAGAAAATTGCATAAGATCTTGGTCCTATAAATATTTTTCCCGCACTGCTAAATTCATGAAATTTCATTTATGTCTAAACGTCCATGAAAGTTGTGGATTAAATCAGTTAATACGGTGCAGAAGGCAGTATTGGAAATGGCTTATTGACAAGCACAAGTACCAATTTGAAAGTCATCTCCACTATCAAAGAGTTCCCCGTCCATGTAGAGGTTCCAAGAGCCGGCAATGTTTTCCCACGTCACACAGATATCATGCCATTCACCATCATTGGCAGCCAACTCTATCGTTCTGTAAAAGTTAAAGATTAATTAAATAAAGTGATAAAAGAAGAAGGCAGTAAATTTTTGACGTTTTCAAAAAGTTACACCATTAAAATAAAGTCGTATCATAGCTTCGTCACATTTATCAACAAACAGAAGGATCACGTAATGTTTCTTTTTCCCATTTCCATTACCACTTTGCATCATCTCGCCCGTTTGCCATGTCATTGCGACAGGGTTTAAACTGCCTTGAAGAGGCAATTAAACTAAACAGGTTCACTCGTGCTTAGCTCGGGACTGTGCGCAAATTGAGGGGTCAATTTTTTAAAACTTGTTTTGTTAAACTACTCGTAAACGCATCTTGTCACCATAGCCAGGGCTTTAATATACAAAACCTATAAGTATAGACGACTGGCCAAGTCCTTTAAATTCTTTTGCATTTGTGTTAATTAGGGACAGACCATTAGAAAAGTGATGGGGGGGGGGGGGGAATTTTCAGCTTGCACGAATTTTTTTTTTCGCTCACTGCTTGTGCAGGAATTTTTTTTCAGGTGAACCCTTCTGCATGAATTGTTTTACTAAGTGTAAAAAAGTCACAATTGGACATTCCTTCTGCATGACTTTTTTTTGGCATTTTGCCTTGCATTATTTTTTTTTTGTTTTTTTCCCCACCCCCACCCCCCGGCACTTTTTTTATGGTCCGTCCCTTAGACCTACTGCCCTCAAAAAGTTCTTTCGAAATTTGCTCGTCGTAGCGAGTCTAAAAAAAAAAACAGAATGATAGCAGAGCGCGTGCGGAGCACCATAGCTAAGAAAATATGGTAAGTCATCGATGCGAGAAATTTTGGTTTTATAGCTATGACGTCATCGACTGTCCGTACGTCCAGTGCTCCATGTATGCCAATGTGACCAATATCGCGCTAGCCATGTTTTGGTCAATTGACACCTGTCAAAACAAGGTATCCGCTGACCAGCATCACGTGACCATATCGCTGGCTTAAGTTTAAAGCTCATCGACGTCAGCTATTTTATTTTTAAGTTGCCCGCTGACCAGGTACTGGTATTGGATCGCAGGGTCAATGCAGGTTAACTCACCTTAACATTAACGAGGCTTCATTTTTCGCGCGCTTTCTGTGGCTCGACGCGGCTGCACGGTCATATTACATCAATTAAAGCTCTTAAAAGTCAATACGCTTCGTGATTCATGCAATATCGGTTTCTCGCGTGAAATTTTACCGTGGAATTCACTAGTTAGGCATTGAATTTTTCTATAGAAGAAAGGGAAGAAAATGATTCAATTAAGCAGTAACCGGAAACACCAAAGTACAGACAATTCCAAAACCTGTTAGACCCTTTTATTTTTCCTAACCCTACAGGCAGTAAGAATAAATAACCAGGGATCTCCGCTTTTAAGCTTGACTAAATCTATATATTATTTTAATTGGCCGCCATAAAAAAGATGTATGCGAATCACCAAGTTGTTATAATGCTAACAGCGTTTACACTTGTAAAAACCTTTGTTTTCTGTTATTGTACTACTCCAATGAACTTGAGAAGGGTGGCCTAGATGCCAAATAATTCGTGCTGCTCAAAAGAACAACATTAAAGAAGTAGCTAGTTTGCTTAAGTTTTATACTTTGGTATGCCAAACTAAATTTCTTTAATGGTTTGTCAATGACACGCACCAACCTCTGTTATCGTTAGTACTTACACTTTTTGTCCACCAATCAGAATCTTGAACCGTGAGTAGTCGGTCAACAAAAGTTCGTTGTCTTCATCAGGAAGTGAGTAACTAAACAGCGTCCCGTCATCCGACTGGTCAGCAACGTTGATCCACATGCAAAGGGTAAACTCAGTCAATGCTGGAGCTGAACTCGACAAATTAAAGCTGACATAATTTTCCACTAACTTTTCCGGATATAAAAGCTGGAAATTGGCATTTGGTGGAACTGGAAGATACCAAACAAACAAAAAAAAGCTCGATATCGTTTTTTAAGTAAGACATATATGTTATTTACCGGGCGGGAGGTCCGTATGGGAAAAAACTGTGCCCTTGGTCTTGAGTACGGCCGGAGGCCGAAGGCCAAGGGCCGTACTCAAGACCAAGGGCACAGTTTTTTCCCATACGGACCGAACTAGACCGGTAAATAACTTATTTATTTTTTCTGTTTGTTTGCTTTTTTTTTTCAATAGCGCGGATAAAAATCCGGACCGTGGTCCGTATCGTAAAAAGCTGGACCGGTTACCAGCGCGCGATTAGCCAATCAAATTCGAGGATTTGGGATTCCGGCCCGCTGAGATGCTTGAGAAAAAAATAAATGTAACTTCTTCCACTGATTTGGCTAGCAACTTCAATAATTATCTGGGAGCCTTTTCGGTTATTCTCATCGTGTGGGGTTATGTATTTTTCTATGCACCCCTTGTCAACGCAAGCAAAGAAAATTGTGGCCATGACCATAATGCATACCCTCAGACACTTTGTCTTTCTTCAAAGAATCCCTTTTTTACCACATTATGACAAAACATTAAGCATTTTTTATTTACACTTTAGACCATGCACAATATTGTTGTCAACTTTTTTCTGGCATATCTGTAATTTTTCCACCTAAAAATATGCGTTTATTCCGATTTGGGGTCATCAGCATTGCAGCTCAGAATGGAGGAGTCAGCGGTCATTTTTGCAGGTTACGACGTAAGATATGGGGAAGACATGCGAGAGCGCCCCATATGGAAGCAATGTTTTTGACTGATGAATATTGAGTCCGCGAGGAAACGGCAAAAAACGAAGAAAATATCCACAGCAGCACTTGTTTCTGTCCATTACGAAATCTTTGTTCCCCACATCATTCGTCACAGCAGGGTGCTGATTTAGTTTTTGAGCCCGCACTGAAAAGGCAGAAACAGAAAAAAAAAAACAGAAAAGGAGAAGAAATAACCCCACAGACGTAACTTTACTGATGTTAGGTTTTCCAAAAACAACGTTGGAAAAATTGCTCATTTTGGCCTTCAGTTCTACTTTAAAGTGCTACTGTGATAAAAAAAAAATCACTTCCTTTTTTCCTTTAGATTTTGAAAGTTTGTTGGTTAAAACTTGACTGGTAAAATTAAATTAAATTTAATTTAAAATTAAAAAGAGAGAATGAAAATGAAGCCTCGTGTCCGGATCGACTTTATCAATTCTATTTCATGATGTTGCCGTTTTTCGAGCTCGGCAAACCCCCTTTCCTTCTTGAGCGAAGTCTAAATTCGCTACACTCTGGGCCCAGAAAAAAACTGGGCTATACCCAGCGGGATATGCTTGGCGCCTCAAACGCCAGACAACGCTTGCAAAGCCGATATTTCTGCTGAGGAAATATCTTATTTGAGGCCACGATTTGGTGGCCGTTGCTGTTATTGCGCCTAAGGTAAATCCTGTGATCTGGGATAACTTCCGTGATCTGGCGTAGTCACATACGATGATATCATAATGACACGGGATACACACCTGGAGGCGGAGGTGTTCTCATTGCCACCGCAACTGACAGACCGGCAACAAAGACAGAAAAGAGTTTTTTCCCTCCAGCCATCATTCTAAAAAGAAAACGTAATATGAGGTACCTTAATGTGAAATAAATGGTCAAACTAAGAGCATTCAAAATGTCACCAAATAGGCTCCAAGACATTGCTATCCTCACACATTTCGTGCTTTTAAAAACACTAAATATTTAACAATTGAGAGAAAAGGAAAATAGTAAACATCACTCGGCTTTGAAGGATAATGTGTGGTGGTCAGAGCAGCGTATTTTGAGCTCAAAACTGCGTACAGAGGTTGAATGATTAGAGCGATTTAGGAGTCCTGGCTAGGAATAGAGAATCAGTATTTTTATGTTATTGAGTGCGTTAACATTAGGGCCATTCATAAGGGAGAAAATAAGACGCGAACTGCTCTTATAAATGGTACAAAACATGCGTTCGCGTCTTATTTTAGACGCGACTTACATAAATTAGCTTTACACAATGCTAAATATTCATTCATGCCAAATATCATGATTATTATTTATGTTGTTATTATAATTATTACTATTATTGATTTTTAGTAGTAGTATTATTATTGGTGCTATCATATTGGTTGAAATTTGCGTGAAGTTGTTTTACCTGAAGCCTTTTAATAAGTATTTGATATTCTATCACATCTTTGCGTTAGTACGTTAAAACTCAAGATTGTCCCTGAAATGCGCAGTGTAATGGTGCCTAGAATATTTCCTTATAAGGATATGAATAAAGATGGGTGTTGGAAGACGTTTGGTGAGATGCTTGAAAGATTTTCTACTACTTGTGCACAGTGCTTTTGAAGGTGGAGTGTAGAGAATTGCCTTCCTGGAATCGTGAACATCCAACCTCCAGTCACGGTTATTGAGAAATCATGCGCAAAATACCGTTGCCAGGGAACGAGGCAAAGAGCTCGCGATTTCGTAGAGAAATTTCGTGAACAACTGACCAAATAACAAGCGAGCTGTTAAAATATTACGTATTCTAATTTAGCTAATTAAACATTTTCGCAAGGAACGTTTTTTCTTGTCAAGTCTGCTAATGTGTTAATTTATATTCCTCGTTCATACACTGAAGGGTTTAAGTCACGGTTACTGTATTTTAATATCACTGGATCCTTCAGAGTTCCTCACGTTTTGATTAAGAAACAATTTTGCTTATACTTATACCTATGCTTAATTTTCTTGTAATTAGCAAGCTTTCTGTTGCTCCTGTGTTTGATCTGGTTCAACTGGGTACAAGATCCACAAATCACTTGTTAACAACAACAGCACTCTGAGAGCGTAGACCTCCGCCAGCGCATTCGACCCCTACCGCTAGCAAGGGTACTGATGTTACTGCATCATGTCACATATGGGCAGATGCAGAATTGAAAGATGCACATTTTAGTTTTGGTTTGAAGTTGGTATGATAATTCTAGTGCGATTTATTGCGAAATAATGATTTTTTCGTTTATCCGTGACCTTGCCCTTTACCTTCGACCTAGATACCCCATCTCCGTTGGCTGAGGTAATAAAGTATCGCGAGAAATGGGAATTACGAATACGTTGAGGTATTACCTTGACTTTCATATTTAAACTCAATCATATTACTATTCGTTTGTCGCTATCTTAATTTATGGTATGAGCACCTGAGGCAACACACAAATTACGAATAAGCAAACTGATTTCAAAGAAAATAAATGCATACAAAGTATTTCTTTGCACTTAGAAAGGAACGTCCCCAACAATATTATTAAATCCTTCAAGGCACTTTAAAACTGGATATAAAAATTGTAGGATTTACGCATACATTCTTAACTTTAAGGAGACCAATCCAGCTATATTCAATTCGTTGTCCCTGCAGCGAATAGTACTAGTGTGCGATATCCAAAGGATCAAAGTCTGTGCAAAATTCTCGTAAGGATTGATAATGGCAAATTTATGTTTAAAGAAAAAGGCGGTTTAAGTTTGGGAAAGTATTCCAAAAGATTCTCTTAAACAGGGTTACGTAGTCTGCCCTCCACTACTGTATAATGACGAGTATCAACTGCAAACCGAGTAGCTTGCAGTGAGCTTTGAATTTAATTGATGTTCCTATCTTGTGCCATACATTAACCGTTCAAGTTATCAATATATGTTTTGTGGCCCTTTTTGGTTTTCGAAAAGTATTCAGCCAAAGATTGAAATCAGATACTTTGCTTTGCAAGTTTGCAAAATGCACCTACACGTTGGGAGCCACTCGTTTGCTCCTTTGGCAACGTAGCATGAATAATTCCACGAGAGATAGTGCGCGAGAAAGGGAGGAAACAAGCGCAAGAGTGAACATGTACGAGACAGGAAATGGTCATGCATACGGTGATACAAATTGTTGTTTACAAATTGTTAAAGACAGTTGCGCTTTGAAGGTCACATTTGTATTGCTTAATTCGATGCTTAACAGAGTGAACGAAGGCGAAGATAAAAGGTTTCTAATAATTGCTTTAAAATGAACACAATGTGGAATCGAATGTAGAACACAATTAAGTTTAATTCCTAATGGTTGAATGAGGTTTTCGTTTGGGTAATGGTTAACCAAGTGCACTTTATATTTATTCACTTACCTAGGAGTTTGAAGTTTTGCTTAATGAATTACCAGGGCACACAACGACCGATGTCTTAAAGTTTGTCAGAATTACCTAAAATGGTTTCCACAATGCTTTAAAAACTCGGAATTTCAGATGTGTAGAAATTTCTAGGTAGCCTTTTTGCCTCATCCGAAAGTTCTAGCAATCGTGGCGGATAAGATTAAAAACTTTACATTATGTAGTCGTCCTTTTTCCCCTTAACATTTTAGGGGACGTTTGATTCCCAAACAAACTCTGGCGAAGTAATAAATCTTCAAATTTTCTGCTATAAAATATCATAGTTGACGCTTGTTAGCGTTCTTCAATGTGGCTTCAAAATTTCTACCCACTTTTCAGACCAATCGCTCCTTTTCCAAAATAACTAGGAAATCTGTTCAGGAAAATGTCCAAAATCTTTTTGCGCCTCGAAAGTCTGCCTACCTTCCTTGCGAAGAGATATTTACCGAAATTACTTGTTGGGTGCCCTTGAAGTTCTGTTTAATTTCCAGGTACGAAAGTTGATCGAATTTTGTAAGAAAGCAGAAAAGAAAATAAATGCCGTTTGACGTACCTCTTATTCACGAAAGTTGGTTAAATTCACACACTGTAGGCTCTAACTTCAGAGATGAAAACTGATGTTGACGGAGCACCAAGGGAAGAAATGAGTAAATCGCGTGGGTGATATGATGACGTGTAACTCTGCAATTGGATGGCGTGTTGACGTAACAATAAAGAGCCATCGTGACTGAAGAATCCTTCCTCCCCATACCCCTTCTCTAGTTAGTTTCCTACCTCATCATGAACACCTATGTCCAGAAATGCACCTAATTAGATGCACGCCTAATTTGACATCCAAAACGAAGTGCTCCTTTAAGTCTATTTTTAGCTTGGAAAAAATAGAGCTGTCTATCCTTTCTTGGGAAGCAGCATTCGGGGGACACTTCATGACGTTAATTGTCGTTATTCTGAGAAAGAGGAGGAGAGCAATGGGACGGGTACTTCTTGACGCTTATTGAAATCCGCGTGCATCAAATAAGGGGCATTCCTGGGCATATCGAAACATCGGGCTCTGAAATGACTTCACTGAAAGAAATGCTACGGTGTTAAGAGAGATTACAAAAGAAGGCTTGGATAAGTTCTGCCCGCTGAATAACGCACTTTTGAGCAGAATAATGGAAAATCAATCGCACTAATAAAGAAAAAAATGAAAAGTAACTTGTGATTGATGTGATAGTTACCGAATCTTTACGAATTTGTTGGCTCTTCCTTTCTTGAACGATCTCAGAAAAATATCTACCGTTTAGACTAATAGAGCGAAGTGATATAGTAAATAAGCTTTCCATAATGCCAAATATTCATTCATGCCAAATATCATGGTTATTATTTATGTTGTTATTATAATTATTACTACTATATTAGTAGTAGTATTATTGGTGCTATCATATCTGTTGAAATTTGCGTGAAATCCCTACCATACAAGTTGTTTTACCTGAAGCCCTTTAATAAGTATTTGATATTTTATCCCATTTTTGCGTTGCTCCATTTAAACTCAAGATTGTGTCCCGCAGTGTAATGGTGCCTGGAATCATGATTTCCTTATAAGGATATGAATAAAGATGGAGTGTTGGAAGACGTTTGGTGAGATGCTTGAAAGATTTTCTACTATTTGTGCACAGCGCTTTTGAAGGTGGAGTGTAGAGAATTGCCTTCCAGGAATCGTAAACATCCAACTTCCAGTCACAGTTATTGAGAAACCATGCGCGAAATACCGTTGCCAGGGAACGAGGCAAAGAGCTCGCGATTTCGCAGAGAAATTTCGTGAACAACTGACCAAATAACAAGCGAGCTGTTAAAATATTACGTATTCTAATCTAGCTAATTAAACATTTTCGCAAGGAAAGTGTTTCTTGTCAAGTCTGCTAATGTGTTAATTTATATTCCTCGTTCATACACTGAAGGGTTTAAGTCACGGTTACTGTATTTTAATATCACTGGATCCTTCAGAGTTCCTCACGTTTTGATTAAGAAACAATTTTGCTTATACTTATACCTATGCTTAATTTTCTTGTAATTAGCAAGCTTTCTGTTGCTCCTGTGTTTGATCTGGTTCAACTGAGTACAAGATCCACAAATCACTTGTTAACAACAACAGCACTCTGAGAGCGTAGACCTCCGCCAGCGCATTCGACCCCTACCGCTAGCAAGGGTACTGATGTTACTGCATCATGTGACATATGGGCAGATGCAGAATTGAAAGATGCACATTCTAGTTTTGGTTTGAAGTTGATATGGGGATTTTTTTTTTTGTTTTTCCGTGACCTTGATCTTGACTTTTGACCTAGATACCCCAAAATTAGTTAAGAAATAGAAAACATGTACCGTGTTTCTATCGAGTTATAGAAACACGAGTGAAAGTTTGGGAGAACGAGAAATGCGGTGGGAACACGAGCCGCAGGCGAGTGTTTCCACAGCTTTTTCGAGTTCTCCCAAACTTTCACGAGTGTTTCTATAACTCGATAGAAACACGAAGAACTTGTTTTCTATTTCTTTTAGAAAACACCGCGACAAAAAAAAGAAAAGCAACTTGTTAGCTTTGATTATCAAAATGTAAATTCTCTTTACTCGCGTCATCATTACGTCAACAGCTCGTGCTAGTTCTGTGTTTCTATCGAGTTATAGAAACACGACTGAATTCTAACCAATCAGCGCGCGTATTTTCTTAGGACTGTTTTCTAAATCAGTTTTAAGTTATACCGCAGCCAATGTTTTGACCAAGTTTGGTGATGATTCGTCGAGCGATGTGGACGCTAGGCTGCTAACATACAAACAAACATACAAACAAACAAACAAACAAACAAATGCAGGTGAAAACATAACACTCGACCAACTCCGTTGGCGGAGGTAATAAAGTATCGCGAGAAATGGGAATTACGAATGAGTTGAGGTGTTACCTTGACTTTCATACTTAAACTCAATCGTATAACTATTCGTTTGTCGCTATTTTAATTAATGGTATGAGCACCTAGGGCAACACACAAATCACTAATAAGTAAACTGATTTCAAAGAAAATGAATGCATACAAAGTATTTCTTTGCACTTAGAAAGGAACTTCCCCATCAATACTTTTAACTCCTTAGCATTTTTAAACGGGATTTAAAAATTGTAGGATTTACGCATATATTCTTAACTTTAAGGAGACCAATCCAGCTATATTCAATTCGTTGTCCCTGCAGCGAATAGTTTACCATATACAAAGGATCAAAATCTGTGCAAATTTCTCGTGAAGATTGATAATGGCAAATTTATGTTTAAGGAAAAGGCGGCTTAAGTTTGGGAAAGTATTCCAAAAGATTCTCTTAAACAGTTTTACGTAGTCTTCCCTCCACTACTGTATACGAGTATCAACTGCAAACTGAGTATCTTGCAGTGAGCTTTGAATTCAAGGGATGCTCCTATCTTGTGCCATACATTAACCGTTCAAGTTATCAATATATATGTTTTGTGGTCCTTTTTGGTTTTCGAAAAGTATTCAGCCAAAGATTGAAATCAGATACTTTGCTTTGCAAGTTTGCAAAATGCACCTAAACGTTGGAAGACACTTCGCTTGCTCCTCTGGCAACGTAGCATGAATAACTCCACGAGAGAGAGTGCGCGAAAAAGGGAGAAAAGTAGCGCAAATTGTTAAACAGAGTTGCGATTTGAAGGTCACATTTGTACTTTCAATGCTTAAAAGAGTGAACGAAGGCGAAGATAAAATTCCTACCATACAAGTTGTTTTACCTGAAATGTTTGGGAACGAGTTTCGGTGCGCAAAAAAAAAAAGTTTTGAATCCCTCGGGACTTAACATGGACGCCGTGTGATTAAGGCCTGTTGTTGTGCGCTGTGTATCAAAAAGAGGGAACGAAGATAGTCAACTGTATCATCACCTGATCAAACAGAATTATGCACTTTGAATTCACTGGTCTGAAAGTGTATTTTATTTGTTTAATGTCATTATAGCAACTCTTCTTCTACTTACATCATGAAACTGAAAGTACATCACTGTACTAAAGTGATGATACTTACTTTATAATATTACATGAACTCGTCTAATACGTTTGCTCGTTAATTAAGTGTAGAACTATACCCATAAGCACTGGTATAGTTTCAAGAAGAGTTATGTGTTGTAATTACTTAGGTTTCATGAAATCCATATAGCACTATGTGTCATCTATATTAACTTACAAAAAACAGTAGATTATGATTGATTTCAGATGTGTATATGAGTAATGTAATAAGCTGGGATAACGTTAACTGATGCAGACAGTATCAACAACAGCGACAACTAGAAGGGCACTCGGTAGAGCGCATACCTCCGCCCCACCACATATGTACACCTGATATTACACTCATCTGGATCTGAGATCCGGAGTTTAATCTGGATAAATCCCAAATTTTAATCGATTGATTCTGGGTATATTTGCGACCTTTCCACCAAATTTGGTGCAAATCCGTTGATTAGTTTTTGCGTAAAACGATTAACAGACTGAGACAAACAAACAGACAGGCGTAAAAACATAACCTCCTTGGCGGAGGCAACAACAGCGATACTTCGTTTTACTGTTTGGTCTTGTGTATGGTTGTAAATGTATGCAGATAATGTAAATTAGTTCGATCATACAAGGGCAGTGCCCCCACCCTCTGAAACAACTGGGAAGCTAAACGAATCAGGGAGCCAAACAAAATAATAAAAAGTTAATACTGTAATGGCAAAACGGAGGCGTATTAAAACTCGAGAACTTTGGAGAAAAAAAAATATCCACACGAAATAAAATAGGAGTATTATTCATAGAGCAGAAGAGAACATAAGAGATCAGAAATAGCATTGTTAGTATTCCTTTATCATGCCTTCATTTAGTTCTTTCATTAACTTTCTTTTTAAATACTCCAAGTCCAGTAGATTTGTCGGATACCTTGAGAGCATCCTAAACCTTACGTTCTCTGAAATCGAACGTTACAGTAAGCTCTGCTGGAGCAGTGACGGTTGAATGAAGAGCCTTGATATCGACAGGCGTGAATTTGATCAATTTGTTTATCTAAGAATATAATTGCTTATTAAAAAAAAGCCTTTCACAAAACCGTAAAATACTCGGTAATAGCGAAATCGCGATAGTTATTATTAGTATATACGAAAACAGTGGATAGCGTTGAACGCGCGCGCTGATTTGCCACTCAGACTCCTGATATCCTTTGCTGTATATTCACCTGCGAGCAATTCGAGCGGAATTTGCGCCCGAAAATGTTGTAATCTCTGAAGGAATAAATGAATAGCCACCACTAGCCACCGACACAACTTAGATAGACAGAACGACGGACTGGTTATTTGACAATGCATATTAATTAAGTCGTTGGACAACATCGCATATTCACAGATTATACTAAAAGCCCCAAAAATGCTATCCGAGTCATTTCGTAAACGGAAGAAGTAATCCAAAGGAAGCGGTCAACGGAATATTACTGTATACTTGTGCCCTCCCCATCTGCTGTTAAGCAGCATCATGCGCATATGATGTAGCAACAGACATACATGGAACATTCCTGTGCCTACGTCATCAAGAAAATGTGCTCTAAGTGATTAGTGCTGAATTTGTGCCCTCCCCATCTGCTGAGGCATCAAGTGGTGATGAAGAACCTTCATCCATGGCATGAGAGGTCCGCTTTAAGTATCTCTTGCGCAAAAAAATAAAGTGAAAATATCTCATTGTAGCACCAATGTAACTCATCAAGCTCACGTACAGAATCACCGGAAAAGAAAACCAGGTGAGGGAGAACTGCGTGTGGAAGTAAACGAGTGTTACCATAGCAAGATTCTCAACAAGAAAAAAAAGACTGCAAAGCCACTGCATTCTTATTAACTGTCTCCGAGTGCTTTCATCGTGATCTTCAGCGTCAAAGTATAATCCTAATGACATATCATCTCTAAGCCAGTTGAGAAATGAGAAACATAGAGCCACTAAGGCTGCTTTCGATGTAAGCTTGTTGCGACGGTAATGCCAAATAGTATCAACGAGCATTAAGATCATCGAGTGCAAGCCTAGCACAAGAATAATCCACCATTGGTAGCTTACGATGAAGACGGTGATAGCCAGCAATCGGGTTGTTATCAGCAAGAATTGCGTCACTGCAAGGAGGACTTTGTTTTTCATGTCCAGAACACCAATCTCATCATCGTGCATCATTTCGTCAAGAGTTATATTCGACAGCGAGAGGCCAATGACGGACAATGGTAACGAGATGAACTGAATGAACTTGATGGGTTCCTGTTGAGAGCCTATTGCGTACAGCTGGATAATGATTTGTGGAGCTGATTCAAGAAGACCCTCAAAAAGCGAGTCCAACCTGTTTTGGAGAAGTAGTGCGTCAGAGTTATTAGACGCCCAGTTTGGTCGAGATGGTGGTTCCGTCTCTTTGTATTCCCCTCTCCTTTTGCGAATGTTTTGAAAATTATTGAAGCACAGCTTAAACACTCTTAATTTCACCAAGGCGGGAGAGAAAGGATGCAAGCCCCAAATAAAATCCTTTGGATGAACCTTGAAGCAATTTTCTATTGCCGCCTCCATGTCTCTCCTCTTCGCACTCTCGATCGAAAATCGGCGCGAGAATGGATACATCAAACATGGCAAAACAACAAACGTAAGCCCCACTATAAACCATGTCAAGTGCTGTTCGCGGTAGAAAGCCACCACTGTCAGGATATCAGTGATTGGATCTGCAAAAACCAAGCAGGCTAAAGCAAAAAACAAGAAAGTGTCGAACGGAGTAATGCGGTACAATTCTTGCAGAGTGAGCTCAAACGACTCAGACATATCGGCACAGGGCTTTGGGTGTGCGTAGCACTTAGTCGTCGAAATTAAATCACAAACAGGAACTGAATTAAGATTCATAGTTGAGATGACTGACTTAACGATGCGTGATGAACACACTACTTTCGCCACCGTAGAACTCTTTGTTCTCAGGTGGTTTAAAGCGCTACTATGACGAAAAACATCAGTTTTTCTTTTTCTTTGGGTTTCACAACTATGTTGACTTAACACTAAATGACCCAAGGTTTCAGCATTGATTTCAAAAAGACACCTTTTTATTTCAACTGGACTTTTCCTATTCAATGGTCCGCCATTACTAACTTAAAAATCTTGAGAGACCTGGATCGAGGAGAAAATGACGTCAAGACTCACTAGTTCAAGAATGCACTGCGTGTGTAAGCGGCTGAATTGCGTACAGCTGGATAACAAGGCCGAAACAGCTGTCCATTGCTGCTGGCTTTTGAGCTCAAATTTTTCATCTTTTTTTTGGTAGCAACAGGGTTTAATCCCTTCTACCACTGTCGCCTCAGTGAGCATATGTGTGGCTTCAACTTACCCTTATTATATTTTGACGTTGTCATTTCAAGCCACATCCCACAACCCTACCTTTTTTCATCACCTTGACATTCATAATGTGGGAACCCAGAGCTCATCTGCTAGCTGTGCCATGCTGATGAGGCCTAACAAGGCCGAAACAGCTGTTCATGGCTGCTGGCTTTTGAGCTCGAATTTTTCATCTTTTTTTTGGTAGCAACAGGGTTTAATCCCTTCTACCACTGTCGCCTCAGTGCGCATATGTGTGGCTTCAACTTACCCTTATTACATTTTGACGTTGAATTAATATACAGCACGGGAGTCTCGAGCTTTCAGACTTTTAAACCCTTGTTTTGCATATATAATAATAATCTGCATTTACACTCTGAAATTTAAGCTGGTGAGTAAATGACGTCACTTTCTCTAGATCCAACCCTCTGAGGTCCAATCGGTCAGTTTTGAACGTGAGTATTGGCGGACTGTGAAGTCCAAAACCTACATACACACTCAAAATTAAGCAGCCTTTGGATTAAAGTCAAAACTCAATTTTTTTTAGTCAGGTGTTCAGCAAATACAAACACAAGTCATAGTAGCACTTTAAAGGGGAAAATTATTAAACAAAGAAGACAATTTTCGGAATGATTCATTTTCCTTTCAAAAAATCCCAAACGACAAAATGACTTGTGTAACAAGAACTATTAAAAACCTAACCTCATTTTCGGCAGCATGTACTTTGGTTGAAAGCTTCGATTTTGTACTGGAAAGTACGTTGTCGTAGTGAAGAAATTTGTAATAAAATTTGTATTACATGCTAAATTATTTTTATGCACTAAATTTAAGGTAAACTACACGGTTTGATGGTTGGATGCTCAGCTATTCTGAAAAGTATGTTTGAAGAAGAAAGAAAAAAAAAATAAAAGAAATAAAAAAGGGGGGAGAAATTTTTAGTGAATTAACTATTTATTAGAGCCTTGCGGCTGAATTACATACAGGCTGTCTGCTATTTAAGCAAACAACTACGTAACGTTCATTGTTATTATTATTATAATCATAACTATAACAAAATTCTCAAATCTGATTGGTTATCAACTGCCCTGATTTCAGCCTTAATAGGATAGTTAAATTGGACAGTACGCGTCATGCCTGAGTAATTGGACAGTACGCGCCATCACGCGCGCGCTTAAATGGCTTTTTTTTCACTGCTAGCAAAACAAATCTTGGAATTTCATGTGTTTTGACTAAGAAAAAATAAGTTTATATATAAAAAATTTTGTGACAGTTATGATTAATTGGTAATAAGACTTCGTGTCGTCCGATTCGGTCTGTAATCATACTCGTTATTAAACAAATCGGACTCCCGCTACGCGGTCGTCCGATTTTGTTAATCACTCGTATGATTACAGACCGAATTGGACTCCACTCAGTCCTATTACCATTACTTATTATATTATTATTATTATTATTATTATTATTATTATTATTATTATTATTATTATTATTATTATTATTATTATCTCTCGTTGGGCGGAGTACGCCTCCTGGTGGCAACGTTTCTCACAATGGAAGAAAAAACTCCGCGTGCTCTCCTGTTGACTTTCCAATGGTCTGGATTCGGAGTTTCCTTACCCAGAAGGGTAACCCTAACTAAAGCTTCAGGGTCCTTCTGCATGCCTGGCTAGTTCCCTTTAAATTTGGTAGGGCACTTAACAAGCTCTACCTCTGCGGGCCAAAACTGCCCTGGGTGTAAAGAGGTAACTGAAGGAGTGTCAGCATTTTGTCCCCGGGCTGTAGCTGCATCTTCGGATGCAGTTGAATGTCATAGCCAGGACAGGTATTAGGGACCTTTAGCAAGGACGTCGCCGACGTCAACGAGAACGACTACGAAAAACATAAATTCGCATTACCGCAATGAAATTGCAATTATTCCAACACATCCTCCTCGTGAAACTCATGCCAACTTGCCAGGAATGTAACTCGCATGAACGGCGTTGATGTTTTCCGAGTAAACTGAACATTTCTCTGCTTATGCTCACGTCCTCCACAGAACTTTAAATTTGCCCATTTCACGTCGTTGTTTTGGAGAGAACGGCAACGAAATGTACCAAAATGCAAAACGCACGTGTGGGGCGTGCAGAGCCATTGTTTTTGCTAATTATGCATATTGTTTTTTTTTTTGGCGTTCTCGTTCTCGTCGACGTCGTCCTTGCTAAAGGTCCCTATTTAAACAGAAACGAAACGGGCGAATCCAATTTCAGTGGCTTTGTGCAAATTCTTGGATCTATACATTGTAATTCTATCACGAATCTTATTACAAAGGTAGATGGTTACGGTAGCTAAGCAACACCAAAATGTTTAAGATTTCAGGAAACGTAAAGGTTTTCGTTGATTGATTTTCCTCAGTGAATGCGCATATTCATTCTCGAAGAACTTGCATACAAAAGCCAAGTAATTTGAACAACCTTGCCTAGGGACGGGGAAAGCTATTGCTAGTAGCTTATGCACAAATACAGCCCTAGCTGTTATTTGCAGGGTTGAATCTGTGGCTTATATTGCCATTCAGTGACGCAAATGTTTGCTCAATATTGGCCTAGAGAATGATCTATGACAAATAACGGGCCAATGTCTCTAATTCATTAAAACAGTTATACGGGGAAACAAACCAAAAATGACAGCCTATGCCTTTCTTGTTAAAGTATTTCCCTATCTAAATCCCCTTGGGACGCTTTAAAGGCAAAATTTCTGCACAAGCCCCTTCTTCATTATGCATGCAACAGAAGAATTGTTTAGGATAATGCATATATGTAAACATTTCTTGTTATTGCACAATGAAACAGTATGGCTACAGCATGCATAATGAGTAGGGACCTGTGCGGAAATCATTCCCACTTTTGAGGAGCAGGGTTGGTGCAGTGGTGAGAGCGCTCGCCTTCCATCAATGTGGCCCGGGTTCGATTCCCGGCCCCGGCGTAATATGTGGGCTGAGTTTGTTGGTTCTCTACTCTGCTCCGAGAGGTTTTTCTCCGGGAACTCCGGTTTTCCCCTCTTCACAAAAACCAACATTTGATTTGATTTGATTGGTCTAATTTAAGTTAATATGATTTGATTTTATTTAATTTGTGCTTTACAGTGTCCCCAATTAGTACGTCATTGCTAGATACAGTTGACACTCAAATAAAGGTTATTATTATCATTATTATTATTATTATCATTATTATTATTATTATTGTTACTTTAAAAAATGATTTACCTGGATTTCATATATGTCCCAGGACACGGCCATTTCTTCACTACTAAGAGCGCTCCATGGAATTTTAGTTTTAAAGTTCTTTGGAACGTCTCCAGTCAGAGGGCACTGTACAAAGCGCACATCCCTACAATGCATATATATTTGTCCAAACGTGCTTGTGTACCAAATAAATGTGCGCACTTTTCACATTTTGTGTGCTCTTTAGCCATATCTTATTATTTGTAAATGAAATTAAGGCCCTTGTTTCAAATGGTCGGTTGCTACTTTCTTTGTGTACGAGAAACTGAACGAAGACAAAATAATTAGTCGAAAAAGTTTACTGGAAAAAAAATGTAGAAAGTAATTTCAACTAGGAATTTATGTGCAGGCTAAGATACCTGGGTTTATAGCTTTCAGGCTAGTAGGACAAAATAGGATCGGCCCTTCTCCTCTTCTCGACTCTCTTCTCTCCGAGGCAAGTCGGACCGAGAAAATAAGATAATAATTGCCCTTACACCCCCCCCCCCCCCCCCACACACACACACAACTATGGTCGTGGAGGGGAAAGAATAGGGTTTTAAAGTAGAGGACATTTGGTGCAATGTTAAATGGAAACGGGAGGAACGATAAATGAAAAATTCTGACGAAGCGAGAACTGGGCTGAAAAACAACTTTTTCGATAACCCACATTATGTTTCGTATTGGTGGAGCTAATAGGTCCCCTGACAAGCCTGCCATAGAAGAAGAGAAGAGGAAAGCTAAACAGAATGTTTGGTTCACCGTCAAAGTATTTATAGCTTATGTGGCTCTGCTCAGACTTGGTAATGCTCATCTTGTTTTTTTTTGTGTCTCCATCGTAGTTGCAGCCTGGTAGCACGTGGCTGTGGAGCGTGAAATATTTTTACAGCTAGTTTTTCAACTTAAGGTCGTAGATGATACCCCTCTCATTTTGTTTTACTGCTGAATAACCTAAGATGGTTAAATTTTGATTTAAAATCCACGTTAACCAAACATTCACCTATCAGTGTCATGCTGGATGGGGGAAGGCAGGGGATTTGAACTCGAAGCATTTTTTCAGTTCATGAATATGCCTAATCCCACAGACAGCAAATCATTATTGGTCAAAAGATGAGAGATCAAAGTGAAATGTTGAAATTGAAATGTTGTCTGTCTGAAATGCTGTCCTCATCACAGGTCAACTTCCTTTGCCAAATACCCTAGATATCTCAGTCTCCCACTTTCAGATCAACATTGATAGGTGCATAACAAAGTATGATGATGACAATGATAAAATTTGCTCCACCTCTTCCTTTGGTCCCTAAAGAATTACCAGAAATACAAGATAAGCATTTTTATGTATACTGTATTCCAGACCCATGGAAATTCCAATGAGCCTTCATGGAATGTGCAACTCAACATGTAGAACATACAGGCATGTTTGTTTGAAACAGCCATGTAAGAAACAAAAATAATTCTACTGACTAAATATAAATGATGTTTTAACAGGAGCTCATCACATGGAGTGCTGGAATTCCTTACTTCCTTTTCATATTGTTATTTTGAAAATGCTTTTTAGGTTTATTAGCCATTCAACATGCCACGTTTTCTGTGATTGTAAATGAGAACATGTCAAATGGTGCTAATTTACAACCATTTTAATGTGTCATCACAATAAGAAATTAAGATATCCAGAGTTGTCCAAAAGGGACCAGCAACCAGTGATATTTATGGCTTCTTTCCTGTTTTTGCTGGCAGCAGTTCATCAGAGAATGAAAAATGGGCAGTAACACTGCCTCCTGTGCTGTCTAACTCTTTTTTTACATTTTTCAGCCAAAGATAATCTTTTTGGCAACCCAGGATATAAGAGATATCAATATTTATTTTTTCTCAAGCATCTGAGCAGGCCGGAATCCTAAATATTCAAATTTGATTGGCTAATCATGCATGTGTGACTGGTCCAGCTTTTTGCAATACGGCCCAGGGGCCAGATTTTGTCCTGCTGTAGCAGTTTCCTTTCTCTTTTCACTGCTTTAATCTTGTTGTTTGCTTCAGGTTGCAGGACCTTCAATATGACAATTTGTTAATTTTAGGTTGATGTTTTTGTTTGGGAAATTATGATGTTATTTTTGGTATTTTTTTTCTCCTAGCTCCTTATGCTTATGATGCCATCATGGGATGATTCTGGTCTTCTGACAAATTGCTTGTACCATCAGATGAAAACTTTCTTTCTTTTACTGCGCTGTGATCTGAAATTGCTTTCTCTTCCTTGTGGTTTGTGCGATTTGTACTGCCATTCAAATCAAGATATGAAGATGTATTGAGCCAGCTGGACAATGGTCAGCATCCATTTTCTTATCATGTAATAATTAGTGAATTATGACTATTAAATGTGGATGCCTGAGAATTTGTTTGTTATTTATTACTATTATTATTGATTATTAATGACAATTATATACAAGTTATTAGCGAGAGTGAGGTCATTACAGGGAAATCTAGGACGGAGGCTTTGATGTATTGACCATGAACACACCTGACCATGCGATCAAAACAGAAGTAACAGAAGAAACAGTTTCTTTGAAAATGAGACAACTCTTTTCTATATTAAAAAAGTTTTTTTTTTTTAATTTTCATAATAATAACAAGGGATTTATATAGCGCTTTATCCCAAGGCTCAAAGCGCTTTACAACACTTTTGTAGAGCAGTCTGGTGCTCTACCAACTGAGCCAACTGGTTGGTGGAAAATCATGCCCGGTCATTACAAGAAAATCTTGCCTGCTCAGTAGCCAATCAGAGCGTACGTACTATTGTAGCCATAGTAAGGCCAATTATTGTGCTTTTCACAGTTGTAAGTATTGACCTTTTGATAGAGAAAGTTTATTTTAACCACCTGTATAGCAATAAGAGACCAATAACTTTGGCAGGAACAAACCTGCAGCTAACAAAGTGGGTAGTGTATAATACACGTGTGACGTGTATCTCAGCTTCTTGGAACTAACACTGTCAACACTTCAGGAGAAATATTGCCATAAAAATAGTGCAGCTGTTGTGGAGTAAATTACAGTCAACTCTTGTAAGCAACCACTACTGATGTTGCAAGGTCATGGGACTGAATCCTGTTCAAGCCTGAATTTTTTCAGGCCTTATCTTTCCAACTGCTTTAGTTGCATACTTAACTGAGATGATCTTTCATTTGTTAAATGCCAAGGTATGTCAGCAAACCTTCATCACTCTCATGAAGTCATATACTCCTGAACAGAATGGTGACAGAAGATAGTAAGGACTCCTCTGCGTGTTTTGCTTTAATCAAATTTCTTACATCATAGTTATATTATTAACTGATTGAAAACTTTTTAATCCATGATATGAAATACAAACCAAGGCTACAAGCTACTGGTATGTGTTGGTAGCAAAATCATTGGTCAAACAGAAGTTACAAATGTTTGGCAATTGCTTGGGGCATATCAAAAGCATTTTTGCGTCACCAAAACAGGACTCAAGTGTGAGTCTTGATTTTAAATAACATGCACCTTGATTCTAAGCAAATTCTACTCAGACTTTTATGTTGTGGTGCATTGTGGATTTGAACATTATTAAATGTAATCCACTATATTATTATCATATAATTAGTACTGGTAGGAAAATTCATGGAATTTAGTATTAAGACCAAGAGCAAAGTATACAAGAACACGCTTGTCTTTGATGGCAACTTCCACTCAGATTGTCAGAATGTCAGTCAACATCTGTAACTGTTCTGAGAACGGTAAGATTTCCGCACAGGTCCCTACTTCATTATGCATAATTTCTGTAACTATACTATTTCGTTCTTCAAACACAAGAAATATTTGGACGTGCATTGCATCAGACAAGACAGCTTCAGCATACATAATGAAGTAGGGACTTGTGCGGAAATCTCACCCTGAGAACTACTGGACGACCGTACTCAACAAACAAACACTAGGTTTTATGGTCTGGTATGCCTTATAATTACTATTGATCTACCTTAATTTTATTTTCAGCAAAACTGTTAGTAATATCAAGTTGTAACAAAGTTATAAAATGTTATGCAATATTTCCGACAAACCTACATTTTACCTAGTCATTACCTGAGCATGCAAATTATGTTCCCAAAAGTTTATGCAGTTATAGTAACCTCATTTTTTTCTTGTGGTGTCAAATGAGCTCAAAAAATGTAAAAGGCCACAGAAAACAGCAACACTACAGTTCATGGCATCATAGTGATGGACTCCTAACACAAGGCCAGTACCCTAATTTTACAATTGAACGAGGGAGTATATTATCACTATTAATTACAGGGTATTAGTAAAAGTATTATTGTTATCATTTTAAACCTTCCACTCCCAAGAGGTCTCCATTTGACAAGTAAAATCATCTGGCGTTAGACAGTAAAATCTATAAAGTTACTATTAATAAGTTATATTATGTACTATTAGGTGATCGGTTGAAGTTTCTTTTAGCCTTTTTGGTTTTACCCAATCCAATTTAGTCACTGAATTTTCAGTGCCCACTGTCCTCCTTCATCAGAGATTGAAATAAGAACATTACATTTTCCATTTCAATTTCAAAATACGTAATGCTTGGATGTCAATCCCTGACGACAGTGGATAGTCCTGCTGAAAATTCAGTGACTAAAAATAGATTGGGTAAAACCAAGGGGAATTAAGCTAAAATAATGGTATTCTTTTTAAATTAATTTTGGAAACAAGAGGGGTTGCTTGTATTTTCTTGCTAAGTGAACAGGCAATAATACGATTGTAACCTCGTTCACTCCCAAGATCTGAGTAACAACTCTTGTAAGTAAAAGCCAGACAATTGGTCATGGATTAGTTTGGAGGATTTGAGTTTAGATCAATTTATTATATTTTAGTTGATCTTTTTACCAATTTTCACTATCAATTCCTTGACACTGTCCAGTTATTGTAGGGAGACCTTCCAAGTTGATCACATCAGCGAGTGAAAGGATTAAGGAGATTTTGAACTAATTAAAGGACATTGAACTGGTTTAGTACCAAATTCTCCTCACCAGCACACAAGGAAGTGTATTCCACTCAGAATTACATCAAGATATTTTTCTAAGTCTAAAATGTTAAGAGAAAGAGTTAATGCATTTCTTCCTTTGAGTGTGTTCTTTAGGCTTCCAGTGCAGTTTTCTACTCTTAAATCACACTTTTAGCAAACTATCAAAACTGCTTTAAGCACTCGGAGTATTGTACTGCAATCATTATTCAAGACCAGCTGCCTTTACAAGAATGCGAAGCCTTAAAAGAGAGCATTTACTAGCAAACTACCTCTATAACCCTATAAAAAAAGTATAAGAGATTTAAACTAATTTTGATTCTCTCGTGGCAAGGCAGACTTTGTTTGTCTTAACATGTAGCTATTAATTTTTTTCTTAAAATATGCAAGGTTGCGTCTTGAGTCCTCTAGAATAGCACATCAGCTGCAAAAGTGACTTTTTCTCCCAACAGCACACCAGCCACGAGCTTTACATCCTTTTCTCAGCTGTTGACAGTTTTATCTCAAGTGCGTGAGTGAAGAAATGCAACACGAGCCTCATCATCCTCGTCAATATCCCTGCAATAAAAGGAAAGTTTATCAACACCAGAGTCTATCTAACCACATTCCCTGGCTCCTCCCTCTATTAGCTGTTAACAGTTTTAATATCTTAAGTGCATGAATGAAGGAATGAAACACAAGACTGTCATCTTCCTCAACATCCCTGCAATAAAGGGACAGTTAATTAATTCCAAAATCTATCTAACCATGTGCCCTAATTCACAAATGTACACCAGGAATCTTGTGACTCACACCATGATGACCTGTAGCTCTCATCACAAACACACCATATCAAAAGTACTTTATAAATTTTTTAAACGGTAATTTATTTTTGTTCGCACCTCGACAGTGCCTAGTAGCATTGCACAATTGAGCAGATGGCCTGTGGTTGGTTAGCCTTGTAGTTCGTATAATGACCTAACCAATGTTAATTAAACAACCCTAGCTAGTCCTTACTCCCTATAGAAGGACTTGGTAACCATCTTCCTCTTCTTTATCCCTCTTTTTCTGGAGCAGCAGTAAACTACAGACACTATTACAACAGATGATACAGCTGCGGCAGTCATAACAACAGTCACCCAGTGCTTCTTCACTTCTTCTAAAACAGAAAATTTTGAAGAAAGAATGTTAACTATAGTTGCATGTACAGTAATTTTCATTTTATAGCACTTTTCAAACTTTACTTTCCTATACAAATACAATAATTCTATGCAGGCAATTGTTGTCTGTAGAATTTTATCCACTTTATGTTACTATTGTTTCATTATTTTTTCACTTGTCTAAAGGTTACAAAATAGTTTAGTTCTTTGTTTATTATTTCATACCCACAAACATGACAAAGTGATTGCCACCCTGATCCTGGCCTTTTATGTTGGTTGTCTTCTCCATCAACTTCACCATCGTGAAATTTAGTGTGTCCTCAATATCTTTAGAAAATTCTTCCAGTGTTGTGTAGTACTGATCAGAGTTACCATATGCCCCAAACATCCACAGTGTTTCATCCTCCAAGAAAAAAGAAGTTAAAAGATAATTGAAGAAATGCATGGATTAACCCTTTCATGCCCAGAAGTGATCAAAACAGAACTTCTCCTTCTCATAACACTACAGTGTGAAGCAAACTGAGTATGAGAACTGGGCAAAAGCTGACATTGTAATGGAAAATTTGACCTCTCCCTTTCCTCCCTCACATATAATTTATTTCCATATGCAACCCAATTCTTGTAGCTCTGAGTTGCAAATAAAAAATGTTTACAGAATATTTATTTTGTACTCACTGTTATGGCAACATCCTGTGGATCGTCAGTATCCACTTTCCTTGTGATCTGGAACACCACATTGCTTGAGGAATTGTTCTCTGAAGGCAGCCTTTCTACTTTGTAGTCTTGATGGTTGTCCGTGGTTAACGTACCAGTTATGTTCATTGTGTTGCAGTCCTATTGAGGAGAGAGAGTGAAAGAAACCAATTATCTTTCAAATGTTGAGCTCTAGCTAGTGTAACATATATGGCTCTTTGGTGACTGTTCTTTTCTCGCCTTGCTTATTAAACGATAGTTTAAGTGTTAATATTTCAGAATTACATACAGTAATATCGTTAATTTTGCTGCCGTTCATTTAATGTGGTCGGTAAAGTTTCTTTAACACAGGTCACCCACCAGAGTTTTTCTTGTTGTTTCAGAGAGGGGCCAACTGACTACGGCATCCCCTACTACGTCTTTCAATGTTGTCGGTTTGTTGGTGATGTTCGTCGCCGAGTTGTTGTTAATTGAGGGCATAAATCCGAAGAGAAACCATCCTTTGTCGTCGACAGCAATGCTCGCCCTGAATTGAATCGCTTGGGCTGTGCAGTTAATGACCCATTCAACAGTGAATTTTTCCTGTATGATAACAACCTTGTTAACTTTGGAAGTCGTGCTGTTGGCCGAAATGTCCATGCTGTTGGAATACTCGGTGCCATTCTCATGAGTTGCGCTCACGAGAGAAACAACAGCGAGGTACAACACCACAGAGGAAATCATATTTGCAGCGTAAGAGTTTATAGCGTATAACACTGTGAAACTCAGTTCCACAAAATCACGTCTTAGGGGCTAACCGGCTGGCTGCTGACATGCACTGAGTTTCTGTTGAGATAAAGAGTAAATTTCCATACTGGTAAAACCTTAATTCAATTGGAGACGTCGCTACCGGCCCTCGGGAGATAGTCATGATTGGGTCGCGTTCAAATAATGCGGCCAAACTTAAACGCATCCGTAGAAAAACCGTTGAAAAAGTCCATACTTCTGTCGTCGCAAACTCACCTTCTTCAGTTGGTTTTGCAGTCGTAGCAGTTAACAGGTTTTCTCCCTTCTGTGGTCTCCAAGTGTTTTCATCAACAGACAAAAGTTGTTCAACTTGTTTGCAACACGTAGACTGTGAAATGCAAATGAGCCAAAGAAAATTTGAATATAAATATAATGACTATGTATTAACTTGATCGTTTCGCTGGCCTCTCGCAGTAACTCGCCAAGCAACATATAACTCATCCAGTGACAATGCGTCACTAAAATACACAAAAAATCGAGCGCTCCTATAACACCCGCATAAAGAAAGCTGAACTTTTTCTTCTATTCACGTGCTACCACGTGTTTGATTCGCGAAGCACTTCATCCCGCGGCAAAATCATGGCTTGCACAGTCATCGTTTCCCACTTTTTGCTTTACGTTTTTGCAAAGGCTTTTTCAAGTCTCTTGTACTATCTGGAGGACAATTTTGATCTCGCACATTCAAAAGACCGATAAAGGAACGCCTATTTTTCACCATTTTACAGGGAGTTAAAATAGAAGAATTGCTTCTAAAGGAAGAAGTCTCGCTCTCTGGGGAAAACGAAAAGAAAAATTATGCAAATTTCATACAGTCAATGGGCCTTACAACAACTTACCAATCAAATCTTTATTTGGCTCACTCATACAATGAACCTAGGCCATTTCGGTCGTTTAGAATATCGAATAAGCACGGGTGATTTTTCTGTCGTTGCTTTTCCATTGCTTTATAACACCTCATAGAAGTAGTTTAAGTACCCCGCTGGCGCAAGTTCGGTGCAATTTCATGGTCAACTCTTATCCCGACTCGCAGACACCGTATTAAGCAAAACAGCTACACAATAGGGATAAATTGTATTTTGATTTGCATATATAAGCAAAGCAGGTACACAGTGGTGGTAAATTACATTTTTCTTTAAGTGAACTTTGTGTTAACTAAATGTATAAGTTGGGTCAGATCTTAAAAGCGAGACAGTTTTACATCCTCCGTACACTTCAGTACAAGGAAGTGAATTCGCGCCCGGGTGGTTAGCCGGAAACATATGGTTGTTGTACTAAAACGATTCACATTGACTCGTTTGTTAGTTCTTTAGATCAAAATTTGTTTTGTTTTCGTACCCCAAAGCCGCCCTTGCGCACTGCATTACGCATCTAACCGTGATGTGGCGGGATAATGTGAAATTGAGGCCCCATTAGGGGGGGGAGGGGTCTGAATATCCCGTATCCATTAATTCCTGTAGTTTGTATCCCTATAATTCAAGTTAATACTGATGACGTCACTGCTTGTGATAAGTCCGATTACCAAATAATGTGAAACACATTTTCCGGTGCGGTTTCATACTTTAAAATAGAAATCGAGTGCAAATAGGGTTTGAAGGATGATTACAATGTTTTTCTTAGGGAAATACATTAATTCGCATTTTCAAGTACTTTTTTTTACTTTTCGCATCTTTCGTATTGATCAATTAACCTGTTTTATTCTGTCAAAAAAGAAAACTTTGACCTTCAATATCCCACTATCTCTTTTCTAAATATCCCGTCTCCCTATAATTTTTCCCCGAAATATCCCGTATCCCTATAATTTTTTTCGCAAATATCCCGTATCCCTAAAACCCCTAATGGGGCCTCGAAATTATGCAATAGAAATGCTAGAGGTCACATCACAACGCATGACGTGTATTAAAGTATAACTTATTTTAATTTAGCTTCTTCTTCAATCAAATTTTCTAACTTTCAGGTGACCATTGTCCACCTTAGAAATGCGTTATAACTCGAGTATGGGCTGATTTACGTTTTGTTAAGCCCGAGGTGATTCACTCTTGTAACAGCTTAACGAGAGGCATTGTCCAAGACTTTTCGGAGGCTTTCAGTGGAACCACCATTGTCTTCACATCTGAGTTTATGGAAGAAATGAGGGTCTCCCAGCGGGGGTGGGGGTCCATGTTCCCTTGTTGCCTCCAATATTGCTCCATGTTCCCTCAGCTTTTCCTTATTTGTTCCCCATACCATAGAGGATAATGGGCTCATGCTACCCTCAATTCCCCCACCCCCCTTCTATAGAGTTTTGACCAGTTTTTGTTCCCGTGTTCCCTAAAACAGGAGTCATGTTCCCTTGTCCCCTACGATATTTTACCTTCGTTCCCTTGTTCCCCCAAAACCCATGGGAAACCATCAGAAATGTGGGCTCCTGGATTTCCCGAAAACAGCCAATGACATGGTAATACAAGAAATGTTTTGTCTAGAGGTGTTGGTACTTGAGTTTGAAAAGGGTGAACAGTAGCTTTCGGGTAAAAAAATCTTGGTTCTCTTTGTCTTGAATCTGTGTTATGCCTTTGTTACCAAAACAATACAAAACTCGGTGTAGATATCTTGAATGAAGTTCCGCGAGCCTTCGGCAAAAGCTCATCTACAGAGAAATTTGATTGGCTCAACTCGAAGTTACATGTCACCAGTCCTTCTCGTTGCTATTTTAATCTAAAAAGTAAAGCTAGAAGACGCCTTCAAATTCGAACTTCTTATGGGTGAATTTCAAGGAAATGGTTGCTTTCGTATCGGGAATTTAAAAGTAGGGTTAGCCTAGATATTCTTCTTCTTCGTGAAGAGAATTAAAAGAAAAAAATGGAGGGGGAAGAAGACAAGAACGACGTGGTTTACTCGAGTGGTGACGAGGGAGGCCAGACTGTCATGTCGGAAAGAGTGTCGAACCTGGCGAACAATATTTACACCGAGTTTGAAAGAATGATTCAGAAGTACGACCAGGACGTCGTATCTGGCCTTATGCCATTGATGGTATCGGTTTTGGAGCAGCTAGATAGTGCTTACGGTGACAATAACGAGCAGCTTATGGAGTTGGAAATACTAAGCGATGACAACGAACAGCTTATAACTCAGTATGAGAGGGAAAAGCAACTGAGAAAACTGGCTGAAAACGTAGGTGAAATTACACCTCTTTTTCTTCTTCTATTCTCCATCGATCAACTTATAGGTCTTGTTGTGTATTAACATATTGTCTGGGTCCAGCTCATATATCACTCCGGTTTATAAGTCTATTTGTCTGTGGGTTTTTGTGTTGCAGTCGTGTATGTCATTTTTTGATATTATACTATTGGAATTAAAACAATGTTCTCAGTGGTAAGTTATATGTTCGTTTGCTACTGCTATTGAAAATAACCATAGCTGCCTGTCTTTTTTCAGAGTTTTGCTGTATCCGAAAGGCGTTGTCTTTGCCGGTTTGGTCTGATTTTGAAACTACAATTAACCGAGCCGCTACATTTTTCGAAAATACGATCATATTGTGTCAAATTAAATATTCGTTTATGATATCATTTCTATACTTCACTTGCTGCATAGAAGAGCTTGCCATTTGACCAGAAGATTTAAATTCAGTGTTTGCACTTATTACCTACACAATTCAAATCACGTTCATGCTAAATTAGTTTGTTTTGAGAAGTGAGGCCGTGCTAGCGCTTTGACAAAATCGAATTGAAGTAACACGTTTTATCGGCAAATTGAACATGCATTACTCACTGTTTGACTCCGAATTCATTTTTATGAGGGACCATTAGCAAAGTGTTTTTGAAGAGACGAGGTTAAATATAATCCAAAGATTATGTAATAAATATATTCAAGAACATTTGTTCTTATGCAAGATTAAGTGGGAGAATGATTGGAGGACAACTACTCAAAATCTTGGAAGTGAAAAGGATAAAAAAGTTACCAGGATTTTGTTTGCTTGAATTTCCACAGACTGGTGACAAAATGTATTTTACATTGCGACCACTCAAACGAAGCAACCCAAACAAATTTTCATACAAATTATCCAATCTTAATATAGTATCTAAACAACAGAATTTCTACAAATGTTTTATACAAAAAAACACATATCAAGATTGAAAAAGAATCATCTTAGTCAGTAGAAACTTGCCACAAATCTGCTGTTTAGCATCAAAAACAGATGTTCAAAATTATTTGTTTGAAAATTTAGTTGGATGACCTTGGTTTGAGTAGTTGAACCATAAAAATTTATGTTACCTGTAGCGAATTTTATTTAACAAATAAGGACGCCTAAGCTGTGTATTACACTGTGATAAAACATGACAGGCATTTGAGAACACGAGTGAAATGTAGAAAACACAAAGTGCAGGTGAGTGTTCCTACATTTCTCGAGTGTTCTCAAATGTTCAGAGTTCAAATTCCCAGCCTTGTTTTGTACAGCAGCATGCACTTAAGTAAAAGTAAAATATTAGTAATAAATATTAGAGGAAGTGAAGTTAGAAGTCTTTTATATTTTAGTTTCATGAAATGGGGAGATAACCAGACACTGATCACAGTAGACCCAATGTGAGGACCATTTTGCTGGAAACAAATTTAACTTTTGTGGACTTTTTTCCATTGTCCACAATTACTGCTTTAGTGTTTGAATCCCAATAACTACATGATTTTATTATAGAGTCGCAGAGAGAGTAGATAGTTACTGCACAACTAAGATTGAAGTTTTGCATTCCAAAAGTATTGGTTTGAGAAAGTGTAACTATTTTGAACTTGATTTAATGCATACCACTTTTATTCAAAATATTTCATTATTATGTATACGTTGTAGTTCAATTTTATCCTTGGTTCAAATTTTATTTTCCTTTGTTTCAAACTCATTATCATACATTACCATACCAGAAAACAAAGGAAAATAAAATTTAAACCAAGGATAAAATTGAACTACAACATACTCTGAAAATAATGTACTAAGCTAATCAGTGGTGGTATTTCAAGCAGTACTCGTGTACCTTGAGGATGCCCTTTGTCATAGAAACCCCCTTGCATGAGAAACAAATATTTTAAATCCCGTGTACCATTACAGTAGATAGCAACACCAATAAACCCTACAGTTAATATAAAATCAGTGTAACTGTCAGATATGAGTGATTCAAAGGCTCTTTTTTAAAATGGTACAGCAGTGATATCCTTCTATTATTGTCTCTTGATGCACAGTGCCAGAATTAGTATCATTGTATTCTAGTTGATAGTCAGCCTGAAACACATGTAATGTTGTTAGCAATTCTATCTGCATTAAATACAACTGTCTTGCTAATTGAGACAAACTTGAATACAATTGTGGAGGCACAGTAGTGTAGTGGTTAGCGTGTCAGACTTCCGAGCAGAAGGTTTGGAGTTCGAGCCCTGGTGCTGGCACTGTGTTGTTTCCTTAGACAAGAAACTCTACTCCACACTGTCTCTGTCCACCCAGGTGTATAAATGGGTACCAGTGATACAATGCTGGGGGTGACCCTGCGATGGACTAGCATCCCATCCAGGGGAGAGTAATAATACTCCCAGGTGCTTCATGCTACCGAAACTGGGATAAGCTCTGGCCGTGTGGGTCTTAAAGGCTCATGTGGGCCTTTGAATACAATTGATTTCCAATATTCATTATGTTGATCAGGTCATTAGCAGAACTGATGCCTTTTCTGGTATTGTAAATCAACGAGCATAAACTCATTGGTGCACATTGTTGCCCTGAATTTTGTCCAAATACTAACTCATTACCTTGGGTACATGGTGCTGCTATTGTTTTGCTAGAGTTGACGTGCATTGGAGATGGACCAGGGTCCTTTTCTATGTCTAAAATCAATTTAAATTTACAACAGTTTGCTGCATGGGCCTGACTCTTGTAAAGACACAGTTTATTTGGAGAAAGCAATGACAAATACTGACTAGATCTCTTTTTTAACTTTATTATACTTTTATGGATTGTGCCAGAGCCTTTAAACAAAAAGTTCGCTATATTTCGTTGTTTTTTAACTTTCACATAACAATTCACTTTGGAGGACTTGGGTGTATATGAACCAATACTTTTAAAAGAAAATTCTCTAACCTTTCTGTTCTTGGTCTTCAGATGTTCCAGAGTTTGTATTGCTATTCTGCTGGGTTTACGATCACATCTAATTACACAATAATGCTTATACAGATACTTCTTCACATGATTAACATTGTATAGCCCATTTGATATAGCATGGTTCTCGATAGGTTCACTCAGAAATGTTTACTCGTAAATTGAGCTCTCGTTAAGTCCACGGAGCGACCCTTTCAAAAAATGCTGAAAAACGTTAAGTGTGGGTCTACTGCAAACAATGTGTGCATTTCTATGCAGTTTGAGCAGAGGAGAAATCATAGTATCCGTGCCTTCTTTCAAGGATGATGCAAGCTTTCTAATCATGCACATGCGCAGAGATGCGTAAAAAAAATACTGAATTTTGATTGGCTGAGAGCAGTGCAGTTCAAGTTGAACACCAGTGCAAATTACACATTGATATTCTGGATTATGATTGACTGAAAGACAACAGGAAATTTTATAAAGCTAATGATATCATGTAAAATGATGATGAAAATTTTCTGTGGAAACTTGGAAAAAAGTTTTCTTGAGTGGGCAAAAGTGGCTACATTAAATCAAGAAAGATTTACTTTGGCCAATACTTTTTTCATGTTTATATTGTTCATAAGTAATCATGCAGTTCTCCTTCAATGTGGAATTAATTTGCACTTGTGAGTTTTTCAAAAAGCTGAAATTGCACTCTCTGAAGTGGCTTGTGCAATTTCAGCTTTTTGAAAAACTCACAAGTGCAAATTAATTCCACATTGAACTCGAAACTGTATGATTACCATTACTAATATGGTATAAAACAAGAACAGGGGTATCATTTTCCAAAAAAGCTGATCAATCAGCTGAAGATTTTAGTCTAGACTAGAAAAACTAGGAATTGCCACTATATACAAAGAAAAAACAAAATTGGCGAAGTTTAATCTACCCACAACTTAGTTTGATAGCAAGGAAAGCATTGATGGATGGCTATCACTGGAAACATGACTGGGCATAAGAAGGGTTTCAGGTGGTTAATTCAAATATAGGGTCGCAAGTTTCAGCTGAACTAGGTCCAGCCAAGGGCGAGGGTTCTATGGTCCCAGCAGTACATCCCCACCTCCACCCCCAAAAATTGTTAAGTACCTCACCCCCCTCTCCAGTACTTCTTGAAACTTGAAAGAATTTGATTTTGTAATTCTACAGAGATACCTTGAGATAGAGGACCAGATAGAGGCAGAGAAAAGAGATACACAAAAGGATATTGACAGATTGGAACATGAGAACAAAAGTCTGGAGGGCCGTATTAAAAGTTATCAAGATCATAGTAAGTGTGATGTAGTTTTTTACGCTCAAAAATGTTTCTCATCTGTACAAAAACTGAAAACAAATCACCTTTAAGATAGTTTTTAAAATACTATTTATAGCTTACAATGATTCAGTGAAATACTTGTGTGCTAGGAATGTATTCAAATAGAGCAGACCACGCAGCTACATGATGGTGAGCTGGAATCAGTCGACCCCATCGCCTGAAGACGACTAGCAGTAAGCAGTCGAAACGTCGCGATCAACATCCAGTGACTACATCGTGTGACAAATGAACAATCAATCAATCAATACTTTGTTTATACACGTAACACCTAGGAGCTATATAAGCTCGTTCATAATACGTACGTGTGTGAAATTATATTCACAAAGGCCATACCACATGTTTTAGTGTAAGGGGACAAATGATATGTGACCTTTTTGATTGTTTGAATTCTGACTTGTCGTACATCATTTTGTTTTTACATTAATATCGGTTAAAATGTTTGGACTGTTATCATTTTAGTTGAAAGGCAAGATGAGAGGATGTCGGAAATGAAGCGAGAGTACAACATACTCCATGAGAGGCATTTAGAGGTCAGACTGAAATGCCACTTTAATTTGATTAGAAATTTTGTTGAATGTTATTTGAGTACATTCAATAGACTCTCTCATTTCTGATTGGTCAAGAGAAAGGCAATTTGTCCAAAATTGTAATACAAAGAACAACACTTTTTGAGCATGAACAGGGCTACCCAGGCATAATAATATAGTGTTCAAGGAGCTTAATTAGTGGTCCGCACAGCTTTTCTCTATTGTGCATGACTGTGGGATAGAAACTTCTTGTTCTTGTTGCTATAGTTGCTCCTGCTCATAGTCATGAAGACAAATTTTCAAGAGAAATGCTTGTCTGTCACTTCAAAAAGGAATGACAGTTTGTTTGTAACTGATATTGTCATGAAGCACAAGGGTTGTACCCAAATTTGTATTATTTTTGCTTTCACTCCCTCCTCACCCCCTGAATATTTAGAGTGGCTGAGAACTTCAATCATTTGCACCATTTTTAAGCATATTTGTCATAAAGGAACTTCATAGATTTGCCCAATCACCCCTGAGGAGGACACTAGACAGAACTGTGAAATTCATTATTTCAACCAGGGTAGCATCAGACTATGTCTCATTGTCCACCTGGTTGCTGTGCCCACTTTTCCTTTATCTTGTGATAGTTTTGTGAAATGATAAGAATATTTATTGTCAATGTGATACTCTAGATGATTCATCAGCACATGGAAAGGATTGAGAAAGCTGATAGAAAGATTGCAGGGCCTGGAGGGGAAGTCATTCATAAATCTCCTTTTAGGTAATGAGAATGGTTAATGCCCTTAAATTGAGCAAAAAGTAATTGTAATGGAGTTCATATTTTAGTGAGAACCAGTGTAGACTCTTGTCAGTAGATTTGTGTTGACAGGTAGCAGTAGTAAACGTGTTGATCTTGAGATCAGTTGGTTAGTGAAAAGCAGGCCAGGGAACTCTACACTTCAAAAAATTGTTTATCAAATGACTTGATAAAGTAAGTTTGGCCATTGTAAGATTTAAGACATGCTGATGTTGTTCACTCTGATGGAAGGCTCAAAACATTATCACTCCTTTCATATTACAGTAGTAAAACTTACTTTTAATTGACAACTTTTTTTTTGTTAACCCTTGAAATCCCAGTAGTGACCAGCATCCAGTTTCTCATTACAATATTCAGTGTTCATCAACCATTCATGTTATGAGAATCATGAAAATGACCACCAAAAAAGAGTTGTATTCATATTTAAAGAAATTCTCGTCACTTTTACCATGACAAATATGAGAACAGTTAGGAGAAAATGAATATTGATATTGGGGCTTTAAGGGTTAAACTATTGTTTCTGTGTTTCAACTTCCCATTGATTCAGGAGCAGGTCAGCAGCAGCTAAATTCTTTTTTTAATTCTGCACTTGTTCACTGATTTGCAGAGTGTGCATTCTTCGGAACACAAATTTGTGGTATTACAATACCCAGAGCAAAAGAGCAGTTTTCAATTCATTGTATAGTTGATTCACTGCAGCTGCTGTTCATTTGCATTGCTGCTATGGGAGAATGGCTGATGAATGTCACTTTTTCTTGGGGTCTGTGGCATGCAATTGCTTTGAGTTATTAATGGTTCATCTAGACCAATACATCTCCTGTGACAAAACAGACTATTGTAACAGTCAGTTGAAAGATATTCTAGATAATAATAGGTAAATTCTATGTGTTTTATATTTTAGTAAGTACCAACTCAGCAACCTTGGCGTTTTGAGCAATCTGGTTGGCTCACTATCTCGGGATATTCAATGCTCTCCACTAGGAGAGGAGGTGTATAATGTAGGGGCTTCTGGGTAATTATTGTGCCAGTGAATTTTTGTTTGGGGAAAAAAACAAGTTACCAAAAAATGGCTGCTGTCGATTCCCACTTTTCAGCTTTTTTGAAGAGGTTTTACCAGGGAAATTAAGCAAAACACTGCCATAATGAAATGTGCAAAACATGCAAATCAAGTCTGGTAAGTCTCTTTGTTGTATGAATTACAGTTCAGCGATTAATTTTTTCACCAGTTCTGTTCTCTTCTGCATCATTGTTTGCTTAAGCTCCCTACTGAGGTTGGTTCATTGATATATACTAAAACAATTATTCTCTTCAATCTCAGTGAATAGTGGCTTTAGGAATATCTACCTTGCTGCTTGGCAGCTTGGTAAATATTCTGCCACTATTCACCTCAATTTCCGAGAATAAGTGTTAATTTATAAGCCTGAGCCGTGATTCATAAATGAACAATACTAGCATGGTACTGTGGCTTTACTATGTGATATGTGTTATTTGTCGGTAGGTACAGGACAGTATCAAGCAGTTCTGCAAAGTCCCCTGTTGGGACCCCTGTAGGCTCTGTGACGGAACTGTTGCCACCTGGCACAACATTGGTACCAAAGAGTCCTGATCATGATATACCTCAGCCTTTCCCCCTCAGAAGTACTGCTAATGAGATGTCACTTAAAGAAGAACCACTTGCAGATGAGGGAAAAGGTGGGTTCTCACATCTTTTTTAAGATTTTCAGCAGTGGTTGTATTGTTGTCATGAGGATGCAGTATACACAGGCAAATAAGGTATTTTAATCTGAACAGCAGGTGAAGCTTATCTTGTCTTAATGTTACTTAAGGTAAAGAAACTGCAACAGCTGGGGTTATGGTTACACCTCCATCTTTTCAAGTGCAACCAGAATCAGTTGGTGAGATTCATGGTGTGACAAGCACAACAGGACTGAATGGTGATGACACCACTGAGCTGATGACAAGAGGGTCACGCTCAAGTACAGAAAATTCACCTCAGAATGCAGATGTCACAACGTGCCACTTGACTGATGTTGACAATATGCCAATCATGAGTGTCACAGATGCTGAAAGAATGATGGTGGGGGAGTCTCAGACACCACCAAATGAAAATTACAGTCACCTTAGTAGTAATGCTGCAGCCATTATGGCCTCGACGCCTGAGCTTAATACTAAAGCTGGATCTTCACCTATTGAAGTGACGCGGAGGGGAGGTGGTAGGCAGTCCGCCGAACGCCCAATATCCTTGGACCTGGAGAACCTGCCAGAAGGGGTCATTGCGCATTCTTTGTTTGCTGAGCTGTCTTGTCAGGAGCCAGACATTATTGGTCAGGTGGACACTGGTGCTGATATAACGGCCATGGTTGGTGAGCTTGACACGGTCCTGAAGGAGAACAAGGAACTATTGACTGCCAAGTAAGAAAACATCCATGAATGAACAATATATGAATATTGAAATAATATAATTACAGGAATATATCTTTGTTTGTGGTCATCTTTTTACATTTCATCCTAGTGAACCTTCCATTGTCTGAATAACCAGGATTAAAGATGAAAGGTCTCAAAATTTTCAAGTGCTTGCAAAATTGTATCTGCTCAAATTGCATTGTCCCACAAAACAAAACAAAATTGCCATGTAATAAATCCTTTATTGAACAAGCTTGTTCGATCAAGATAGCTGGACATTGGATTCTTTCATTGTTGGATATTTATTGACCTTGACTGTGTCATTTACCATTAAAAATGCAAAAACAGAACTTGACCAAATGCAGCCATCTTGACCTCATGGTTGACCAACATGTAACCATCTCAACCTCACGCTTGGTCAACAACACATATTTCTATGATTTGACAGATCAGTTTAACCTGTTATTCAGGTTTTGGTGTTTTAAAGAAGTTAGAGTCTAATGTTGTGTGGTCTGATTTTGCCTATTTTTGCCTCTGTGTAGAAACAAGCTTGCAACCCAGAAAAATGATCTCCTGAAGAGAGTGGAGGAACTTTCCAAGTAAGTCATATCATGTTGATGGTTGGTATACTGTAGGTACAGTGATTTATATGTGGAATAAGCTGTGGTAAGATAAGCTCTTCAGGCTGGCCTTCTTCATTTTGTCCTCAATGTCAACTTGTTGTTGGATGTTTGTTGTATATGATCAATTTGTTTTTAGGTTTTGATAAATAATGTGATGCTAACATGCATTTCTTAATATTATTTTCTTTAGTGAAAGAGAAGTAGCAAGGGAAGAAGTGTTGTCATTACAAGACACCAAGAACCGTTTGACTTCACATATAGGAGACCTGGAACAAGAACTCAAGAGGTTGGTTTGCATAGTCCAGCATCGTAAGTAGAGACTGTTTTGAGTCTACTCTCCTAGTTTACTTTTATTTGAAGATTGCACAAGTGGAGGACTTAAGATTTTATTTTGCACTAGTTGATCAGGTTATGACCAGTCGAGGCTCTAGCCAACTGAAGTTACAAAAGTTTGTTACTTTGATTAGTATGAAATTGAATAACTCGGAAATACATCTAACAGTATGTTACTTAAAATGTATGGTGTTCTAAAGTTCTTCCAAGGGACAATTCTTTGCTCAAGTGGTTCAGATGTTTGGGTTGAGCTGTCTTACATGTACTTGTTAAGTCGGCTTCTAATTTAAAACAAATGTCACTATTTTATGAGAGCCCAGTTTCACACGTTGAATATTTCATGCCAAAACGGACATAATTGAGAACTTATGTTACCAAAGGCAAAGTGCAAATCAGAGACCTTTAAATTCTGGTACAACTACAACTGCAAGTAAAAGTTTCACTTAAATTTCTTGTGTCGAAATGCAAAGAATCTTAACTGACCCTTACAATTATGATTGTCAAAGTTTGACATAGTTGTGCTGATTGAAAAAGGTTCAGCAACCTACATGTTCATGTTAAGGAGTGACTGATAAAGACCTCTTACTAACTGAGTTCGAGGTTGGTGCAGTAAGTTATGGACAAGATATTTTTCCACTCAAATTTATGGCCCAAGCACGAAACGCGTGGGCCATAAATCTGAGTAGAAAAAATGAGGAATCATAACTTACAGTATTATATCTCTCAGTTAGTACGCGTGCTGTGATTGGTCAATTTAGCGGGCCGTACTTCACTGTACGGCCCGCTTAAGTTTGTTTTGGTCGCCAAAATGACTCCAGAGATATAATAAATATCTTATTAACCTCGTTTTCTCGGTCTGTACTGTAAAACACGGATCCTCGTTTTTTCCCGTCGATTTATGACCCAAGCGCTTCGCGCTTGGACCATAAATCGACGGGAAAAAACTCGGTCCGTATTTTACAGTACGGACCTCGAACTCGATTAATAAAAGGTATGTACAGACGGAGAAAACAAGGTTTGTAAGATATTTATTATATCTCAAAACAAACTTTTGAATTTAACAGGCCGTACTGCGAAGTATGGCCCACTAAATGGACCAATCACAGCATGTGTACTATCTGTGAGATATAATAAATTAAGCTTAAGTTGCCATCAGTGACTGGTTGCTCTTTGTGATGTTGATCAAGACACCAGTCAAGTTACTACTCAATTGATAAAGTTCTACATGTAGTTCTGGTATTTTCATGGTAGTGCAGAGTCGCATTTATTTTTAGTAAACCTTTAGAAATACTCTTGTCCTGCAAATAGGATCAAAATGGATGCAGAAAAAGCCACTGTAGCACTGAAAGAGGTAAGCTATCATGCAGTGTCAAATATTTTGCTACCCCTTAATCTTAGCTGCATCCCTGAAACATAAAACTCCTAGAGTATATATGCTACTTTAAATTTTTGATACATTTATTGCGAAGTGCCATAGATTTCTAATAAGTTGAACTCTTGGTAACTTGAACCTTGTGCTAACTCAAATCAAAGTTGGTTTCCGCTGGATTGCCATCACACATTTACTGTAGTTCCAACGTTGGTAACTTGAACCCTAGTAAGATAATTCTTTGCAATTTTTGTCTTCCTTTAGGCTATTTTCTACATAATTTTACTCTTGAAAAATTAAACCATATCTGTCTATGCGTGGCAAGTCAAAACAAACAATGTACTGTAGCCCAAAATATTGAGTTTTGAAGCAGCCATGGAATCTTTGTCCTTTTTGCGTTGCACAAATGTATCAGTCCAGTTCAGATTTGGCTGGTTTATTGTACACACTGCATTTGTGTCATCATAAAGCATTGCTGCTTAACTCCCTATTTCTGGTCATTTGTTCTCGACTCCTAATAATCTGCAAGAAATTGGGATAATCAACAAAGTTGACAAATAGAGGATATTATGTGCCTGTGCGTTGTATTCACAAGTGGGCATGTAATATTCTGTTTATTACATAAAGGTTCTTCAGCCATTCTGATGAAATTTTGTGGAGACAAAGGGACCACTCCCACTCTGAAAGGGGTCGCTGAGAAAGGCGCGATTTATTATGTAACCATAGTAATAGTGATCTTTTCACATATGAAGATATCATGTTTTCGCACAAAAAGCTCACCTGGTATTTCATTGGTTTTTTATATAATAAAGTAAGTTACTCTACCATTATAAGGTAAAAAGGGGGGGGGGGTGCTGTTTCACGTGTTAGCCCTTCTTCAGAATGAATGACAAAGGGCTAACGCTTCAAATGTTACTGAGCAACCCCTTTTTTGCCTTTTGGTGGTATAATTTAATTTATCAACTTGTTTGATTATCCCAATTTCTTGTGTTTCCACCAACAAACCAGCAGTTTCTATTTTTAGAAACTATCCACACAATCCTGATCATTTTGAACTCCCTGCGAGGTAGTGATTGATTGAAAATTTTTTTATCCAAACCTATTATTACATGAAAATTTACTCGTTGACTCTGATTATATATTGGGGTCTATTGACACAGGCCAATGTATCAGCTGCTCATCGTAAAAGGTTCACTCGTGTAGAAATGGCCAGAGTCTTGATGGAAAGAAACCAGTATAAAGAGAGACTGATGGAACTGCAGGAGGCTGTCAGATGGACAGAGATGATACGGTAAATTTCTTTTTTTTTTTCTTTATTTGACCCTTCTTGTATTTCTCTTTTATTTTTAGCAGGGCTCCCGCGCGCGAAGCGCGCGTGGAGCAGAGCCCCATACTCATGGAATATGGTCAACCTGTTTTCATTTGGTTGTCACGTGACTGACCGAGCGTACGTACGTACGTACATACGTACGTCCGTATGTACGTACGCGTCTACAGATTGTACGGGTAGGGTAGGGGAGACTATCAAAAGGAAGGGAGGGGTATCTCAGGCTTGTCTTGGCAAATCCACATCTTTTAAATTGGATTCACAATATGGTCAATGGACAGCTGTCAAAACGGGATAGCCACTGACCAGCATCACATGACCATATTGTGGGCTCATGTGTCAACTCATCGAGGTGACGTGATTTATTTGGAAGCTGTTCTGGTAGCCCGCGTATTTTTGGCGGGAAATTGCGTTGACGACTGAAAAGAAATTTTCAGTTCATTGTCTTTTTGAGACACAATATTACTACTCTTCACTGTTAAAGTTTTACTAAAGGATAAACGAAACAATTTCTATTGCTATGTCAACAAACAATAGCAGAGAAAATATAATTTGCAGAACACAGGGTTCAGGTGAAGAGCAACGGGAAAGAGAACAAGAATTAACTGAGGAAGAATGAGCGAAGTAGGTCGCCAAAGAAGGCGCACTCGGGAAAGAGAAAGGAGACGAAATTATAGCGAAGAACGCCGACAAGCAGAAAGAGTCCGGGCTCAAGAAAATAGACAAAATGTTAACGAAGAACGCCGAGAAGCGGAAAGATTCCGTGCTGTGGAAAACAAACAAAATTGTAGCGAAGAATGCCGAGAAGCAGAAAGACTTCGTGCTGTGGAAAACAGACAAAATTTTAGCGAAGAAAGCCGAGAAGCGGAAAGACTCCGTGCTGTGGAAAACAGACAAAATTGTAGTGAAGAAAGCCGAGAAGCGGAAAGACTCCGTGGTGTGGAAAACAGACAAAATTGTAGCGAAGAAAGCCGAGAAGTGGAAAGACTCCGTGCTATGGACCACGAATTTGCATAAGTTTTGTCTACATAATATTTGCTCACTGATGCGTGACTCAGCACTCGCACTTTCCACTTTCCCTTAAACTTGACACTTGACTTGGAAAACCGACTTCTAAACAAACCTTCTTCAGAAAAATGATCTTCTGAATGCACCACTTTTGAATGAGAAGCAAACTGATGAAAGATTTCAAATTTTTATGTCCTTTAATCATATAAACATCTCCCCTGTCGACGGCTAAGAAATACTCCCGTGGGAATTTTCTCTTGGCGGCAAATTGCAGAATGTAGCGCTTTCACTGGCAGCTTTTCGCGTTGTCGACGTTGTCATTTAGTGTGTCGATTGAGAACTTTGGTTTCAACGCCGTTGTTTTCGTAAAAAATGTTCTTCTAAATTGTAAAATGTCTCAAATGTATGTAAGTCATTCACGTGTTGCGTTGGACCAGGTCTCCTTATAGTTCACACTTTTACTGTTATTTATTTCTTTTGTTAAGTAACTACAGCTGATTGTAGTGAATAAATGAAGGCAGTAATTTTTTAAACTTACAATGTAATTAAGAAAAGAATAATTAATAATTATTTTTTCATTCTCGTGAAAAATGTTTTTCGGGCTGGTAGATGTTGGTTACAGCTTGCCCGAAGGGCAATCTGTAAAATTAATTTTCTTTGCACCCTGCTTGGATTAAACATTTATTTTACCGAGGTGTTCGTTTTAACACGAAAATGACAAGAGTTGTGTCCTGCATTTCCCAGGAGCGTGTACAAATCTTTTAAATACATTTACGCAAGTAGAATGGTTAGTTTCATCAGGAATAGAATACAGTATATTGATAATTTGTGTTTTTTGTAGAATATACTCCATGACTTTGTAGGTAGAAAGACCGTACTAATGGCAGGCGAAAGTTTAGACAAAAATCATAGCAAGTTAACCGACCTCGACACTTAACTATAGTTAAAAACGTTTGTGAATTCCTTCGCAATATTTTAGAATGCTTTTACAGTTTAAAGTGAAATGAAAGTACTAACGGGAGCCCCGCTTTTAGGCTTGGCTAAATCTATATATTATTATTATTATGATGTTGATGATGATGATGATCATGATCATGATCGTGATGATGTCAGTAAAGGTGCAATTCATGTGCATGGTGCACACTTAACAACTGTAACACTACACTACAAAAAGCTGATAGTGATGAGTGATGTTATCCTGAAATGGTTCTATTTTTTGTTTTCAATACATTGCAATTTTGTGTTAAATTTCTATCCAATGTGAACACTTGAGCCTTTTCATTTAAGTTGTGTTTAGAAGTTATCGTTCATCTCAGTTTTGGTATCTGTGACTTACATATGTCTTTGACAACTTTGCAAAAGCAGGTAATAGATATTATGGAAGTGAACTGAAGCTCTAACATTGCACACACCAGTCATAGCACTACTAGACCTGCACAGAGGGCGCCTCAAACACATGCACACAAAAAAAACAAAACAAATAAAGAAGAAGAGAAAACAGTCGAAGTTGCAATTAAATGGCATCAGTTTGTTGATCTGTGTGCTTTGTTCTTTCTACTTGCAGTGTGTAATATCTATATCATAAATTAAATGAGGAAGCCAAGCCATGTATTATTACACTGTGATGAAACACTCCAGAAATTTAAGAACACTTGAGAAATGTAGAAAACACTCTCCTGTGGCTTGTGTTTTCTTCATTTCCCTCGTGTTCTCAAATGCCCGTCATGTTTTTTCACATTGTAGTACACGGCTTAGGCTTCCTTATTTGTTAAGTACACCAGAATACAATGCATTGTAAATCTGGTATGTTATTTAAAGCTGCTTCTCAAAACTCATTAATAATGCATGAGGAAAAGCACAAAGGGAATCAGGCGCCATGACATGTTTGGTTATCGTTAATTTCTCCTAAATAATTTTGTTTGAGAAGCTATATCAGACACTTGACACATGTTATCATGTATTAAACACCTCAAATTTCACTGAAAACACTCTGTTGCTAGTTATATTTTCAGCGCTCTGAGATACCGTGATGAAACACGGTATCTCACGTTTGATATATTATTTAAAATATCTAGAGAAGGTTTTAAATTATGGTTTCTTACCCTACAGCTGTTCCAACTAACTTCCGACAATAAGCACCTTAAGTTGTAACTGCTACACATACTGCTAATATTTTAAACAGGGCATCAAAAGAGAGAAACCTGGAATTGCAGCAAAAGAAAAAGTCCTCCATATGGAAGTTGTAAGTTTTTGCAGAAATCTCCACCAGACTCTGTGCCACATGTTGGTTCACTGTACAATACCCATGCTTTGATTACATAAAGATACAGGTTGGGGATCTTGTGATCTATCATTAACCTATTGTGAACAACCATGAGCAATAAGACCTGGGAGAAGGTTACAATTTTTTTCTCAATTCCTGCACGTGGCATGCAATTTTAATGCCCATGCACAATAAAACATTTAATTTAAGTAAACATTTCATTAAATACATGTGGCTGAATTAATTATGTTATCACATACACTTATTTTACCCTGTGTGGCAATTAACATATTTTAATAAAAAAAATTACTAACACATAGCAAATGGCCAGGGGAATCTTTTCCAGACATAAGTGCAGGACTTGTTAGAATACTGCAGGGATAAAAGTGATGAGTATACACATTTTGTTTGACTCTAGATTTTCCGTCCAGTTTCAGCAATCTTTTTGGCCCGTCTCCCAAGAAGCCAGCCCCTCCTATGGTGAGCATCAGGTATAATTCTCCCCAGGCAGAGGGTGAATCGTCTCCTGCATCTCGCCGTAGCAATACTTCAGGCAATTCTGATTCTACTGGGTCGTTAACTGTTGCCAGTGGAGGAGGATTTGGCAGTGAGAAGTAAGTAGGATATGCTTATTGACTGAGCAGGAGGGTGGACAGGGAAATATTTGGCTTGCAATTGTGGCATTTAGACCACACTGCACTCTGTTTGAGCTTCACGACAAAGAGTCAAATATTTTCCCATTGGCCTGACCTAATCCAGTCAATAAGCATGTTATCATAAGGCTGCCACTCACTTTTGGTATTTTCCCATTTTTTAGCAGCTGCAGCTCCAGGGTGATACTTAAGGCCATGTGGCTTTTTACAGCCCTGCTCTTACCATGCTTAGGGCCCTCGTTTGGTGTTCTTTTGCATAGCGTTTATCAATTGACTGTGCGTGCAGCTGTTGCAGGTCATATGATAAAAAGCCTCACTTGCTAGTAAATCCTCATTTTTTTTGGTTACATGTCTATCACTGTAACTTTCACAGTTAATCCCTGAGTTGTTGGTTGTTAGTTTAACCATGCAGTTTGCAAGTATTCTGTACTCCAAAGTAATGACCCCAATGAGGTCAAGTGAGAGCATTAAGTGTACGAAACAGGAGTAGGGTGAAATGGCATGCACCTCCCCATGGCTCCCAAGATTAGAGTTTGCATGTGTTTGTGTTCTGCACACAAAGTATTGAACATCATCCCTGGAATTGCTTTATGCAATTTGTGCCTCGTTATTTTGTTGGTAGGTGAAAGGTATAGAACCTACTTAAATTTTTTGAGAAGAGTCACCTTGACACTTTGTATCGTGTTCCAGCTTTGACAGCAGGCAAAGACTTGTTGAAAGAAGAGAACGCTACAGACAAGTTAGAGCCTTCCTTAACTCAGGTAACACAATGCAGGGAAACAGATTGCTTAAGTAAAACAAGACAAAGCTCAGATTAACCGTTCAAGCCCCAAAATCAATATTAATTTTCTCTTTACTGTTATCATATGTTTCTTATGGTAGTTGATGAGGAGAATATGTTTAAATATCAATGCAACTCTTTTTTGGTGATCATTTTCGTTATTCTCAAAACCTGAATGGTTGATGAACAGTGAATATTGTAATGAGAAACTGGATGCTGGTCACACTCCCAAAAGAAGCCTTTGGTGGCTTAATAGAGGATTTATGTTTGTTAAGAAGTTTGGGAAAAGCCCTGACATGTATTGTCCTCATAAATAAGTTGTTAGCTCCCATCTGGCTAGATGTTGTGTTTCTAATTAAGAAAAAGAATACATTTTCTGTGTTTCTATTGAGTTATAGAAACACAAGTGGAAGTTTGGGAGAACAAGAAATGCTGTGGTAACATGAGCCAAAAGTTCTTGCAAACTTTCACAAGTGTTTCTATAACTTTATAGAAACATAAAGAAAATGTTTTTGATTTCTTTTAGAAAATAGCCCGATGCCCTTGACTACGAGAACTTTTTTGTGTTTCTATTAAGTTATAGAAACACTATTTTGAACCAATTAGCATGCATATTTGTTTTCCTTGGGATATTTCCTAGTATGCAATATATCTGACACCATCAGCTTGTACACTATTATTTTGTGAAGCTTTCTTACTGATACATTCTTGACAGATGTTGCTGAGGGTCGCATGCAAGCCTATGGTTGGAGTCTTCCTGCTAAGTATTCAACAGAAGTTGCTGAAGGAGGGAAAAGCCTTGTATCTGTACCAGTGCCAGTGTACTGTAGACCCCTAAATCTCAATGATCCAGGAATGAAGGTTGGTCTCAGTGACATGTGTAGGTTGCTGTATGCAAATTGCCCACCCTCAGTAATATTGATACCAGTTCCAGACATACTGTCAGAGTTGGAAACAGTGAATCTCGCAAAGGAAGAAAAACCAAAGCACCATAACATTGTCCACTGTTGACACAAAAACCTCCAGTTACAGCAAAAAAAACACGCACACAAAAAAACATTCTCGCTAACTTAGAGGTAAATTCCTAATCCTAATAGTTCAGCATCAGAACACGTATCATGAGAAACCAGCTATTGACTACTCCAGAAAATACTATAACATACCATAATGCTCTTTGTTTTTCGTGCCAAAATTTTGCATAAGCATTGTCTCCAGTTTCTCTTGGGAGTTAAAATGGCCCCAAGAGAAGTTGAAAACAATGCTCATGCAAAATTTTGGGGTAACAAACAATGAGCATTATGGTATGTTATGGTATTTTCTGGAGTGGTCAGTTGTATCTACTTTTTAGTTAATCTATTGGAGTATAGTTTTTACAAATACACATTTGTAAGTCCAATCTAAGTCTTTTTTATAGATAGGTTTCAAACAATAATCTATGATTTTTAATAGAGTATTAGCGCATAATAATAATAATTATAATGATAATAATGATTATAATGATGATGATGATGATGATGAGTATGATAATAATAGTAATAATAATTATAATGATAGTAACGGTAATTTTGACTTGATGTGGAGTAAACAATCGAAAGACCTCCAGTATTAATCGCCGCCTGGTCAGCTCAGTTGGTAGAGCGCCGGCTTGTCATTTTACGAGACAATGACAATAACCACTTTACTGAAGTTTCAATGAACAGTATTAGTATGATAGGGTTTTCTGCAAAAATTCCTGTTCGTTCCAGCTGTTATTTACATCCGACATTGTATTCTTATAAATACAATTAATGTAAATACTCAGGTGATTATGCAAAATCGCGCGCTCTGATTGGTTCGTTATCTCGGATTATCAGCCTATAATCACCTCTACGAACAAAATGGCTGCCAGTCATTCGTGGGCTTTTGATGAAATAAAATTTTTTCATGTTGTACAATGCTTTTTCTTTTCTTTTTTTGAAATAATCACCTGTGTATTTATACTGAAACAATTATTCGCCTCAGGCTCGGTGATTATCGGTGAATATTCACTTCGACTTCGTCTCGGCGAATATTTACCGATAATCACTTCGCCTTCGGCAAATAATTGTTAAATGATACTTGTATAGATCTGGTGTGCCGCTGGTGTGGACCTGACAGGTGGCAAGACCTCAGATGGTGGTTCAGCCATAGGAGGAAGTGTGTTCTATGCAGACAGCTGCCGTGATCAAGGAGAAGGAGGAACCAGTCAGAAGGAGGAAGCCAAAGCTTCAATGGTGTGGATAGGAAGCAGCACACACTCGTGCAGTAAGGTTACTGTGATTGATGCAAACTATCCTCAAAACATTCTGGACTGCTTTGTTGTTTGTACATCCCATCTGCTGTGTATCACACCAGTGCCAGGAGCATCGGACGGTGACTACCACAATGAAGAGATCACTGTTGTCGAAGGTATGTAATGCATATGATTAGCATATGTAAATATGTCAAGCCTGTGTGGTTGAGCATGTAAACCTTTATATTGCTGAAAACAGTTAGTGTGTTCCCAGCCGCAGGATAGCCTCGTTTACTCGTCTGTTTCTGTTTTGTCTTTGCAATGTGTTACTGTATGTTTTGTATAGAGGATGGTACATGGCCACACTGAGACACAAAATTTCTTAAGTGTTGTGAAATATTTTTTCAACTGGAGAAGAGATTACATGATGCGATTGTGTATCTACCGTCTTTTCGGGTGAAACGGGGGGCGAGAATACAAACGAAGCCGTTATGTCGGATATGGACCTCTAATCAGACTTCCCATACAACTTGTGTGTTGGAGGTTCGACTTGTACAATGCTTTAGGGCCGTCTACGACCGTCAAAAAAATCGTACGAAATGTTCCAGCGAACGAAAACTAAACGAACTTCAAGATGGGAAATTCCAACGAGAAGCATTTGTGTGTGCGCCTTTCGGACGTACTCTTCCTCTGATCCCCGCTGATAAAAGGGGGCATGATGGAAAATGTCACGAAATCTAAAACGGCTAGGAAGGCGTTACAGATTGGCTTACAACATTTTCTATTTTCTTTTAACCAGTCAGATTCCAGAATTTTGATTTATTTGCACTGGTGTTACACTTTTTGCACGGCTCTTAGCCAATCAGAATTGAGGTTTTTTTTTCATGTATACTGTTATATAGAATTAAGTGGTGTACCGAGAACCGAGTGATAGAAATCAATAAGAACATTACACTACCAGTGATATAACTCAGGTGTTATTTTAATCATTGGCACTGTTTGATATTTCTGTGAACGATATTCAGTGGAATTGCTTACAGCTTGTTTGAGCCATGTTTACCCAATGTTTATTTGCAGATTCCAAACCAGAAACGTCTCAAAAAACCGATTCCACAGACGCGTCAGGATTTAGTGATCCTTTAGGTAACGGAGTGTTTACCCACTTTCATCCTTTCATATTAACAGATGTATAATAACTTGTGCTTTTTACAGGCTACTGATGTTGGTTGGTTTTTCAGTGTAAACCCCGCACGACATAGGACTTCATTGCTTGTCTAATTGTTGATCATGGAGCCAGGGGACCGTTTATTTTTAAGAGGAAGGGGAGGCTGGTGTGATTCGGGAAGCACCATTTAAAAATTGCATGACCCCCTTCAGCTTGCCAATTTTTTCACCTGACCTCCCCAATCAAAAGAAAGAGAAGTCCATTTCAGATGGAAACATTATGACATAAAAGTATTGCTAAAATATTTCAGGTGATCCCCTTTTCCCCAATTTTTTTTCTCATGACCCGCCAAATCCCGCCACCCCCCACCCCCTCCCTCGTAAAAAATGCACGGTCCCTAATCTTTTAAATTAAATCTTTTTGTCTTTGTCTGACTTGTATTTGTAAGGTTCCCTGCCCGTTTCTCTTTGTACAGGAGTTCAAGCAGCGCAGAGTGGTGGGTCAGATGGTCCGACTGTCACTGATGTTACTGCAGGGGAGAGTTTGCCTGCTGGAGCTATTGATGCCTGGGAGAAGCTGTGCAGAGTGTTGCCAACCATGTGGCTTGGAGCTCAGTCCGGCTGGTATGAAATACATTAACCGTCGGTCATTCTCACGTTGTATATATGCGTTATTGACCAAGCTTTTTCGGTGAAGCTGGCTGCATATTATCTAAGTTCTTTTTAGAGCAAACGAAACAACTTGGTCAATGAAAAATTTATTGTATGTTTTTTTGCTTTGTTTTGCGCGACAAAGCGGGTAATCCCTAGCAGACAAGGTACGCTCATCTTGCCCACACAGGTAGCCAATCAGAACGTACGAATCATCTCATCTTGCACGCTCGCGAATCCAGCCCTGAAGTGTATCCACCTTTAGTAAAAAGTCTACTTGTGGACTAATGCAAATACCACAATCTGGTTGGCTGAACTACTGCAGACTGTCAGCCATTAGACTGCAGCACTTGGTTGAAGATCGTTTTCAAAATGGCGACCTCTTCGCGCTTTAGCGAAGTTTCGCATGAAGATTTAGTATTTTGGTATTTTTTCCACCTAACACATGATTCGTTTATTATGATTTTTACTAAAACAACTAGATTATTCGGCCTCGATTTCTATGAGGTGGTAGTTGATTCGGCCTTCGACATCATCAACTATCACCCCATAGAAATCTCGAGCTCATAATCTAATTGTTTAATATTTGTTGTAGGCTAAAATGAATTTCATGTCAAAATGGTTCGAAACTAGTTTGATTTGTGAAGGTGAATTTATCAACATGACACGAACGTAGGACAGAGTCCCCCACAGGAGTCGACCCCATGACCCCCCGAACACCGGGCGGGCGCTCTATCCACTGAGCTACGAGAACTCATGGAGAGCAAGGTCATTTAACTGAGTTCATCATATTAGTTTGATTTGTTTTTTTTTCCTTTGTTTCAGATTAATTTCCATAATCCTCCAATAATCTGAAACAAAGGAACAAAGTTCACAAATTAGCTGACCTGCAATCAGCTTGTTTCGTAGCCGTACGCAGATGTTCTTTGTGCTTTTTCACGCGTGGCAGGGCCCAAACAACGTCTGCTGAGGAGGCTCCTTCTTAGGGGCCTTGCATGTGTTCGGTTAACCTCAACTGTCTCACGCAATGAAGGGCTAACGCTGCAAACGTCAGCACCTCCCTTTTACCTTACGTTGGTATAACTTACTTTGTCAGTTCGTTTGATTGTCGCAATTTCTTGTGCTTCAATTCCCCACCGACGCAGCACCAGTTTCCACGATACTTGTCCCACAATACTTGTCTCACACAATGAATGACTTACTTGATTATACGTGTAACTCGTTTTTTTTTCTGTTTTGTAGTGTGTATGTGCACTCTGCCATATCTGACTGGAAGAAATGCATTCACTCCATTAGGTTAAAAGACTCTGTTCTCAGTATTGTGTAAGTACTGGTACTTCTTGATGTCCCTGACAGAATGTATTAGCGCAATATCTTCAACTGGTTTTAAGAACGGCGGTCGATTTTAACATTTCACATCGGCCAGATTCAAAACGTGAGTCAAGCATAGGCGTACGGGGCGGGAGGGGGGGGGTGGTTCTGCACCTCCCCCCCCCAAAAAAAAAAAATATTGGGGCAGCTTAGATTTTTTTGGACATCAAGAGAAATGTGTGTGTGTCGTTTTTCGTGCGTTGTGTATTTCTTTTAACGCGTTTTATGAGCTCATATGATAGTTTCATATGTAAGAATATTTTCACTTCATATATAGGCCTATGTTAGTGCATCATATGACCCTCATATGTAAGAATATTTTCACTTCATATGTAGGCCTATGTTAGTGCATCATATGACCCTCGTATGTAAGAATATTTTCACTTCATATATAGGCCTATGTTAGTACATCATGTGACCCTCGTTTCGTTTCACCTGTTTCGGAAAAATGTGGGAAACTTGAGAGAATTTTCGGGCAAATTGTTCACCGCCCCTTTGGCAAAAGATTTCCCGTGCGCCTATGGTGTGAAGCATTAGAGTGTAATGCTTGACTCACGGTTTGACCCTGGATTTAAAATATTGAACGTTAAAAATCAGAACCACATTATAAGACTGAAGGTTTGACTTTTGACGGAAAGGGTTAAAAGTCATCTGGAGCTTTATGTCATTGTACACCTGATTGTTTGACTCGGAAACTGAAGCGAAAGTGCGCCCTGCTCGGTATATTATTTGTGACCAAACACTATCTCGTGTTTACAATATTACTGGAAAGACTGTGAGACGTTTCTGAAGTTTAGATGATGATTGTAATTGAAGAAGTTGAAATTCACAACCTAAGAAAGATTTTAAAAAAAGTTACAACCATATTGCTTTTTGCTGAAGTTTTAGCTTTCGACTATATACTTCTTACTAATCGAGTTCGAGGTCCGTACTGTAAGTTACGGACCGAGGTTTTTCCCGTTCGGATTTATGGCCCAAGCGCGAAGCGCGCGGGCCATAAATCCGGGAGGAAAAAAGAGGATCCGTAACTTGCAACACGGACCGAGAAAAGGAGGTTAGTAAGATATTTATTATATCTCTGGAGACATTTTGGCGACGTAATAAACTTTTGAATTTAGTGGGCCGTGCAGTGAAGTACGGCCCGCTAAATTGACCAATCACAGCGCGCGTACTAACTGAGAGATATAATGAAAGGTATAACAGTTAGAACCACCGAAGCTCCATCTCTTGACCAATGTGTATTATTGTACTATCAACAGATATGTTAAAGGACGTGTACAGGTCGCTTTAGCGGATGGTACCGTCGCCATTTTTCACCGCGCTGCTGGTGAGTGTCGAACCTTTCCCATTCTGAATGTTCCTGTTTTTCAGTTTTTGGTGTAATTTCGACATTTTCTTTTGAATAGCAAAACATATCCCAAAATTCCTCCATCCGTTCAGCTGTTGAACGCACTTTGATCTCATGTAGCCCAAGCACAATTGAGGTAACATAAATAACTAGGGTTTTTTACTATAACAGCAATTTTAGTGTCAACTAGAGTTTGAAATAATTAAACAGAAGCAAATTTTTCAAAGACTAAAAAAATTGCCCGAGTCCATAGGGCGAGTATAATTTGTTGTCTTATTTATTCCAAATTGCACTCCAAAACATTTGATTACTGGTTAATAACATGCATACAAAATTTTAATTTCACCTTTCGGCACTTAGTTCAAATTTTTTGCACTCCGTTTCAACTCTCTGCTCTGTTTGGGTGTGACCTGCTCTCAGCTAATCAGCGTGTCGATATTTTGGCATGTAGATTGTAAAGGGACAGAAAATGACTGACGTTTCGAGTGTTATTCCTTCATCTTTTTCCCTTATTCGTTATGACGGGTGAAATAATTTCTGGATGCTTTGTTTCTGTGTAGACGGACAGTGGAACTTTAACAACTACCACCTTCTGGATCTGGGCCGTCCACATCACTCCATTCGATGCATGACAGTGGTTCATGATAAGGTGTGGTGTGGCTACCGGAACAAGGTACAAGTGATCCATCCAAGATTTATGAGAGTCGAGGTGAGCCAGCTTCTTAATTTGCAAGTCGTTTGAATCCAGGAGTCTCAGTAATTGATTGTTGAGTTTTATCGTCCTGGTGTAAGTAATTCCAAAAAGAACTGTTTTTGAAGACGTCGACAAACGTGTCGACAACCTGAGCGGAAGTCATCATCAGAGTCACGTGATTTACGTGTCGTCAGTTGATGGTATTGATGTCTCTATTCTGTGTCGTGATTGGTCGTTAAGACCGTGCTGTTATTGGCTGTTTGTGAGTAAAGCCATGGTGTTGTTGGGTGTAAAGACTCGGTTGTTATTGATCAGTTTTAATCCGTTTGTTTATCAAGTCTGTTCTCTGAATGTCGTCAGTTTAAATAATCGAATGTCGTTTAGCGTTGTCTGTACTCTTAACGACAAGGAGTATGCGTCATCACCGAGTGAGTCCACAACAAATTTTGACGACTGCGATGACGCATTGCGTTGTCGATAAGAGTTAAGACAACGCTAAACCATATTCTATTTGTTTTTTACCACAATATCAACGTTTAGGTTTATTCTCCAAAATGAGAGTTTCTGATTGGCTATTGCATTGCGCGACACATTGACGCGCGCAGCTTTGTCTGGACTCGTATCGACAACGGCAAATGAGCCAATCAGATATCGAGATTAGTAGCAATTGTGGTAAAAAAGTCGTTTGTACGGCGCAGTTATCACTTACAGTACTGACTATCAATGAATCGTCCTCGTTGGACCGGTTACACCTCACACTTACCACCTGGGGGGTTTTGGCTGACGGCCTTGTGGCCTGGCCTCTTTCTTCCTGAGGTGTGTACTGGGTAGGATCCATTGCACTCCGGGTCTACTAAGTATCACATGTCGCTCTGCCATTGCACGCACCGGTCATAGCACTACAAGACCCTGGCAGAGGACGCCTCAAACACACACACACACACACATACAAAAAAAAAAAACATCAACAATAGTTCTTTTCAGAGTTTTAATAATTTTGAGCGGAAGCTAATCAGAGTCAAGTGAGATTCTTGTCATCAAGTGGTGTTATCTATATCTCTGTCCAACGTTGTGATTGTGATGTTATCTGCTGTATGTCATTCAGGCCGGGATGTTGTTGGCTGTAAGGCAACGTCTCGGCTTATTTCACCACCCTGGTATGAGACAATTTTTACTGAATACGCATTCCTGTATTTGTGGAGCATTGACGCAAAACGCTGTTTTCCCCCTTGTAGAAAACATTTGACGCTCACCCACGTCGTGAGAGCCAAGTGCGGCAACTAGCGTGGATAGGAGATGGTGTATGGGTGTCCATCCGGCTGGACAGTACCCTCAGATTGTACAATGCTCATACCTACCACCACCTGCAGGACATTGATATTGAACCATATGTCAGCAAGATGCTTGGTAAGACACTTCACTTCTGCCGAGGTTTCGACATATCATACACGAGATACAGTGTTTCATCAAAGATCAAGCACCTCAAATTTCACAAACACTCCTTTGCGCGCCTTATTTTCAGATCTCTTCTCAGTGTTTGATATGTGATGAAACACTTGTATGGAGTGTTCGGTATAGCTTCGCGAAAGAAACTATTTTTAAAGAGAAATGAACGATGAGCGGTCCCTGATTTCCTTTGAGGTTGAGAATAGACAATAAAACATGGGTGCATGCATGGAGAATTTTAATTTCTCTTTGAGTGTTCAAGTCAATATCCTGCGTCAGCGCAATAAATGAGTGAGATATCTATTTGAATACGAGAGGAAGAATCGCATGTCTCCAAGCGCCCATGTTAATCAGAGAAACAAACACCGAGTATTTACGTAAAACAAATTTATTGCTCTTCACGACCATGATCAATCGAATGCAACTAAAAAACTAATCAACAGTGGGAAACGTTAACGTTCACTTTAAATGCTTCAGTGAAGAAATGTTATGTTCTACTCTTTGCTGTTACCACTCTGACTTCTGTCACTGTGGAAAACATGAAGCCTGCGAAACTGCGTAAAATGATCGTATCGACACATGTAAAATTGTCGTATTTCTCCTTGTGTTAAGATGCCATATTTCTCATTAAAAGGATAACCAAATACGAATATTAACTAGAAGTCCTTATAACTTGTGCAATAACATAAGAATAACAAAACTGTTTCTTTTGCCCGAAAAAAAAAAATTGTTTCTTTTTTAACCTTAAAAAGTCAGTGTTGTAAAACAGTTCTATTGAACGAAAAGTTCCTATTTCCGTCTGACAATATAGCAGTAACTTTGTTAGAAGCAGCTTTTGATCGTCCTTCCCCGCTCCCTCCTGGTAAATGACGCGATTGGAGTAAAATATAGGTGATGGAAAATAGTGTGGCTGTGGGATGTGGCTAACGTTGACAACGTCAAAGCCACATCCCACAGCCATACCATTTTCCATTGTCTTGGTATTTATCATGTGGGAACCCAGAGCTCATCTGCTAGCTGTGCCATGCTGATGAGGCCTAACAAGGCCGAAACAGCTTTCCATGGCTGCTGGCTTTTGAGCTCAATTTTTCATCTTTTGTTTTTGATAGCAATAGGTTTTTATCCCTTCTACCACTGTCACCTTAATGCGCATACTCGTGGCTTTAACAAACCCTTATTACCCTTTGGAATAAAATGTATGTAAGTTTTTATTATAACAATAGGAGGATGTTAGATGGCTTTTCTTGGTAACTTAATTTTTGTGTTTGCTATTCCCCCCCTGCCTTTAGGAACCGGAAAGTTGGGCTTTTCTTTTGTGCGTATTACGTCACTCATGTTGACGAACGACCGTCTGTGGGTGGGTACCGGAAATGGAGTCATTCTCTCAGTACCGTTAGTGGCTGCCCGGCCGGCAAGGGATGACGGGGAGACACTCACAAGCAGCCCTGGGATGGGTGGTCCGGGGGGAGCCGTTAGAGTGTATAGCAACGAAGGAAAAGATGGCGACACCCCTAAGGGATCCAGCTTCATGCCTTACTGCTCCATGGTTAGTGAAGTTTCGTTAAAACTGAGCCAGTATCTTCATCGTTCGAGCAGTTATGTCATTATTATTACATTATTGTAATGTAGAGTGTATCTTACAGTCTCCCATGGGCTTACGATACAGATCCGGGGGGTTCTCTTTTGTATACATGCTATATTGATATGTGCCGCCCGATAGGGTAGGGTTTTTGATGTTCTCAGTCCTTAAATAGGATATCCTTTTTGGTATTTTTGGTATTGTGATCCTTAGATATTCCTTAGATAGGGTCACTAAATTGCAGTACCCATCCCAACGCGCAAAACGAAAAAGGTATGATCTATCAAATCTGTTCTACACGCCTAAATGCACATAAACTGGGTTTCGATTTGAAATAACAAGTGTGAATTCCTGACCAAAATTTATTTATCCACTTCAGGAAGCCCGCTTTTAGGATCGCTTAATTCATGTCTTTGCTCACAGGTTAATGCTCAGTTATCATTCCATGGTCATCGCGATTCTGTTAAATTCTTTGTGGCTGTTCCTGGATCAATGAAACGAGTCTCACAGGTGTCCCCAGTCACCAAGTCACCAAATCCAGCCGGTAGCACGGTTAGCTCAAGCCCAGAGAAGACTGTGACGGAGGACATGCTGTTGGTGTTGTCAGGAGGAGAGGGCTATGTTGATTTTCGTTTGGGAGACGGTGAGGAGACCGCGTTGGAGGAACAAGGCGGAGATTTGATATCTGTCACCACACGTGGCCAATCAACCAATGAGAGGAGTCATATTATGGTTTGGCAGGTGTCAGTCTCATAGAAACTATGACGTCAAGTTGCTTGTGAACATGATTTATTCGACATCACATAAAAAAATTGTTATCGTGACTATATCTCTGTCTAGTTAGTAATAAGTTGGTTCGTATGTTGAGAAGTGTTGGGAAGGGGGAGGGAGGAACCAGGAGTCATTTTCCCCTTACCTCCCCTGACGGTGCCCAATATGTGAGCCCCTGTAATTGGTCAGTGGTTAGTAAGTTGAATCGAAGTCATAAATTCATGAATTGATAATCACATTTTATTTGTAGATAACATCAATTAACAGCATATCTCGGTTGTCCTTGTGTATTTAATACGCACGCAGACTTTATGGTTTTTATTGCCGTTTGATACGGTTTATGTTTGGTATCTAAGTATAACATAAAATTTGTAAATAAGTTCTAAATTTGCGAACAAAAGTATTTTTGCTTAGTATGCGTAAATTAACTATATATGTTGACTATTATCTTTGTTGGTTTAATCATCCTGACATTTTTGAGAACCAACATTAGAGTGTTATCCTGCAGGAAGAAGTCACTTTATGCAAAGATGGTTTACCTCGGTTGTTTTTTACACGTTACTATATATCAGGTTTTTCGTCGCTCAGAAATTACGGAATTATATCACGGTCGGAACTTGTTCCTAGGTGTTTCAGTTACAAAAGAGTTCTACTTGTAGCAGAGGCCCATTACCAGTGTCCCTCTTCCCTATTAGGTCTTTACTCCAGTACGATAGCAGATAGTGCTATTTTTAACTCGTGTTTCACGGCAATAAAACGAAAGAATGACGACAACGACCAATCAATCGGCACTACGCAATATCCTTACTTAGCATGTTATTATTATTATTATTATTTATTATTATTATTATTATTATTATTTATTATTATTATTATTTATTATTATTTTTTTTTTTTTGGAGTGGGAAGGGTGGTTTTTGTGAAAATTTTAGGACTTTCCTACGAGGTTTCTAAGTCCTCTTGTCTGAGAGTTTCGCGGGAAATATGAGCTCTGAAAATAGCATTTTCTACTGTGCTGGGGTCGCTACCCAACAAATGGGGGCGCTCGTGTTAATGCGCTCCTGGTCGTTATCAGAAGCTTTTCAGTGTTAGTATTTTTGAAGTTACTGGATTAGTTGCCGATTAGTTGCCGATTAGTTGGATTAGTTGCCGATGTGGTAGGAGCTTCGCTATCTGTGTTCGTCTCGTGAGTAAAGTGAATAGCAGAGCGTACTGGGGCCGGTTGTTTGAAGGGCGATTAGCGCTAAGTCAGGGTTAAATTTTAACCGTGTTTATTTTCTTTTTGTTTAATAAACAGCATTTTCTCCGACAACTTTCTCCATTTTTTTTTCAGAGCATATAATCATCAAATTGTATCCTAAAGAATTATTCTGAATGTGCTTTTTAATATCTGCATTTAAATTTCGCACTTACCCTGGGTTACCTTAACCCTGCTTCGAACAACCTGGCCCTGGAGCGTGCGCTTCGCCATCAAAATAAGGCCGCGTGGAGACTGGGTCTTTTCGGACCATCGTTGACTAAGAGGCCTTGTTTTCAAGAGAGTTAGTTTGACCGCTGAACGTGAAGATCGCTTATTGTGCTAACTATTTTCTTACCAAACAAATTTTTCGTCGATTTTTAAAACCTTATTTAGAAAGAAAAAATGTATAATTTCTGCGTGCCAGTTATGCAAAAATGGAAAATTAATTTATTTAGAAAACGTGACATTCCTTGTGGTGATAAATGAAAGCCAAGCCTGATTTTTTGAAGTCTTAACAATGGCTCGACTGTATGTACACTCGATTATTATATGGATAATGTTTCACGGTTAACTAAAACACTCTTTTCATATTTTCCCTCAGTGAAGATATGAAAAAGTTATGTACCAAATGTCCCGGATGTACGCCCACGTCCTAACAAAATTTTCCCGTTAGTTTCATGTCCATGTAATAAAAAGAACATTACACGATGGCTTGAAGATATGAATTTTATTTTCTCGTGTTAAAAACAGCATTTCACTGCTCTCGCTCGTAAAATATTGTTTTCACTACTCGAAAATAAAATTCATATCTTCGCGCCACCGTGTAATATCCTCTATGTACTAGGGCTTCCTTGTTCAGGTGGAAGAAAAATTGGATCAGTGTAAGTATCTAGACAACTGTGCACCTACCCCTCCCCTAACCCAGGTGCATAGTTGCCTAAATACTTTCATTGATCCGAAAAGTCTAATGTAAACGTGAGTGAGTCATACGCAATCTTGTGAGACTTCGTTTTCACATAGCGCTGTCTTGAAATGAAGTTTGTGAAAGCCGGTGTCTTTCTGAATTTTAAACTCATAGAGCAGGGAAATTTGTTTGTCTTCCTGGCTCACCCTCAGTGTAAAACCCTGTTACGTTCACGAGTGATGTAGATCAAAGAAAACAAAAGAGACAAACAATAGCGACCAGAAAAATGATAGTGAAAACAAAAACAAAGAAAAACTTCGCAGGATTTAACACTGAAGTAAACCCCCTCTTCCGAGACGCTTTGACTCCTCAGAGAAAACTTGCTCGCCCACATATGAGGATTACGTTAACATGTACATCAGCAAAGATTCGCTTAAACGGTGACAAGCGTTTCGTGCTGTTCAATTTGAAGTTATTATGTTGCCATGTTGGGAATGGTTTCATGTGTCACGCGTAGTATGATTGAATAGCGGTATGAAAGTTGTTGGGATGTTTGAAACTATTTATTCAACCTTAGCTTAGCTGACTTGTCAAGTGACGTTAAAGTAATAGAAATTATTTGTTAATATATAGATAATTCCCTTCATACATCAATTACATGTTAAGTAAGTTACCAAGTGAAGTGTTCAGAAAAAAGGCGTATATGTTGTGGTTGAATTTTATGCTTGGTTCAAATTTTATTTTCCTTTGTTTTAAACTCGCTATCATCAAATTACCATAACCACAACAAACGAAAACCAAATTTGAACCACGGATAAAATTGAGCGACATATACAGCCACCATGTTTAGCCAAAAACCAAAGTAAAATAAAGGTGGATTGTGAGAAAACTCTACCAGTTGTCAGTTGGTTTTTTTCTTGCAGCGCCTCAACACTCCAACAATGGTCCCATATTTAAGTTCCCCTCTCTTGTTATCAATGTTGCCACCGATGCAAAACCATGCTGGAAACTTAAACATGAATTATGAATTTCTCAACAGTTTTGCAACTATCGCTATTGGGTTGTCAACAGCATTGTTATATCTCTCGTTAGTACGCGCGCTGTTTATTGGTCAATTTAGCGGGCTGTACTTCACTGTACGGCCCGCTAAATTCAAAAGTTTGTTTTGGTCGCCAAAATGGCTCCAGAGATATAACAAATATCTTGCAACCCTCGTTTTCTCGGTCCATACTATAAGTTACAGATCCGAGCGGGAAAAACTCGGTCCGTAACTTACAGTACGGACCTCGAACTCGGTTAGTAAGAAGTATATTTAACAATTATTCGCCGAAGGCGAAGTGATTATCGGTGAATATTCACCGAGACGAAGTCGAGGTGAATATTCATCGATAATCACTGAGCCTGAGGCGAATAATTGTTTTAGTATAAATACATAGGTGGTTATTTCAAAAAAAGAAAAAAAAGCATTGTACATCACGAAAAAATTATACTTCATCAAAAGCGCGCGAACGACTGGCAGCCATTTTGTTTGTCGAGGTGATTATCGGCTGATAATCCGAGATAGCGAACCAATCAGAGCGCGCGGTTTTGTATAATCACCTGAGTATTTATACTAAATTTATATATATATATATATTATAGAAATAAAAAACGCGCCCGAGTGCATTGTTGAGTTATATAAGCACGCGGGAATTTTTAAGAACACGAGAGAAGTGCATAGAGAAGCACGAGGCGCAGCCGAGTGCTTCTAGCACTTCTCGAGTGTTCTTAAAAATTTCCAAGTGCTTATATAACTCAACAATGCACGAAGGGCGCGTTTTTTTATTTCTTTTATAAAACGTAAACCACCACATTAACATAAAGACATATTAAACAAGAAAAGGATTGCGAATTTTAATTAATCACAATAAGTATTCTCCTTACATGTACATGCTTTCTTTTTATTGGCTTAAATGCTGAATGAAAAGTGAAACCGTTCCCTTTGTGGCAAGAAACAAACGTTTTCTTATTTCGTGACGTAGCTTGCGTGCATATGTTGAGTTATAATGCACGCGCGTGACGTAAGCAGAGTGCTTTATGGAGTTATAATGAACTCGAACTGACCAATCACAGCGCGCGCAATTACTCGAACATTTTATAAATATCTATATTTTAAAGGTGTCCGTTCGCAGGCCAGGTTACCTGGCAATAGTAGCGCACTTGAGAACTGCTGAATTTCCGCCTTTGAGAATTCGGTGATGCCTTTTTGAAGGTAACGTAAATTTTGTAGAAACCGATTTCACTCGTCCTGGAAGTACATCCCAGCAAGATGATCTCCGAGATATTCAAGAAAGATTAGCCCGAGATCGTCGCCGAGTAAGTTCGAATACCGTGAAAATCAACACAAGGAAAGCACGACTCAAAGCAGGGATAGAGGAACGGCAGCAGGGAGAATAACAACAGAAATCGCAGCAAAGAAAACAACCGCTCGCTCCAGAAAAAGGCAAACGAAACAGCAGGGAAAAGGACCAGGAATTAAACCAAGTTAGTTTTGAATTTGAATGTGTTATTGATAGAAATACAGGACATGAGTGAACGATTACATAACGAAATATATTGGCGTACTAAATTTAGCAAAACGACTTAGAAGGGAAACCGAGTAGGAACGACTTCAACGATTGAAGATGTCTCTGGAAAATAATTCTATTAGTCTAAAAACGGAATCGGAAGACGACCAACAGATTACAAAAGAATGTAAGTTGGTATTTGTCATAATAAAACGATAGCGTTTCCATTTTGAAGAAATTCCCAACACAGAGAGTTGCAGTTGTTATAGCAATCATTTATAACGATGTGATCTGATATCATTGCAACAATGAAAATATTGTAAATTTTCTTGATCTAGCAGTTGTGTTTAGAATTTTCAACATAATATATACCCAGTGTCACTATAAAGTACTGGTTCTGCAATTTTATCAGTGATCAATGCCATCATTTGAAAATAAAGCAAATGTTATTACTTACTTCTGAGTAGTATTTCTCTTTGCTATATATATATGTATGTATTCTCTGATTGAAAGGTTTCAATAATATTGCATAGAGACAAAACGTTTCATAGCCTTTTCACAATGGGTAAGTTTTACCTTGGAGTTCAATGACCCCCCTGATAATATTGCTATCTAGAACCCTTGCCCTTTTCCCACAAATGAAATGCTAATTCAAGCCTTAATTTGCAAAGTTAAACATAACATGTTAACCTTGTTACTTTCTGCTGTTTACTTCATTGTTATGATGTCAAATATCAATCTTTAATAACAACCACAACATACAGTTAACCTTTTAAATTGAAAAAACTTTATAAAGAAGAAAATAAATTTTGTAATGCCAAAATGTTTATAATCTTTCTCATATATTCATTGCAAGTGTGCTGTATGTAGTAACAAGTGTTTCAATTTTTCTAAATGCCCTTAAGTATGCTTTCAATAATGATTTTCCACACAAACTTTATAGACAAATGACTGCACTAGATTCTAAGCATTAAAGAAGACATGGTATTGTTTGGAGCTGTTTTGATTACTACCACCTCTGATGGAAAGCCTATTAAGAAGATTTTTGTATTGCTTGTAGTAGTAGAGTAACAATACCTTTACCAAGATTAGGACATGCATCCCACCCCATAAAAATATATTATGTTTAACATAAGAAATATAACAATAATAATAATAATATCAATACCAGTAATAATAATAATAATAATAGTAATGATAATAATGATGATAATAATATAATGATAGTTTGTCTCGTTACTATATGTCATTGGTTACAAGTTCAATACCTCTGGCTACCATGACTTTTTCGAGGAAATACCATCCTTATAATAAATCTTTCTTCTGCAGTTTTTATAATACAAATTTTCATGTATTCAAAATAATATACTATTCTCTGGTTGGGTATGGATATTTTGCATGTTTCTGTAACAGCACAATTAAACTTTCATGTGGTATATACTTGTGACTGATTGATGTTGATTTCACATTATATTCTTACAGGAGTACATAGTGCAGCAATCTTTTTCAACATGTTAAGATTTCAATAACTCTTTCTTACATGTATTGTTTTTATGATATGACCTAAAAATAGCACAACCACATACTATACAGTTGGCATTCACTATTACCAAACCTTTATTCAAAGTTTTTGTAGAATCCAACTGTTTTACCCCCATTTTTTTACATAATGACATTGCATCTCACACTTCTGTTGACATGGCATCTCTTTTGAGGGAAGTGGAATTTTTCTATCTACCACTAGGGGTACCATTGCAACTGAAGAGAGTACACAAATTGAAACATGCACTATTCATAATGCTCTCAATTGTGGTTACCTAGGAATGAAATAATGACTGCAGTAGACAAAATATCTAATCAGAAGATTCTTCTTACAATGAATCTCATGCAATTATTAGGAAAAAACATAAAAAATAATTGGAGCATTCAACTCATCCTCAGTGTAAGAACATATTGTGTTTAAAAGTGATGTACAACAAAGAAGACAAAGCAGTAGAGACTAAGAAAATACAACTAAAAAAAAAAACAGGTTTTTACACTGTGGTAAACACTAGCATTCATATCAACTCTTCAAGATTTCACCTTCAAAAGATTTACAATAATTTTCAATTTGTGTTAACTGAATATTATTGTGATACTTCATTGACTCTGTATTCCCTGTCAAGAAAACAAGTAATTTTACTTCTATTCCCTCTCTTGCAATCTCAGTGGCAGTGAAAGAGCTAAATGAAGGTCAATTTTTAAGCCCTGTGCTGAGCGGTATACTGATCATGTAATTTGCACCAGGTGTCACTAATTGTGTACCAAACACAGCATAACAAATTAAATAATGGGGATTACGCTGATATAAAAAATAAAATATAAAATATAAAAGTATTGTGACTTATTCAAAAACTAGCTTCGCGAGGTTTTTGCGAGAGTCATATTTTTTTTTTTTAAGTTGTACAATATACACTTAATGTATGGTCCCGAGAGAAACAGTTTTGTTTTCCCGAGAGTCCTGATGTTTCCCGAGACGAAGTCAAGGGAAACAATAGGACTCGAGGGAAAACAAAACTAACTATTTTCCTGAGGGACCATACTTTAAGTGCTTTGTTATATATTTAGACTTTCCTATCAAACAAACAAAGACCGCACATCTGGCGCGGGGGCAACAACTGAGCAATTGTATCCCGGTCGGGATACATTTGAATTTGATCGTGGGCACGTGACTAAGAATCAACCAATCACAGTGCTCGTTTTGTTGAGTGAAAGTCTAGGCATATAACAATTCGCAATTGTGCAACGGTCTGTGCAACTTGTCTTGCAATGGCGTTACAAGACAAGGTGCACGAAATATAGCAGTCTTACAGCGCCACACGCTGACGTTTATCAACTCGTATGTTAAGCCCATTGTATCTGTTTGCCAATGTAACCTGGCTTAAGATCAGGTAGAAAGGCAATGTTGTCTGTCAAGGTTGAAAACAACTTGTGTTGTTGAATGGAGACTACGGAATCTGTTAATTGGGTTTCCTGTGCATTTACCCGGTTCAGCCATTTCAAACGACTAGTGCGTGCGTTTGAAATGAAATCAAGTTTAATCAATTTGATCCATTCGCCTGCTTATTTTTTTTCGATTTATTCAGCTCGGGAAATTGAAGTTTGAAGCCAACTACGCATTGTGTAAATGGAAAGAAAAGATGCAGTATGAATGTTTTCAAGGGTTTCTTTGGGTACCTGCTCTTTTTACATACTGTCGCTTTTTTTCTTGTTTCAGTTTTTTTTTTCAGCTTGTGGGATTGAAATGTAAGTTCAACTACACAGTGCCTGAGCGGGAAAAAAAAACGATGCAGAATACGTACGTGTTTTTCATGGTTTCTTTAGAAAGCTGCTAATTTTTTCTTGGCATGGAGCTTTGTATTTGTGATTGTTGACCGTATCCGGGTACGAGTAGAATCAGCGTCAAAGCAACGCCAACGCCAGCGTGGGAAGCCAGTCGATGTCTTAAATTGAATTTTATCTAATCCGGAATCGCGTTGTGTACATCTTGAAAAGCAATATCCGGTAAGGCTTGCCAAATCAGACAGTGTGGGTTGCATAAGCACTGAATTGTTAAACGGACCACCAACCACAAAGTTCTTTTTAGCTGCCTAAGACTGCATGAGGCCCCGTCCACACGTATCCGGATACATTTGCATCCGCAAACTTTTCTTTGCGGATTCTAAAGTTTCGCGTCCACACGTAGCGTTTTCAAATCGAATTTTCCCGTCCACTCGTATTCGAACGAATCCGGATTTGCTCTACTGGCGCTCGCATAATTGTTGTCTTGCATTCGATGTACAGCCTGAGTTGGACAGCAAGTTTAAAATTATTTCTCCATTCTTCCTCCTGGCCGGACTGAGAATCGTCGAGGACGCAACCAGCTCGTTTCAGTTGTTTGTGGTGTGAAGTTCGACCGTCAGACATCGAATGGAGCCTCAGAATGTCGAGTCGTCTTTTCAGAAACTTTAGGTGAAGAGAGAATATAGACAAGTTTAACTGAAAACACGCTATCAGACTTGAAATAAGTCCAGCAAGAAGAGAAGAGATGGCAGTTGTTTTGGCTTCCATGTTGTATGTTTACGCGGTAAATACTGGAACCGCTTTGGTTACATCATCGGATTCAAAAGTTTCGCCGACCGAATTTGGCGTCCACACGATATCGGATTCATATCGTATTCAAAAGTTTCCACTCTGGAGAGCGGATCGAGTCAAATCTTTGCGGATACGGTTGTCGGATTCATCGCCGATACGCGTGAACGAAAGGTGCATCTGCAAAGAAAAGTTTGCGGATTCAAATGTATCCGGACACGAAAGGACGGGGCCTGATAGAGTCCCACAAGACAATTAAAATAAAAAAAAAACAGCAACATCTTTAATAGTTTCTTGTCAACTTCGCGGGAGCTTTGTTGTAGCTCAGTTTGCACAGGTATTGATACATGAAGAATTTATTTTCTAAAGAAATTAGTGCTGCGTCAGTGAGAAGTTGAAACACACAAAGAATAATTTATGATAAAGTAAGTTTTGCCACCTTACAGTATGAGGCGAGCTGGCGTTTCGAGCTTTAGCCTTTTTATTCGCTCCGAGTCGACACGTATATAACACCGATTTTCATGTTTTTGTCGACTGACACACAGCAAGAAAAATTTATAAAGATGATAATGGTTATTATTGTTGTTTTTGTGTTGTTATTATTATTATTATTATTATTATTATTGTTATTGTTATTATTATTACTATTATTATTATTTTATTGTTGTTTTGATAAATAAGATCTTATAAACGAGTCGCTATACTGTAAAATTGAAATTGACAACTTGTGGTAGGCTTTGACAGAGATGGTGCCGCACCCTGCTATAAAATTCCCATTTCCACGACTTGAAATAACGGTAAATTCATACTTAATTGCATTGCTTGTTTAACTGTACAGTCAGTAGCTCTAACTTTTTCACCTGTGGATCAAACAATGCAGTGTGATCTTTCTTTGGAAACCTTCTTAACAGTACTGTCCTGTGATACCGTTTGTTTTACTATGAGTGTGGTTCTAACTTTGTCATCTGTGGATCAAATGGTCAGTGTGACACTTCCTTGTAACTCTACTGAACAGTACTATACTGTGGTACTCTTTGTTTTACTATACGGTATGGTTTTAATTTTTCATCTCTAGAACAAATCATGCAGTGTGACCATTCTTGGCAACGGCTATTGAATACTATATCTCAGTAAATGCATGGTGTCGTTGCTTTGCCTTGAAGCTATTTTTGCTTTTGTGCCAATTGGGCGTCGTTTCGTACTCAGTGGAACATTCTTAGAGAATGCCAAGCCGAGAGAGTCTTTCCTTCTCAATTCGAATAACAAGTCTGTTAAATGTAACAGTTGAAATTTTATACTCCCAATCCAATGTTTTTTGGCTATAAGTCACAAGCAATCGGATACTAGTTATCCACCCCGAGCAAAATAAGACTTTAAAAGTATAATTGCCGGTGACACCGAAATACTACCCTATTTATATTTCAAGAAAACCGACTTCACAAATGGACATGGTGTGTTGTTCGTGTCCAGCCACAAGTTTACGTTTGGTACATGGAGGCATTTCAGGAGGTAACCTCGATGCCATAGAGAGTGTACATGTCAAATGTCTCAAATGGATAAAGTGTGGGAGTAAACGAAAAGCGGATTTCTTTTGAAAGTTATATCGAGATTGGAAACTGATCCATTATGATCCCTTCGTGAAATAAAAGGTTTTGTAATCTATCAAGTGACGCTTAAAAACGATTGGGAAGTTCTAGAATTTCCGTTTAACTCACCTCTGATCTAACCGAAAGAGGGAGCAGCCATATTTTTCTAGAGAATACTAGAATGGAGAGGAGATCGGAAGGAATAAATTAAACAGTACATGTTCGCTATGACAAAGAGTTAACACTTGAAACCTTAAATATCTCGGTGGTAAAACTTAGCTAAACTCGTTTGATAAACCATATTTTTGCATGTCCAAAATAGTTGCTTAACGCTGACATGGCCATTTGCTCGCTGTCAAATCGTCCAGTGAAAACAGTTGTGAAAATTTAAATCGCCATGGTGTGTGACAGATGATAGCTAGTTGAAAAGTCGTTATGACTGTTTGGTGGCGGATCGATACACACCATCCAATCTCTCCATCAAACTTTACAGCTCTAGACATGCCTCCTTCAAGACCGTGATCGTCACAACTTACGAATGAAAAATGTTTAACACAAACACAAACAGAAAAAAAAGTTTCAATGACAAAGACTGTTTCGCTGTATGTATTTCGCTTACATACCAAAAACCCTGATCGCCTAAACTAGTATTATGTTGTCTACTTTAATTTTTTTGTCTGGCTGATAAGTTTAAAGGGCGCCGTCTTTTATAATTTGAGCACCTACACCTATGATTCATTTATAGTAATATACTGGGGGTTCCATGCATGAACTGGGCAAAACGAGAACTTTACTGATAACAGGAAACACTTCCATCGGGAAACCAATCAGTTATTGTTAGTTAAACTTCTGATTCTTATTATAAGCATCAATACAACTCGCACACGGGAGAAATATGGTTCCCTTCGCTTAAACAGTTCAGCGTAACAGAGAAAGACCCAAACATATTATAATGAAACATCTCAAAAGTTTATCGAACATGTTACGCCCACAGTGCCGTATAATAGCCCAAACAGTATCATAGCACAGTATCGTGTTCAGTAGCTTTGCAAAGCATGGTTTGATCCACAGATTAAAACGTTAATTAGAACCACACTGTATAGTAAAACAAACAGTAGCACAGTACAGTACTGTTCACTAGCTTTCCAAAAAATTGTCACATTGCATTCAGTTTGATCCAGTGATGAAAACGTTAGAACACATTGTATAGTGAAACAAACCGAGTACCACAGTACAGTACTGTTCAGTAGCTTTCCAAAGAATGGTCACACTGCATGCATGGTTTGATCCACAGATAAAAAAAGTTAGAACCACACTGTATAGTAAAACAAACAGTAGCACAGTACAGTACTGTTCACTAGCTTTCCAAAAACTTGTCACATTGCATTCAATTTGATCCAGTGATGAAAACGTTAGAACACACTGTATGATGAAACAAACAGTACCGACAGTACCACAGTACAGCACTGTTCAGTAGCTTTACAAAGAATGATCACACTGTATGGTTTGACTGATCCACAGATGAAAAAGTTAGAACCACACTGTATAGTAAAACAAACAGTACCACAATACAGTACTGTTCAGTAGCTTTATGGCAAAGAATGGTCACACTGCATTGTTTGATCCACAGATGAAAAAGTTAGAACAACACTGTATAGTAAAAAAAAAACATTACCATAGCAAATTACTGTTCAGTAGATTCCTAATAATAACTTGATGAACTTTATTTGTACCTGTATCTAGCAATAATGCACTGATTGGGAACACTGTAAAAAAATTAAATCATATCAAATCAAATGCTGGTTTTTGTAGAGAGGGGAAAACCGGAGTAACCGGAGAAAAACTCTCGGCGAGAACCAACGAATAAAGAATATTCACACTCAGGCATGGTTTGATCCCGCCAGTACAGACGGATGAAAACTGAGTTAGAACCACACTGTATAGTAAAACAAACAGTAGCACAGTACAGTACTGTTCAGTAGCTTTACCGTGAAAGAATGGTCTCACTGCATTGTTTAATCCACAGATGAAAAAGTTAGAATCACACTGTGTAGTAAAACAAACAGTAGCACAGTACAGCACTGTTCAGTAGCTTTCCAAAGAATGGTCACACTGCATGGTTTGATCCAACTGAGATGAAATGATAGAACCACACTGTATAGTAAAACAAACACTAGCATAGTACAGCACTGTTCAGTAGCTTTCCAAAGAATGGTCACACTGCATGGTTTGATCCACCTGAGATGAAATGATAGAACCACACTGTAGAGCAAAAAAAACAGTGCCACAGTACAGTACTGTTCAGTAGCTTTCCAAAGAATAGTCACACTGCATGGTTTGATCCACAGATCACGGAAAAAGTTAGAATCACACTGTAGAGTAAACCAAACAGTATCAGAGTACAAATGCTGATGCGGCCTAACAAGGTCGAAACAGCTGTCCATGGTTTCTGGGTTTGAGTTCTATCTTTCAATTTTTTTTGGTAGCAACAGGGTCTTAAGTCCCTTCTGCCACTCATGTCACCTTAGTACTCATATGTGTAGCTTTAACATACCCTTACTACACTTTGACTTTACCATCAGCCACAGACCGACAACACTGCATCGGTTTTGATCCACAGATGAAGAAGTTAAAAACTACACAGTCGTGATAAAACAAACGGCATCCCAGAACAGAACTGTTCTGGCAGCTTTACCATTACGAAAAATGTTAGACTGCATGGTTGCCGGTTAGAATAGCACTACTGATAATATACTGAACCGACTATATCCAAGTAGAAACGGCACAGTTCTGTTTAGCATTGAAATTATCCAAAGCGTTGTAACACTCCATGTTTGACTGAGTTGGCTCTCAACAGGAATCTTACATAACAAATTCCTTTTAAAAGGACTTTGCATTCAATATGCTCTCAGGTATAACGGAAATCAGATCGTTTTTCTCTGAAATAAAAATAAAGATACCCTTTTTTTTTCAAAGTGGGCGAACGGAATTTTTAGCTATGCACAACAGTGTGAAGTGAAACCACATGTGCACGTCTTTAGAATTGATTCATTTTTATTTATTCCTTTGTAATGACTGTGCAAAGTTCTGGACAGTTCCCAATGAGTGAGTTCCTATTCCGGCGACGAAAATTCGACAGTGAGAAACAATACACAATAGCTAAAGAAAGAATTCGACCTCTAATCACGTATTTATCTTGATGAAAAATGCAACTCCAATGTTTTAAGCCTCCCCAAAAAATACAGCGCTAAGAATCAGGTTTGTAACATTCTATACTTCTGAGTAAATAGCCATGTGTTTTCTTCAACGTCCGTGTTGAAAGTACAAATATAATCCCATTTACAATTTTCGATACAAGAATTTTGCACCCTATTTTCACTTCCGGTCAAGTTATTTATGTCATCACACATGTTATCGCTCTGGGGATCCTTTATTTTAGGGTTTCGTTTGTGTACGCTATTTTTTCAAGTTGAATAAGAAAAATAGGATAAAAAATACCCAAAAAGATGTAGCTGTCTTAGATTTCCTTGAACCTAAAGCCTGGACCTGGTTCGGTGTCTGAATAACTGCATGTTTTAAATCTGATCTGAGCTGGGTAGTGCTGGCGCTTTCTTATCTCGGCCGCTGATTGGGTTACATTTTCCTTTAATCGCTGTACAATAAACCTCACTGGTCTGTTGCCAAATGTTTGCTAATTGACAATATATAAACGACAAACGTCTGGTCTTGATTCTTTGTTCACTGCGTGAAAGTTGATGCATGTTTAACCATGAAGAATACTTGTGTTTTAGTCACATTGGTTTTCCTTACATGCAGCTCAGGTAAGTTTTCAGTAGGTTATTTTCGTCGTAAGCGTTCCAGAAGTGAAAATTTAACTTGTTTCTAACTTGAAACATTGAGGTCAACGGAATCCCAATGCGCTTAGTGCTATTAGTGCAAAATCCTATATCAGAACTTACGATCGTAAACTCCTCAAAAAATTGCTCTTAGCTGCTAACATTTTAGTAGAAAGCGAACGGTCTTTAACCTGCCGTGTTAATTGAGCAGTCTGCCAAGCCCAGTAAATATGAAAGCTATTCTTACCCTGGAATGCTTATGTGCTGACGAGCAATTTATTAGGGAAGGCTACCCTTGACCGCAGTTTTGAACATACCTGAACCCTTGTCTCTGCTAAAAAAATTTACTACTTAAATTATTATCATAATAAATATGGTGGTATACCGAGTTGTAACAAATCGATAAAAATGATGTCACACGTGTGAGGATATAACTGATACAAGCGTTTGTGCAATATCACTCCGTGCTCGGTACACCACTAAAGTTTGTATAACAAAAGAAAATTACATGGTCGCTTGGAAATACAAAATTCTCACATTGCAAATACAAAATACATTGGAAATACAAAATACATTGGAAATACAAAATTCTCATGTTGCAACCCGGTGGACAATCAGACATATGCTTTGCTGGTTTGACATAAAGAATGTAACTTAAAAAGTTACCATTCAGGGTACGACGTTACGACGCTCCTGTCTAGTGTCTTCTTCAGGGCTGATAGGGCAAGGCTGTTAAGCTTCTTTTACACCCGCGATGGACGTTATCGCTTTAAAGAGTTATTGAAGGTCCCGGGTTCAATTCCCGTCCTGATTGTGTCGTACGGTAATCTCGAGTTTCATGTCCTTCATATCCTCGGCTTCGCTTGTAACTGGTGTGCCTCCCGCCAGTTTGGATTCTTATCAATGCTTATGTTCTGTTTATACTCGGAGACCTAAGCTTTTCCGAGCTGCTCCTTAAATCCGAGTCTAAATAATCCAAAAAAAATTTAAGTTGTAAAAACAACATCGGGTTATAGCCCCCTACAGGCGCTATTGATATGCGGAGAATTTTCTAGCCAGGCTTCCGGAGCGAGCGTGGACTGGGGAGGGTGAAGGCGAAAGGGAGGCTCCCCTCCCCCCTTCTTTTTTCTCGCGCTCGCACCTCAAAACTCAAAAGGGAGCCTGTTCACAGGCTAAGAATTTCACATTCACGTGATATCCTCTATATCCCGCATTCTAGTAATATAAGTATAATAGGCTCCTGATTTAACCTGTGTTCGTATTCATACACAATTTCTCATCTACAGTTGTGAGAAAACCGGTATGGAGAATCTGCACTTTGATACTTACGGCACATGTTTTCTTGCAGTTCCGACAGACTGCGCGCCTGCACCATTATCTGCGCCCCCTTGCGTACTCTCCAAGAATTGTGAGATGCAACAGTTCACCGGTTGCTACGTTGTAAATGGTCTGTGTAGGTGCGCTCAGAGACTGTGCTGCGAGAATCCATTCAATTATTCGTCCCTAGAAAACTGCCTCGCTGAAAACCCGGTCGAGATGGGTAGGTGTCTGAGGTTTACGCAACAGATGCACGCCGTTAAGTCCTCCAGATGTTAAATAAATTATCACCGAAAACGTGAGACCTGAACCAATTATAGCTCCTGCAAGAATATCCGAGTGAAAGTTCAAACCAAACGTTTTTCGCGTCCCATGGGCTACTGGTGTCCAAGACATAATTCTCGTGTTTTTTTTCTTTTTTCATTCTATTTCTATAAGTTCAAGTGTTATTATGACAAGCACCACGCTCATGAAACATTTTGCATCGTTCTTACCACATTGTGGTTGATAGAGCAAGGATGTAGCTAGTAGTTACGGTTTTCCAAAGAAGGGTGGGGGAGAGGGGGTGGGGGTGGCACATAATGTTAAACCCAGGATGCCTACCAGATTGTCTGGATTGAATTCACCCTGACCTCTTTGGAAAAGCAGGATCGCGCGAGTGAGGTTGAGGAAGAGGGAGGCCTACAAAATAGTGGCATAGACGAGTTATGTTCTTCGAGAAGGTAGTCAAGGGTACCCTAGCCCACCCCTCACCTAGCTATACCCCTGTTGGGTATGTTTACCGTGGTACCTTTTTCATTGCACTTTCAGAGGACCCTTGCAAGGAAGCTCCATGTAAACATCAAGGTTACTGCGTTCAACTTCGTGGGCCAGCGGCCTATCGCTGCGAATGCCAAACGACAGGATACTTTGGACCTCGATGCCATGAGAGTAAGTACTGAATACGCTACTTTGCTGCTTACGTACGTTTCCAGATGCAACTGCATGATATCAAGAGAAAATGAGGAAAGAGAACATAACCCCGTCTGATATGATAAGGGGACAGAATCTGTTTTTAGCGCGGAATCTGTTTATATCTCGTTTCATGGCTGCGCGGTTTCCCCATGACGAATTGAAATTACAACCACGTGATGAGAAGGACATCAACCATTGGTCAGTTAAAATAGCTTCAGGATCGAAAAATAGATTCTGTTCCCTTAACATAGTAAGAGAATCCAGTATGGAAGATTCCTTCTCTTACCTCATTTTCTCTTGATGATATGAATCTGTGACAGTCAAGTTACTGATGATATGTTTTGCTTCTTTACAGAGTGTCCAAAGAACCCATTTAAAGCCATCTACAGTCTTTTGGAGAGCAAAGCAGTGTTTGCGCGTCGAAGAGTTTACCATATGCTTGCTTGCCTTAATTAGAAATTGAATGGGAGTTTGTTCAGTGATCAGTAGTCTCGTTTGCCGCCGTTGTCTGGCTAGTCACACAACGTTTCGGGAGAAGCGTTGTGTGACAAGCCAAACAACGGCCCTAAAAGTGACAAAGGCCCGTTTCTCGAAAATCCCGGCAACTTATCGGAGCCGGAAATTACAATTGTGTTGGTTTCCCGAGGTTAAGCAATGCAATTCTAAGCTACTTGCACGTTAGGTCGGTTTATTCGCTAAGAACGACGAAAATATTCGACCTATGAGGGCAGTAAGCTCCGGGCTCGTAAAGCCATCGGTTTTTCGAGAAAAGGGGTTCCAAGCGATACAAAGATCATGGAACGTAATTTACGCATAAAACTGATGTTAGACTCTATCGCAATGCCTAAGGCTAGGTTTAAGAGTACAAGATGGAAAATAAACTTAGTTAGTGAAGAATAACAGGATTTATTACTTTTTAATACATAAGGAAAAATTTCAATGCGTTGATAGGCTGAGAGCGCGTCAATTAATCCCGGCGAACAGCGTAGAAAGTTGAAATTGAGTATATTATTAACAAGTAATCAAATGATTTCAAGTGCAATTTTGTATAAATAAGCACTAGTAAATTTTTCAAAGACAATAAATTGCACTCAGCCTACAGGCTCGTGTAATTTTTTCAGTCTGAAAAATGTACTTGCGCTCATTCCAAATTGAACTCGACACCATTTGACAACCTATATAGATCATATGGATCATGTGTGTACAAGGCACCTGTCGACAAAGGAATACAACAATCGGCGCAACATTTCCTGCTTCTTTGCCTACTCGCCCAAGGTATGAAAACACGTGTTTTTTTCTGCTCATATTGCTTGGAAGCTGTTGCTTTTGAAGTATACTGTAGACCCTGGAGTTATGTTGGGTTGAGCGTGTTCTGTTTACTTTCTTGTAGTCAAAAGTTCCACTGATATTGTTTTTGAAGTCTTGTATGCAGGAAACGTGACAACAATTGGGAAAGATCTTTTTAAATAGGCTATAATACAAGGACATAACCCGTCTGCGTGTTGAAAATTCAAATTTGCTATTACTTTTTAGGGGCAGGAGATATTTTGGTAAGGACTTCCTCGAGAGCTTAAATTTTAAAATAAATCTAGCACAGATCGAGAAAGGTGGAATAACGAATAAAGTTTAGTTAGTCATAATCTGCCGAATGCCGAGAAATTTTTAGCTATGCAGAATTGAAGGGGACAAGTGCTTTGTTGAGAAATTAAATAAAAACAAATACCATACTCCTTTCCGGTTTTCTGTACTCTTATAAGTAAATCGGATGACGCAATAAAATGAGTAAAATTTGCAGTGAAAAAAAAAAAAACAACTCGCCATTCACTTCTTTGAACTAAACAAATAGGAATACAAACAATGGAAAAGAGTGTACAGGTACGTTCCGAGACGTTAACACGACGTTAAAACCTCTTTTCAAAGGTTAATAAACAGTTTCACCAAGTTTGTATCACTGGTGAGACCGAGTTCTCCTCTGCATTAGAAGTAAAACTAAAGCTACTAGAAAAACTGGTTTCCGCCGTTTTTCCCGCGCTTTGTGATGACAATTGTTTTCAGTTCTGATTGGTTTGTTGGACTTCGTGCAGCTGTGGTGATTGGCTAATCTTAAAAAGCGTCCTACGCAGACGAAGCCTATTCGCCTACGAGAGTAAAGTACCGTCACACAAATCATACTTGGGGTCTGGTTTTAAGACTGTTCACAGTGAATTGGAAACCGATTTAACACCCTCACAAGCCGTTTTCCTCGGTATTAAAACCAGCAAAGAAAGCACTGAGCTTTCAGCGTTGTTTTCGCGTTGCGGTTAAACCCTTTTTCTCTTCCGCCTTTTTAAGTGTTTCAGATGATTCCGCATGAAGAAAACCACACTAGGCGATTTTCGAACTCGACTTTCCTACACGGTGCCACTCATTAGAACAGAAAAAATTCCGACTTTTTCCTGACCTCAAAACATTTTAACAATAACATCACACTGTACCACGCTTTGGTAAAAGTGGCCGAAGGAAAACACCGGTTCCCAAGCTTCCTTGGATTTCTCTTTCTTATTTGGAAGAAGGCATTCACAACAAAAACCACTGACCAAAAACACTGCATTTGAACACTTAACTTATTACTCATCAACTACTTTACAAAACGTTGTGGAACCCTGAAAACAAAATTCCCTGACTTTTCACTGACTTTGTCTAGAGCTAAAACTTTCCCTAACTTTTTGCAAAATTCCCCGACTTTTCCCTGATCTTGAAACATTTTTGTTTTTCCCTGACTTTCCCCTGACCGTGGCAACCCTGTTCCTAGATTTCCCATGTTAACCGGCCACGTAATTTTTGACCCCCATGGTAAATAAAATATTACAAACTAGGTGGAGGACCAGTCTGCAATATCACAAAAACTACTCGCATTATAATTTACACAAAAAAACACCAGTAAACGTTAAAGGAAAAGTGAAATCAGGCAAACGCATAACAAGGGTTGTGAACTCTTTAATAAATTCTCTGAAGTGCACAGTACAAGTGTAGACTGGGATGAAATGATCAACAATGTTCAGTAGTTTTCAAGTAGTTAAATAGTTTTAAAATACTGTTTGTCTAACTCTTGGACATTCACAACGGCAAAAATTATCAATATACAGGACACATGATAAAATTTATAATCTAATACAAATGTACACTTTACTTATGCCCCATTCACACCAACTAAACATGTTTAGTTAAACCAGTTTAAAAAGGTCGAACACTAGAACACGGACTTTTACACAGGATTCAAATAAACTTTAACACGTTCTTTCTATATTTGCTAAATTTGTAGCCGATAACGTCAGTTAGCAACTTTTATAAAGGAAATCATTTTAAACCGTGTTTAAATAAACAGCAATTAAACATGTTTAAGCTTTGGTGTGAACGGGGTATCAGTATCCAAATTCTATTTCGGCACCAGTCCTACTCACTAGTGATATGTGCGAGTAACCCGAGCGATTAGTTGCGCGCGTAATTCTAGAGCGGTCGGTCATGTTTCTTTGACGTTCTTTGATTATGGCGAATACGTACGAGCAAACACTTTCCACTAAGGCAGAGGACGCGCTCTTAAACGATGACCACGATCCTAAATAGAAGACCCCAACAACTGCCCACCAGGGTCCCACGTTCAGTACGCTTCAGAACGTTTTCAGACCAAAAGCCTCGGCAACATAAGTTATAATAATTACTGATCGTCGTCCAAACCCATTGTTTTCTGTCTGCATTATATCATCGAATGCCGAGAGAAAAAAAATGCAAACCAAGTGTGTGAGAAAAACGGGTGCGGTCTTTTTTGGTAGCAGGGAAATTATCAGGGGTAATCTTACACGTGCTAAATCGACACGCAGCATTATTAAAACACGCAGCATTATTAAAACACGCAGCATTATTAAACCTATAACAAGCTGCATTATTAAAAATAATGCTGCGTGTTTTGGTTTTAATAATGCAGCATGCTTTACATCCGTATATCCACTGCTGAAGCACTTCCTCGTCTCTCGCCATTCTTTAAAGATATTCAGCGCCCAATTCTACTTCCTTCGACTAGCATCGGAACTGTCTTCAAACCTCCGACATTCGTCAGATGAGATTGGCGCACGAAATCTTTCACTCCCTAGTAACAACAAGAGAAAATGAGGTAACAACCAATACTCCTCGTTACACAAACAATTAGGACTGAAAATATTTAGAAAAGTACATGACTATCTGTCTCACTAGAAAACGAACTAACCAAAGTCAAGAACATTTGTGTCCATATCCGCTTCTAATACTTTAATGAATAAAATTATTATCCTCTGATCATTTTCTGTGCCCTTCACTCGTCGACACACCCATTCCCGAACAACAATTACAACATCGGGTTACACACAACTAAGGAAAACCAAAAGAACTGTAACGACTGAGAAAGTACTTACCATCTCATTCATCCGACTTAATAGTAAACGTTGACTGCGTAAGACACAATTCTTCTTCAGAACTGCTTTCGCAGAAGTTTTCCGCCATCATTCCAAACAACGAGTTGACTTTCAGAAAGAACTGTGTTTGTCGAGCAATATGCAAATTGAATCTACCTTGACAAACAAACAGTCAATAACTCGTTTCTGGTTGCATTTTTCACACGTACATGTCAAGTTATGCTCATGAAAACAATAGCTAATGTGGCAGTTACGTTGAATAAAAAGTATCGATTGAACGCCATGAATTGTTTAACTTATTGTTTTCCACAGAAATACAAAAGGAGGGTGACATTCGATGATATAATTGCAGACAGAAAACAATGGGTTTGGACGACGATCAGTAATTATAATAGATAATTACTTCGGCTCGCAGCATTATTGGATATAATGCAGACAGCTTCGGCCTGCGGCCTCAGCTGCCTGCATTATATCCAATAATGCTGCTCGCCTCAGTAATTATCTATTACATATTACTACAGTATTACATGTAACAACATATTTTGGGATAGTTCTTACATATAAACTCTGCCCTTAAAATTTTGCAGAAAGCAACAAGCATTTTATGAAAAATCCTGCGAAATGATAGGAAAATACACTCAATATCTACTCTGGGATAGATATGCAAGCACCCTGCAAACAGAACAAAACTTCAAACACTTAAAAATGAAAATATATGGTTATTCAAAGAAATGATCTTAGTATTAAATCGAATGCAGTATGTTAGTTGGTCTCTACTAGAACAATTAAAGACTCCAAAGAAAAACTATTGCATGTGGCAACTTGGACTGAATATATGAAAATGATCGGAATCAGCTAAATTTTTGCATGGAAGTCATACCTTGGAGAGCAGTGTCTTGCATTTGTTTTTCTGTTTTAGACATGCAAAAAGCCTATGATTTTGACCTGACCACCAAGACAGGCTAATCTAGTTAACAGACAGTCAGCTGGTGTTGAGAAAGTCGCTGTTTTTTGCATTCCTTATTTTCACAAAGTAGAATGCCAAAACAAAAAAATAACTACAAGGCACAGAATTCATGTTAAATGGCAGAGCCCATACAAAATTTCAGTTCATATGAACAACTGTTACCTTATTCATACTTAATTTCGCGATTTTCGCGAGGCAATATTTAGCGAAGCTTTATTTCCGCGATTTCGATGGGGGAAAATGATAAGACCATTAAATTTCGCGAAAGCATGCATTGTCAACGTCAATTTATTATCAAAAAAAAAAAGAGTCTGAACTACAACCTTTCTGAACAAACTAGAACAAGTTAAGATTAGGTACATATTGTCTTGGAGTCCGCAATGTTCCTAAACATCCAGGTCTTCAAAGCTTCAAAGGGATCTTCCGGTGGAAGTTTCTTTGAGCCACTAACAACATCAAGGTACACGCGTTTTCTTATTTCAAGAGGAGGAAACATTAAAGTAACGGTAATTGATTCTAAGTATCGCCGATCGCTTCTCATACAGGGTGGCCCTGAAATTCCTGTCACTGTTTGCATCGAAATCAACTCCACCTCGAAGAATGTTTCAGTGTTGGAACGGTACAAGAAACTTGTGAACAAGGAACCAAATAATGGCAATTTTGACGACTGCACGAAAGATACTAAGGGATTTGCTCGAAGACAGTGATTAAAATGAAGATGAGTAGTTAAATTTTCTGCTCGATATATTCAAATGAGATCTTTGCAAATTACCTTTATTGATCACAAGACAAGATGCAAAATGGAGCTTACCAGTGAATAATTTATTATTTATGTCGATACATAAACTGTTAATGTCGTTGTTGATCATGTTTATCAAGTTTTTTGTGATTCAAACTTCTTACAATGGCATTTAATTTCGCGATTTTTTTACAATCGCGAAAATCGCGAAATTAAAGACGCGCGAAAGTAAGTACGAATAAGGTAATCATTACAACCAAATCGTCACATACGATAGTTGTCTTTGGATTGGTAGTTAAGTTGACACCATCATAAACTAATGACTTGAAAAAAAGAAAACCAGAAATAGCGGTGTGACTGCCTACGTAAACGTTGCCTGGTCTATGCGGGTCTTCGTGTATATGGGGTGTTTGTGAATGCAACCATGGAGGATCAGACTTCTAAAGTGGTACATTGGTGAACAAGTATGAAACTGACTCTCCATTGTGCGTCCGACGGATTGCTTCTGCGAGAATCATGGAGATGTCGATACACTGTAATAGAAAGAGAATACAGTAATGCTTGTAAAGGTAATCATACGGTTTTCTCGTTCAATTTGGAATTAATTTGCACTTGTGAGTTTTTCAAAACACACTTTTGCGCTGGTGTTACACTTGAACTGCACTGCTCTCAGCCAATCAGAATCGAGTAATGTTTTCATGTATATTATTAATGATGTAATGAAGAGGGTATATTTAGAGTCGGCATAATTTGTGAAAGACATTTATTTTATGGCACTGTCAGAGGCAAATTCAGAGTTGCTTTTCCTGAGTTTGCCCGTGACAGTGCTAAAAATTACATCTCTTGCAAAGTTCATTGAGTAAGGAGGTGCCCACATTAGGTAGTAGAAAAACTTGCCAAGTTTTTCTATCAGCAAGGCAAATATCATTTTGAGCCAGTTTTTACAATAGAATCTATTAATCAGGAGTTAATCACAAAAAAGATCAAAACAAAGAAGATGAAAACATAGAAAAACGTTTTAAAAGAGCCATTTTACCTGTTTTGTCACGCTTGTCACACAGAGTGCTTATTACTTATTTTTTGTTGCCATTGTATGTCACTATGTACATTATTGTGTGATAGCTCGTTTTCACATGCAGGCCTTTTCTCTCATTCGTGTTTCATGTGTGTTTGCTGGAGCCCATGTCTTGTTATTAATTGAGGAGGAAACGGATCAAGGGTCTATGGATCAGAACAGTACCCCAAAGTCTTTTCTGTCTCAAAAGTTTCATAAATTTACATTGAATTTAGTTGGATGAATTAATTAATGTTAAATTTAGGCCTAAAATGGACCAAGGATATTGTTGCATAGGGAAAAATCCCTAACAGTTCTCTGTCTACCCTGGTAAATAACAATGCTCGCAGAACAAATATGTTATTCCCATTAGTTAAAGAAACTCTGTCTGTAATCACATCAGGGACCAATTTGGGACAGTTTTAAAATGACAAAAAAAAAACGTTTTAGCCTCAGTTCTTAACAAAAAAGCATTACATATGCTGATATAAAACTGACAGGATATTCAAGAGGCTCAATGTCATGGGGGAAAACAGTTTTTTTTTGTTTTTTTTTTTGTCCCTTTCGTTTTTAACATACCTTTATTTTGGGGCAACCCTGCATCTTGCCTTCTTGTGGGATGGTATTTGTGACTACAACAGCTTCAAGATCGCACTCATTGATTCTTCGTAGAGCTGGTCCTGAGAATATCCCATGTGATAAAATGGCATACACCTTGGAGGCACCAGCATCTTTCAGTCTATTGGGTAGAACAATATAAACAATGCAAATTAACTTTCTATTTTTACTTAGAGAGTTTACATTTGGAATAAAAGTTACAAGGTAACTCTGGAGAACACAAGCAATGTATTCTTTCAGCAATGTCACAGGCAAACTTAGAAAAAGGAAACCTGAGATCTGCCAATAGGAGTCAAACCTGCAACCTTCCAATTACTAAAGGCTCTACCACTGAGCTACATGTATCGAGGATTCATGGGAGCAAGGACATTAAACCAGGTTAATAGGACAAACATCCTGCACACTGCTACCCTCTACTTACTTTTGTGCTGCTAAAGTCAGAGTCCCACATGTGTCAGCCATATCATCCACTAGAATAGCTGTACGATCTTGAACATCCCCCACTAACACCATGCTAGCTACTTCATTAGCAACTTTGCGCTGATTAGACAAATGAAAAGGATTCAAAACATCTAATCAATTTATCTAAAACTTGCATTTGACTGAGAAAAATATGTTTATTAAAATGTCACAAAAATGGTAGAAGTAGAGGCCTACCTCTTTATGAATCAAAGCAAATCCAACATTTAAATGATCAGCAATTGATGTCACTCTAAAGAGGACAAGGCAGAAGCAACAGTTGTCAACAGGTGTATGCAGTCACGTTATATAACTTTGTTCATCAAAGAAACACAATAACTGATAAGCTCCAAAGCTCAAAATTTGGACAAAAAAAATGAAAATGGCCAGAACCAGCTAAGTTTTTGCATGGAGTGCCCAATTTCATTTTCGCATTTTACCTCTGAGAAATTAGGCATGCTTTTTTCCTCAGATTCTGACCTGTCCACCACAGTCCAAGAGGCTTATCTAATTAACAAATGGCTAGCCAGTGCTGGAAAAATATATTTTTTTGCACACCTTATTTCTACAAAGAGGGATGCCAAAAGGAAAAACCAAATACAGGTTTCTTATTAAATGGAAGACTGCATGTAAAATTTTGGTTCATATGAACAATTTTTTTTAATGAACAAATCATCATGTACAATGGTTTTGCTTTGGAGTCTTTCATTCCAATTATTGCAAGGACTGACAGTTGAAAAGTCACGTAGTACAACACAGTTGCCCACAAATAAAATTTCAAAAAAGGGCCAGAGACAGGTATTAGGAGCAAGTGCTCTTGCCTTTTTGCTCCTCCAGCATCAGGAGACACAATGACAGATCGTTCCCAGTCAGTTACATGCTCCTTAATCCATTTCAACACTGCAGGTTCTGCATACAGATTGTCCACAGGGATATCAAAAAATCCCTACCACCAACATAATGAAAAATTAATCAATACACTAGGCTAACCATAATTACTATTAAGAATTTAAGCAACCCTCCAAGCTAATTTTTTTCCTTGACTGTTCAGGATTGGTCGCCATGGCGACTAAAACGGTCGCAACTTGGAGGGTTGTTAAGATTAGCATAATTAAGTGGGACATGCTGAAACTAGTCACATTTAATCCTTTAACTAATTAATCATTTATTCTGTTTATTTTTTTCTTTTTTTTTTGCATTCTTAGTAAAAAGAAAAATACATGTCAGTCTGAAGATACGGATTTTATTTTCCTGTGGCACATATGACATTTTACTCTCTATCTATATCTTTACACTATTGTGCAATACCCTCCATATATCATTTGCTTAGAATAGCCCTGAAGGATTACTACTCAAAAAAATAGACTGCACACATAGGAACAAGAGGGGAAGTATGCAAAATTTTGTACCTGTATCTGGGAGGCATGTAAGTCCATGGTTATAATGTGATCAGCACCAGCAACAGACAACATGTTGGCCACCAGTTTAGCAGAAATAGGTGCACGGCTCTGAAAAACAACCATCAATCAGCTTTCCCTACATCTTCTTTAACCAAGATAAACTCATTCCAAAACCTTTCCCATGATAAGAGTTGTGACAATCAAATTTTTTTTGTATATCACTGAACCCAATGACAATTAGGTATGAGCCGGGCACCTAGTAAGCTGATTGAAATCAGCTTTGTAAGAATTTATCTCTGGGCATCATTTGATTACCCACACATCCCTGGCTTGGGAGATTAGGGGGAAAACCTATGACACTATGATGGTACAACTTAGTGTATTTTGTCAGCCCGATATTTCCAAAATAGCAAAAGTGTTGGTAAAGTGCTAACAGAATTTGATCACATTTGACAGCCCTCTGTCTTATATGTTGCATGCGATGCCAACACAGCGGACAGCCTGCCTGCATAACTTTCAAGGAAAATCCAGGTTTTCTCACAACAACTTATTTCATAATGGTGCAAAGTAATTAGTCAACCGTATCACCTGAAGAAGACCAGCAACATGTGGTTGAAATGTTGTGATCCACAATCAAGTGACTACGGGTACATTGGGAGACGAAAGAAGAATTTTTATATAGCAACTTATTTCAAGTATTTTTTTCCAGCACTTGTTCTGACCTTGTCTTTTTTGTCCTGCCTTGCGTATGGGAAACAAGGAATTACAGCTGTGACACGCTGTGCTGATGCAATCTTACAGGCATTGATCATAATCAACAGCTCCATTAAATTATCATTAATGTCACCACAGCCACTCTGCAGTATGAAGACATCTTCTCCTCGGACTGACTCACCAATTTCAACGCTGAAAACAATCAAATTTGTTAGTGGAAATCTGATACAAGTCATATGATGCACCTATCAATGTTAAGCTACAAGGGATGGGAGAACACACAAAGCCTGGGGAGTCTGACAAAGGAAGTTGGCCCATGGTGGGAACTTTTGATTATTGCCAGGTCCTGGAAGGGGGGAGGGACATTATAATTTCCTAGAGAGTCTGTTTATTATACAGGTAGTAAGTCAAAGATAATTATAATCAAAGGCATCCGGTGGTTAGCTCGTGGAGTACAACGTTGGGTCAGGGATAATGATAATGATATCTTATTTTGCGAATTCTCAAGCGTGTAGAGTGGTTTCAAATTCCGTGCAATACACTTTACTGAATTACGATTTCATTTCTTTGTTCTATTTTGCTACTTGAACTTGAGATGATCAAGAATCAATAGAATATTTTCTATTGTTTACGCTTGACATCCTGATTCCATGACCATCCCAATAGCTAAAAATGGCGATGTGTCATGTCCTGCTGCACGTTTCTGAATCCAAACCGAACACGGAAAGATCACATGAGTTCCGAATATTTTATTGTTTATGCCTGAATTCATGATTTCCCCATCCACCACAATAGCTCTTGAGCTGAACCTCCACGAGCTAAAAATGAACAAATGCAACTTTCTTCAAACGGTGGCATGCTGTTTCTTTCAATGAAATGCATTTAACCTCTAATCCTACCTGGGGGTTGGGAGTGGTGAATGAGTTGTCTATGGTGGCTCATTAGTGCCATAAGAGAATTCGCTGAATTTGTTTTAAATTTTTTTTTTTTTTACTTTTCTTTTATTATTAATTTATTTTTTATTTTTTTATTTTGCTGTTGGTATTTTTTTTTTTTTTTAAAAAAAGAAGCTTGTGGCCCATCAGTGCCATAGACCACACTGCTGTTTGGGCAGGAAAGATAAAAATGGCGCGTATCAGGAACAAAGAATGGGAAGAGGATTTCGAATTAAAAAGAGATCTTCAAACATATGTAAAGCAAAACTTGAAAAAGAAAGAGATATTGGACTTAATTTCAGTGAAGTACTCTATGTATGCTTGGAGTATGCGCTCTCTTTCTCGGCGTTTGGAGCATTTTGACATAAGGTATGTCAACTATGCTGTTTCACAATTTAAAACAAATCTCATCAAGAGGGTATCCTGAAACTCTCGCAGTTTCAACAACTCTCGCAGAAATTACATTTGAGGAGAGAAAAGCTGCCCTACAACAGAAACGTAAACAACACACGCGAATCTTGCCTTTTGTCACGCAATATCGCCCATCAGTACCTAACTTAAAGCAAATACTCATGCAGAACTGGCACTTAATTCAACAACAACCATTGCTTAGAAGAATATTCAAAGATCCCTCTATTGTCTCGTACAAAAAGGGCAGATCCATAAAGGATATACTCGTTAGAGCAAAGCTATAACCGCCTATTACACGTGGATGGGAGTTGTGCAGGCCTGTCACCCCACTGTTATCACTAGCTCTATTTACTTGTGGCTTCAAGGTACTTAATGGAGCACTCTTTACAGGCTGTGCTGTCATCGCTCGAGAATGACTTGCCTTGACTTGAACCTCAGGCTCACGCTCAACAAAACGCTCATGAATTACCTTCCAGTTTTTAATCTGGGATACTTGTACGAAGGACCTCTGTCTCCAGCCAAAACGTCACAATCAAGTTCTGACTAGAGAACGCTCTTGGCCCACTGGCACGATTGTTACAGGTCTAATTCTTGTGTATTTTTGGCAACGACCTTCGACATTTGAACTGAGTCTTTGCACGGTTATAAACTCATCTAGGAAATCATCTCTTTTGCTAGTTCAATTTCGCTTCCTGCTTGTTTGCTCCTTGTATTTGTTCCACTCGTGTTAAAATGACATGATTTATTCCAGGACAGAGACAGTACTAACCTCGTGCTCACAACCTGCCCGAACAGCAGTGTGGTCTATGGCACTGATGGCCACGCCACGAGCTTCTTTTTCTTTTTTTTAATACCAACAACAAAATAAAAAAATAAAAAATAAATAAATAAAAAAAATAAAAAATAAAAAAATAAATAAATAAAAAAAAAGTAAAAAAATGGAAAAATAAATAAATTTCACAGTTTTTAATAAATTCAGCAAATTCTCTTATGGCACTAATGGGCCACCATAGTTGTCTTTTGATCAATTCTGATCTGTCTAGGGTAGAGCATTTGACCTGCAATAATGCTTGAGGTTAAAATCCTCCAACTTTAACTTGCCTGGCCTCCCCCCTTTCAGCTCAAGACTGGTAGGTGCATAACAGAATGGACATACTGAGTTTATGGCAGCAGGAACGACAGGCAACCAGACAAGACAGTCAGTCAACTAGTCTACACAATCTTATTTAACAATTATTCGCCAAAGGTGAAGTGATTCTCGGTGAATATTCACCGAGAATCACTGAGCCTGAGGCGAATAATTGTTTTAGTATAAATAAACAGGTGATTATTTCAAAAAAGAAAAGAAAAGCATTTTACAAGACAAAAAAAATTTATTTCATCAAAGCGCGCCAATGACTGGCAGCCATTTTGTTTGTCGAGGTGATTATCGGCTGATAATCCGAGATAGCGAACCAATCAGAGCGCGCGGTTTTGTATAATCACCTGAGTATTTATACTAATTTCATTTAGTGGAGCAATCAGATAAAATTGAAATCAAAACGTCGAAAACAGCCTGTCGTTAACAGCAAAGCTGCTACGTAACAACTGACAAAAGTTAAGGTGTTAAAATGGAATAATGGATGGAATGGCCGATTTTACCCTACTAGTTGGGTAGCCTAGAAAAAAAACACGTGATCACTGCAGTCTCTTTCAATCAATATGGCGTTGACTTTTTGACAAAAGTACTGGGATCTTTACAAAGCCAGGGCGAAAGTGTCAAGGCACCGAGACGCCTACAGAACGAGTTTGAGGCAGTAATTTATGCACAAAATACTCACTCAAACCTGCATGGAATTGTAACGTTTAAACTAAATTACCCAATGTACGTACATTTTCCATAAAGTATAAAGTTTACCTGTAAAGTCATCTAATCCTTAAAATAACCGTATCAAGCGATCCACGAAGAAATGCCCATTAAATTAGTTACAGGGGTTCTTTAAGTCGCTTTACACTTATGCACTTTTATGGGGAACTGTTGCTATCGCACGTGTTAAATGAGATCAGCTCAACTCACCATGTTTCCTTGTTAGAGAACTTCTTCAGAACACACTTTCCAAGATCGTTACCAAGTCGTTCGGCAATCAATTTTGCCAGTTGCTGATGCGAGTTTCCACCAAATATCTTGATATTAGGCATTATTTCGATGATATAAACAGATAACAAAGAGATCAAGGAGCTGCAAGGCAGTGAAACTGAAAAATACGAATTATTGGCGGTAAAGTACAGGCTCATGCGTGCCAGGCGCGGCTGCAAGTTCAACCACGCAATAGTTTCGTCTCTTCCCTCCCCTCCCTCAATGACGGAGGAACGAGTTACACTACCCTCAAATCTTCACGGTCTTTGCAGCTGGGCTGTTCAAACCCTCTGTTGTCCAGTAACCATTCAAGATCTGCAAAACTTTGCACTTGAGATCATATTTCGCGTGATATAAGATACCACAAATTAGTTTTGCACCCCCCCCCCGAAGGTTTTGAATGCTCAATATGACGAAAGCAAAAGGTGGTTTTCTGAAAAACAGGGGACTCACTGTCTATTTGTCTGTTGACAATTCACTTTAGGGCGCTATAAAATGATTTTGCTATAACAATGGTGATAACAATAATTGTCTTGCCAGATTAGTGTACTAAGAATATAATATTGATAATAACAGTAATCATGATAGGAGACGATCGGTCCTTAACAGCGCCATTATTCTTATCATCAACATTATCGTCGTCGTTGTCGTCCTCATCATGATCATCGTTATCGTCATTGCTAATCGTTGTACGCGATAAGTCGCTTATTAAATCAGGCATGAAACAGCACTTCAGATGTAGCTGAGAAGTGCGCTTTATTAATTGTATTGGCCTTTTATTGTTCATCGCCAGGAGCACAGTGATAGATCTTTTGTTTCTTTATCAGATATATTGAAGAACCCCATTTAATTAGCCTAGACTGAACTGGGCATGTCTGTTAAAATATTGTTAATAGATAAATAAATGAATAAATCGTTATCATTATTGTTACAACGTTTTTACGCTACCCTCCCCCGTGCAGAAAAAAACTCGATAACCGGGGGCACATTAGGGCCGCAAAAGGACTACAGACTCTGTGCCCCTTCTCTAATGCTTGGCTACCAAGCCACTCTGGACGTTGTTAGTTGGAAAAATGTCGAATTACAACTACGATAGTAGTATATCGATAGACCAAGACTTTTTCGACAGTGGATATTCATATGGCGAACAAAAGGAGCAACAGTATGGTGGATATGATAGCGGTCAACAGTATTCTTATTACGGGCAAACAGCCGACACAGGACAGACTTTCGGTTACTCTGCTGCAAGTCCTCAAGGATTCTACCAATCGTACGACTATGGTGGCCGTTCTTCGTATGGTTACGGGGCTTCTGGTCCAACGACAATGAGTTCAGGTGGTCAAGAAGACTATGGGCGTGGTGGATCAATGAGACCGCGACAGACGAGCGAAGACTACACGAGTTTTGAAGACGAACCACCTCTTTTAGAAGGTAACAACGTGGCAGCGAAATGTAATACAACACACATATTAAATTCTTTGCGTTACCAGGGCCTAGGATTTATTTATGTTTGCATGAATATGATATTATCATTGGCGAATCATACATTTGTAATAAACCATGTTTACTTTAACCTGAGTTGTTAGTGGAAAGAAACCGCGTTTCCCATGCTTCGTAAATCAAGCCTGTCATCTGTGTCAGTGACGCAAATCCCACCCACTAGCTTTCTCTTCAAACTACAGCGTATATTTTTGTATGTAATAGGACCACATGCTATGCAATTTGGAAACAACTGGATGAAAAAAATTTCAGAGGACAGTCAAAACTGGATGAGACTGTAGGCCAGTCCTACGTGGCTGTCAGACAAGATAAGACAAGACCAAGATGTTTATTGTGCCCAAAGAATTGATAAACTAAATTACAAAAACAATTAAATATAAATTTAATAACTAAAGGGTACCAGCACCCTGAAATAACTAGAGTTAAAAATGTCATGGCGCTGGATCCAATAAATTAAATTAAATGTCAGCAGCAGAGGTACAATATGGAGAGTACATATACAGAAGACATACACATGACAGAAGTCAGCTTGTAATTATACGTCCAGAAAGTATCCAATTTATTTTAAATTTGGACAGATAATGAAAGGTGCATCTGTCGACAATACTGGGTTGCCTACACTGGGTTAACTAGTAATGGTAATAGGACTGAGTGGAGTCCAATTCGGTCTGTAATCATATGAGTGATTAACAAAATCGGACGACCGCGTAGCGGGAGTCCGATTTGTTTAATAACGAGTATGATTGCAGACCGAATCGGGCGACACGAAGTCTTATTACCAATTAATCATAACTGTCACAAAATTTTTTATATATAAACTTATTTTTTCTTAATCAAAACACATGAAATTCCAAGATTTGTTTTGCTAGCAGTGAAAAAAAAAAGCCATTTAAGCGCGCGCGTGATGGCGCGTACTGTCCAATTACTCAGGCATGACGCGTACTGTCCTATTTAACTATCCTATTAAGGCTGAAATCAGGGCAGTTGATAGCCAATCAGATTTGAGAATTTTGTTATAGTTATGATTATAAGTTAAATAGCAAAAGGATTTTAGCAATAACTGATTAGTCAACACTGTTTTTTTTGACATTATCTTTAATGCCTGGAAATACTGTAAGTTCCTAAGTGGGAAAAATTTTGTTTCACTTTTAGAATCGGAATGATTTTCGCACAGGTCCCTACTTCATTATGCATGCTGTAGTTGAATTGTCTTGGGAAGTGCGCGTGCAAACATTTCTTGTACGACTACAGCATGCATAATGAAGTAGGGACCTGTGCGGAAATCATTCCTTAGCATCTCCCAACTCACACTTAGCATTGAATGAATGCTTCTTTAACAATGCTCATTACATTATGTTACATAAACAAATGGAAAAATTTTTGTTACTAACATTTTGGACACTAACTTCAAAATGACTAAATTTTTGAGAGGGAGGCGGTGGTGGGTGATTTGGTCTGTGCAAAACTTTTTCTCAAAACTGAGTATGCTTGCAGGAAGTAATTTTTTTCTGCAATCATCAAACCTCACACCAGTCAATTATAATAACATTTGCCCCTTAGTCTCTCATCATGTATTCTAATTTCATGAATGAAATTTTTTAAAATTATATCCCAAAAGTGTAGAAACCAACTTTAATTGCATGGTAAAAGACAAACCATCTTTTATCTTTCCAAACTTGTTTGCTTTTCTGACTCACACTTTTCTCTCCAGAACTTGGAATCAATTTTGATCATATATGGCAAAAGGTGAGTTAGGTTTGTCAGAATATTTTCACACCTTTATTACTATTCCTTATTTTATTATTATTGATTGATTGGTAGATGGATAGTTTATTTTATTAGTACTGTTATGCGCTCTTTACCGATTGGCTTGGAACATATTTGTAGCTTCTAATTGATTTTACCCAATCTGTTTTTAGTCATTTAGTGTAATTTATGTTGTGCATTACAGCCCAATGTGGGGGCACAGTAGTGTAGTGGTTAGCGTGTCTGACTTCCGAGCAGAAGGTTTGGAGTTCGAGCCCTGGTTCTGGCTCTGTGTTGTTTCCTTAGACAAGAAACTTAACTCCACACCATCTCTCTCCACCCAGGTGTATAAATGGGTACCAGCGATACAATTCTGGGGGTGACCCTTCAATGGACTGGCATCCTATCCAGGGGACAGTAATAATACTCCCAGGTGTTTCATGCTATATAAACCGGGATAAGCTCTGCCCGTGTGGGCCTCCTGTTGCTCGTGTGCGCCTTTACCTTTTTTTATTACAGCCCAGTGGCTGAAATATGTATTTAGATGAATTTATTTGTTAACTGTATCAATTTCACACTTTAATAGCATACAGTACATGAAAGTGCTTAGTAAGCTTGCTTACTGAGATCATACTACAAGAAATATTGTCTCTTGGTTCTTTGTGCACTGTCTCAAAATTGCATTCAGTTTGTTAGAATTTGGCATACAGCTTATATCAAAACCTAAAGTGGGTTTAAATTATTTTGAACCTAATTAAACTTAAAGAAGATTCTTTAGATAACCTTTCTCAACATCTATTACGTTTCAGTATACAGGCATACGGTACTTAATGGGAATCCTTCAGTTTGTGTCAACATATTGCCATGTTGTACTGTTTAACATGTAAGGTTTCTAGAATTCTAATGTTTGTTCTCACTTTTAGACACTTTCTGTTCTGAATCCGTTGCAACACACAGAAGCAAATATAATGGATGACACTGACCTCGCTGGACCATTGGTGTTTTGTTTGGCATTTGGAGGTTTTTTGTTGTTGGTATGTTGAGACATCGTGCTTTGTATATGTCAGGGGTTTCAATAAGTTCTGAAGTAGGCGGCTGACCATATTAAAGTAGGCGGCTGTAACAGGTGAGAAATTCTGTGACTCAAGAAACTCAAGGGACCAAAAAGAAATTAAATGTTAGAAAGTAGGCGGTGACGATTTGGGAAGTAGGCGGCGAAATTCGCCGGTTGCCGGCTTCTATTGAAACCCCTGTATGTTGTTGTACAATTTTATTGTTGGTTTAAATTTTATTTTCCTTTTTGTTTCAAACTCATTATCTTACATTACCATACCAAAAGCAAAGGACAATAAAATACAAACCAAGGAAAAAATTGGACCACAATATACAGATATTATATAAAGGGTTTACATTACCTGTTTGAATGGGTCTTTCTGTTAGTGATGGTCAAATTCTAAATTTTTGCTTGAAGCTAAAGCTAGATTTTACAAAGGCAGACATATTAATTCTTCATAATGTCTTTGCTAATAAAAGTGAACTTTCATTGAGCCATGAAGAGTGTACAGCATTCAGTATTTGTCAAATAGGAAAGAATGAAAATGATGATCAGGGAAGAACTGAAGGAATGAGGGAAAAAGGAATAGTGTATGGATACGTGTTACGTATATTAATATCTGCTCCTTGATACAAAATAATTATGTTAGTATTAGATCAGTGAAATGAACTTAAAATGATCTGAAGAGAGATTGTTGGGTGTAAATCTTTATTCATATGGGACGTAATCTCTAGTACTCTTTTAAAAGATTGGTGGGTGTAAATCTTTATTCATAATTATGGGATGTAATCTCTAGTACTCTTTTAAAAGATTGGTGGGTGTAAATCTATATATAATCGTGACCTCCCTCAGCTTGCCATTTTTTTCACATCCCATCCCCCCCCCCCCCCTTGAAGCAGCAATTTCATTGATGGGCTCCCTTTAAAACATTATGCCATTTCAAAGTATTGTGAAAATATTTCAGGTGACCCTCCTTTTCCTTATTTTTTTGGATGCCCCCCCTTGAAAGCCGTTTACTTTTGCATGACCCCCCCAAAATCCCACCAGCCCCCCCTCCCTTTGCTCATAAAAAATGAAGGGTCCCTGAGTTGTACCACCATAAGATGAAGAAAAGCTGATATAAGTGTCAGCCCTTTGTCAGAACAACTGGCAAAGGGCTAGCCTGCAGGAAACAGACACATTTTTCGGCTCTTGTTTTGGAGGGAGAGAACCAACGATTGGAAATACGTGTGCTGTTTGCAGGTTAGCATGGGGCTGATGCTTAAAACATCAGTCTCTCTCTTATCTCAGGGCGGTACTACTTACATTACATGAACCCATTTTTTTGCATTTCTATTTCTCACCAATGCGGCACCACTTTTTTTTTAAACTAACCTCATTATACTTTCCATCTCTTTATTAGTCTGGCAAGGTCCATGGATTTGGCTATATCTATGGCGTTGGTCTTCTTGGCTGCCTGTCAATGCATGGAATTCTTAATCTTATGAGTATGACAGGAGTTTCACTTGGTTGTGTTGTTAGTGTTCTTGGCTACTGTCTTCTTCCTATGGTTATCCTTGCAAGCTTCTCAATTCTTCTTTCATTACAGTAAGTATGGTTTGCACAAGTGCAAGAGTGTTTAAGTGAACTCTTATCTATAGCGTGGAGGGGTAACGAATGGTCTTTGCGAGCAGGCAATTGTTTTGCGAGCACAAGCGGAGGTAAAAAAATTGCTTTGCGAGCATGCAAGCAACTGCAAAAATTTAGGGAGCACGAACAAGTGAGCACTCGTTTAAATTTTGCAAGCAAATCGAGCAAAGGTAAAATTTTGCGAGCAGTTAAAAATTTTAATGGACCATTCATCACCCCTGCATGGGTGGTAAACACATACAGCCAGTTCAGTGTTAACTGATCTGCACACTTTCCAAAGTGAATAAACTTGTTATTGTAGTATAATTACCTTCAAGTTGATACCCATGAATGCTGAGAAGGAAGTGTGCATGGCCAAGTGGTCAGAATGCTGCAGTTGGATTCAGGTCGTCCTGGGTTCAACTCCCATCCCAACCATCATTCAGATTTGTATAAACACCATTGATTAGTCATCCAGAGTGTCAAATCTTTGATAGCCAACTGTTCCCCCACCAGTTGGGAATCTTAGCAGAGTCTTAATATTTCATTTGAATTGTTTGTTTCTCTATTTTACATAGCTCACGATTACCATAGCAGTGGTAATCCCACTATTACTTAAAATCAAGTTGATATATACATATATATATTTGTTGTAGTTCAATTTTTTCCTTGGTTCAAATTTTATTTTCCTTTGTTTTCTGGTATGGTAATTTATGATAATGAGTTTGAAACAAAGGAAAATAAAATTTGAACCAAGGATAAAATTGAACTACAACATATATATTATTTTGACTCCTATATTCTCTTCCTAAGGGAGTAACATGGCACTTGATACTGTATTGTTACTGTTGGAAGCACTTTCGGAGTTTTTAAGACTCATTTTAAAGCTGTCTGTGCTTTTACTAGTCTAGTACAGCGATAGAATGAACTATCCAGGCACACCCCAGATAAGCAATTATAGTTCATTAAATACACTTGCTGGGATTTTTTTTCACAGGGGAGTGATTGGAACATTGCTTACAGCTACAACTATTGGTTGGTGTAGCTTGTCTGCGTCAAAGCTTTTCGTAACAGTGTTAGCTATGGATGCACAGCAGTTATTGGTCGCCTATCCTTGTGCTTTGTTGTATGGTGTATTTGCACTTTTGACAGTGTTCTAATTTATTCACTGCTGAGAGTGCCATTTGGAGCACAGTTAAACAGCTTGAGGAACATGTTCACCATGGACAATACTTTGTTTAAAGGTGTTGCAGCATGAAAGTAGAGTGGGTTGATAAAACTAGGGACAAAAAGTCAGAGGGTTCTTAATGATGCTATATTTAGTAAAACAACACACCATGTTTGTTCCTGCTACAGATAAAAAAGTGAGGATAATTCCTGGCTATATTACATTCACAACCAGAAGCTTAAAAGCACCTGTGAAGTAAAGTTGCTGTGTGTTTTAAGAACATTAGTGATTTTTTGCCCTGTCTAGTTGTGTGACCTTGTGCTTGTGGGTGCATAAGGATATTATCACGCTAAGTTAAAAAAAGAAAAAAAAATTTTTTTGGTGCTTGATTGGTTATTTGAGCTACCGGTAATTGAAATGAAAAAAGGGTCTTAATAGATGTGTGTATTGTAGATCCTTGTTATGTTGCAACTTCCACAAAACTCTTTGCCTGTTGCAATAATAAATGTTATCCGACTCACACATAGACTGGGATGCTAGTGATGGACATCTCTGGATTGCTAGCTTTTAGCAGCCACAGTAAGGTTTGACTTAGATCTTACAGACCAGTAACAACCCTGTTCATATCTGATTAATTCACCAAAAACTTCAGCTAATGCAGAAAACCAAAACATTTTGTATTCAGAACTGAACATCAGATTGTAAGCATAAATTGTCGAGCTAGAAACTTCAAAACTTTATATTTTTAAACTTAAACAGGATTTTAAACTTCCATTGTTAAAATCAAAATTTCAAGACTATTTTAGTTAGTGGTATTGTACGTTGTGTACCCTTCAAACTGGCATGGGTTCATATGTATTTCTGACATCTTAAAAGGGTGGGAGGTCGATATATATATATATCTATATATATATATATATATGTTATTTATTGCATGGAAGGTCTGTATGGGCAAAAACTGTTCCCAAGGTCTCGAGTATGGCACAGTTTTTTCCTATACGGACCGACCTTGCCCAGTAAATAACTCATTTATTTTTTTTGGATGTCTCCTTTTTAAAGTAAGAAAAGAGATAAATAATTGCTACAGTGGGAAAAAAAATCCAGCCAGTGGGCCGTATCTTAAAAAGCTGAACTGGTGTGATTAGTCAATCAAATTCGAGGATTTAGGTTTCTGGCCCGCTCAAATACTTGAGAAAAAATAGATAGAGGATTTTACATGGCCATGCAAAGATATAAAATTTCCCTTTGGCTGTTGAATAATACTTCACGAGTGAGCACAGCAAATGAGGGACATATTTTTCAACACAAGAAGAAACGTTCTGTATCTTTAAGCGGCCATGTAATATTCTATTTATTATATCACCACCAATGAAATACAAAACCATTTCACTTTAACATTTTAAGGCACAATTTATTATGCTACAATAGCAAAGTGTTATTTTTATGTGTGCAGATATTGTGTTTTCACGCAAAAGCTCTCCTGGTATTTTATTTAGCTCTTATTAACCAAGCAGGGGGTCTGTATGGGAGAATCTTGACCAAGGTTGTGAGTACAGAACGAACACAGTGAGGTCTGTTCACATAACCAAGGTCAAGATTCTCCCATACTGCCAAGGCTTGCTTGTCCTCTCTACTTTTTTCTCATCAGGCTTTTTGGCACTTCCATAAATAAATATTGTTAGAAGAAAATAGTCAATATTTTTACATTTTAGTTTGCAACTTTTCGCTGCAAAATGTAACTGGTCTAGATGCCAGTCCAGATGGGAAAATCTAGACTGCTTACAATATCGGTTTCAGCCAATCAAATTCGTGAATTTGGTAGTTCCCAGTTCTTGTGAGACATGGTCATATAATAATGGTGTTTATATAACATAAAATTTAGAAAACAAAAGTCTTTACTTTAGCTAATCTAATAACCTTCTTCAGCTGACAATCAGTGGTAATTATTGTAAGCTGTTGCTTGGTTTTAAATTTTGTTGCATGAAATGTTTGTCCATGTAACTTTCAATTTACTTCAGAGTTAAATGTTTGATGCTTTTGTCATAAGGTATGAAATACTGTTACTTGTTCTTATAAAAGTAGAGTAATTTTTATCATTAGTTAAAATTGATTGGTATACCAAGTGGTAGCAAATCGATAAAACTGATATCATTTATGTCTGCACGTGTGACATCACTGGAGTAGAGCTTTTGTTAATTTGCTTCCACTTGGTACTTGGTATATAATGGTAATTGAACTGGGTGGAGTGCAATTTCAAAAAATCATGCGCATGATTTCAAATGTCGAATGAGTGCGCAGGGCGAGTTTGATTTGAAATCACAAGTATGATTTCAGAACAAAATTGCTTTACACAAAGTTCAATTACCACTTTATTACTTCGAGTTTTGAAATTGCACAATTTCATAGTCCTAATAACGAATTTTTGTTAGTTAAGTGCCAATATTTTATTGATCTTGTAGCAGGTTTTATAGAGGAACCGGAAACGCTTTTACATTTCAATTCAGTTTATTCTCATTGGCCGAAACAAAAAGATGCGATTTAGAGCCTAAGATAGTGCAATTCGTGAATAAATGACACTGCTTTGGGCCAATCAAATTGTAGGGATCCCCTGTGATTTCAAAATGGATGTAATGAACCTCT
>OX453278.1:28110066-28325066 GCA_949710005.1 Ricordea florida | reverse complement strand
TATTTAAAATTATTACAGAAACCAGAAGCAGAGAAGATTTGCCTAATCTAGGGGACGCTGTGGCTATCACTCACAACAGGAGAGAATCGATGACGCATGAGGGTCAAAGCCGACAGGACATGCTCAGGCTAACAATTAAGAAATAGAAAACATGTACCGTGTTTCTATCGAGTTATAGAAACACGAGTGAAAGTTTGGGAGAACGAGAAATGCTGTGGGAACACGAGCCGCAGGCGAGTGTTTCCACAGCTTTTTCGAGTTCTCCCAAACTTTCACGAGTGTTTCTATAACTCAATAGAAACACGAAGAACGTGTTTTCTATTTCTTTTAGAAAACACCGCGACGAAAAAAAGAAAAGCAACTTGTTAGCTTTGATTATCAAAATGTAAATTCTCTTTGCTCGCGTCATCTTTACGTCAACAGCTCGTGCTAGTTCTGCGTTTCTATCGAGTTATAGAAACACGATTTCTAACCAATCAGCGCGCGTACTTTCTTAGGACTGTTTTCTAAAGCAATTTGTGAACCCTAAAAACACCATTAGGATTGGAAATTGGAATATGAGGACACTATACAGAGGCAGCAACATTGTGCAAGCAGCAAGAGAAATGACCAGTAGGAACATCAACATCATGGGTATAAGTGGAACACATTGGACGGGGCAAGGAGAAGTGCATCTTGCAGAAGGGGAAACCATCATCTATTCTGAAAGAGATGACGACAATCACAGAGAGGGAGTAGGTATCCTAATGTCAAAAAACTTGACTGGAGCTTTGATTGATTGGACCCCTGTTAGCAAAAGGATTATTCAAGCCCGATTCTACTCTAAACACATTAAGCTGACAATTGTGCATACCTATGTGCCAACAGAAGATAAGGATGAAGAGGTAAATGATGAGTTCTATATGCAACTGCAGGATATACTGGATCATAGGAAGGTGCATGACATGTTGATTGTCACGGGAGAAGAAAATTGGGACTGACAGAGTGATGGGCAGACATGGGAAGGAAGACGTGGGGAGACAAGGAAAAGTGGAAAAACTCTGTGGAGGCCTCATGTGCCAGAGGGCACTTGGAAGATAGGTAACAGGTAACAATGATAACAGTATTGTATTTTGTACTGAAGGGTTATCCTGGCTAAATAATCAATTATTTTTATTACTTTAGAGAGAGTTGACAGTACAGCAGTAATTTTGTTTGAGAAGACTGTAATTAACCTTTGAGCCCCAATATCAATATTAATTTTCTCCTACCTGTTCTCATATATTTGTTATGGCAATAGTGAGGAGAATTTGTGAGAGGAGAATTCATAACCTGAATGGTTGATGAACAGTGAATATTGTAAAGGGAAATTGGATGCTGGACACTACTGGGACTTGAAGGGTTAATTCAAACCAGCATAGCATAAAAACATGACAGGACTTTTAAAGTAAATTATAAAGCTATGTGGTAGAAAGGCTGGGTACCAATAATCACTAGCTTTGCAGGCTTATCAAACAGTTCCATTTTTAGGGGTGGGGAGGGAGAGGTGGAAGCATTACTATAGGAGTTTCAAACCTTAGGATGAGAAATGCAACCTTTAACTTCATGTTCTAGTCATGATAATGGAGGGATTATGTTGTCTCCCCAAACAAATTGTTTTTGGAGCTGTCAACTTGGTATAGATGTGTCTGCACCTACATGTACCGTGAATCTAGCCTGGAGGTTAATCAAGATAGCTCAAAATTGAAGGGCAAATTGAATTACTGTAGATTACTTGAATATTAAAATTACTTAAAACATTATTCGTTAAATAAAATTATAACATAGCTACTGGCAACACTCTACTGTATATACAAAAATAGGATCCATTTCAAGTGCATATTATAGACAATAACTGGAGGGTTACAATTAAGAATGTCCTTACAATAGCACCCTCTTCTCAAAAACAGATAAAATAGATAAACCAACAATGAACTTTGATCCCACAAATTCCCACTGAAAATTTGGCAAGTTTTCGTGTTTTCAGAAAAAGCCTTCTGTTTTAAAACTTAGGGAAAACAGGAAAATATGGTCTGGCAAAACACAGATTCAGTAACTGATTTGGAGGCTGCATGCAAACACTTCACCAATTTTGTACAAATTAGAATATTTTGAGTCAAAGGTGACTTTTTTTCTGTCCAGAACTCTTCAAATACTGGTACCCACCTAACTAACGGGGCTACTAAGACATTTACAAGCTATTTATGAAATATTATTATTCACATGTTTTCTTGACCCAGTTTATGATTATGACCCTGCCAATAACCGTAGCAAAGCATCTCTTGTTCCAATGACACCCCTGAAAATAAAGGATCCATAATCACTTTAATAATAATATTATCATAATCTTTAACACCTGTTCAAGAGCATCTAGATGGATTAATTATCAAATCAAAGGCTCCTTTGAGCTACCTCATGGTCTGTGGTGATTATTCCATGAAGTGCTGTTCTTTCCCCAGACCATACAGCGTTCATTCTGAATAGTTCGTTTTGTGCACTCTTGGTACGACTGATCGATCACTGGTTGTCCAAATTAGAGACATTGTCACTTTTAAGAATTTAAAACCCATTTTGTTCCCCTCGAGCATTGTTGAACATATTTCCTGTTCGTTCATGAGATCTTTGAAAGTGTATTTTGATCAAAGATGGAGGGAAAGGAATGAAAACCTGCCTTGACAATCTTTGCGTCAGGCTCGACACAACAGACGCCATTTTGTAAACGTGTTTTGCCACTTTGTCTCACCCCCTCCCCCCACATATATGTGAACATAAAACAATTGCACGACTTTGTGGACAAAACCAAACCTAGTAGGGGAGACAGGGGAGAACCTTATTAATTAACATTTAATGCAGATTTAATGCATAAATTAATTGTTTAATGGGAATGGAGTGACCAATCTAACCAGCCCTATACCTCATGGTATGATGTACATACCATGAGGTTAAAAGGGACAAAGGACAAAAAAAAGAATGTTTAGCTAAACAGTAATTTCCATTGGGGAAGGAGTGCTTATAACAGTGAAAAACCGTTTTTTCTTTTAATCAGAGTTGTGAGTCTTATAGGTTCTATAACACTTGGATTAACTAATGTGAGAAGGAAAGTATGTATTGCTCAAGAAATTACCATCTATATTATTCAAAAACTCATGCTTTCACCCCAAAATTAAAATCCTCGCAGTAAGCAGGACACATATCCCATTGAGTCTTGTTAGTTTAACACCCTTACTATAACAAGTCTCCAGTCACTAGCCCAATAATACAGGGTTGTCAAAAATATTTTCCATGGCAAGAGAATGTATAAAGAGAGTGCATGGCACATGGGGCGGTGTTAGCACTTTGTTTCTTTATGGTAAAGCAACAAACCCGATGAATTGCAGCTGGCCGTAACAGAAAAGTAGCCAATGATTTTGCCAGTTGCCAGCCCCTTTTGACAACCCTACTGATATGGCAAAAGGCAAAGGCGCACTCGAGCCTGTAAGGCCCACAAGGCCGGAGCTTATCCCTGTTTCAATAGCATGAAGCACCTGGGAGTATTATTACTCCCCCTGGGTGGAACGCTAGTCCATCGCAGGGTCACCCCCAGCATTGTATCGCCGGTACCCATTTATACACCCGGGTGGAGAGAGACAGTGTGGAGTTAAGTTTCTTGTCTATAAAGGAAACAACACAGTGCCAGCACCAGGGCTCGAACTCCAAACCTCCTGCTTGGAAGTCTGACACGCTAACCACTACACCACTGTGCCTCCACAAATGCTGATATGCCACCTGAACTAATAATCAGATCAATGGTCAAAGGTTTCACTCCTATTTTGAAAACATGGGTTTCTTTTCCCGAGTTTGACTGTCACTTTATGTAAACACACTTAGGTACATGTGACAAATATAAATATACTTACCCTACCAATCCAACAAAGATAATAACAATATCAATAAGCCATTCAAATTTTGAAATATTCCTGAAAGAAAATTATGGACAAAAATGTAAGTATAAAATAGAGGGAATGAGTTCTAGGAACATTCTAACACATTTAATTCATTTATAACAGTTTACTGTCCTAAACACTGCAGCTATAATGTAAATGACATCTGTCAAAATGTCTTACCTTTGCATTCTTTTTTGACACTGCTCTTAATAACTTAATATTAATAATGATAATAATAATAACAACTACTGGTATTATTATTATCATTATCATTATTGTCATCATCTTTAGTATTATTATTATTATTGCTATCATTATCATTGTTATTATTATTAATAACCATAACTCCTACATTTTAACAAAAAGCATCAGCCATAGTTTAATGCTATGTTGGCAGGATTGGTGCAAACATGCACTGCATTAGCAAACGTAAAATGACACTCCCAATAAATTTGATAACTAATCCATGTGCAAAAAAAACATGAGAAACATGAGGGCATACTTTTCAAGTCACATACCCTTCAAAAATTCGAAGATGAAAGATGCCTGGAAATACAAATCCCAGCAATGTACAACAGCTAGAACCAAAAAATGCCATAAGAGTGGAAAAGTTTGGAATAACGCGCACAACAATCCCTGTCAGAGCAACTACACAGCATCGGAGAATACTCTGCAAAAGAGAAAGAGACCAAACAATCAAGACTGGATGCATGCTTTCTATCCTCAAAAACTGTGTTTTTAATCCCTGAAGGCTGTGACCATTTTTGGAGAGATCTATTCACAGGAGAGACATATCAAAATGACCATGGAACTAGGTTATTTTGGAATTTATATACCAGTACATATGGGAACTGGTTGTAAATCAGCTGCAGCAAAACATCAGAGTTTGGAACAATGCTACTGTACTGTATTGCAATAAATTTACTGAAAAATAATTACCATTATTTAAAGACTGAAATTTTTTTTTTTTTTACAAATTTACAGTAATGTACTGTACCCCTTGGTAATAACTACTTTTCCCTCCATCTGGAAGAAATTTCTTCTCTAATATAGATACCACTGGAAACATCATAACTAAAAAGGAGAAAAACAAGGCAAAATTGAAGAGGTTCAAATATGAAAACACTTTAATCAACAATACTACAAAAGTCAGCCCCAGAAATGTTAGACAGAATATGATTGAAAAACTAGATTCCATACCACAACCTCACAACTTACTAGTCTTGTCTGTAATAACACAGACCCTAAGCCTCAATATTCATAATACCAAGCTCAATCTTGCGTTTTCAATACCTAAATTACACATTCTGTTGCAACCACGACTATTAACCAAGTATCCGGTTTAAATGTTCTACTTTTCCTGTTTTCTCTGTATCAGACTACCATCAACATATCATAAATTCAAAAACAATTGCCATTTCTTTTTTTCTGTTTCTAGTTTTAAGGGGAAAAAAGTTCTGCTTCCACTTAAGTTTAAGTTACTTATGTTTAAGTTCAGTTTCTTCATTCCATTTTTTTTATATACACCATAAGGATAGACTGGACTGCAGATAGCTTAGAGCTAATCGAGGTGGACCAGTCTTCATACAATATTAGCTTAATTAATATATTTATTTATCACAGTAATATTCGTCTAAGGAAAATCAAATCATTTTATAAAAATCAACAGAAAGAAAATCAATAGAAAAACAAGAAGAACAAGAAGACAAAAAAACATAATAGATATCAAGATAAGTATTTCTTCGTCAATGAGGTCATCATCTCAACATTGAAATAAGAATCTTCACAACTTAGGATATGTAGGAGGATATCATGAATGTTTTTCTCAAACACTTGTTTTGGTAATTTTCTTAAACTATTTGGTATCTTGTTCCACTGCAAGGAACATCATTAATGGTTACTCTAATAGTATTGTTACACATGCAGACATAAGAAATTAGAGCTCACTGCTTTCATTAGTACAATATATAAACTTACCTGGATAAGTAAAAAACAGGGAAAAGCATAGACATAGTTGAACTACAGCTGGAAAAGGGCCTAAAAGAAAATAAACCTCAGTCACTGTGTTACCAGAAACACTTTTTAAAGACTTAATCAAGCAATACACGTTCACAGCTTGTCCAGATTCAATATTTCCCAAGAATCATATTTGGGAATTACTTGCTCCAGTATTTGAGCTTGTTGGCACTCTCCCCATTCTGAGGCGCACCATAAACAACATGCAATTACAACAAAGACATTCATCCATCCATCATGTTTTAATTAAGCAGAGGTAGGTATCTCCCAGTTGCTATGCACGTCATGCTATTGAAGCCAATTTGGTTGGTTTATTTTGTTTTTCTTGATTTTCCAAAGATGGTACTTGGTAGATTGAATATAAACAAGCTGTGGTTCTAGACATTCAAAGGAAGTTACAGGTTTCAAGTCTTATGGGTTTCTGTTGTCAAAAATGGTGAACAAGGCAATTAATGCTCACAACTGCTTATGCCACGTATGCCATTTGTTGGCACCATCTATTCTAAATAGACATGGTAACATGTATGATCTGGGTTCGGACTGCTTCCTGTTGTGAAACAAATGGGTGAGTGAAATTCAATCTGTGTCAAAATTTATTGACCTTGACTACATATATGTCTCAGTCAATAAGAAAGCAAAAAAAGATTATGGCCATTAATGTGCAGCCACCTTGAACTAATGCTTGGTCAAAAACGCACATACATGTATATCAGAGTTCAAACAAGATATGTTTTGTTAGTCAAAAGTAAGAGTTGTCTGCTTAGTGACTGTACTGTGACTGTAACTAACACTACTTTGGTGATTAGTGTTTCATTAATTATTGTTCTTACTAAATATTGAATTTTCATTTTAATAGCAGTTTATTAAATTCACTCACCTTCAGGCAAATTTAAAGTAATCATTTGCCTTGTAAATTCTCCAAAGGACTAAAAACATTCAACAGAATTAAAGAAGCTTTAAAATTAGTTACACTGAACACAGGTACTGTTCACAAATTCAACAGCTCAAGTAGTACTCAATGAATACTCAATTTCAGCAAAAATCTACTAGTATACTTATGCAAATGCTGCAATCTGATTGGCTAAGCTACTGCACACTATCAGCGATTAGACAGCACTTGGCTGAAGATCATTTTCAAAATGGTGACATGATTCCCACTTAAGCAAAGTTTCGCAGGAAGATTTAGTATTTTGTTTTTTTCTTTTTCAATGACACGATTCATTTATTATGATTTTTACGAAAACAATTACATTATACACTCTCAATTTCTATAAGGGGTTTGTTGATTTGGCCTTTGGCCTCATCAACTATTACCCAATAGAAATCTCAAGCTCATAATCTAATTGTTAAATATATGAAATGAGTTTTGAGTAATGTCACTGAAATGAGAAGCTTACACAGCACAATGTGAGATAAGTACTCACCAAATAACCACAGGCACCAAATGTGATGTAGAGAGATGTAACTAAAAATAAAGTCCACTTGAATACACTGAAGATTAAAAAAATAGGGTTCCGTTGAACTTCCAATTTTGTCCCGATTATCGACTAAAACTTGTAGTCAGGGGTATTTCCACATAAAAAAATGCTGTGTTTATTTCTTTCCCCAGAAAGGCCCAATTGTATAGCATTCACAGTTGTACCCGTGGATGTTACAAGTTTTATTTTTGCATGAAAAATGTTACTTCTCTTACTTCTGACAGCTTTCTTAACGCTGCAATAGTTACGTTGCAAAACAAAAATTTAAACAGCTGATCTTATATGTACTAAACAATTAAAAAAAAATGGGTGTCTTCTAAGACTCTATAAATGAACTTACGTTCTGAACTTGTCTCTTGCATCCCTGGCACAAGATGCTTCAAGTGATAAAATAAGTCCTGCTCCCTGAAAAAAAGAAAAACAGAAATAAACACTTTTAGTATAAATACTCAGGTGATTATACAAAATTGCGCGCTCTGATTGGTTCGCTATCTCGGATTGTCAGCCGATAATCACCTCGATAAACAAAATGGCTGCCAGTCATTCGCGTGCTTTTGATGAAATAAATCTTTTCTTGTTGTACAATGCTTTTTCTTTTCTTTTTTGAAATAATCATCTGTGTATTTATACTAAAACAATTATTTGCCTCAGGCTCAGTGATTCTCGGTGAATATTCACCAATAATCACTTCGCCTTCGGCGAATAAGTGTTAAATAATCAATATTAATTTTTTTTTTTATTTACCAACTGAAATTAGCAATGCTCAATAACAAAAAATAAAAAATTGGGATAATCAAACAAGTTGATAAAGTAATTTGTACCACCATAAGGTAAAAGAAGGGGGTGCAAGATATTTTTAGCATTAGCCCTTCATCAGAGCGAACAAAAAACAAGAACTGACAGAATAGAATAGATTGTGTTTTATTAAGAAGCATTGCAGTAAAACTGAACTGCACCTCTTTACAATTATAATCAAATATGCAACTTCAATCAAAAGACATTATCATCTACTTAAACAAAATGTTCCATAGTCAATAAAATTGCTTCTTTCAAACTCTTGAAAGATTTCTCAAATCCCTGTGTCTTAACAATCAGCTGAGCAAACCTCTTCTGCTTCCTTAACTTGTATGAAATATTACTTGAGAGATGCAGAAGGCTAAAAATGTTGCAAGAAGGATTACTTATAATAGGCTGAAATAGCTGTTCCGTTAGGCTCCCCTGGCGGGCCCAGCTGGGCTCCGACCCTACAAGCTGAATGGCATCTGAGTAATGCACCTTGGGAAAAATACATAAAAGGGCCCTCCTATGTACTCTTTTTGGCCTGACTTGAAGGAGGTTGTACAGAGCAACAAGGTTCACACTGAGTGCTTGAACTACTTTGCATTGGCGCTGACATTCACCTACAGAAGTTTACCTCATAACAGTAGATTGCCACACCTAAGAAAAATGGCAGACCCCCAAGCCTTGCAACCTTGGGGTGAAATCTAATGGGAACAATAAGTAAAAACAACATATTGAATTAAACTGAAACATTTCAAGCAACAGTTTATACTGTGACATCTAATGTTAATTCCCGTACTCAAGCTTGAGCTTCCAATGTGTTATATCTATGTGTGATGAGAAACCATGTCATATTTGTCATAATTGTTGTAGTCAGGTTATACTCGAGGATAATAGTTCCCAAATAAAGCACCATGCTTCTCAGCCCAAAAACCAAGACACTCAGTAACTGATCTCACTGTCTGTTATATCACTACAACAATGTACACCTGTTAATTGCACTATCATTTATTTCAGAGACCACTGCTAGAGAACTTGTGGAGTTTTTGGCTTAAGTGAAATATTGTACATTCACTGTTCAATTAACTAAAAATACACTGTAATTGCCATAATTTACAGTTTTGCAATAACAATAAATATTTACAACTTATACCAGTTAAGCAGTCACACAGACAAGCCTTAGAAGTCTTGGTAACTTCCCTTGGCTTTATAGAAAGCTACAAAAGTCCCAATGTTCTGTTTCATAATAATTATCATTCAACCTAAGTAAACAATTCATCTACTGAGTCAAATCAATGCAAACTACATCATTGTACTCCTACCCTAAGGATTTAAACAGTGTTCCTCCAAAGTTTTAACATATTCAAGGTTACTAAACCTATTAATATGTCTAGAGAAAATTTAGTTCCAAATGGGAAGCTTTTCTTCGAGGAAGCAACCACTACCAAACTCACACATTATTTAAAATGCAATGTTGAAAAAATGTTTCAAAGTGAATGTTATATTATAATGATTACCATTTTAATTTAGCTGATCATAAAAATTTTATGTGTACTTACTCAATGTGCTCAAAGTGAGAAAAGTCAAACCAGAAGACTACACAATATGCAAAGACATTTGCAAAGTCTGCAAAAAGGCTGCAAGGGAATTAAATATATTGCTGAAAATGATGAAACTGCTGCTAACTCAGGACTACTTAATATATTTTACATGTAGAATCAATCTCATTTTGGAGAAATAAGAAAATTAATGTAAAAAAAGACTCTTCCAGGACGTGTGATCATTTACAGTCTTGACAGACAGGACAGTTTAGCCACCAAAATATGGCAGATTGTGTCAGGGCAAGAGGACAAAACAGTCTATAATTTAAACACATGGGTTGAGTTGTAATGCAGGAAAAATGTATGGTACATAAAAATAATATTATGTACCTGAAGATGGACAACTTCTTCAGATGTCTGAAATTTACTAATATAGCCAGAGGTGCAAGTAACACCACCAAGAACTGGTGACTGCAAAACAGAAAAAAAAAATTATAATGATATTATATCACTCTCGAAATGTTTTGAACTCATTCGTTTCTGCACCAGGGTGTAGGTCAATAATTAACAATTATTGAATCTCTGAAGTTGAGGTAAATAGTGGCAGAATATTTATGAAGTCATGAAGCAGCGAAGTGCAGTGTAAGTACTTCCAAGGCCACTATTAAAGAAGGATAAAAGAAGTTAAGAGCGACTGTCTGTAAGTATCGACCAAAATTGACCTTTCATGGCACAAGTTCGAAATTTCGTTTTCACTCAATTTTTGCTCAATTTTCTTTTCATTTTCTGGTAGATTAGTGTCTAATCAACCCATAGAGGGTCCTTTCAGGGCATTCTAAGTTATAGCCAATGATTATAATTGGTCATACTTTATTGCTATAATTTGGCTTCATAAAAATGCTAATATAGCCTTCATTTAGCAATTACTTTTAGCAACAGAAACATTCAGGATTTTAAATGTTTGCTTTTATAAGAACAAGAAGGCTTACAGAAAGTACATACATTGCTTAAAGTCTCGCAGCTGGTCACAGAGTGTCGTACAAATTGATCAAATTTACGGAAAATTCTGTTTTACTGGAAGTACATTTTGAGCCCAAATCAGGCAAAATGAATTTTATTGAATTTCTATGAAAGGAAGCCGTGTTTTAGTAAAACTAACTACAGCTTGTTTGGTTATTCATTTAGGGTTATCAATGAGTAAAAACTGAGCCAAATTGAAATTTTAAACTTGTGCCTCTTATGGGTTGATATTTATGGAAAGTCGCTCTTAATTATATCAATATCTACCAATGAGGCAACCTCAGTAAGCCATTTTTTTTCTCCAAATGAAATTAGCTTCCAGAAGGGTTTCCCAGAAGCCCCACACTATTCACCTCCAGAAGAAATTATTGTTATTTTTAGTATAAATCAGAGTGTAGCTACTTTTATGCACTGTAATTGAACAAAATATACTCAGTGAGTAATACTACATGTTATCAGCCCTTCCACTCCCAGATACAATTTCTCCTTTCAATATAATTACAATACCAAGAAAACTGATAATAAGAACTGAGCAGGAGATGAACCTGAGGATACTGAGTTGACTTAATATCAGATTCTCTAAACTGCTAAATAAAGAAGTGTATGGCACTTGTTTAGGAGAATTGCTGTCCAGATATTGGGAGTGAAAGGGTTAATGGTTACCATACACACTTTCCATACTTAGACCTACAGTGTATATTCTGACAGAGAACGTTTAACGGAGATGTACCGGTAAACTTCTACAGCCAGTGTATACTGTTTACATCAAATGCATAATCTAATCGCCAACAGATTAGTTCAGTTGGTACAGCACAGAACTATTGTACGAGAGATTGTGGATTCAAACCTTGGCTGGACGATCACTTAGCTGGGGTCTCTAAATTACTGAGGAAAAAGTACTGCCTTTGCAATGAGATCTGTAAACCGTTAGACTTCGTAGACTTCTCGGATAAGAACGACAAATAGTAGGTCCCGTCTCACAACCCTTCTTCATAATAACTTGATTGGAGATTAAAGAACCCACACACTGTTCACGGAGCATAGGGGACATAGATCCTGGTGTCTGGGCTGGTTGTAATTTAAGTCTTGTAAGGTGCAGTTGAATGTTTACATAGAATCTGCACTGTACAAATTAATAATAATAATCTCAATGAATTACATAATTTAAGGAGATTCATGATTGCTGACAAAGACTTTACCTGCTTAGCACTGGAAACATATTCTTCAGTGTGTCGGAAATAAATATCAAATATGCACATGAAAAACCTGTTGAGAAGGAAAGAGGCATTGGTCAGAAAAAAAAGCAAGAAGAAGGAGGAACTAGATAAATTATGGCATATTTTTGTGGTTCAAAGGGTGTACTAACAATGGTTCCTGCTACTAGATCACCATATTATCACCTTTGTATTTAATAAATGGCTGGTTCCAAAAGCATGCAATAAATCCATTGCTGACCATGCTTTTTTGATCAGGATGGCTGGATATTGGCCGAGTTCAATGAAAACACACACACAAAAAAAAACTTGGCCAGTATCTAGTACAATATATTGTGACTTTAAAAAAGCAGGGTTACAAATTAAGCAGTACTAAGAGAAGGTGCAGTTAAAAAGTCAATCAAGTGTATATGTTGTAGTTCAATTTTAATCCTTGGTTCAAATTTGATTTTCCTTTGTTTCAAACTCATTATCATAAATTACCATACCAGAAAACAAAGGAAAATCAAATTTGAACCAAGGAAAAAATTTAACTACAACATATATATGTAGTAGGTTAAAATGAATTAAGGTCAAAATGTATTCAGGTCAAAATGATTCCAAACCAGTTTGACTTGATTTTTCTTTGTTTCAGATTATTGGAGGATTATGGAAATTAATCTGAAACAAAGGAAAAAACATATCAAACTAATTTGGAACCATTTTGACATGAAATTCATTTTCACATACAACACATACATGCACTGTGGCATTTACCGGTACTGTAAAGTCAGTTCTTATGCCCAAGTAAATAAATTGAATTCATTTAAACTTATAAAAGCTATTAACCTCTACTGTACATTACCTATTTGAGAAATAACAATGCTAATATCAACTATGGTCCGACCAGAATTGCCAAGAGCATAATAACCTGAAAAGATATATTCAAAACAGTTGCATAGAAGGTACAGTGTGTAGAGACTACAGTAGTAGTTACATGTACTGCATACACATAAAATAATCAGAAATATAATGTCCAAATTTACAAAACAGAAAATTGTAAACGTGCAGCGTGCAACCATCAAGTTATGGACGCACTGGTAGGTTGCTAAGCACGAAAGAAGTGTAAGAGACGCTCGACGTGCAGCCGAGAGCATCTCTGGCTTCTTGAGTGCTTAGCAACCTCCCTAAAGCGTATTAGCCAATAATGTGCGTTTTCCGAAAGCTATGTTATAAACAATGTTGGGTGATGGAAAGATGAGAAGTTCAATTAAATCAAAACTTAAATACATATTATGTAATAATTATTATAAAGCAGTTTAAGGCACTTATAAAGAGACTTATTAACAATAAATTAGATCATGGAAGAGAAGGACTTAACATAGTATTTTGTCCTTCCAATATTTTCCTTCTTACATATTATAGTAGTCATGCATAGAAACAAGTCTTCTGATTGCATAGTCTTAAATTCTATGGCTTACCTAGGTCTCCATAGTCAATCTCATGGTGAGGATTCTGCAAATTGAATTTTCAAGTTAAGCATAACAGATTCAGTGTTAGTCAGACAGTTTGTGGTTTATTGTTCAGAGTGCATGACGTACAGTGTAATAAATCCATAATGAAACACAACAATGAGTAATTGATGTATAATCATTGAACAATCAACTTATTAGCCATTGATTATTAGCAATAATCAAAGAATAACTGACAACTAATCGATGACCAAACATTTTGGGAACTCAATCATCTATTGATTATCAATTGATTATCAATTGATTCATCACTGATTACACAGGTGTTATAATGAAGCACATCCCATACAATTTCCCAGCAATTTCTTTATCATAACTTCCTCCCTATGATAAAAATTTATATTGATGGTTCATAATAATTAGCAAAAAGGAATTGAACATGCAGGGTACGTTTTTCTTGAAAATTTTGTGGCCCATCAATTATTATTGATTTATTATCAATGATTAATCAACTGATTAACCACTGCTTGTACCTATTGATTAATTATTGATTCCATTTGTCATAAATTTTTATGAATAGTTACCAAACTGTAACAGCACATTGCAATGGAACAAATTAAAACTGACAGTAACTAACCATTGGTAGTCCTCAATCTGTGCAATCTTTTGAAAACACATTACCCAAAGGATTAAATTCTATTTCAGCACTAAAATAAATATCTTGTGGCCAATTAAATTAATACAAATATCATATCCCTTACCAGAAACTCATCCACCAATGAACCAGTTTCTACATTCTTAAGAGAATCCTTGTCTTCTGAACTATTCTTGCTTTCAGTTGTAGACACAGAGCCATTTGTTAGATCAGTCTTCTTCAAAGTTATCTGCTTCTTGCAGTCAATGATCAACAACATTGCTTTCACGCTGAAAAATCAATCAGTTTACTTCTGTTAGTTTCATAATAATATACATGCAAACATTTTATGGTGCTGATTAACAGAGAACATGTCAAATCAATCCCAAACGATGCTGAACTTGAAATTGTGTGCAAAAAGTTAAAATTGAGTAGAGAAATTTGAAATGATATATATTTTTGCATTAAAATTAGTAATAAGTAATCAAATGTTTTCAAGCGCAATTAGGAAAACCAGTAAATAAGCATTCATACTTTTTTCAAGACAACAAATTGCACACTCCCCCCCCCCGACAATGCAATTTTTTAATTTGAAAAATTTGCTTGTTCTTATCTATTCCAAATTGCACTCAAAATCATTTAATTACCACTATTTAATGATAACAGGCAATTAAATTTGTTCGATGTAACAGTCTATAACTCACTAGAACAAAATGAATATATGAAAGACCATCTATTTGAACTGCGGAGTAAGATGTAATGACGTTAATTGATCATCGCAGTTATGTACACAACTTAAGCAGCTGTGAAATTAAAGCCTGAAAAAAAAAACTCAGGCCTCGACAGGATTCGAACTCATGACCTCTGATACCGGAGCAGTGCTCTACCAACTGAGCTATCAAGCCAACTGGGAGCTGGTCATATTGTGAGTTCGTAATACACCCGTAGATGGACAAGAATAATGCAAATGAATATATGAAAAACCATATATTTGAACTGCGGAGTAATATGTAATGACATTAATTGATCATCGCAGTTATGTACACAACTTAAGCAGCTGTGAAATTAAAGCCTGAAAAAAACTCAGGTCTTTCATATATTCATTTGCATCACTCTTATCCATCTATGGGTATATTACAAACTCACAACATGACCAGCTCCCAGTTGGCTTGATAGCTCAGTTGGTAGAGCACTGCTCCGGTATCGCAGAGGTCATGGGTTCGATTCCCGTTCAGGCCTGAGTTTTTTTCAGGCTTTAATTTCACAGCTGCTTAAGTTGTGTACATAACTGCAATGATCAATTGACATCATTACAAAAAGGAATACTGTGGTTACAATCAGATAAATAAAGGAGGTGCCATTTAAAATAATTTTTAATGTTGAAACAAATTCCAAGTGAGGAAAGAGGTCAAATGCTTGCAACAGTGCTGTTATTAATAGTTACTGAGAGTTACTGAAATCTGCATCAAGGTTATATGTACCTATAGGCTTCCGGTGGAACCTGTAGATACAAAGCTATCCACTTTGCAAGTCTGTTTGTAAGTAACTACTACAGAATCCTGTGGCATATAATTGCAATCTCTCTGATGTTCTTCCTTTTCACCAATTCATTTGGTCAGTCTCCGATAACTTCAGATTTCTTTGTCTATACCATGGCTTATAATTATAGCAGTCACTCTTAACTCTTCTTGCTGCTATTCTGAAGTGCTTTGCTTATCTTAACTACTAGCAAGTCTAATAATAATAATAATTATTGTAATAAAGAATGGTTAAAATTCTGTATAAACAAGGGCTGATGTGCAGTGTAAAACACAACAGTGATGGAACAAAAGATTAACAAAAATTCAAACAATAGAGACCACAACAATGGCCCAAACCAAAAAATTCTTCGCACCATTTTACACCAAACAAAACCCTAAATAAGACCTAATATGATATGATAATAACCCTAATATTATACATTCTATTTTTTACTCACTACCTTAAAATCTACAGTAATTGCTTAATCGCCTACAGCTTATTTTTGGTTGCCAGGAGACTTGATGGTATAGATGAAATATCTTTATTGCATATTGCTTTTATTTCGTCTAGTTCATTCAATATCAACTGAAACTTGTTGACAAGTTGACATCAGATGGATGTATTTCAAAACGATAGGAAACTTTTCTCCTATGACAGGAAAAGATTAAGCTTTTTAAACTGAATATGAAGCTTAACACCCCTTATACTGTAGCAGCTCGTCCTAGATCCTAAGCCAATTGGTTTGCAACCCAAACCGCCAAACAATAGATTTCAATCGTCACTATTGTTTTAGCATTGTTTGGCGGCTTGGGTTGCAAACCAATTGGCTTAGGATCTAGGACGAGCTGCTACACCACCCTAAAACTAAAAATACAACAAAAGCAAGGGTAAGACTCTTCTGCAACATCATCTACGCAACAAAATGGAAAGGTCTGGAGGTTTCGTTCTATTCTAAAGAGAAATCTCCTTCCACCTACAATCTTGTTCAGCGTTTATAGTAAAACGATAATCATTGAATTTGGTTTAAGTCGCCTCGAAAATTGTCAAGACTTTAGGATTGTATCGTCTATATCAGCCCATTGCTTTACCAGATAATGCAGATCTCTGTCTTGATAACAGCATCCCCAACTTCAAAATGTTACTGTTTATTTGTGTTCGAGGTCTTCTTCTGATTTTAACTATCTAAACCAAATCTGCCTCAATAGTCTGACCTTGTTTATTGTACATTGAAAGTTCATTCATTGGAAAGCGACATGCTGATGATTTTTGGTCAATAGTGTTTGTAAAGACCAATGTTAAGGGGTTTTTTTGAAGGAGACAACGTTAGCCTGAGATAAAAAGTCTTCCAAAACTCTGTTGCTATGATTACTAGACTATAGTCTTCGCAAAACATTCGATTATCAGCTGCTTCCAGAAAAGTTCAAAATTAGATAATTTTTAACCTTATTCTCATATAAACGTCTAACCACAAAAATCAAAGTGGTAAAATTATCTTAAATGCAAACTTGACGCTCACAGCTAGAGTTGTACCGTACTTGAACAAGCCAGGTTGCCCTACAAGTAAAACTTTTAAAAGTTTCTCTTTTACGGACCAATTTGGCCATAACAATCGTTAACTTACCTTAAAGTACCGATTACAGCCATGATCACGCTGCCTTCGATGACTCCAGCCTGAAAAACAGAGTGAATCGTTTACACCGATGATAGCAATATGTTGTGTCGTGGCACTATAGTTCTCTCGCTCGCCTCGCAGTTGGACGAAGGCCATATATCAAAAACTTACCTCTTTAAACGCATGAGGCATTCCCAGAATCCCAGCACCAATAAACGAAATAAAGATATTGCCAAATATTTTGATAACGCTCTTGGCCCCTTCATCGTGAATCATTCTCTACCGAACCGCAAATGATCTAATGCTACCCTCACACAACCAACTGTACCGCGGTGATAACTCTGCTGCTCATATGTGGTTGGCAAAATTAGTGCCCACCGGTGAGGGGTGGGGAGATCCAGATTGCTTCCATGCTATGCTACTTGCCCCCTACAATTTCCCATAACACAGCCACTAACTAAGGATAATCTCACTATTTTACGCTTATTAATCTTATTTCTTTAATTTTATCCCCAGATGTCCGCTCAACGAATTCCTACATTGCATTTTTTGTATCTTAGCAGGAGTCATCTGCTCCCTACCCCGATAAACCTATATTGTCGCTGCGTGGCTACTAAGCACGCCTGTATGTTCCGCTAGCCCTCTTTCTTTCCATCTTCAGAAAAGGTAATAGTCGAGACCAACATCCATCCTTATTTAAGGCTTGCTGCCTTCATCCATCTCTATTTATATAGCACTCTGTCAGTACTCGAATATATGGTTCATACGGCGGTAATACAAAATGAAAAGACTTATTTGTTACTGTATTCCATGGAGTCATTCCACAACCCTCCGTGCTTGGGGTTTTAACTTTTTGGTCCTTATTTTCCAAAAAGAGACGGTTTGTGATAAACGAAAACGAGAATTAAAAAGTTGAACGCAGAACACGTCTAATGGCTGAAACGAAGTAATTTTCAAAGTCAATGTGTCAATTATGAGGCATTAGAATCATAATGTGTCATTTTGTTTCGGCATCCACCTTAACGTGAAACTTTGTCTGACTAGTTTGTTTCTTCACCCTAATAGTGTGGTAATTATTTTCAGCCATGAAGACCATACTGTCAAGCCAGACAATATCTATCCCCGACAATGGTAAGTTAGTTTTTAAACGCCTGTTTCCTACTCCGTACTCGTGTGTATACAAAAAAAATACAATGACTTGTGGGATCTTCAGGATCTTTCACGGTATGCCACTCGAAAGCGTTGCATAACTAGATCGAAAAAGAATATTATCACACATGTGTAGGTAAAGTGTGAGATATCACCGGGGGGGGGGTACTTTAGGAATTTCTGGGTGGGGATGTGCCACTGGAACCCTGGAACCCTTAGCCTATACCAGAGCTGGTTCAGCTGAATTTTGCTACCCTATACTAGAGTAAACACCCCAAATCACTCCTATCCTAGAGTAGCTGTTTTTCTAAAATCTTCAACCAACTGATCTGTTTTGTGAAAAATGATACCCTATTCTAGGCCCAAACACTCTGATTTATATACCCTATGCTAGAGTAAACAGCTTGAAAACCATACCCTTCACAGTGGCACATACCTATATAGCCCATCTATGGCAGAACCCCCCCCCCCCCCCACCACCACCGGGATATCACTGGTGGGGTAGCGTTTCCTTTTTTGACTTGCTACCACTTGGTACCAGGGCTAAAAATTAACTCCAGTGCTTGGTGGCCAGTTGGCCAGTTTCCTTGAATTCTTAGTGGCCCATTCCAAAATGAAGTAGCCTTCGATTTTTTTTTTTCAGAGTCACGTGGCAATTACAAAATCAAAATGGCATCTATATGTTGTGAATGTGGAATTTTTGGCCGTGTGGTACTCTGTATATCATGAAATGTTGGATGTTATCTCCAGGTCATATTATCTCTGCTCCACCATGTCTTCTTCATATGTCATCTATAAAATGGACAAATATAAGGCGGGGTCTGATTGGTCCTGTCTAGTGCATTTTAACACCACAAAGTTGCCAACATGTCTCACATGTGCATTGTAATGCAACATATATATGCACCTCTTCCAGTTTCTGAAGGTTTTGCCTGAGATTCCTTATCCAGGGGATTCATCAAATTTTAGAGCAGGACGGGGAGCATGTGCTTCTCAATGGTACACTTGTAGAAAACTGTTTTTGTTTTGTTCGTTTGGTTGAGATATTGAAAACAGCCAGGCAAAGTGGTCTTCAAAGCTGGTCAATTTGCCTGGTACCTTTTCCCTAGTTTGCATATGTTTATATTATTATTATTATTATTATTATTATTATTATTATTATTATTAGTTTAATTTTTTATTTATATGTTTATTTTTTATAGTAACTGGTGTGTATTTTTTTTTATTATATCTCTCAGTTAGTACGCGTTCTGTGATTGGTCAATTTAGCGGGCCGTACTTCACTGTACGGCCCGCTAAAGTTTGTTTTGGTCGCCAAAATGACTCCAGAGATATAATAAATATCTTATTAACCTCGTTTTCTCGGTCCGTACTGTAAAATACGGATCCTCGTTTTTTCCCGTCGATTTATGGCCCGCGCGCTTCGCGCTTGGGCCATAAATCGACAGGAAAAAACTCGGTCCGTATTTTACAGTACGGACCTCGAACTCGATTAATAAGAGGTATATAAATTTTTTTCTTCTAGTCAGTGTCAAGGTCAAGAGCCGTTCTGTGACTGTCAAAGGACCCCGTGGCTCCCTGACGCGAAGCTTCAGGCACTTAAACCTGGAGTTGACACTTGTTGGCAAGAAACTGTTACGAGTGGATGTGTGGTTTGCCAAACGTAAAGAGCTTGCATGTGTCAAAACCATATGCAGCCATATTGAGAACATGATCAAGGGAGTCACCTATGTTAGTATTTCATTTTGTTATACCTAACTTTGAATAAGATTAGGTTCTTGATTAACAGAATAGGCCTCATTTTACTTTTGAGATTCAATAAATCACTGCATGTTAAGATGATATAAGATAATGTTTATCACATTCAGGGATGCAGCTTTTGCATTCCATACATGCCTTATTTTTGCAGCTGCTAAATTGTGTACAGAACTGCGATGATCCTTCACATGTTAAATTCCTGCTTCCATTGTTCAAATACATGAAATTTAATGTGACATTAGTGCCACATCATTAGTGCCATATATCCTTTCTTTTTTGGATATATTTTTAAGTAGTAGTCAGGAAGAAGCACATTGGCTAGTTGTAAAGGTTGAGTTTCATTATGAAGAAAAAAAAGTGGGTTATTGTGGCAACTTGTGAACAGTGTGCTCATTTACAAAGACTGAATAGTTTTGACATATAGTATGATGTTGGTAGGGTTTCAGATACAAGATGAAGGCAGTGTATGCTCACTTTCCCATCAACATTACAGTCTCCGAGAACAACACCTTAGTTGAAATCCGCAACTTCTTGGGTGAAAAATATGTGCGACGTGTTAGAATGAGACCTGGAGTGACCTGTACCAACTCGTCTGTAAAAGACGAAATTATCATAGAGGGCAATGACCTGGAATTGGTGTCTAATTCAGGTATGTTAATTTGTCCAAGATACTATAGAAAAAATCCCTGCCTGATGAGTGAATTCCATGTTAAATCTCCTGCAAAAAAAAAAACAAACAAACAAACAGTAATACCAGAATTGTGAAGCAATGTGAACCACATCAGTTTGTTCAAATGAAATTTAATGTGGAATTCACAAGCCTTGCTATGATTTTTTCTTAAATAGCAGTATGCCAATTACCACTTTATATCTTTGATGTAAAGTCACTGGCACAAGGAATACCCAGAAGCCCTGGCATTATTCACCATGTTGGGGGTGGATGGTGTTCAATATCCCCAGGTGGAGAACCAATCAGATTGCTTAAAAAACCAAGGTTGATGAGTTGGTGTGTACTAGATTGTGTTATTCTTTTGTCCTCTTTTAGCTGCCTTGATCAAGCAATCTACAAGTGTAAAGAACAAGGATATACGTATGTTCTTGGATGGTGTGTATGTGTCTGAGAAAACAACTGTTCTTGCTGTAGAATAAAGATGTAATAAACAACCCTGAAATGTTCATTCTCAGTTGTGATCGATAAGTTAAAAGGCAGACATTTGAAAGCTGTCAAGATTGTGTAATAGACTCCTGGATGTACTTGTGAAAAGAGGCGGAAAAACGAGGATTGATATATAGCTGGTGTTTTTACCGCTACAGTGTGCCCATTCATTGGCTAGTTCATGGTCAAATGACATCTAACAATGAAACTGTTTAACACCAAATGCCCTGAGCAAGCAACGTTGCAAAAACTATGACGTCAAATGGAAAACAGTTCACTGTTGCCCATGAAATGTTGGCTGCTGTTGCACGTGATCAGAGCATTTTTGTCTTGCTATGTAACAAATCAGATTCCCTTGGTAAATGGTGAATTTTGTTTCCCTCTAATCTCAATCCTTACTGTTCCCCTTAGGACCAGTCATGAAGTGTTAATTAGGCATCAAAATGCTATTTGCATTATTAGAAAAACTTGAGGCCAAGCTTGAGGTTAAAATGTAATAAGGGTAATGAGGCGACAGTGGTAGAGGGGATTAGACCCTGTTACTACCAAAAAAAAAAGATGAAAAAATTGAGCTCAAAAGTCAGCAAAGTGGTAGCAAAGTGAAATGTTTCGGTGGCAGCCATTATATGTGGCAAAATTTATATTTATTAGATTTATTACTTCTCGACGTTTGGGGGTCATCGTGACTCCATTATCAAGAGATTAGTTAAATAGCATGCAAATCGGGAAAGGTACAAGATAAGCATAAATTACAATAAACAGCCTAAACAAACACCTTGGCGCGGATGGAATCTGTTTGCACGTTCAGTGTTGGTTTACCCATGCGAATGTACAGCATTTCTTTAACGAGGCAATCAAATTTGCCACTACATTTTGCGATGATGACATTGCTCTATGAAGTGAATTGCTTGATGATGAGTGTTACCCTTTAAGAACCAGTCTTCAGCTAATTATGTTAAGCAACAACTGAACAATCTAAGTTCGAAGTTGAACGTGACTGTCCAACCAGCGTTTGTAAGCCCTAAGCTTGAGCAACAACGTAAGCGACACGAAATTAAGCCCCCTATTGTGAACCAACAATGTATCGTATATGAATTCAAATGTAACCTGTGTGATGCAGGGTATGTGAGTTATACACATGGTCACTTACACGAGTGCATAGAAGGGCACACTAGAAAGTCATCTTCAATTTACAAACATAACAACCTCCAACACAATAGTGAAATGCCTGAACGCTTCATCGAGCAATTTCACATCATCGCAAAATGTAGCGGCAAATTTGATTGCCTCGTTAAAGAAATGCTGTACATTCGCATGCGTAAACCAACACTGAACGTGCAAACAGATTCCATCCGCGCCAAGGTGTTTGTTTAGGCCGTTTATTGTAATTTATGCTTATCTTTTACCTTTCCCGATTTGCATGCTATTTAACTAATCTCTTGATAATGGAGTCACGATGACCCCCAAACGTCGAGAAGTAATACGTCTTTCCTGGTTTTTTATATGCCTTTGCTTCAGCAAATCCCTGCTGATCAAATTTATATTTGGCCATGAAAAGTGCATGTTACAAGATGAGTGTTACAATGGCCTCAACACTCCATCTACATGTTCTTCAAGCTGGTGTTAATTGTGAGTAAAAATTTACATGCAATTAGCATGTAAGATTAATGTGTAATTTGCATAAGACATGTGCCAATTGGAATATTTTAGAAGCAGAATTTTGTGTAGTAGAAAACAAGGGATCCAACTTTGTATTTTGACAAGCTTGCAGTGTTATTTTGCAGTCTTGTGTAAACAATTATCTTTGCTCCAGACTGGGATTAATTTAGTCTCCATGGATTTCCTGCAGAATTATTTTTTTGAGGAAGAAATCACTAGTTTGTACCCATTCTGTTCCCTTTTTTCATAAATTCAATGATATGGGAAGTTTCTCCAGGGACCCACTAAATGTCATACTTGGGTGTACGTGCTGGAATCCCTTTGGCTGCCCTTGTATTCGAGGCATGACTTATCAAGGTTGCATTGCATAACAAATCAAACAACCAACCATGAATTTCACTCACTGGCATGGCAGAATGCGGATAACATCACTAGCTTTATAACCATCCAATTTAAATTTGGCCATGAAAAGTGCAGCTTGCAAGATGACTGTTACAGTGGCCTCAACAAATGAAATTCCAGGTGCCTGTAAGGTTTGTAAGGGTCAAAGAAATAGAAAAACCTGCAGTCAAACTAATTTGTAACTTGCTGATGCTATCCATTAATAAAGGACATGAATCAAACAAGAAATCAGCTTAAAAAATGTTGCTTAATATGTCTTGTAAGTAGATATTAACAGTATCCACATATCTTTTATTAAACCAATAACGTGTTTTGGTTAGCAACAGGTTATTCAACACAAAGCTTGCAAAAAGGTCTGTGGTCTCTGAGAAATGCCAGAAGTTTTCATTTTGCCCCCTAATAAGAAAGATTCAGGGAGGAAAGGCCAAGAAAAAAAATAGGGAGGAAGGAGAAAGGACTTGATAAATAAGGAAACTGGAGAACCAGCATTTCAAGGGGGGAGGGAGAAACGGCCCACAAAAAAACTGGGTGAAGGAAGAAAGAGGAATTATTAAAGACAGATTTAGTTGGCCGTACCTCCCCATCCCAGTAACAATGTGAGTTGTATCTGGGTTCAATATGTGTTCCCACTTGCATGCTTGGTTCAAGATGACGAAAGGGACCAGCAATCTGAACGGAAAAAAGCCGCCTTTCCTTGTTTGATATCAGTTTTTGGAGGAAATAAATTTAAAAACGATATACTTCGCGTCTGTAAGTCATTTATTTTAATCGTGTAAGTATACTATTTTGCTCGACATTTCTGAAGTTTCTTCAGTACGATTTTTGAAACTTTGCCATATCCCAGCCTCCAGCTTAGGCTATGTCACACTCCCTATACAAGAAGGCTGCGGAAACTTCGTGCTGTGTTCTTCCTATATCTCGCCGATCGAAACCCCTACGCAGACAAGAACGCCGCCACACACGGAAGCAAATAATGACGAAACCATGACGTTGCACGTTAGAGTTGGACACGTGACTTCCAGGTGGGGCGATCAAGGTCACGTGATATTTGTCTTACAGTTTTATCAGATTTTGGGCAAGATGGCGGAAGTATTGTTTTGTAGTTGACAGTGAATTCGTCTCGAAGAAGTTAGTCCTGTGATTTTTTTTTCTGTTGGTTGTGAACTTCAGCCATCCGACTTCGTTATCGATATGTCTCTGCTTGGAATTCGCCTTTCAAGGCGTTTAAACACCATTCTGTTGTGTGCGCTTCATTTGGGCATTGTGAAGTGCAACTTTTACGACGAGAAGAAGGAAAATGACTACACAGAAGCAAATTTAAATATAACGTATTGTGATAGTTTGGGAAAGAAATGCATTGTAAATGTTAAGTACGAAGATGAAACAGGAATATTTGGATACCACAGTCCTGTTCACAGCGCCCGTGGATGGCTGTATACTTTGGCCGACAACAACGTCAATGGCTGTCGGTCATTCAATGTCAAAGTGGATAAATTCCCTTGGATTGCACTTATAGAAAGAGGGGTTTGTAATTTTGAAGACAAGATTGAAAATGCCTTTAAACACAACGCCACTGCTGTCATCATTTATGATTATTCCACATCGAAATTGCCAGTAATGATGTCCCATGAAGGAGCCGATCAGATTGTCGCTGTGAGTATAAAGAGATCGCTCGGCGTGGATCTTGCTAGCGTGCTGGTTAACAGAACCAAAGCTGTGTTTGTAGAAATATCCGTAGGAAAAACACATACAAAGTGGCAAGTTAACCCAACTTCTGTCTTGTTTGTGTCAGTATCATTTATTGTTTTGATGGTCATATCCCTTGCTTGGTTGGTTTTCTATTACGTCCAGAGGTTTCGATATGTCCATGCACGCGACAAAACCGAGGTAAGAAAAGTTGTTGAAAACGTTATCTATGATGTTTGTTTACATTTAATTATAATAGAACGAGAAATATGGTATTTTCTAATTGTATTTGTGAGAAATTTCCGTGTTTCATAGGGAGTTCTTTTACACAATGACTTGCAAGAACAGCTAATAAAACTGACAAAGTTTTGTTTTTCTCGTTTTTTGGCTACTCCTCACGCATAGTTGTTTAAGAAGAACTCGTTTCTTAAGGAAAATGCCGTTGTTTTTGGTACCTCAGTGTGTTGAATGATTTGGAGTTCGTTATTTATTTTATCTGCGCGACATGCGTCAGCGAACAGTCATGCACAAAGGCAGGAATATACCGCACGGAATAAACATTCGATTGCATCGCACATAACTAAAATTTCAGAACCAAAAATTTGATAGAAATAGCCAGTGTCACGATTTCCGTCCATTACGTTAATAGTTATGTGATGACAATATATTTCCCGTTTATTTTCCCATTTTCTAGAAGCGGTTAACTTCAGCTGCGAAGAAAGCTATAGCGAAGCTTTCAACCAGAACAGTGAATAGAAAGGTTTGTTATTCAAATGTCTTCTTAAATGTTCCGCATCAGAGGGAGATACCGTCACGTAAAGAACTGCTGTACTCAGGCTAAGCTGCCAAGTTATCAAAAGCTCTCGAGCAAAATACAATTTTTATGCACAAAATAAGTACAATTTTATGTGATTTCTGTTTTTGGTACCATTCTTTGCTGGATTGGTATCGTGTCTTGACAAATGCGGCTCAAGTTATATATTTTATGTCGTTTGCTTTGTTGAACCATGACTTTTTTCGTTTTTGCCTGTCGTTAAGTTTGGGCTTTCAGTTTCGTTCCTTTTAGCAGTGGGTGAAAGTGCAAAAGAGACAAGAATCACGGCTGCCATACAGAAGTATTATCACCATGTTTAACAGCCAAAATATGAAGCAAATGAGCAAATGAATGAATTAAACAGAGTTGTGTTTATAGAGCGTTAAAAAGGATGATTCCTACAGATGCCAATTCTTTCTTTGCTGGAATTCTTGTAGGGAAGTTTTGATTTATAGCAACTACCAATGTGGTTATGAAGTCAATAAGCTTTGTTACCAGTTTCGATAGTGGTTTTTCCTCCAACTGGACTTTGTCCTAAGTTTTCAGTAAAAGTACATGTTAGGAGGGCGGCAATTAACAGTCAGTCACTGGTCATTGTCCAAACAAAATAAGCTCATGTCTGACAAAATCCTAACTGTGGTTGGACATGATGTCTAGACAATTTTTTGTCATGTATTGTTTAATAGTAAAAATGAATAAAATTCAACCTTCTTTTTTGGTGATGCCTGACTACATTTTTGTTTTGTGAGACCAAAATGGTCACTTTATAGGACATGTCCTTTCAAGAAAAAAAATTATTTGCAGCCCTGTGTAGGTCACACAGATATTAATCAGTTGTACTGAAATTCAAGTTGTCATGTACGGTTTATTGGTACAGTACTTTACACTTAAGTTTTGTTTTTAAGAGTTGAATTGAGAATTGCCACTTATTAAGTTTTTCCTTATCTCACACCAAGAGAAATGAAAGGAAAGAAGATAGATTAAAAAAATACAATAATAAAGACAGATGAACTCTGTTATTTAGGGAGAAGAAGATGAATTTGACAGCTGTGCAGTTTGCTTGGATGGTTATAAAGCTAGTGATGTTATCCGCATTCTGCCATGCCAGTGAGTGAAATTCATGGTTGGTTGTTTGATTTGTTATGCAATGCAACCTTGATTAGTCATGCCTCAAATACAAGGGCAGCCAAAGGGATTCCAGCACGTACACCCCAGTATGACATTTAGTGGGTCCCTGGAGAAACTTCCCATATCATTGAATTTATGAAAAAAGGGAACAGAATGGGTACAAACTAGTGATTTCTTCCTCAAAAAAATAATTCTGCAGGAAATCCATGGAGACTAAATTAATCCCAGTCTGGAGCAAAGATAATTGTTTACACAAGACTGCAAAATAACACTGCAAGCTTGTCAAAATACAAAGTTGGGTCTGTTGTCCTCTACTTCACAAAGTTCTGGTTCTAAAATATTCCTATTGGCAAATGTCTTATGCAAATTGCACATTAATCTTACATGCTAATTGCATGTAAATTTTTACTCATAATTAACACCGGCTTGAAGAACATGTAGATGGCATGCATTATAGTGGTTTTAGACACGTGCCTGTGAAATGCTGCAATACCTGTGGCTGGTACTGTAAAAGAAAACAGATCCATGTATTTAGAATGTTGAAGTAGGCAGTAAACTGCATTATGTTAAAAAGAAGAACATGTAAAAACTGGGCCTAAGCAGAAACCTTGAGTGCATGGGAATCACAGTCTTGTGCTTGGTCAACACTTGATTTGCACTGCTGTTGACTACACCACAAACCTTTAAATGCAAACAAATAATCACTGTTATTTCTCCAAGTTGATACACACCTTGCGATTGGTCAATTTTGCAGACAGTATTTTCTAGTACAGCCCACTAAAGTTGAATTTTTGGTTTGGTCAAGAGGAGATATGATAAATATCTTTTTTTCCTTGATTTATGGCCCAAGCGCAAAGACCTTGAACTTGGTTAGTGAGAGTTATTTAATTTTATTTGATAATTTGTGACAAAAATCACTATATTCTTTTAATTACATTGTGACTGTTTTATTTTTTAGGCATGAATTTCATAAGACATGCATTGATCCTTGGTTAATAGAGCACAGAACATGTCCAATGTGCAAACTGAACATCCTGAAAGAACTGGGAGTGGTAAGTGGACTAGTGTAAGGTGCAGATATCACACAACTTTAGTTATGGCTTGTACCTTGTGTTAAGATAAATTTACTCAACATTTTTAGTTGTTCCTCACACTCATAATTAGTTTTTCAATAAATTAAGATTGTTCTGCCACTGGCTTTTTTTAAATTTATTGTCTTAATCAGGGTTTTCAATAAGAATTGTAGTAGCAGGAGAATTGTTTAACATAACAGGAGAATATTCTGAAAGCTTTCCACGTCTTAAGTTAAAACTAGATCAGGCCATCTAAATTCGGCCGGAGAATTCTTTGCATAGGCACAGAACTTTTCCTAGTAGCTGGAGAATTCTCCAATCTGCGATACCTAACGAACACTCTGCTTAATAATTATTTCTTGGGCTTGTGTAGGAATGCTCCAGTTTAAAAATTGGCTTCATTTTTGTTGTTCAGTCACAAATGGCCCTCTTGTCTGTATGGCAGATGTATGAGTTCCCAAGGACATTCAAAACAGGTGTCAATTTCTAACCACCATAAAACAGAGTAACACTTTTTCGTGAGAAACAAAATTCCATCACGTGATAAAGCTACAGTTTTTCAGAATCAATGTAGCATCGCACACGTTATTATCAAATGAACTAATCCTGCTCTGTTTAACTAAGCTTTAAGTTTGTATTATTAAATTAGAGTGGCCCAAGCTTATGCAATTATGTGTTTAGTCAACTATTACAAAAAAAGCTGCAACTTTCCTTTTATCAGCCGAGTGAAGAGAACCACACTCAGGATGTAGAGATAGGAACAGCAGAACTTCAAGAGCAGGATGACCATCAAAATGCTGCTGATAACCCTGGTGTTGTCATGGGGGAAACTGAAAGAAGGCCCAGTTCAGACACATCAGGTAATGGGTACTGGATAAAAAAGAAAGTAAAATAAAAATAAATAAATAAAAATGAACAACAGAAAATGTAATGCTCAGATCTCCAACTCTAAGGAAGGTGTACAGTGGCCACAGGAAATTCAGTTAAGAAAAATAGAACTTAAAAACCGAAAAGAAGCTAATAAAGTACAGTTTAATTGAAAATGAAATACATAACAACTATGCAGCCCATTGCAGCAGTTGGGCTTTCTGGTTGAGGCTTTTTTATTGATTGGTAATGAGCCAATTTATCAAATAACTTTCAATAAAAATAGAACTTGAAAACCGAAAAGAAGCTAATAAAGTACAGTTTAATTGAAAATGAAATACATAACAACTATGCAGCCCATTGCAACAGTTCGGTTTTCTGGTTGAGGCTTTTTTATTGATTGGTAATGAGCCAGTTTATCAAATAACTTTCAGTAGAACAGAAAGTACCCTCTGAAATCATTCTAAAGTCACTATTCACTGAGATTGAAGAAACTAATGATATTATGATTGTTACCTTCTTTTTGGTTTTACTCAGTCTGTTTTTAGTTTTTTTGTTGTTGTTGTTGTTGTTGTTTTCTATCATTATTTGTTTTTGTTTTTTTGTTTTTTTACTTAAAACAAATTGGGTCAAACCAAATAGAAGCTAAAATTATTTCTACGACTGAATGCCAGAGAGTGCATAAGATTTATTATTCTCTAAAACAATGTCATTCATATCAAAGTGGCAGTGAAAATTCATTTCAAAAATTCATTTCAAAATAGACCATTACTCATTAGCATGGAATGCACTGTTCACCTCTTTGATTGTGAGCTAATCAGGTTACTCAAAATACCAAGATTGTTGAGTTGCTTTATTCCAATCACACTTATTCATTCTTACAGAAAGTTCCAGTGTGTCAGGCTCTGGTCGCGTACTGCATGTTAGTGCAGAAGTCAACTGGGAAAGAGAAAACCACTCCAGCTCAACATCAAACCTCATGGTCCCTAATGGCACATTGACAGTCTAAGAATCATTGTGCTTGTTTGTATGATAATAGTAATAATATCATTAATTTTAGCATGTAAGTAGTCACTCTGTGGTGTCAGAATATCTAACATCAGCAGCAGGTCCTATCTTTTAAATTGCTTTTGTTTTTCCTTTTTATATTTGGTATTTTTAGTTCAGTTGACCCCTAGAAATCTCGTTTAGTGGCTTACATTTACCAATCAAAACACTAAATGAGCATTTACAAAAGTTAAATGATGTCCACATTTCTCTCTATTGTTCCTGATTATATAAATAGAGAGCAGGTTAGCGCTTTTCACTAGGAGAGTCAGGCAGTGTTTTTGTTGCGGTTGGACCTCGATTTGGATTTGTTGAGACTGAATTACCATGAGTCTGGTTGATGGAAATTACGAAATTAATGTTAATTCATACAGGAAATTAATAAGTGATAGAATCAGGGATTTGACACACAGTGAAGTGATAACATCTTCTCAGTTCATGTACACCACCCATGCAAAACATCTTTACCATTGCAGACTGGTTTGCTGTAACAAATATCAGTTGAAAATCAGTTCAAGGCAGCCTTCAAAGTTTTGGAGAAGGAAAGCAGTCTTAAGCAAACTTACACATGGTATTGAGGTGTCTAGTTACGACTTGGTTTACTACATTAAGATGAGGTTAAGGCACTAACAAGCCACACGGCCTAACCGTGACCCACAGCCTGCATGCACCAAAAGGCCTTCGTGTACTGTATGGTCTGCACTGCCAGAGTTTATTCTGGTTTCAGTAGCATGAAATACAGTAAGCCCTTTATCTCAAGTTTGTGTTGAGTTTGAGCCATCTGTATCCGCTGTGTGCTTGGCAAGCTGTTTAACTTAAAGTAGTTAAATCATTTTTGTTACTGTGACGTTGCTTCATAGGGTTGATGTTTGAATCCTATCTTTAGTGTATTTTGGGAATTTGCTGTAATGTATACATTTTAGGCAGTAATTGAAATTAAGAAATTTGCTATTGTTACTATCAGACTTTTTCTTTACCAAGAAAGTTTACAAATGAACACCAATCTTTCTGTTTCCTTAAATTTTTTGTGGTGTAATATATGTCATTAGGTCTTTTGATAATTTCACAATTTTTTTGTACTGGTAATGAAGCCCTGAAGCAGCCCTTTTCTTCCTGAAGTGAGAACTCAAGCCATTTATTACAGTAAATCTTACTCAGAGGTATGGTGGGATCAAACTGCTGTGGTGATAACGTGTTGAAGAGAAAGAGGATATTATATGGCCATGTGAAATATCTGTTGAAGAATATTTCACCAGTAAGCATAGTAAACAAGTAAAATATTTTTCAACATGAGAAGTGAAAGAAAAGGATAGTGTGAACCAGCTGTGTCTACCAGTCTGTATTGCCACCCAGTAGATTGATGTCATGCTCCCTCAAGATTCTTATCATGTGGCAGCTTGATCACTAGCTCTGGCAGAGTAGGATTAGTGGTGATTTCTGACGTATGAGTGTCATTCTTCTTTTCCAGAAATCTAACTTTTGTTCTAATCTAGGTGGCACTCAGTACTAAAGCATAGCTGTTTCTAGTAAAATTGACCATTTCATTGTTGTAAGCTCAGTGTTCTGGTCTTTGAATGTTGGTGAGGCTGAAGGTAAACATGTTGTATCGCAAATCTTACGCCCTCCATGTGCAACTGTCAAGAGCCAGAAGATTTGAAAAAAAAATCAGTTTGTCTCCAGCCTCACCTTTACACAAAGACAAGGGCACTGAACACGCAAGCATGAAATTGTCTTTTTTGAACATTGCAAATAGCTCAGTGGTCTGAACTTCGCTTGTGTCACTTGTATTCTGCTGGCTTGTGACTTAAGTATAGTTATTGTATCTGCTAGCAAGAGCTGTTGATTTGGAAATGGTGGCTATTTCTCAAGCACTTGGCCACCAGGCCGTTTTTTTTGTCAGAAGAGTAAACACAGTCCTTTTAATTGGAAGACCTCGTGTCAAAGGTCTCCAGTGGGAACATTAGAGCTCCGGGGGAGGGGGGGGGGTACTCGTGTACACGCTTTATAGATATGTGCCGCCCGATAGGGTAGGGTTTTTGATGTTCTCAGTCCTTAAATAGGAATTGGTATTTTTTGTGTTGTGATCCTTAGATATTCCTTAGATAGGGTCACTAAATTGCAGTATCCACCCCAACGCGCAAAACGAAAAAGATATGATCTATCAAAACTGTACTACACACCTGAAGACACGTTCTATAGTTTACCAAAGCGATTTTAAATATCGTTACCTGTCGTTATCGTTTACCAATTATTGAATAGGCTGCCATTTCTTGGTTTTGGGCCTCAGTTTAAAAGGCTATAAAATCTCGATTTTCTACTCTTAAATAGGGTCAGGGTTTGAGAACTAGCGGCACACACCTGTCTTAAATTGTCTGGAGTACCCCCCCCCCCCGGTTTTAGAGTAATTTTGTATATAGTAATAATGTGTAGTTTCCATGCAGCGGTGGGAATACTTCTCATTGTAAATACACTGGTGTCTATGTGCGTATAGTCTATGAAGTCTTATCAAAGTAACCAAGAGAAAATGAGGAAAGAGAACATAACCCCGTCTGATATGATAAGGGGACAGAATCTATTTTTTGCGCGGAATCTATATGTATCTCATTCAGTGGCTGCGCGGTTTCCACGTAATAAGGGCATCGGCCATTGGTCAGTTAAAGTAGTTTCCGGATCTAAAAATAGACTCTGTCCCCTTATCATAATAAGAGAACCCAGTATGGAAGATACGTTCTCTTACCTCTTTTTCTTTTGAAGTAACCTAATCTGTCAGCGTAGAATGTAAACGATTCGCAATGTTAGTATTTTTTTCTCAAAGTTGTACCTTATTACACTTCATATTCGCGACATTTCATTTTCGCGAATTGGGGATGGTCATTTCGCGCCACTTTATTTTCGCGATTTTGTTAAATATGTAGAAACTGAGCCACTTTATTTTCGCGATTTCCTCGATAAATCATTATATAAAAGGCACCTTAACTCTAACTTAAAAACGAAAATAAGCTAGACTACATTAATTCTGATGATAATATAAATTCTTCTTTTGTCACACGATGTAGTCACTGTTGATCGCAATGTTTCAACTGCTTACTGCAAGCCTTGTTCAGGCGATGGGGTCGACTGATTCCTGCTCACCATTGTGTAGCAGATTAATTTTCTTATGCTCGTAATCATTTTAAATATAGCGACTTACAAGTGCTACAAAACGGTAACTGGGGCGAAGTAAAGGAGAAGTTGTACAACTTCATAGTACGTCAGTGAATGAAACGATGATCGGAAATAAACTGTTTTCCACATGAAACGTCAACAGGTTTTAACAGTCATTAATGCAAAGACATCTAGGAACTATATGGTTCATGAACAAATGGATTGGTTTGGGTCAATTGGTGTCAGAGACGTCTCGCCGGAAACAACTCCTTTGATTCCCGCTTTCTCCCATCCCTTGTGAATGTAGAAGCCATGTAGCATGAACTGACATTAGCACCATGCAGCATAAACTGACTTAAGCACCGAGATTCGGAGGTCAAATTCTACGTCTTCAAGCCTTGTTCCGCTCTCTGTTTGCCGTTTGCGCTATGCTGAGTACCAAGCTGTAAACTTCTCTTTGCAATTTTCTTAGCCGGCCCACTTACCGTCAAGTACCGTGGCTGAAAGAAGTGCGTCATTTAAGGCACCGGTCATTCAGTTTACGAAGTGGGAGAAAAGGGGGGTAAGGCTATTTCCGATTGGCCAAAAGGGGTGTAAGCTTGTTATAAGGAAGTTAAGACGGGGATCAGCAGTTAAAGTACATCACTAACCGTTACAGAGATAGACCGATATTTAGAACATCACAAGATTTGTAAGAAAACTGATTAGACGAATTACAGCGCAGTATGACATAAAGAGCGAGACCATGCCCGAGGACAAACTTGTAGCTAACGGTGAACGCGTTGCTTCAACAGACGGTGAAAGCGAAAGTCAGATAGTGACGACGACTTGATATGCTATGAAAGCTGTCAGAACTAGCGATGACAGCAGTAGTTATGATGGTGAACTGGATGGAGCAGAGCCACCTGTTCAAAAGGCAACTAGAAGTGGACGAAAAACTGGTCACTGGTCTACACGATAAGCCGATTTTGTGATTTAGTAGATTAGTTACTCGATTGAAAGCAAAGCAATCATCTGATGGTTGTGATCTGACATGAATTGTAATAATTATGCACCTATCAATGTTAAGCCGGGGGGGGGGGCAGGGCATGGGGTGGGGATTTGATTGTCTTTGTTGGCCCTGGGGTAGGGCATTTGACTGACCTTGTTCTCCCGGGGGAGGGAATATTTGAATCTTTCTTCGCCCGCGTGGGGAGACAAGGCGGAAAAACCACAGCGCATGCGCTACGAAAAACTTGACCGTAACAAATTCAAAATGGCGGACGACAAATTGTATTTTGCCACGTAATTGGGGTCCAGTTTGCGCCTGCACATTGGAGTACAAGAGGCGATTGCCCATCAACTTTTCAGTTCAATCCCTTTGGATTCCGTGTGGTTTTTTTAAACGACAATCGGATGTTTTTTCGTAAGTGTTTTCTATATCATTGTACTGTCTTTGACGATAGCTGTTCTCGACGGTAGGAATTCAGTGGACCTTAGAATTTCTCGTTGTTTAAGGCCGTCGATGAATATTTAAGGTCAGAATTTTCGTAGTAGAAAGTTCGATAATTTCCACACAAAATATCAAATATGACTTTTTTTTCGTTCCAATGACTTTTTTTAAACGCCTTTCAAAGTTGTAACTGTGAAGTGGTGGCAAAGGAATCATATAAGTCTCTCCTCCCGGCTTCGTTAAAATCGTCGCACTGTGTTTGCCTCTCGGGTAAGCAGTTCTTCGTCTTTACAAAGCTAATTCATCTTCCTTTCATTTTTATCGAAACCTTATATATCTTGTAATATATGATCAGGTCAGTGATTTATTCCTTGTTTGTTGTTAATGCTCCTTTTAAGTGAATGTATTTGAACCTGAGCATATTACAACATTTTACTTTTAATAACCTTGTTGAGTTGTCGCCATTTTCTGCGTACCGGCCACAGACCGGCAGTTTTCCCGCCGTTTTTGTAGCCGTGGGCAATTAAAGGGTCCGTTGTTGCCGTTGTAAACAAAACAGCGACGGTAAAAAAAAAGACTGTAAAGTTTTGTTTCCATAATGTTCTGTTCAAAAGCCCCGCGAAGTTTACAGAACAAAGAAAACTGTTTGTTGAGTAGCGTAGGTTGCTGGGGAAAAATTTCCCGTCTGAATAATAATCAGTGTAAAAAATACGGTTTCGAGGAGGGTGAATATCTATGCGTAAGACATTTTGACGAGGAGAGGAAACAGAAACAGCAGCCTGGGTGCTGCTTCCCGAAAAGGTCGTTGGAAGATACATGCCCTGGGGTACTAGCCAACTGTCCCCAGCGTTTGGTCGCCGTGTTTAAAGAGCTTGATACTGTCAAAACGGGTTATGGCAAAATTTGTCTTGGCCATTTGAAACAGGCGGATAGCGACGAGAGGATAACTGGCAACAAGTGTTACGTTTCTGCCAGAAAGGTGAGGGTTTTGCACTGATATTCCCAGTTCGCTTTCCTTTCCAAGTAGGAAATTATTACTTTCATTTGTTTTAATAGCGACAACACTCTCGCGGCGAAAATGAAGCGAGCCCCACAAGGGTTTCCCCAAAGGATGTACCTAACTGGTGTGAGCTTCTTAAAAAGCTGGAAACACTTGAACAAGAAAATAAAGAGCTCATAGAAAAGAATTCACACCTGAATAACCATATTAAAGGTGTGTTTCATTTTTGCTTTTTAATGGCTTTATTGCATTAAAAGGGTTTTCTTATAAAAGTTGTTATTGTTTCAAGAAAGTTTAAACTGTTATACAATTTTGCTTTTCTAAAATGGAACATTTCAAAATCCAGTTTCAAAGAAAGCCCTGCTAAATAAAAGATCAATAGACAACAGAAATTAACAATTTTCCCAACATTTGCAGTGATAGAACAGAACAACAAGGAAAAGCAAAACACGATTAATGAGCTCCAAGTTGAGACCAAAAAGCTAGCAGAAAAAAATACAGTCAGTAAGTTAACTTTTTATCCTGTCCAATCATACTGAGAAGAACATTTGACTTTATTCCATCAACAGAAATCACAATGTTGTACAAGTTATGTGAGATAGGTAATAGTGACACATGAATCCACTTTTCCACATTGCTAAAAATGAAAAGAAAGATTTTAAAACTATCAGTAAGACAGTAGAAATAGCATTAAAATACGAAGTTAAAACAATACCATAACATAGTTTCATATTTGTACAATACATAATTATTTTTAAGGCCTTTTGCTGAAATAATATATTAATTTTCCCTACTTCTAATGAAGCTACATGCATAATCTTACAAATATGCTCTGACAGAATATAACAAAAACAACAATGAATTTCAGGTAAACCTGCATTCAGTGAATTAGTGCACTGCTTTCATAAAGCACTGATGAGTCATTATATGAATGGAGGCCATCACTTATATGACCCAACCGAAATGGAGAAATTTTGTGAAATGCATGCACCAGGTTTATTCAATGAGTTCTACACCTCCATCCTCAATGAGTCAAAAGAAATGCCTACAGCAAAACGGAGGGAGCTTCAACGAGTAAGGACAGTGGCATTAATGCACAGCTTCAGTTTTTATAGAAATCAGGTACTGGATACTTGTTCTCTTACAGCACTATAAAAATGCAGTACAATTCATTACTGTAAGATCCTTTTTTAACATTGACAATAAAATCTACTAAAAATATTATATTTTTGCTTCTTATTCCAGCCTTTTTTTGAACTTCTAAAGACATATAAAAATAAACCTTTATCCACTTTACTTCTCTTGCATGTAATAAATTGACTAGGTTTCTTTATTAATGCCTACCCACCCCTTTCCAAAGCTGAATGGGGGCACCACTGGCTGACTGGGTAGAAAGGGGAGGGGGTACTTCCTCAAAAGGAAAATAGCCATTATCATTCAATAAAACATACTTGTACACTAAGACACAAAGCTTATTTCTAGAAAATTTGCCCAATGCAAAAAGCAAATGGCTTGAATCTCAAAATGTGTGGTGCAAGTTACAATTCACTGGTGTCAGGGATGGTCATGGGATATAGCTGCCACCCAAAAACTCTTCGCAACTATGAAAAATCATCAGCAGAGGCTAACAAGCAAGAGACAAAGAAGAGAATCTTGGAAGATGTGACAGTAAGAATACTTATTTCAGTTAATCATTACAATGCTTTAGTTTCCCTTTTCGAGTCTATAACTGAATTAATGCAAATGTAACATGAAGACGGTAAATTCTAAGCTCATTAAATAAATGATTAAGATGAAATGACCATTAATTTTGCTGTGAGCATGGGACAAAGCAAAAACCTGAGTCCCCTAAGGGATAAAATCGATGGCTTCCAGATACTAGTTGGGTGCTCTAACCACTGAACTACAAGACACACTTGGCGAGCAAGGACATTTACTAGGTTCATATGTGACACGCAGCCTGCATACTGCATGGAACAACCCATCATACGGCTAAACTGTGGCCATACCTTCCACAGAGGATGTCTGTTCCATCCAAGCGAAAGCAAACAAGAGCACAGCTATGCAATGAGAGAAGATCAAGTTAAATGTCCTGGGCCAGGTTGTTCGAAGCAAGGTTAAGGTAACCCACGGTTAGTGCGAAATTTAAATGCAGATATGAGAGCTTAAAAAGCACATTCAGTATAATTCTTTTTGAATACAATTTGATGATTGCATGCTCTGAATAAAATAGAGAAGAAAGTTATCGGAGAAAACGTTTTTTAAAAAGAGGAAACGAAACCCGTGTTATAATTTAACCCTGGGTTAGCGCTAATCGGCCTTCGAACAACCGGCCCCTGTTTGCTATGAGCCATTGTACCATCGTATGGAAGAACTTGCAAACACACTTAACAGGTGGGTTCAAGAAAAATGTAAACTTGCTTGATGATGTGAAAGAAAAAAATAACTCTTTGGTCAAAACAGTTTCCGATTTCAATCAAACGTACACTACACTGACGGAATTTAATAAAATACGTAAATACATACATACGAATACAAACAATCGTGTACATTTTGTAGAAGCTTACTTGCCAGGGCTTTTCAGCCACAATATACTACGATTACAAAAAATATAAGGTAAATGAAAAATTACGTACCAGCTATTGATAAAATTTCATTTTAACATAAACATAAATATTTAGTTTTTAATATAAAATCCAAAAACAGGAAGAAACGACTTTGCTGATAATGTAAATATACTTCATTAGCTTTACATACGACCACAAGCTCTAGTCGCTCAAGTTATTGAAGGATTGTACTGACCTGTTATACTGACGAGGTGTCTTGATTTCAATACTTTTTTGAGGTATCTGGCAGGTGAAAACGATGACATCGACGCCGCCGAAGAAGACGATGAAACCGACGACCAGGATGATGAAACCGACGATGAAGAGAACGAGTCAAAATTCGATGAAAAGTCATTCAAGGAACGAATTATTAAGATACAGGAGAAAGCTGTTCTCCGATTCTCAGCATTGCCTCATCGAGACAATAGGCTGATCAACAGATCAGACAAGACGACCACGTAAACAACGGCACACTCCGGCTGAAGACACGTGGAACTCCAAGAACGACCACTAAAAACGCCTTCTTTAGAAGCCACTCAATATGCAAAAGTCAATGACCAATAAACAGGGCAACCTTCTTCATAAAATCGATCGTAGGTTGTTTGTAAGACCAGTGAGATCCAGCATCTTTGCGTATTCACGCAACATGCCTCGTGCACGTCCGCCATGTTCTTATCAAAAAATTCAAAAGCACGCGCAGGCGCATTACTGTTAAGCAGCGTCCATTGCGTCATTTTGCTCAGCCAATCAGCGGTTTTTCCGCCTTGTCCCGCGTGGGGATATTTGACTACCGACTCGGAAGAAAGAGACTGAGACCGAGCATATCTTTCCCCGCTTCCACGCTTCACGCATGCGCCGTACGGTCTGATTGAGATTGAGCTCAGCATTAGGTTATAAAAACTTAAGTTTTGAAATGACCAGTACAATGCTGTATGGGGCTAAAATTGTCTCACTTGTATAAAAGATACCAGAAACCTGAACATAGGTAAAACTAAGGTCAAAGGCAATTCGACAGCATTTGACAGCGATGTGCAGCCCGGGGTGGGGAAATTTGGTTGCATTTGACTAGAATGATTTGCTCGTGGGCAGGGAATTTGACGGCAAATTTTTCAAAAATGTCAAATTCCCACCCCATGGCCTGCCTCCCCTCCGCCGGCTTAACATTGATAGGTGCATTCAGGAGCGCTCCTGGTGCATTACAAAAGGAGACATGAGATGATCATGACGGGAGGGATCTTCACGTAAATATTGAATAAAGAAGGGGGGTCACTTGCTATTTACATGACCTGGAGGGAGGGGCTTATAGAAATTTTGATCTTTGCAACATATTTTTTTCCACCCCAGCCCCCCCCCCCCCCTACATAAATAATGAATGACCGATCCTTTGGCTGGTACTGAGGTAAACTTCAATGTTCAGAGAGGTTATCTTCGTAAACAACGTCTGTGTCTTCTAACCGTCGCAGAACACACAAGCCCTTGAAAATTAAGTTTCAAGGCTTGTCATAAGGAGTCTGCAAATGGGAATTTCACCGACTGCGAGTGAAATACTCAAAAAAACTTGGTGCCGAGGAGATTGATGACGAGGATGACGAAGACATTGAATAAAAGGTTTTAACCAGGAGCACTTCACCAGGAACGTGCAACTTCCATACTAAGCGTATTTCACTGCATTTTTACAGAACCGATGTGTTTTTATACTACCTTTTTCTGCAAAAGGAGCAGCCTATATTCAGGGTCATTTAATTCCCTTAAGTGCCATTGGCCAGTTCCATTCTCCTCAGATTTCAACTTGGAAAGTTTTTCTTTTTATTGAAAATATATTATTCATCATGGAAAATTTGACCGATTCCCATAAAACGGTGGAAACCGGTGTGGATCCGCGCCTAAAATGTTGGTTTTTGTGGAGAGGGGAAAAACGGAGTACCCGGAGTAAAACCTCTCGGAGCAGAGTAGAGAACCAACAAACTCAGCCCACATATGACGCCGGGGCCGGGAATCGAACCCAGGACCCATTGGTGGAAGGCGAGCGCTCTCAACGCTGCGCCAACCCTGCTCCCCATGCATAAAGAAGGTCTCAATGGGGTGATGACTTTCACGGCTAACGGTCAATATTTTTTACTGTTTTACAGCTAACGGTTAATATTTTTGGTTGTTTTACGGCTAACGGTTAATATTTTTGGCTGTTATACGGCTAACGGTTAATATTTTTTACGGCTAACGGCTAAAATTTTTCAATATTTACGCCTAACGGCTAATTTTTTTTGCCCGTTTTACGGCTAACGGTTAACCCCATTGAGACCCTCTATAAACCAGCTCCCCGTTGAGATTTTTCCAAATTAAAGCATGAAAATCGCAAAATTAAAGTGTCGCGAAAATAAAGTGCAACAAGAGCACTCCGAGAGCGCAGACCTCCGCCAGCGCATTCGACCCCCTACCGCTAGCAAGGGTTCTGATGTTACTGCATCATGTCACGTATGGGCAGATGCAGAATTGAAAGATGCACATTTTAGTTTTGGTTTGAAGTGCGATTTTCTGGTGCGATTTATTGCGAAGTAATGATTTTTTTTCGTTTTTCCGTGACCTTGACCTTGACCTTTGACCTAGACACCCCAAAATTAAATCAGTTCTATGTTAGACCATAGCCAATGTTTTGAACAAGTTTGGTGATGATTGGTTGAACTAGGCTGCTAACATACAAACAAACAAACAAACGTCGGTGATCGAAAAAGTAACCTCCGTCTGACTCCGTTGGAGGAGGTAATAAGGTATGTTGAAAGGCAATGAACGTGGGACGGGGTACAGGGTGGGTTCTGGCCTCCTCTATAGCGAGCAATTTATATTTGTAACCATTGGCTACCATCAAGAGCAGAAAGTGAATCAAAGTTGTTTGGAGTCGTGAGCAGAATCGAAAGGGTGCTTTAGCCCTGTTAAAATCGAATACCAACAACACAATGCAATCGTTTATTGACACTCCCTTGATGGGCTTTTTCCGTGAAAATGCGAGAACCCATGCATCACACGCGTAAATGTGATAGAATTACATTCATAGGAGCCAGACCACAACACCGGGAACTACGTCCCCTACGTATACTCTTCACGAACAGTGTGTGGGTTCTTTAACGTCCCACGAAGTCACACAGTTATATCAACCCGGGTTGTGAGACGGGAACTACGGTTTATCTTCCTTATCCGAGAAGACTAGAAAGTGTAACCATTTGCAGATGTCATTGCAAAGGCAGCACTTTCTCATCATTTTAAGATACCGAGTGATGGTCCGGCCAAGGTTCAAATCCACTACCTCCCACACGATATTCCAATGCTCTGCCAACCGGTCGGCTATTTCAAAAAATAGGTAACGTAGTCCAGGACTACATTGGCTACTGTAATTTAGTAATTTTTATACGCTGTGCATTTTATTTAATAGTAAGATTTGTAAAGTCACACCACACGTTTTTCAATTTCTAACAATGACTTGAAAAGTCACTGCAGTTAAGATTTAACTTTGGTGTGGTGTGGGTGCATAATAAACTAGTCCGAACACTTGAAATCCCAGCATCCCTCGCACGTCAAGTTTTCACTCTTACTTAATTAACTTCTGGATGACATAGTGGGTACCAGCCTTCTGGCTCGTAGCCACAAAAACTATGATTGTCGAAGTCGGAAGCAGAACCCAAAGCATAAACTAATCACGCTGCTCGTTCTCAGGCATTGTGCTTCCGGTTACTACTACTCTAATTCCGTCGTTGCGAAAGCTAACCGGAAGAGTAATAATAATAATAATAATGATAATGAACTATGATTTGAGTGTCAACTGTATGAGAAGAAGAAGGAGACCTGGAAGAGAAGTCGCCCGACAATTTATCTCTTAGCTGCCTTACTCCCTAAAACTGCAAGAGTCTCTTTGTATTTCAATCGCCACCATTCTTCACAAAGCCTACAAATTGTCCTTGGTATACTTTTGCTGAGGACGCCAAAGGAATCTGCCAGATTGGAATTGGCTCTTGCGATTACTGCCTTCTCAACGCAGTCAGTAGTACTGCATTGAAAGACACTTATTTGTCACTGGGCAGAACTTACCTCAAAAGCCTATTGCTTTTAAGGAGAAGACATACCCTAAAGTTCGCAGCAAACTAAAGAACGTATTTTAAAAGTCGCCTATCTTCAAATCTAAATAGTGGTCCAGTTTGCACTTTTGGGGATTCACAATTCATATTGACTTTTTTTATTTTGTTTATTTATTTATTTATTTTTTTGGCATATGTTACACTTGTATACCTTAAGTTGTCACAATTAAGTGTGAAAAAACGAACTGGCTCAGATACTGACAACACCCACTGATCCAGCAAAGCTACCTACCATGAAGAGATAAGCTGACGGGTCTGCTCCCCGCGGGCTTGCCCACTGTAAATAATTTAGTGACTGGAAATAAAGATGTAGTTGTTGTTATTATTGTTGTTGTTGTTGACGCTTCAAGCGTTATCCCTTCTCCAGAGGCGCTTTAATATCGTCATGGCTTACCTGATCTTACATGAAGTAGTACCCAAAATTTCAAACAACATGGCGTCTGTGGCGCGCTCGTACGTCCTCAACAAGAAAAGGTTTTTTTTTTTCGAAAATCAAACTGTTCGCCATATTTTCTGCTCTAGATTGCTATCAAATTATGGGACTAGCTGTAATTTATTTGCTTTCCTAGAAAAGAAGAAGCTGGAAACCAAAGATGCCAGAAATGTTTACAAATTGGGCACTGGACTTATGAATGCAACAATAAACGGAAGTACTTGCACCGTCCATCAAGAACGACCGTCATAAAGAAGAAAAGAAAATTAATGGCATCGGATGGGAAACAAATAGACTCATCTGAATTGTAAGTTTGTATTCATCATCAATTTCATGCGAATTATTACGCGAACCTGAATTGCTATGCGTACGTACGTTTTGTAACAAAGAATACTTTTTACAGGAATCTAAAACAGAAAGAGAAAAAGACTCCTGCAAAAAGGTACGTCACAGAATTGATTAATGTTGTTTCTTGTGTTAGCAGAAACCAGCTCACGTACTATCACAAATCCTGCAATCTGATTGGCTTACAAACTCACCATCTACACTCTGTGTTAGATTGGAAGAAGCACAAACACCCTCAGTTTGAACGAAACAACATCCTTAATAAGTTAGAAAATCATGACGTATTGGCATAAGATTAAAAGTAATATTCTTGCTGGTTGTCATAAGTATAGATAATGAAATAATTTCAAGTGCAATTTTGGAAGTAAAAATTTACGAGTGTTTAATTATATCTAATTCCCTTAAGAAACTACATGCTTATTGACTCAGTGGGAGGGCTGGATGGGAAAATATTTAGCTCAAGGTCCTTACAACATGAACAAGAACAAAATATTTTCCCCTCCCCTCTGACCTGAGTCAATAAACATTTTATATGACCACTGACTAAGTTTTGAAAATTTCAAAAATTTGTTTTTATTTTGTGTGGGAAAAATCACAAAAAAGAGATTCTGCAGCAAAAACGCTCCCTTTATTTTTCAAGTCAGAAAAGAAATTTGCAATTCACCAAAAAACATGACTTACTTTCTCATTTCTGTTTTTCAATGTTTTTTTTTTTTAGCAGCAAAGCTGAACAAGTGCAGTGGGGCCAGACTTGCTCATGTTAACCTACCAGCCCTACACATGTCAGCTTTTACTGTAGTTTTCTATGGGATTGTGCGAGTGGGGCTGGACAGGTCATATGATAAATTTGATTACTTGTTAATAATATCATGCCAAAATTTAATTTCAAATTTCTGTACTCATTTTCAACTTACTTTTTGCACTCAATTTCAACTTTCTGTGCTGTTTGGGATTGGTTATAATTATTATCGAAGTGTCCCCAGCCAATCAACGCATGAAAATGTTTGCATGTACCAGTATATCATTAACACAGTAACTGTTAGGCTACGTGTTGTTTTTTCTTGCAGCTCATAGGAGTTGTGAACAGTTATTAATGAAACATTTTTAATGTCACGCAAAATACCACACTCACTTACTATGACCTACTTTTCAGCACAACCCCAAGTATAATAACTGATCCCCTCTCTTCTTTTCTCCAGTTTCGATCAAAGCCAAAAGTTCTTAGCTTTAACCCCAAGATACATGTATAACGAGAAATTCTCCACAGTGACTGCCATACACTGTCTTACATTTTGTGTAGAGAATTTGTTCTTAGATCGATTCAACTTGCTTGAGTTGATAATCTTTCAACTCAACCTCTGTCACCTTGATATTTAACAATTATTCACCAAAGGCGAAGTGATTATAGGTGAATATTCACTGAAAATCACTGAGCCTGAGGTGAATAATTGCTTTGGTATAAATACACAGGTGATTATTTCAGAAAAAGAAAAGAAAAAGCATTGTACAACACAAAAAAATGCTATTCATCAAAAGCACTCGAACGACTGGCAACCATTTTATTCGTCGAGGTGATTATCGGCTGATAATCCAAGATAGTGAACCAAGCAGAGTGCGCAATTTTGTATAATCACCTGAGTATTTATACTAATGCATTGATAATTGTGCTCAGGAAGTTATATATTGGTCACATTTGGGAGGGAAGAATTAATAAATTAATTAACCAATACCTCAATGCCTTTTGACTCTATCAGTTTGCATTGACTAGCTTGCAGTCAAAAAATTGTTATTATCTGATTGAGTAGTATCATCAAAGGATTTATCAATATATTGAGTTCATTTTGTGTTTGTTGTTAGGGAGAAAAGGAATACTCCAAGTAGTGAAAGCGACTCGTCAGACTCTTCTTCATCAGACAGCAGTGAATCCTCTGATGAGACTAGTAGTGATTCTTCTAGTGACAGCAGTAGTAACAGCAGCAGTAGTAGCAGGAAGAGCTCTGATGAAGAGTCTGTGTCTGATACCAAATGAGCTGAGCATTAGATGAGAAGATTGACTTGTCATTGAAATGCCTAACAACATTACAACCACCACACAGCCACAAGTTAGACTGGTTTGGAAAAGAGGAGCTAGGGTTACATTTTAGACTGGGGTGCGTTAGTAAACCACCAGCACATTTTTCATTGGTCTGAGAGCATGTTATAGCTGTGGAAAATTAACAACAGTACAACTGCCTCCCTGTGCCGCGCCCCCCTCCCCCTCCCTCATATTACAACTAGAGTTGTTAGGAGGAAAGGATCTTACACAGGGGTGTCAGGAAACCACCAAAACATCTCATTATTGTAAGAACATGTTACAGCTATAAACAATCATTTAGTCATTTAGACTCCAAAATCCACCAGCATGTGCCACAATGTATTTCTTTGGTAGGCTGTAATGAGCCACTTTTATTGGTCCTGACATGTCCCCTGTCATTTCATCATGCATGTTCAGAAGGAATGCTTTTTCTGAAAGATTTTTTTATTGATGCATTTTTTCTTTTTTATCATTGTTATTCTAATCCCATCTAGTAACACTGTTGCAATGTTATGAAGGCTCCTGTCATCATGTTCTTCTTGTTGCTGTATTAGAGCTACATGGCTTGTATTACTTTATAGTGTTAAAGGGCCTCTGACACGAATACCAGATGGGAATAATTCCCAGACTGTCATAAACTGAAAAGGGAATGTTGCATATGAAAATGTTGTGAGGGTTTTTTAAAGGTAATTAACCCTCAGTCAAAAGGTGCTGAAATAACTGATGTGTTGTTTGATCAAAGGTGCAAGTTTACAAAACTTCCAAGATCTGTGTCGTAATTCTCCTAAAGTTATTGCCATTTCTTCCTTACATGTGAAGTCGAGAGAGTTTGGTTTTATTTCTATTGAATATCTGTTTGATTGACATTGTTGTTATCTCGTGGTGAGGAGTTGCATATTTGTAAATTCATTACTTTTGGGAATGAAATTGTCAAGCTACCAGACAAGGCAACATGCAGACAGATTGTATTATAGTCAAAGCTCTTGGAAGCAGCCACCTTGGGAATTTCAAAAAGCTGGTTTTAACTAGAGCTGGTTGCTCACAAGAGTGGTCACATGGCTGTTGGGGAGCTTTGACTGTATCTGTCAAGGACATTTATTTATTCTTACTACTTAAAAACGTTTTAAATCCTCTTCTGTTTTTGTTTTGATACCCACAAACTTATAGCTATGGGAAACGTTTTTTAACCACTGGTAACCCAGCTTTAAAAGTGTATGAAAGTAAGTAAATAAAAAGCCTCTTGTTGTGCATTGGTCTCTCAAGTTGTCATAGGATTCTTCACATTTGTGACCAAATTCCCAAGTCTTTTGAAAACGGTTTGCAACATTTTTCACATAACCTTGGTGCCCCTTGAAGAATTAGATTTGTCTTAGAGCTCCCAAAAAAGCATTGTAGATTACTAGTTCTAATTTACGTGAAAGGGAGAAACACCCATCTTTCTGACAATTTATCAATGGGTCTCTAATGGTTTTTACCAAGCAAATGGAAGAGAAATCCCGAAGATGGGAATAAGAAGTTCAAGACAGGAAATATTATGCAAATCTGGTTAAATTTGATATAGAACTGAGGTCAGTCCGATAAAACGTTTACTCCTTTATATAAATTTATGTGTGAAGCTATATATTGTCAGAGTTTGAGGTAAGTACTTCATGTATCCTCGATTATAATGTCCTGAGATGGATATAACAGTAGCATAGGAAACTGCTGACTGTTATTGGCTGTCACCAACTGTCTCTACCTGTTATCAACTGTACCTACCTGTTATCAACTGTACCTACCTGTGATCAAAAATACCTACCTGTGATCAACTGTACCTACCTATGATCAACTGTCTCTACCTGTAATCAACTGTCTCTACCTATTATCAACTGTACCTACCTGTGATCAACTGTCTCTACCTGTGATCAACTGTCTCTACCTGTGATCAACTGTCTCTACCTGTGATCAACTGTACCTACCTGTTATCAACTGTACCTACCTGTTATCAACTGTACCTACCTGTTATCAACTGTACCTACCTGTTATCAACTGTACCTACCTGTGATCAAAAATACCTACCTGTGATCAACTGTACCTACCTATGATCAACTGTCTCTACCTGTGATCAACTGTCTCTACCTGTTATCAACGGTACCTACCTTTGATCAACTGTCTCTACCTGTGATCAACTGTCTCTACCTGTGATCAACTGTACCTACCTGTTATCAACTGTACCTACCTGTTATCAACTGTACCTACCTGTGATCAACTGTCTCTACCTGTGATCAACTGTACCTACCTGTCATCAACTGTCTCTATCTATGATAAACTGTACCTACCTGTGATCAACTGTAGCTACCTGTGATCAACTGTCCCTACCTGTGATCAACTGTACCTACCTGTGATTAACTGTACCTACCATTGATCAACTGTACCTACCTGTGATCAACTGTCCCTACCTGTGATTAACTGTCCCTATCTGTGATCAACTGTACCTACTTGCGATCAACTGTACCTACCTGTGATCAACTGTCCCTACCTGTGATTAACTGTACCTACCTGTGATCAACTGTACCTACCTGTGATCTACTGTAACTGTTGATCACAGCTAGTCCGTGGGGGAGGATTGCGTGACAAACCCTAAGAAGGTCAGTGTGGGAGGATTAAGAAAACATGGATATGCAAAAGGTAAACAGGATAAATCGGTCAAGATTTTTAAATTGTATTTGTCGATTGAAAACCGCAGGCGGGTTGTACATTGACTTCGCCCACGCAAATACTGGACCTACTCTAATATTGAGGATGCCCTAGAAATACCACGTTAGTCAGTCCTTGTTTTATACCCGGTCCGTAGGATTCAGTGCGTGTTTTAAACCTTCTCCATGCTCCATGGCTAGTCCGTAGTCCGCAGTCCGTAGTCCGCAATCCTTCTTTTATACTGACCGCATTATAATCGGGCATACATGAAGTACTTATCAAGTTTGAAAACAAAAGCGACACTGCCTGCGCACTTGTCGCTTGGTGTAAAAATATATAAAGCATCCTCTTTTATATAAAGTCAACATGGCGGAAGAAGGTGAGTTACATTACTGTTTGGATGGAGGCTTTTACCTGGCACCGTTTTCTCTTATTTTGTCCAATTATTGCTCTTTGCAACAAAGAATGAATATTTCTTTGTTTCTGTATAATTTGATTTTTCAAGTTGGAGCTATAATCTTAGCTAATCTTGGTGTAGGACCTTTTCTTGTAACCGCGTAGTGGCGAGAAAGCTACCTAATAAAGATTTTTGTTATTAGGAGGTGAAAGCCGCCATTCCTTGGACGTCCTAACGTTTCCAGAAGAGCCTGTGCAGAAACATTCTGAACTTGAATCAGAAGTTCCGTGCATTTTCTGTGACAGAGAGTTTCCAAATACCACAGGAAAAAACGACCCAGTTCTTCATCACCTTTTAATAGAACATCAGCTTGTCATTGGAGATGTGGCTCTAGTTTGCAATTTAAGGAGGTAGGTTGTGCTTTTTATTGTAAATAGCTGAAGTAAACCCAACTTTTGATTCACGTGATATCTTTTTCTCTTTTTGAAAGATATCTGTGTTACTGGAAGCAAAGATTTAAAGAAAGTCCAGTTACAGAATTTTGTCCGGTCATCAATATTAACAGTAGAGCTGAGGGTAAGATAATGGTAGTTAATAAACAGAGCTGTTGAAGTTAGACTGCCTGGTTGTAATTCGATGTTTGAAAGACTTTTCTAGACAATCATGTCCTGCAAAACACTAATTAACTATACCAAGCATAATTTATGGACACATTGAAAAGCATTAGCATATTTTGATATACAACTATAAAACGGCAGGAGATTTTGTAAGGCCTTACAACCTGCTCTTACACTTAAAACATGGCTGTAAATTGTGCGACAGAGGAATTTAACAGGGGTAAAAGTTGGTGGTTGCACGGTCGCCAGTGGCGAGTGAAAAATGACCAGGACTACCAAAATTTAAGGTTTGAACGCCCGATGTGCGACTATGCTACAGAATTTCGAAAAGCTGCAATGTAAATTATGCAAAGTACAAAGTTAAAAAGAAAGCTCAATATGAAGTTTAATTGGACTAACTTTCTCTTCGTTTCTTTGCCTGGATGCTAAGATCACCCACTTTAGTGAGTATTTAGTTCTGAAGTGGAAATTCAGAGCCGTTTAACAGTGATTTCACGAGCGATCCACATTGATAACATATAGACGCGATTTTGATTTTGCAATTGCCATGTGACTCTCAAAAAAAAAAAATCAAGGGCTCTTTCATTTTGGGATGGGCCACTAAGAATTCAAGGACACTGGCCCGACTGGCCAACAAGCAATGGAGTTAATTTTTAGCCCTGAATTTAACTTTCATCATGCATGAGATGACAAAGTTTAATGAGGGTTTGTTAAAGCCACAAGTATGCACACTAAGGTGACAGTGGTAGATTAGGGATAAGACTCTGTTGCTACCAAAAGAAAAAAAGTAGAAAAATAGAGCTCAAAAGCCAGCAGCCATGGACAGCTGTTTCAGCCTTGTTAGGCCTCATCAGCATAGCAGACAAACTCTGGATGAGAAGAGTATATCCTTTATGGGCTCTTTGCATAATTGGTATACTTGATTCCCCTAAAGCCAAGTGCAAGTTATAAAAAGTGGTATTAAATTTGTTTTACAATAAACAAGTCAGTTCAATTAAAATTATTGTGATTCTGCTCAAAAAAAAAATCAAAGTTTGTTACAAAGCTGCATACAACCTTTTAGCAGGAAAACTCTTCACTTCACTTACAAATCATTAATGACATTTTCATTTGATGATTTGTTGTAATTTGGATCTTTGTTTTGTTTTTCAGACATTGGTCCAAAGATTCAGTATTACATACTCTGTGATTCACTACCTGAAGACAAACAACTGAGAGAAGATCTACAGCAGCAAAGACTTGTAAGGACAGCTGCTTGGAAAAAGCAAGGGGAAAAGAATATTTTGTTTAATTTTTGTAGAGTCATAGCCAACAGTATTGCAGCTGGCTATACTGTAGATAAATTTGTAGTAACGGTGTTGTAAACTAGATGTTCTTTAAATGATAGGAAGATGTCTTGGAATGGCAGCAAATAGAAAGATCAGACACTCACTTCTCTCGGACTTGCCTCTTTTGTAGACAGCACTTTGAAGGAAACAGGTTTGTTTATTATAAATGAATTGTGGACAGTTCTGTATTTTTGGCATCTTGAAGTACTGACACTTATTCATGGAAAAGCCAATGGCAAACAGAGCGCATGTTCTGTTAGTGAAGTTGAATTTGGGAAGGATCATCTGTCAGTATCTTTGAGTAAAAGATAAAAATTGTTATTTTGGACTATCCAATGATTCAAAGACAGGAAACTTACACCTCACTATAACTGCTCACCTTTTGTAGTTGTCCAAAGTACATTATCACACCGGACTGAGCGACCTACCTATAATAATTTTTAAATAATTTTAATAATATCTTTATTACTTATATAGAGCAAAATTCCAAAGATGTATGATCTAATGTGCTTAATTGTGTTTAACCCTTTAAGCCCCGATAGTGTCTTTATAGATTTTCCTCTGGCTAACGCCAGACGATTTTACTTGTCACAGGGAGACCCCTCGTGGCTTAAAGGGTTAAATCTGTTGTGAGATTGCTTCCCATTTATTCATATACAGGGACTTAAGAACAAAAGTGAACCTTTTAACAGCAAGGATAACAAACTGTTTACACCATCATGAAGTACCTACTCCTTGTCCTCCTCCCTTTCTCCCTCCCCTCCCCTGTGAGATTTCAAGGTCACTCATGCATCACAGGTCTTCCTTATAAACAGCTAGCCTTTGTTAAATCTGTTATCAGATTGCTTCCCATTTATTCATTGGCCAGCTTCTCTTTACCTTGTGTATGGGGTTTACATCTGCCTTGTGGCTCTGAACGTACAATGATGGAGCAATTTGCTGATTGAGGCTCTGAGAACAAAATTATCATTTTAATACCTTGATCTGGGCAGGTAGTGTACGATCTACTGCAAAATTTAATCAACAAAGTTCCCTCATTTTGCTTCATTCCTCTTTATAGAGCTTCATTATTTTCACACATGGTATCTGACCATGGATTCAACGTGGGATTGCCCGATAACCTAGGTGAGAAAATTCTTGGCTGTCTTACTGATAGACACTATGTCACCACATTGAAATTCCCTTGTTGCTACTTCAAATCTTGTACCATATACCATATTTAGCTGATTGTAACACTGCTTTGCATGAATGATTAATGTAATGCAGCTAAAATTTCTGCAACATAATTTATTAGAGGCCCATGCATATAAGTTATGCATACTGTATATATTTAGAGTAGTAGTGCAATAAATTATTCCAGACATGTTACAATTGGCAGACCCAAGCTTCATCATGATACAAAATGGTAGATTTTATGAAGGAAAGAAAAGTCGAAAAGTACAAAGCATGAGGATGGAGTTTCAGCATGAGGGTGTGTGAAGGGTGCTTCCGGCATACTTGGTCAATTACCTCCACTTTGAAAGCATTACACCCAGGGGACCAATGTAAGTATCTGGGCAACTGTGCAACTTCCCCCCCCCCCAACCCAACATTAACGCTAACTTTCTAACTAATTGTAACTTGTTGGGTTAGGGGGGGATAGGTTCACAGTTGTCCAGATACTGACATTGATCCCACCCAGGCTAGATACAAAGCACCTGTTAAATCATTTGATTTATTTAATTTTCAGTTAATGTGAATGCATTTCTTGACCTTCTGGAACAAAAATTAACTAAGTAAGTACTGTAACATGTCTTTTGTAAAAAGTGAAATTAATTTTACTTCGAGTTTTTCGATGTTAACCTTGGCAAAATGCAACTGCAAAATGCCCCATTACTCTTTGTTACTAGAGAAATTGAAAAGTTAGGTTGAAAAGGTGAGAAATTGTATTTGCTGATAAGACAAAAGCCAGCTGAAGAAATGTAAACCACCAATAAACAGAAGTGACAAATGGAAACAAAGACTTAATTTAATATACTTGATCACTTGTTTTCGTCTTGATCTATGTGGCTTTTGTATCATTTTTTTTTTTCATCTTTCAGCCTTCAGTGCTTGTTTTGTGAAAAGACATTTAAAGATCGAACTTCACTTAAAGAGCACATGCGAAAGAAACAGCACAAGAAAATCAACCCCAGGAACAAAGAATATGACAAATTTTATATTATTAATTATTTGGTATGTTCATAGACAAATGTTATTTAGTGTTTTTTATTACTTTATTGAATTTGTACCCATCTTAATAGACCAATGGATTTTCTAAGTAAGGCAAAATAACAGCCTTGTAGTGTGATGGTACATTAACCCTTTCACTCCCAAGAGTGACTTAATAGATTTTACTCTGTATAACACCAGAGGATTTTACTCATCAAATAGAGGGGAGTGAAAGGGTTAAAAAGCCATCCCCCTTAACAGCTGCATGTAGAACAAGGATGGCACTTTAGTAGCAGAAATTGTCTTTTAAAGCATTCCTTGGGCTCAAAATTTGCTTGTCATAAACAGCTGGCTCTGTCTGTGTTTCTGTCCCTGTTTCACAGGAATTAGGAAAAACATGGGAAGATATTGAAAAGGAGGTAGAAAATGAACAAGGCAAAATTATTGGCAAAGAAGCAGAGGAGTAAGTGGCATTGTAGTTGTCATAGCTTAATTGATGTTTTATACAGTTTACAAACAGTAAGAGCCAATGTTCAGTTTTTCTCCTACTTGCGTCCCACACCTGCCCTCCACCCTGAACAATCCTTATCGTTTCTCTGAAGTTTCAGTTCATTTTGTGTTGAAGAAATATGTTTTATTATTATATCTCTCAGTTAGTATGCGCACTGTCATGGGTCAATTTAACGGGCCGTACTTCACTGTATGGCCTGCTAGATTCATAAGTTTGTTTTGAGATATAATACAAACCTTATTTTCTAGGTCCGTACTGTAAGTTATGGATCCTCGTTTTTTCTGCTCAGATTTATGAACCGCTCGCTTCGCGCCTGGGCCATAAATTTGCGAGGAAAAACTCAGTCTTTGATTTACAGTACAGACCTCGAACTTGGTTAGTAAGAGGTATATATACGGTACCAGTACCATTCTACAGTTGTGTGTTTAGTACACTGGCTTTTGAATAGAAGTGAGGCTGGAGGTGACCTTGTTTTGTTAAACGCCTTCATGTTCTTTGTATGTAGATAAAATTGATTTGCACATGAAAGGCAGGAATGTTTGTAACCAAGCAAAGTCATCTCCAGCCTTGCTCTTATTCAAAGGCTAGATTTCTATGGACAAAATTGTAAAATGGTCTATTGCTGGATACTATAGTACTGGTATGTAGTTTATATGGAAGTGGACCCAATACCTTGAAATCCCCCAGGCTATGTAACTGACTGTGGAACAAGCGCAACCCCACACCCTCCCCTGTGGTTCATTAGACATTTTACAGTACTTCATGTATTAGGGATTGGAGTGACTGGAAGGGTGATGTGCCTCAAACAGTATGCCTTTTTTGTGAACTGTCATATCCTTTTCTAAGTGACGTCCTTCAACATATGAAGGTAGGATTTACAAAAGACAAAGCTTTCTAAACTAATAAATCAAATCATCAATTTTAGGTTTACTGTGAGAAGTGAATGTTTCAACAGCATTTGCATCTGTCCCTGAAAATTGGGCAGACAAACTAAATGTTATATCAAGCTAGGACAACTCCATATCTACACTAAGAAGTCCTAAATTTTGTCTATTTGATTCTTTGCAGTTTCTGCTACGCTTAAACAATTTCCTTACTAATCATAAAAATTACAATTTCCTAAATTGTGATTGGTTTTAGAATTTTCCATTTTAAACTAATTCACCTGCCAAGTTGTTATCGGACAGTTGGGTTATCAGATAGTTCAATAGGCCAATCACATTCAAGGTTGTAGTTTAAATCAACCAATCACAACCTTGGTTTCAATCACCATAGAAACAGTGTGCAGACTCCAAAATTGGGGCTTTCTTCAAAATGGAGAATTTTTTCCCTTGAACCATGACAAAATGTTTTTCTCGTAACTTGCATTTGGCTCTTCTTCTTTTCTCAGAAATTGTAATTTTGGTAATAAAACTTTGTGTAATCCAATTCGTTCTGTAATCGTACTCGTGACAAAGAAATTGAACTCTTTTTGAGCAGTCATGCAATTTTGTTATCACTTGTATGATTACAGACTGAATTGAACTCCACTCAATCTTATCACTGTAACTTAAACATCAAAGACTACAGCTTTAGATTGCTTTACTACTTTTACAGGGTATTAGCGGATGTGTTAAAATTGGCTGCCTTCCACAAAAAGGATTCTATTGTTTTGGTCTAATTCATTAGAGTATGAAAAAGGTGTTTAAAACACCATATGGACAAATTTTTGGATCTGCAGTTCTTTATCTGGGATCACCACATAGACTCAGCTTTAAATCTTTGAATTGTCAAAAAAAAGTGTTCTGTTCTTTATATTGCTTGGGATATTTTAGTGTTGCCAAGCATTTAACAAAAGAATATTTACTTTTTCAACAGGAAGTGCATTCATTCGATTTTCTTGCCATCAAATTATCCCTAGGTAAGTCCATTTTTTTACGTTCCCTGCAATACAGACTGAAAACGTTCAGTTTTGCACAGTGACTGTTAAGTATAATTTGAACTGAATCATTTAAAAAGTTATCATTGGTTATCAGATTAAATTATTTCACTGTAAAATTAATTTCAGGGTTGGATTTCTACCACCAAATAAAGATTGTCAACTACATCAGACGCCAGGTAAATAGTAGTGTATTGTGATCTCAGAAGTAGTTCTCTATGAATAATAGTATAGTACTAGTTCTATATGGCACGTGTTGATGGTAGTAAATTTGTAGAAGATGCATTTTTTTCAGCTTGTCACAGGTGTTTTCAGAAAAAGGAAATCTGAGCTCTCCCAAAAGATGTCGATGACTAGTTCTCTGGTTTTCGTATCTTTCCATTCATGCAAAGCTAAGCGTTCCAAGTCTGTTGGTGCAGACGTCAGAGAGACAATTTAAACGCAATTATCTTATTTTAATTGTAAAAGGAAACAGAGGTTAACATCGGTGTAGAAACCTGCGAAGTTTTTCTTTGTTGTTAAGGAATGGGTTGTTGTTCATCGTGGAAAATGTCATAATAATATAAATTCTTCATTTGTCACACGATGTAGTCACTGGATGTTGATCGCGACGTTTCGACTGCTTACTGCTGGTCTTTTTCAGGCGATGGGGTCGGCTGATTTTCTTTGTTATTTCACTATTATTTTCCTTCTCTCTATTGTTTTGTTTCCTTTGTTTTCTTTGTTCTGCGTCACTCGTGAACGTAACAGGTTTTTACACCGAGGATGAGCTGAAAACAGCATTATATTTGCAGGTTTATAAGCATAACTGTGTACATTGTGCTGAGACGTTCTCCTCAAAAACTGCTGTGTTAGAACACATGGAAAGAACGCAGCATTTTGCACTACCTGCAGATCAAACAGTGTGGAACCAGCCACAGTGAGTTTGATATTTGTATTGTCCGTGATATTTGTATTGTCAGTGATATTTGTATTGTCAGTGTTCTTAAGGTGCTAAACCAAGGCACGTTAACATTTCACATATATAATATATGCATGCATGTAAGAGCTCACGCCTGGTCCGTTACAAAAGAGATGCGTTCAAAAACTGTAAGAGTTTACTGGAGGCAACGAATAAAGGATGTTCAACTGTCGCGTTCCCGAATGGAGTCCTTGGCTGAGTGTCCTGACGGAGTTCGCCGTGATCACATTAAATTATACACGATCCTTGAATCATTTATGCGTGATCTTTAAAAAGCATGCGTTGAGAACTGAAAATAACAATGATTGTTTGGAATTGTAGAAATAACGATAATGAATTTATGTAACGCGCTTTTTCATATCAATATGTTCAAAGGCGCTTCACACTTCTATTGGGAGAGATCGTACGCTATCAGTCCATGTGTATGACCTCACCCACCCACCCGACCCATGCATGAAATGACATATGAAACCAGAGGTAGAGATAGACCACCACACCGGGAACTACGTCCCCTACTCTTTTCGAACAGTGTGTGGGTTCTTAAACGTCCCACAGATTATTAGGAACAAGTGTTGTGAGACGGTACCTACGTTTTGTCGTCCTTATCCGAGAAGACTAGAAAGTCTAGCCGTTTGCGGATGTCATTACAAGGCAGCAGTTTCTCCTCAATTAATTAAATACCCTGAGTGTTGGTCCGGCCGAGGTTTGAACCTGCAACCTCACGCACGGTTGTCCGGTGCTCTACCAACTGAGCTAACCTGTCGGCGGTTAACCGGTCGGTCGGTGGGTCGGTCGACTGAAGATGCATTTAAAGAAATGACAAAACTGAAAATAAAGGAAACGCAAAAAGACTTACGTTATAATTCCTTACCCCGGTGGAAAGAACGATCAGTAAATGGAGAAAACCAAGTGAAACTCCGAATTTAAAATATCCCCTTCTTCGTATTATTTTCTCTTGTCTCCGAATAAGAGTGTATAAAAATAGGTGGTCTTTGAGGTATGCTATTGGTGGAGCCATCGCAGTATGTGAACAAGAGTAAATTAATTAAATGAATGAAAAACGTTCGTTGCTACCGTGGGGATTAAGAGAACCGAGTTGGAAGATAAATCTCTCTTCTAGGTTTTTACGGCTTTCCGTTTTATGAGCAATCAAGACTTATTCCGACACGTTTTTCAACGATTGCTGCTGACTCAAGCTTCTGTCGGTTCCCTTAATGAGGCTGGTGATACCTGATTGGAGGATCATGGATAATTGATGAGGTCAATGGGATGCTAGTGGACAGAACTGTGGCGCCTTTTTGTTTTTGTTTTATTTTGTTGCATGCTTATGCAAAAAAAATTGATGAAATTGGAACTTGCTGAAAATCGGTTGCTACAGGAGAAAATGGGCTTAAAACTTGTTAAGGATATCAGTTTACTTTGTAGTATAAGACTTGTAATTTTGTAATTTTTGTTCATTCTCTGTACACAGATATTTCTTTCCGACATACGAAAATGATGCATTGTTATGCAGTCTGGATGACGAGGACGATGAGGAAGATTCCGAGGAAACAGTGAAAGAAGAAAGTGCGACAGAAGCGAAAACTTAACAAAAAAAAAAGCGCTAACTTCTTTTTGTAGATTTCCAGATTTTCAATTTAGTTTTTAAGGATTCCAAAATGTCGCCTTAGGGACCGTTCATTAATGAAGCATTGTTCAAAAATTTTCCCTGCTACCCCTCCATGGACAGTAATTTTTTCGAGCCACCCTAATTTTCTTTACATATGTTTCCGAGTCCCCCTCCCCCCCCCCTCCCCTACCTTCACCTTTCCATCAACCTTATTAATCAGGAAAAAAACCCAATGTACCTTTAAAAATAAGTGTATGTACTTTCAAGGCTCCCCCCTTATAAAGCAAAACAATTTTGGGAGCCCCCCTCCTTGCCCGGCTAATTTTTCCCCACCCCTCCCGACCCATAATTAATGAAAGGTCCCTTATCATGATTGACAACACAGTAAAATGGCCCAGCATTGCTGTGCAATGGCTCAACGATCAAGAAATAAAAAAATAGCAAGATATGCTACGAATACGTTCTCACAACTCGTGACATGGTCTGCAAACGGACTCGATGTATAAGTGTTATTGACCAAGCGTGAGCAGCCTCGTTCCCAGGGATTTTTCTGTCCGCCATTTTTCTTTCTAGGGAAAAGCCCTGGGAACGAGGTTGCAAGCGTGAGGTCAAGATGGCTGCACACTGGCCGAGTTCTTTTTTCCGTTTTTATGGCTCATCTCCAGTGTAATATAATTTACTCCTTTTCTTTGTCAGTTAGGGTTAGGTACATTGTTAAGAATACTTTGTGTCCTTTGTTTTACGTCAGTTGTATGAATAAATTATATTACACTGGAGGTGAGCCATTTTATTTACTAAGACGTAGTCGACGTCATTAAAAACGAGAAAAAAGAACTCATTTACGGGTCGAAGGCGAACATGAAAGGGGCGAAACGTTCGGTTACCGTCAAGCTGTCTCGAATCCAACTGGCTCTTGCAAGACTTGCAAGACAACAACGAGCCAAGGAAAGACACCGCAAGAACCAAAAGTGTGCTCGTCTTCTTACGAGAAAGCGTCCGCTTACGGGAATGTGTCAAAACTGAGTCTGACTGGAAGGTAAAAAGGGAAATTGAAAAAAGTGTCCGTAAGTAAAGCTGTCCGCTTACTGGAGTGTCCGTTAGCGGAGAGTTGACTGTATACCCCTCATCTTCGTTTTCCATTTGTTACACACTCGGCTAACTCGGTGCTGTGCGCCTCGTTAACTATCGACTCATATTAAACTAATGGTCTTATTCTTCAACAGCGAAAGCTTTACACGCACTTCTGTATCCAATTTTATTTACATTTTTTTTTCAAATCGCGACCTATCCTTGGTAACTCGCAAGTCAGTATAGCTCTTATTTACACGTTGGATCGTTATCCTTTACAATATTTAACCAAAAGGTTAACTCTCAGTTGCAAAGGTTTCGTGCGTCTTTACAAGATGTATGGGCACAGGAAGGGACATAATTAAACAATGCAATGTTCAAAACATAAGAATCATAAAACTGATTTTGATGCTATTCAGTTCTCTCCCAGTTTGAAACAGCTGTTAAGATAAAAGTTTAAAAATTCGAGTACTATTTACATGTATTAACGTCAGCAAATTCTGTGCTTAAATCCACTCTGTTGCGTCTGTCTTGCTATTGTTGCTGTTTTCAATAAGTGTTCATGAACCGCGAGAAGCATAATTACGCATTCGGGAAATACAATTGTCTTATCGACACTTTTTCAGTAATACTTCCTGAATTACAAGATGACGACATTTTCCCGTATTTCATGATCAGTGGGTTAACACTGTGATTCTATGGGCTTGTAGTAGGACAACATCTGTGTCTGAGTCATAGCAGTGTCATCAGGAGATTCCGGAACGGCCTCTTGCTCAGCTGGTGTTTCGTTGATGGTATGAATAGAGTTCAGATTCTCTGTTTCTGCAGCCAGTTCAAGGGCCACTGCTTCAGACCATTTGCTTTGCGCCGCCTTTAGTCTGCTTGTCCAGGTCTCCTGTCAAGAACATTCAGACGTGATGTCAATCATGACCTACTATTATTACAATGACAACCATCATCATCATCATCATCATCATCATTACTTGAACAACCCAAGAATGATTTCATGACGTGATTGCAATCAGTTTAAAATTCAGAAAAGACTATGATAATGGAAAAAGAATGATAAATATGTCGAGAAGAACTTTATACGTGCATATTTTTTTTCAAAGAAAAAGCACTTGTATCTAAATTAAAAACAGTCTGATGGAGGACGCATCTCTAAACAAACAAAAATGTCCTTAGAGACAAAAACAGGAACAGGGATTGTTTGAAAGGTGAAGGGTGGAATTTTAGCTGCTGTGAGCAAACACGTTTCCAGTGAAAACATTTAACAAGTATTTGCCACAAAAGAAAAGTATTTTTCTAGACAGAGCAAAAGTGGAGTTTTTTTTTGTCAAGAGACAGAACAACGAGGGAGGCCATTTCGGAAATGTTGTATTGTACACTTTAGTTGAAGTTCAACACTTCAGTGTACACAAACATGTTACCTTGAGATTCTGTGAAGGAGCTTGAAGAGTATACAACCCAATGGTTTGTTTGAATCTGCTGTAGTGAATAATGATGAAAGTATTCTTTAGCGTGCTTCCTGCGAAAAGAAAACACTTTTCGTTAATCGTTATGCCGTAATTCCCAAGCTGTATTCGGGCCTTTCAGGGGCTCATTACTAGTGATGGTCTGCTGGGGTTTTACAAGTCCGACTTCAATCAGGATTTAGTAAGATAACAAAGAAGGTTGCTAGTCCATCAAACGATTACACCCAGCATTATGCTGCCATAATCACTGCATATGCTTTCTTGACGCGATTATTCCGACTGTTATCCAATTCAGTTTTTATTTTCCTTATTGGGAGTGAATCGTTGTTTAGAATACTGACCTGCTGGAGTGGCCTCTGCGTCGATGATTATGAATCTGTCCAAAGGAATTGGCTGTAAAAGGAGAAACAAAAGTGCTATCAGCATGACCTTGTAATGACAAACTGTGTACGTGCTGAAAAAACTGACTACGAGGAAATAAAGAGAAGAGAACAGTCTAGGTTGAAGTCTGTTTGGATATCTCGGAAATATCATCAATTTGATCAAACCATCCAGGCGGGCTGTTCTTTAGAAAGCTATTGAACATTTTCTCAATGTGAATCACCTGATTCTTGATCTTAACTTGGGTCAAGGTAAAGGGAAGGAGGCTTACTGAATAACAATAATAATAACATAAACAGTAACAGTAACGATAACGATAACAATAACAACAATAACGATAACGATGACGATAATGCTAATGAAAATAATAATAATAAGAAGAAGAAGAAGAAGAATAGTAATAACAAATACTAATAAAGTTCTCAAAAACCCGTCGCACAGAGAATTGTCTCGATGCTCTTTACAAGAAGTAAACAGCGACCAGTATGTACTGCGATAGTCTAAATAGCGAACACCCCATATCTTGGGCATGACCCAGTTACCTGTTTATAAACTGAGTATTGGATTCCAGACATAGTTCGCCTCACGGCAGGCGGTGTGGTTGGAGGGCTGTCTGCTCCTATTCCGCTCAAGCTAAGTTTCTGCTAAAGTGAAAGGAGGTTAAAGCAGAATGAGCTATTTAAATAAAACTCAAACTGTGTAAAAACTTGTGTGGAATAGTCACGACTGGATTAAGTTTGATTTCTGATTTGTTGGGAAAGCTGTACCAATCACCTATCGTGACGATAACGAACCATAATTGCACAAGTATAACGAATGATTCTTGATTAAATATCACTTATTGAACAAACTGAGGATATTGTTTTTTCGAGCAGATACGCAGGCGTTATTCGCGACATCACGACTGCTTTATTTCCAGGGACAAACTAAAGACTGTATAATTCAATACTTGCCTTCGTTGCTTTCTGCGCGAATTTTCTCGACTTTGTTAAAAGCAGCATGTCGTCAAACAAAAACGCGTATACGTCCATTTTGGCGTTTTCTGAAACAATTAGAAAAAATCATTTTCCAGTTACTTTGCACATGTTCTCTTGTTGTCTGTTAATCCTCTTTAGTATAAATACTCAGGTGATTATACGAAATCGCGCGCTCTAATTGGTTCGCTATCTCGGATTATCAGCCGATAATCACCTCGACGAACAAAATGGCTGGCAGTCGTTCGTGCGCTTTTGATTAGATAAATTTTTTTCGTGTTTTACAATGCTTTTTCTTTTCTTCTTTTGAAAGAATCACCTGTGTAGTTATACTAAAACAATTATTCGCCTCAGGCTTAGTCGGATTATCGGTGAATATTCACCGATAATCACTTTGCCTTCGGCGAATAATTGAGTTTGAGTTTGAGTTTTGAGTTTGAGTTTTGAGTTTGAGTTAATTATAATATAAAAACAAATAATATTACAGGTTTCCTGGCACCGCAAATAGCAAGGGCTAGTCTAGGCGGGCCAGGATAATTGTTAATAAAATAATAATTGTTAATAAAATATTTGTTAATGGCTTTTACGTTTAACTTTTAAACTGTACGTGCCTTTTCAAGTAATGCATCAAACACGAGATCCAGTGGTTTCATCACAGATCAAACACCGTGATGGGAGCAGAAAATACGACAAGCAGAGTTGTGTTTTCTGCGGAATTCGAGGAGTTTGATATGCGATGAAACACTATATCTTGTGTTTGATGTAGCTTCCCGAAAGAATTAAAAGTGAAGGAGTAATTGTTGATTAAAAAACGAACCGTTTTTCATCGGATATCCAAACACGTCACGGTGCCTGATTTCCTTCTGCATTATTGATCGTCCAGTACACGCACTTTTCATGTGTGATCGTTTTACGAAGTGCTTGCGTGCCTATCAGTCTTGTGTGCAATAGTATGTCTAGTGCTGTACACTTACCTATCAGAGTCAGTGGTCCTTCGTATAACAATTGTCGTTTTGGACTTGCTAACAAACTCTCGCAGGGTTGTTTGGAAAGGATTCCTTTCAGGAACTGAAAACAGATAAAAAAAAAAATGATCGCTTCACATGAGCAGTCTCTTTCTGTTGCAGACATCAGACGTTTTGAACAGTATCTCCCGCCGTCCGACCTTTTTAAGCTATAAACCAATTTCTGACCAGCAGAGTAAATCTCTTTGTAATACTAATTTAGCATAAAGCACTTAGGGTTTTAAGAATTGGAGAACTGGTCCGGCAAGATGTTAAGACATTTTTTCTTCCCTATTTTTAAAGCATCTCTAGAAACAAATGAAACCAAGATTGTCTTTGCGAGGGCATTCATGCATTAATGAAATATGAAAGCATATTGACGCATTTATGAAAGCAGACTCATGCTGCGATCTATCACAAAAAACTTTTTTGACGCTTTCTTCTCTTATTGTGAGCGCTCTCGCATTCAAATTTGCCGCTTCGCTGATAATGAATATTTAATGATGTCCATGCATTCTGCCCCATGGCATCATTTTACCTCTGGAATGTAGGTTTTCGGATCCAGCTCAGTAATCGGCGGCCATACTAATGTGCTCTGTAGTTCTTGTAATCTTTCGTAGTTGGCCCGAGATTTGACTTTCCCTTCCAATTCCTCTGTGAGAAGAGAAGTAAGAAAATTCTCTTGCTAAGAGGATCTAAGAAAATTGCCTCACACACCAGTGAAAAAAGTATATTGGGGAGCAGGGTTGGCGCAGTGTTGGGGAGCAGGGTTGGCGCAGTGTTGGGGAGCAGGGTTGGTGCAGTGTTGGGGAGCAAGGTTTGGTGCAGTGTTGGGGAGCAGGGTTGGCGCAGTGTTGAGAGCGCTCGCCTTCCACCAATGTGTCCTGGGTTCGACTCTCGGCCCCGGCGTCATATGTAGGCTGAGTTTGTTGGTTCTCTATTCTGCTCCGAGAGGTTTTTCTCCGGGTACTCCGGTTTTCCCCTCTCCACAAAAACCAACATTTGATTTTATTTGATTTAATTTGTGTTTTACAGTGTCCCCAATTAGTACGTCAGTGCCAGATACAGTTGATACTCAAATAAAGTTCATTATTATATACTCAACAAAATATCTTGTATCTGATTGGCCAATGGCAAATGCATAAATAGGTTTTTGAGTGCAATTCAGGTTATAGAGTGCAATACGGAACTGTTGCTTTGGAAACACCGGGGAAGCGCCAAATTTGAACACCAGTCGCAGGTTTGCTTTGTCAAACCAAAACATTTGATTTACCTGTTATAACAGTATACTTCTGATTGGTTCAAATAAAACATGTGAGCATATTGGAAACCACTGAAACGCTTTACGTAGTACATAACGCGTACAAAGTAGCGCGTTTGAGTAATTTTGGTGAGAATATAATAAATCAAAAATAATATGAACCTGCTCGTGCATTTCGTGATTTGTGGTCACTCGCGATGTTTTGAAAGTTCTCAAAATTACACGAGAGAATTTTTGAGAACTTTTAAAACATCACTCGTGCCCAAAAATCACGAAATGCATGAGCAGGTTCATACGATTTCCTATACATATTATTATTATTATTATTATTATTATTATTATTATTATTATTAAAATCAGGAGCCCATTACTAATGGGCTCCTGTTAAAATACATTTTAAATATATATTGCTACATGGGGAGGGCATGCGTACAGCATTTTCGCACGAGTTGGTGATGTATCAGAAATCGTAGGTTTCGGCCATCTCGAGAAAATAAGTTTATGAAATAAACTTGGCTACTCAACTTCAAACCCCTTTTAAATTGTTTAGACGACCAGCGACGAAGATAAGTTTCAAGTCGAGGAAGCTAGGGGAAGGCGCGAAAACACAGTTCGTCTGGCAGGTTCTTCGTGATTGGACGAAACGTTACATCCCACACGTGAAATTGTCGTTTCTCGGATTTGATTAGCCATAAACGGCTGCGAACTGGGTTTTGAGACAGCAGATTTCGCAGTGAAAATCTCAGTTTGTATGGAATAATAGATCGTTATTCACTCAGTTACTTACGTATAGAGAGTTCCACAGACTTGATTATGAATGACAGTGAGCTATGTTGGTCGTCTCCCTCTGAAGTGCGTTTTCTGATGTTCTGTGTAATGAGAAACACTGATGCGTCAGAAATAACTTTCAAGATAAAATTACTATTGTACGAGCTGTTCTTTCTTTTGTTTGATTCAGTATTAGTGCAGTTACGTGCATTGTAAATGGCAATATATTGTTTTACGCGTCCAACCTGGAATTTACCTTGAGTAAGAGAGGATATTTTGTAAGATGTTGTAACGGAGCAACCAGCAAGTCCGTTAGTTGAAGTCTGTTACATCTGATGTCTGCCTCACAACACTGAAAACCAAACAAATACCATTAAATAACGATTTAAAAATTTTAATATATGTGTTATATACATACATTAAATATTGACACAAGGTAAATACTGATACAAGGTACTGAAATACTGATATTATGTAAATACTGATATCATGTAAATACTGATATAATGTAAATACTGATATAATGTAAATACTGATATAATGTAAATACTGATACAATATAAATACTGATATAATGTAAATACTTATATCATGTAAATACTGTGATAATGTAAATATTGAAACAATGTAAATACTGATATAATGTAAATACTGATACAATGTAAATACTGATATAATGTGGATCAAACCATGCAGTGTGACCACTGTTTGTAAAGCTACTGAACAGTACTGTACGCCAGTACTGTTTGTTTTACTATACTGTGTGGTTCTAACTTTTTCATCTGTGGATCAAACCATGCAGTGTGACCATTGTTTGTAAAGCTACTGAACAGTACTGTACTGTGGTACTGTTTGTTTTACTATACAGTGTGGTTCTATCTTTTTCATCTGTGGATCAAACCATGCAGTGTGACCATTCTTTGTAAAGCTACTGAACAGTACTGTACTGTGGTACTGTTTGTTTTACTATACTGTGTGGTTCTATCTTTTTCATCTGTGGATCAAACCATGCAGTGTGACCATTGTTTGTAATACTACTGAACAATATTGTGTGTTTTGGTATCCCCTTTGTACTCTACAAAAAGCAATGGGGTTGCCTATTTCAGACTGCTTGACAGTGCATTTACAGTAGTAAGCAATGTTTACCTTAGTAAACTCCTGGAAGTCCTCGTATTTTTTCAACGAGTCCAGGTAACTGAGAGCCTTGGAGTAGTTCAGACAATATTTCTGATATTGGGGATGAACTCTCCAACTAAACTGTAAAAGGAAAAAAAAAACAAAAAACAAAATTAAGTCAGTCCCCTGTGACGCTCTAGTGAAAGCTACCAACAATATTCCCGCTCGTAGTGATACTGACTCACCTCTGTGAATGCAGACACAACTGCAGCTGTACTTCCAAACTGAGTGGGTTTTTCACATTTAAACACGAGTAGCAGATTCTTGGCGAACTTTGTGCTAACCTGTTACGTATGAAACAAGACAAACTAGTTTTGGTTTAAACATAACGACACAGTCTTATGGAACTGGTGGCATTCATTATTCATCATGGATGACTTGATATATAGACTTCTCGTTTGTCTCAAGATGCATTCACTTCGATGTGGATCTATCGCGACGTTTTGACCGCTTACTCCGACAAGTCACGACTAAGTCGTAAGACAGTTTATATAAGAAGAATTTTATATAAAAACTAATATTGGAGCCCACCACTCCCGCTAGAAGCATTTTCTTTCTTAGTCGCAATAAAAAGGGAACTTTGGAGAATAATTTTCAGGAAGTTAAGTGATAAAAATTCATAAAGTTTCAAGTCAGGCCCACCTCACATAAGTCTTGTAGGTTACAGAAAATTTTGTAGGCGTCGACATATTGAAGATGTCCCATCTGATGAATCTCTTGCAGAGGCTCAAGAAAAACCTGAAATTCCATAACATGAAAGGAATGCAGAAAGGAAAAAACAAAGAACTGTCATATCAAATGTGTGCCGCGTCGCACCATATTTAAAATTAACTCATAACGCTACAAATCTCTGACTTAAATTCTCACTGAGCGTCAGCCATAGCATAGTAGAGGGGACTAACTCTGGCCCTAGTAATAGGAAAAGGAGGAACCATGCCAGACAAAGAAAAAACTGCCATTACTCTCTTTAATTTACGTATAACATTATCCTTCGCACATGGTGAAAAAACAATTTACGATGGACGGAATAGATTCATGTTGTTTTGTGTTCATCAGTTATGTGAATATATTGCACATTTATTTTAGTATTGTATTTATTTGTCAGGGACTCCTGAGAGAACAGATTGCTGAAGGTGCTCCCTAGTTAAATAAAGCTTATTATATTTCTATGTATGATAGCGGATCGCCATTTTTACCTCTTTAAGTACCAACAAATGGCTGGTTAGATAAACGACTTCACTGTGGAACAGTTCCCAGACTGCTTCTCTTCTCTTGGTCTCATGGTCTGACAGGGGGGTCACTCCTTCTGATAGAGGTCTTCTGGGATTCTGTTTCACGCCATTTCCCATTAGCTGTGTCCAGTGACTGTTCTGTTAATGATTTACAACGGTTAACGTAGAAAACAGGGACGGCGGAGCCGGGGGGGCTGGGGGGGCTTTAGTCCCCCCACTTTTGAGGAGGATGACATTTTATTTTGTTTAAGCTACAACTTTATACAAGCCTCGTCGGAAACTTTTCGCGTTTACGTATTTTTAACATTTTCTCAGCGTGTGTTTCCTTCCCACAGACGGGAAGCTTGTGTCCTAAAACCCCGTTTTAGCGTTGGAGACCGGAAGGCTGAGAAATAACCTCCAAAATATTGCTGTAAGCATTAAAAGTACCTTTCATTTTACGCTTTATCCAGGCTAATTATTTCAAGAAGTATGTCGCAGGGAATGTTGTAAATACGATTTCCGAGACTCTAGATTTCAAAATTTTATGGGGGAGGATGCCCCCAGACCGACCTACCAACTCGCGCCTCCGGCGCTCGTTTTCTGCGCCCCCCCCCCCCCCCCCCCCACTTCAAAATACGCTCCGCCGTCCCAGGAAAACAAATTCCGTACATTGGCCAATGTCCACCTTCTCCCAACAATTCTTCTACAATATCAAGCAATCAGACTATGACCAGGGCTTCTGCAAACCCTTAAGTCTCTAAACTAGCATACAAGAGAGTGTGTGGCGCCCCGTAAGGAGACTCTCTATTTGGATCGCGGGGGTAAACGGGTTAAGAAGGCAATATTTCGTTCATTAATTGATCTTAGTTTTTGACGCGAAGTTTCTTGCGGTGCAAGTTTCACATAAATAATAACTTTTGTAATCATAGCCCACTGAATGGCTCGGTTAAGTTCTGCAATGCTTGCTTCCAGTCGTTAAGCGACTGCACCAAGTTGTCTTGTTTAGCGTCTCTTATTCACGTTATCTTGAAACGGTGCAACGAAGAATATTGACTGTTGTATGGTCTCGCATGAATTGCTTCCCACTGTGCAAGGGGGCTCTTATCCCCGAGGAAAAAGGGATTCTCTTCATAGAGGTATGGTCACAAGAGTCATGATCTGACCACAAATGAATTGGACTGACAGAAAGCTACATGGAAACAACTGTAAAAAATACCACTGAGTGAAATGAAGCAGTTGATAAACATTACTTGTGCTCAATCATAAACATAAATGGTAGAAGGAACACATTCATAAAATGCAAACGATTTGTTACCAACAGCAGGTCTGGGACAGTTCTGAAAAGAGCTGGTTTCTGTGTTACCACAGACAGCCCAGCTAAAATGGCGTTTTTTTTTGCTCTGTTTTTGTAATTCACACGATCACCACTGACCTTGTATTCTGAAAGTTCATGCTCAACAGTGGGTCTTGGATTTTCTTTCATTCGCGCCAGGACTTCTCGAAAGTCTTCCCCTTGTCGCAATTTCTCCTGCTTGTCTTTGAGCAGTAACTGGAGATAAATGTTTACATACATATAGATCATAAACGCCTGGGCTACATGTAAAGTAAAGGCGCACACGAGCCAAAGGCCAACGCGGCCGGAGCTTATCCCGGTTTCACTAGCATGAAGCACCTGGGAGTATTATTACTCCCCCCTGGATGGGATGCTAGTCCATCGCAGGGTCACCCCCAGCATTGTATCGCTGGTACCCATTTATACACCTGGGTGGAGAGAGACAGTGTGAAGTAAAGTTTCTTGTCTAAGGAAACAACAAAGTGCCAACACATTGCCACCAGGGCTCGAACTGCAAACCTCCTGCTCTGCACGCTAACCACTACACCACTGTGCCTCCTCTAGCCTCAACGTACAACATAAACATACTTAAAGACAACGTCCTTATATCCGTTATTGTTAAACGGTAGCAGGAGCAACTTCTGAGGCGGAGTAATCCTAGTCAGGGACGTAGCTAGGGAGGGGGGGGGGGGGTCTTGGAGTGCCCGTCACCCTCCCTTTGTGAGACTAAATTAAACTAATTTATGTTACGTGGAAATTAATTCATCTATGCGGCTAATTTGTAGGCTTGTCTCTCCCCCACGCTCACTGCTCATCCCAAAAAAAAATGTCAATTTTAGTAAAACACGGCGTGGATGTCGACATGGCAATCTGGTAAATACCTAGGATGTGATATAGTCTGAACCCCCCCTTTGAAAAATCCTACCTACGCCCTTGCTAGTTCCCAAATACACAGAGCTCATGGTGGTACATAGAATATAAAGTAAGTTCTTTAAATACTTTACAAGTCGCTTTCTTTCTCTTCTTTGTGTCGATTACTCACCAATTTCTTATTTCGTCGGAGAATTGACCACCGCGATCGCTTTTCAGGATCTGAAAAAAAGCAAATACAATACGTCACAATTCGTTACACTTTACGTTAGATTTAATTACGGCAATCCCAGCAGACACGGTGGTGTTGCGGGAAACACAGCTTAAGACCACTTTTTTATGCCATATAGTCTCCCGCACCATTGTGATGGGCGCGGGAAACTATATGGCATAGTGGCATGAAGTATATCCCACAAATTGGTGAAAAATCATAAGGGAAAGAACGTGTTCAAGAATTCTGGAAACCAAACAGCACAATTTGAAAGAAAGGCCCAAGAGGAAACTTATTTCCAAAAAACCTAGCACGACACAAAGCATTATTATGTCAGAGAATGAGTGAAATCATTATCTACATCTGTTACTGTCAATCCATTACTATCATCATCATCACCATCACCATCACCATCACCATTGTCATCATTATCATCTTCATCATCATTATCATTACAATGTCAATGTCTTTGCAGCTTTGCGTGTCACTCTCAATCTCTAATGTTACTATAACTGTAACTGACCTATACTATTCAATGATATGCTAGATCCAGAAAGTTCTTTCTTTTCACGGATGACACTCAGTTGATTCTTGCTTTCTGCAAAATAAAATTTAATCGATCAAATTAGGAAGGTAATCAGTCTACAAAAGCAAGAAAGGCTAACATCTAATTTTACAGTGGAAGTGGTACAAAATCTCTCTACTTAAGCTTCCCCTCCTATAATTTCCTCCTTCCTTCCCATCCTTCATTTCCTTCTCTCCTGACCTCCCACCTTGCCTTACCTCCCTTCCTTCCTACCTCGCCTCCCTCCCTTCCTTCCTCGCCTACCCTCCTTTTTACACACTTATCTTACTACCTGCTTGTGTATGACCGCCAGTCTGTTTTGCGATGTAATTGAAATAAAAAGAAATTAAAAAAGTTTCCCATTTACTACTTACCCACTGACCCTTCCAGGACATTAAGCACATGAAGGTCCATCTTATAATGGTCCCCTGGTAAGGAAACGACTGCCGACCCTCTTCTCGGTCGAAACGACCGAGACTGCGCCGAAGCGGTACTGCTGAGAGCAAGAAGGATATTTTTATCTCACAAAAACGTTTATTTGAAAATACCCTTTCACTGGACTGGAAAGCGCGGTATTTTTGAGCTAATCGCAAAAGTTAAAAAAGAAAAGGTTGCTTCAACTAAGGAAAACTTGAAATTCCCAAAACTGTCCTTCCTTTTGGAATAAGAACTAAGTTCTTTTCGTGAGAAGTGACTGCTTATTACTCGGGCTTGCTTACAAAGCAAAGCCCGAGTCTAAAAATGCTAGCGGTTTGGTCGCCAAATGGGGGGTCATGGTCCCAGGCGTTCCTCGTGGAGAGCGTGGAAACTAGGGATGACTAATCGTGCATGCGGCATGCGACTATGCGACGTGTTTGGTCTTCGGGAGTCGAGTTTGGTATGCAATGCAGCGTTTTCTGAGGAAGATTTTCGAAAGAATCATGAATTTTACGCTCATATCTCATACAGATCCACACACCATTCGTGGTAGGCCCACACCAAAAGAAGTTGAGCGTTTTCGTGAAATACGGCTTTATTTACGATTTAAACAATTTTGTAACGCACAATTACTAATGATTCCATAACTTCTATTGAGTAAGATCATATTTTAGTAGTGACTATCAATTTGCTTGTATCGCAGCTTATAAACCAACAGATAAACAGCTTGGGCTGCCTGTGGTGCAAACTTCGAGCATTCTGCGGCGTTTTGCGCGCGGCGTGGCGTTCCGTATCTTGAATAAGTACGTCGGTTCACTCCAATTTTGCACTTTCAAAAACCAAGTTTAGCAGTAAACTAAAAGCACAGAAGCTTCACAATACACGAACCAAGCAAGCCCGAGTTAACGCTACGTGGAGCGTCTAGTTTTACTTTTGATTGTGTTACTTACGCATTCTCTTCAGGTATGTCTGTTTCCTTTTTGCTTTCTTTCAAGGAGTCAATCTGAAAGAATTTAAACATTTGCAAGTTAAACTGAAATTGAGATGCAAGGGAAGTAGAACATCCTATCATCGCCTGTTGCAACCTCCTATGCTAGGAGGCAATTGCCAGGAGCGTTCCTCGGATGACAGACCTCGGATGAAACTTAAATACTTTCTCTGAAACCAATCCCCAAAACAACAGCATGTTTAGTAAGGATGTTATGTGGCCCAATTTGATTGATCAGTGTAATAGCTCTTTTGTTTTATGGCCTCGACACATCTGCTATCATGTTGAGTTAATGGTCTAACAGGGAAAAGGAACGCTTCTAGAAATGGGCTCTAGTCAATGCGGTGTCCCGCCATGCCTTACCGGCATTGTGTCCACGCGATTTCTGCTGTGTCTACTTTCTAGAAACTCTGCTATATCGGCTGCCAAAGTTTCAGCGTTTTCTCTCTCAATGTTACCCTCAAATCTCTAAAACAAATAAGAGAAAAACTCATCACTTGTCACTGTTTGTGCGACGCAGTTTGGTTCTTGAAGCGCGTTTTTTATAGGGGAGGGGTGGGGTTGCATTGGGGTGACCCTTGTTTACCAAAAGTGATTTTGTCTTGTAAACACACTGAAGGGCTTCGGCTCGAGCTCAGGTCCTCCCAGAAATCCGTATACCTTTATCGTTAACTAATCATGTTTTACTCACCAAGGACACAGATGTTTGGCGATTTTTCTTGACGTAGATTTCGTCGTCGTCAATTGATTTTCTCCTCGTTTGCCTTAGGGGCTACAAAATGACCAGAAAACATAATTTTACAAAATGACCAGAAAACTTTTCATTTCCACTTCTCTATAGCCTTGTCATGATTCTTCTTTTTATAATTTTAGTAATTAACGAGTAGATTACAGATTTTGGTAACACTGTACACTGTGAAAGCCAGACAATGCCACCTTAGCCGCTTTCCAAAGATTGGTCATATAGTATGGTTCAGTTGAACCACAGATGAAAAAGTTCGATTAACAATGTATAGTAAAACAAACAATGCTACAGTGCAGTAATGTTCAATAGTTTTCCAAAGAATGGTCATACTGCATGGTTTGATCCACAGATGAAAAAGATAGACCCACTCTGTATAGTAAAACAAACAATACCACAGTACAGTACTGTTCGGTACCTTTAAAAAGAATGGTCACACTGCATGGTTTGATCCACAGATGAAAAAGTTAGAGCCTCACTCAATAATAAAACAAACAGTACTACAGGACAGTGATGTTCAGTAGCTTTTCATGGTTTCAGTGATACACATGAAAAACTTGGGCCACGCTGGAATTATAATCTAGTGTTTGTATTCCATTGATGAATATTTCTTTTTACCCTTTTTCTTAGATCCTCTGCGATGATAGCAACTCTGTTCTCTGTTTGGTTTTCTTGTAAATAACGATGAAATGAAGCAGTTGGCAAGGAAACAGTGTGTCCAAACTTTCTCCGCGACATCCGGGGACTTGCCGCTGGGCTCGTTTGTGGACTGGGCGAAGGATCTAACTCGGGGAATACATCCTACAAAAATGATTGGTAGGTTAGAAAACGATTAGTCATGTGATACATCACTCGAATACGTGCTTTTTATCGTTACTTAGAATTCAGGAAAATGGTAATCCTATCTATTCCTGTATCTTCCCACCGATGTTTAGCCAGTATTGTAATCAAGTTGTTGTTGAAATTAACCAGGACTGAACTATAACTTGGTTTATCTCTATATCCTCAGTCACGAACAGTTCCTTTTATAATGCAGTTGGGAATGGAAGTAAATGATTCAAAGAATGGAATTGTTAATCATTCGAACCAGATTCTGATCCAACTTTAGAGACGATAAAAGGGAAAGAGTTTTGTCGGCATTCTTACAGAATTGTGTTTAGGTATGAAACCCGAAGAGAAGGTTCGTTTGATTTCCAAACGTGTTCACTTTGAAAACTTAATTTCGCACATTGATGAAGTTGAAAAAAATCCCTCGTTTAGACAGTTTTATTGAAAAGCATTACAATCATACAGTGAAAATTATTTACAGTCTAACTACTCTTACCAAGGTCAACCAAAAAAATTTCATAACGCCGAGCAACAGTTTTGTAGTGAGTTTTTACCGACTAAGGGACGGACCATTAGAAAAGTGATGGGGGGGGGGGTGGGGAATTTTCAGCTTGCACGAATTTTTTTTTGTTTTTTTCCCCACCCCCCCCCCCCATCACTTTTCTAATGGTCCGTCCCTAAGATGATTCTTTTCAATCTTGATATGTTTTGTACAGTTATAGAGCAAATTATATGTATGTTAAGCGAAATATAAAAAAACTTGTAACGATTCTGTTATTTAGATACTCGATTGTGATTGGATAATTTGCGTGGCCTTGGTTACAGTAGTCTCACTGTAAGTAGTGTTCCACTACAGCCGCGGTTTAAGAAAAATTGGGATCAATGCATAAGAATCTGATCAACTGTGCACCTACCTCTCCTCTAACCCTACAAGTTATAATAAGTTAAAAATTTAGCGTTAATGTGGAGTTAGGGGAGGGGTAGGTGTACAGTTGTCCAGACACATACATTGATCCAAAAACTGGAAGGGACCAAAACTGATCCATTTGTGATTAATATAATGAAGTTATGTAATAACATTAAATGATCATCGCAGTTATGTACACAACTTAAGCAGCTGTGAATTTTAAAGCCTGCTTAAGTTGTGTACATAACTGCGATGATCATTTAATGTTATTACATATTAATCCGCAGTTTAAATATATGGTCTTTCATATATTCATTTGCATCATAATGAAGTTAATTCATCTTTTGAGTGAACAGGTGTTGACTAAGTTTTCTGGTGTGGTACAAATAAGATTGAAATTTAAAGTAGTATAAGAGAAGTGGTCGCTTAAAAGAGCGGTCTTTCGGAGAGAATTGACTGCATAAGTACTCACAGTTTGTCTTGAATTGAAGACGGAAGTAAGAGTCAGCGGCGAAGCTCTTGGCGATGACTGAGAAATAACGTTTTCTCCATTTGACAGAGAGGGAACTGGTGATGGGGAGTTTAAGCCAAGTTCTTCTTGAGAGTGCTGCATGAGCGAAAAGGAAAAAAAAAAAGAAGAAAACAAATAAATATTTTATGGTGTATCACTGGACTATGTGGGTCAGTAACATAGAATCTGACGCTACAGTGGAGCCAACGACACTCAATATTAACCCCCTCTAACTGAGGGTGTGTGTCTTTGGTATGATCCGGATTTGGATTTGTGATTCGAGATCACACGGATCACAGCGCATCAAAGGAGCCGATGAATCCACCCCGATCAAGGATTCATCAATCCCTTTGATGCGCTATGATCCGTGTGATCTCGGATCACTACTCCAAATCTGGATCATACTAGATGAACGCACCCTAAAATCTAAGGGCTGGTCATGTAAAAGGTGTCTAACTAAATCCGCAATGTTAGTGCGGTTATTATGCATTCCGCCTTTCGGCAGTATGACCCACAAGGATTGTGGGAAGTGCGGACCATGTGCGTGGAAGAACAGACGGCTTAAGGTTTAACGAGTACATTAAGGATTTTAACGTAGTTCTTTTCACGCTGTGGATCATCTTTAGCCTCCTAAGGACACAGACGTAAGTGTAAACGTTTACTTCTGGTCGCATTTTTATTTTTTGTACCTTTAGCTCATCGTATTTCCTTGTTATTTCGTTTCTAGTTTTTGAAACCGTATATAACCGTACATTACCGTACATCAGCGTACATCGTACACGTTCATCGCAAACTGTAAATCGTCAACGACGAACTTTACTGTGCAAACAACGAAGAACTTTTGTACAGAACATTCAACGGCTTCTGTTTGGTACGCGTCTTCAAAGTCTGTTTACTTCTATGTGTTCGTAATTAAAGTAATAACCTATCCCTGTGAGCCTCGTACTTCATCGTTGTTCTTTGGCGCTCACACGCAACTTAAGTAAAATTGGAAGGGTTCGTAACTAGCCAATCAGTGATTGGTTTCATTAGCTCCTGAACAGGTACTGACTACTTAGGAATGGACTATTATATTTTTGAGAGGGGGATGGGTTGGGCAATATTTTGTTGTTTAGAATTTTTTTCCCCTTTGGGCTGTGCAAGAATTTTTCTTAACACCTTGGCTTTATTGGCACCTTTTTTTACCTTGGCCCACCGTGCATGATTTTTTTCTATACTTACGCTGTGCAGGAATTTTTTTTATAAATTGCCCAACCCCCTCCCCCCGTCAAATTTAATTTAGACAACGGTTTTGTGAAGCTCGGCCTAATTAAAAAATAACCGGCCCTAACGTTCTAGAGAGACTAATCCCAGGCAGATGTGCTTTGTCTGACAATACCAAGGACAAAACATCTCTTAGCAAGAGAATGACTCACTCCTGATGAAGGCGAGCATGAGCGAGAGCTGTCCCCATTACTATCAGTAACGTGAGAGATGGTCACCTCAGGGACGGTAGTGAGCTCAGCGTCATGGAATGATGGAGGGCGGGAGCGGGAGATGAAACCAGGAGACCGAGGACTGCTGCCCTCTGATGACCGCCTTCTCGGAACAGACGAGGCACCACTGTCACTGCTGCTCTCCCTGCAACCGTCTAAAAAATGATATTACAATCAGATATACTGTCTAATTTCTCACAATACGAAGACGGTTACAAATCACTGATGTTGAAGCCTGTTTGGGCTAAAAATCTGGCCCATGTTTCAGTGAAGCATACAGGACCCATTAAAATAATGGTTATAATAATAATATAATAATAAACATCATCATCATCATAAAAAGGTGTTTCCGAGAGAGTTAGACGTGTGCTTAGCAGAGAAAACGTAAGAACCACTTTCAAGCCTGTTAAAACATTGGGCAGTATCTTTAAGAAACCAAAAGACCGCCCCGCCACAAATCAGATCAAGGGAATTGTGTACAAAGTCAAATGCAAAACATGTGATTTTGCCTATGTGGGAGAGAGTAAAAGATCGTGGAATTCGCGCGGCGCAGAGCACAAGCCTGGCACAAGATCAAATAACGAAAGCGCAATAAGATTTCACGCGGAAACAACAGACCATGACATTCATCCGGATTATGTAGAAATTTTAGAAAGAAATGTCAACAATAGGAAACAACGCCTATTCCTAGAAGCGCTACATTCCATCCAGGACATTAACTGTGTGAATGAGCATGTGCAATCCCCGCAAGTTTATTCAACATTGGGAACATCCCTAGAGACTGGCGGTGTATAAAAACTTATTATGCAAGAAACTGAACCAAAATTTTTAACTCTGATGAAGGTAACAGAGAGTTACCGAAAATTCAGTTTTATACGTTTTTTAAGATCAGATACAACCAATTTTTTTTATTATGTCAAACACTGATCGCCCTAATAGCATCATCATCATCATCACCATCATTATCATCATCAATATCATCATCATCGTCATCGTTACTATTATAATCATTATCATCTCGTGCTAGATATGTAACATTTATTCTCTGAAATTGAGGTGGATAGTGGCAGAATATTTACCGAGATGCAATAAATACCATAAATACTGCTACACCAAACTTTGTTGCCATTTTTGTGTTTTTGGTGCAGCCTCCTCGTTCACTGAAAGAATTTCCTCTTCGGAAACCGGAGAGAAATGGGAAACCATTTTGTTTTTCTTCTTCTGCTTGGAGGTGAATATATAGTACTTGGCTAATCACCTCCAAGCTAGCCAATGCGCGTGCGCGAAAAGTACTATTCACTTGTGTGGTATATACTAACGTTGAACATCTTGAAGTGGAGAGCCAATCAGATTGCTCAAAATGCCAAGGTTGCTGAGTTCGTATATACTAACGTTGAATATCCCAAGATAGTGAGCCAATCAGATTACTCAGAATTCCAAGGTTATTGAATTGATGTATTCTACGACCTAATATATAAATGCAATACTCACCAAACAAACTCGGTGAACTTAATGCCCTTTGTAATTCATTTACACCCAAATTATTAGCTTTCGTGGGATCAGTCCAATATCTTCGAGTCTCACTAAACTTTCTTCGTTCCCGAACACTTTGGTTCTGGATAGCCATAAGTTGATTATGCAACATCTGAACTTTGTTTGCGTCCGTTAAATTCACCCCGTGCTCGCTCTCTGCATCTTTGTGATTCTCAGCGTCTGAGAGCGTTGAGGGAGGCATTTTACTTTGAGATTTGAGCTCAATACTTTCCAATTCATCTGTGGAAGTAGACTTGTCTTCTGTGAATTTTCTACTTATATCCTCAGTCGAGGTACTTGTACTTCTAGTGGTACTTTTGACTGTTGGGGAGTTTTGCTGCCATGGTTGGTCATCGAGGTACTCGTGACTGTTAGCTAGCTCTTTAGGTTTTCGTTTCGTTTCTTTTCCGGTTGCTTGCTCCTTAGGAACGCCACTAAACTCGGTCTCCTTGTGAAGTTCGCTCTGATCAGAATCTGACAAGGAAAAAAACATATAAATCACGGGTAAACTTCGTAATTTGCAAAGATGAAAGCGGCTGATTATTTTTGCGCATTTCAGTCAATTTGATATCAGAAACTTTGATTTTTAGCATAAAAAATTGAAACTTTTACCTAAACTACAAAAATTAGTTTTTTTTTCTGTGTTTGACCGAGAATGCAGTAACCAAATATGAAAACCTTCAAAGTACCTCTATTATGTAAATCCAAGAGAACATAACGGACAGAGAGGCGCACTCGGGGTGCTGCCTGGGACGTGAAAACTTCAGAATTGTTATTTAACAATTATTCGCCGAAGGCGAAGTGATTATCGGTGAAACCGATAATCACTGAGCCTGAGGCGAATAATTGTTTTATTATAAATACACAGGTGATTATTTCAAAAAAAGAAAATAAAAACATTGTACAACAGGAAAAAATTTTATTTCATCAAAAGCGCGCGAACGACTGGCAGCAATTTTGTTCGTCGAGGTGATTATCGGCTGATAATCCGAGATAGCAAACCAATCAGAGCGCGCGATTTTGTATAATCACCTGAGTATTTATACTAACTAGAAATACGACTCCCGCAAAACCCCGCGAAGCTAGTTTTTGAAGAAGTCACAATGCCTTTAGCTATTATCCTAATCCCCATTACTATATTCGTTATGCTTTGTTTGGTACACAATTATTGACACCCTGTGCAAATGACATGATCAGTATACCGCTCAACACAGTGCTTAAAAAGTTAACTTCATTTAGCTCTTTCACTGCCACTGAGATTGCACCAGAAGGAATAGAAGTAACATTATCTGTTATCCTTACACGGAATACAGAGTTTATGAAGTATGACAATAATATTCACTTAAAACAAATTGAAAATTTTTGTAAATCCTTTGCAAGTGAAATCTTGAAGAACTGATATTAGTGCTTGTGTTTACCACAGCGTAAAAAACTGTTTTTTTATTTTAGTTTTATTTTCTTAGTCTTTACTGCTTTGTCCGCTTTGTTGTACATCACTTTTAAAAGCAATATATTCTTACACCGAGGATGAGTTCAATGCTCCAATTATTTTTTGTTTATGCTCTATTGTCATCATTGCATGAGATTCATTGTAAGAAGAGTCTTCTGATTAGATATTTTATTGTCTACTGCAGTCATTATTTCATTCCTAGGTAACCACAATTGAGAGCGTTATGAATAGTGCACGTTTCAATTTGTTTACTCTCTTCAGTTGGAATGGTACTCCCAGTGGTAGATAGAAAAATTCCTCTTCCCTCAAAAGATATGCCATATCAACAGAAGTTAGAGATACAATGTCATTACATAAAAAAAATTGAGGGTAAAATAATTGGATTCTACAAAAACTTTGAATAAAGGTTTGGTAATAGAGAGTGCCTACTGTATAGTATGTGGCTGTGCTTTTTTTAGGTAATCATAAAAACAATAAAAAAATTAATGCAAAATCAACATCAAGCAGTCAATAGTATATACCACATGAAAGTTTAATTGTGCTGTTACAGAAACAGCCACAATATCCATACCCAACTAAAGAATAGTATATGAAAATTTCAATTATAACAACTGCAGAAGAAAAATTTAATAGTATGGTATTTCATAAAAAAAGTCAAAGCAGCTCGAGGTATTGAACTGTAACCAATGACATATAGTAATGAGAAGCACTATTATTATATTATTATCAGTATTATTATTATTATTATTATTATTATTAATTACTGGTATTGATACTTTTATTATTATTGTTATATGTTTTTATGTTTTTCTTAATGTATATTGTTATGGGATGGAATGTATGTCCTTATCTGGGTAAAAGTATTGTTCCTCTACTACTACAAGCAATACAAAAATCTTCTTGATAGGCTTTCCATCAGAGGTGGTGGTAATCAAAACAGCTCTAAAGAATGTCATTTCTTCTTTAAGGCTTAAAATCTAGTGCAGTCATTTGTCCATAAAGTTAGTGTGGAAAATCATGATTGAAAGCATTGGGCATTTATGAAACTTGAAACGATTGTTACTATATACAGCACACTTGCAATGAATATATGAGAAAGATCATAAAAGTTTTGGCATTACATACTTTAGTTTCTTCTTTATAGTTTTTCCAGTGTAAAAGGTGAACTGTATGTTGTGGTTGTTATTAAATATTGGTATTTGATATCATAAAAATGAACAGCAGTAAGTAACAAAGTTAATATGTTATGTATAATTTTGCAAATTAGGGCTTAAATTAACTTTTCATTTGTGGGAAAAGGGCAGGGGTCCTAGATAGCAATTTTATCAAGGGCTCATAGAACTGTAAGGTAAAACTGACCCATTGTAAAAAGGCTATGAAACTTGTCTGTCCCCACGCACTATTACTGAAACCTTTCAATCAGAGAATACAGTACTTAGTGACACTGGGTATCTATTCTGTTGAATATGCTTAACATAACTGCTAGATCAAGATGATTTACAATATTTTCACTGTTGCAATGATATCAGATTACATAGTTATAAATGATTGCTATCACAACTGCAACTCTCTGTGTTGGGAATTAAAATGGAAAGGCTATCGTTTTATTACGAAAAATACCTTCATACATTCTCCTGCAATATGTTGCTCGTCTTCCGATTCCGTTTTTAGAATGATAGAATTATTTTCCAGAGACATCTCTGATCGTTGAAGTCGTTCCTCCTCGGTTTCCCTTCGAAGTCGTTTTACTAAATTTAGTTCGCCAGTATATTTCGTTATGTAATCGTTCACTCATGTCCTGTATTTCTATCAATAACACATTCAAATTCAAAATTAACTTGGTTGAATTCCTGGTCCTTTTCCCTGCTGTTTCGTTTGCCTTTTTTAGGGCGAGCAGTTCTTGTCTTTGCTGGGATGTCTGTTGTTATTCTCCCTACGTCGTATCTCTGGCTGTGCTTTGAGTCGTGCTTTCCTTGTGTTGATTTTCACGGTATTCGAACTTACTCGACTACGATGTCTTGCTGCTTTTTCTTGTATATCTCGGAGATCTTCTTGCTGGGATGTACTTCCAGGAGGAGTGAAATCGGTTCCACAAAATTTACATTATTTTCAAAAAGGCACCACCGAATACGCAATGGCGGAAATTCAGCAATTTGTCAAATGCGCTACTGTGGCCTGGTAACCACGCCTGCGAACGGACACCTTTAAAATATATATATTTAGTGTAATTTTAGAGCTGAACACAGTGTTTCCAGCAATCTGATTGGTTGAGTGTACTCGCCATATGACGTTATATTCACCGCGCTAGGCGGTGAATATAAAGCAAAACAAAATGGCTGCCAGCAGCCGGTTTGTAAATGTTTCCGACGAGGAAATCTCAGAAATTAAAAGTAGTGCAGTCCCGAAAACAACGCAAAATGCAACAAAATATGGTGTTAAACTTTTCAAAGGTATGTCAGCCTCTTCCGTTGGGCTTATTATTTTACTTTGAAACTTTACAAACAGAAACAGTACCGATAACAACGGCTGAAACAGCTAATTAACTGTCGTAACTCTTAATTTACCTTACACAGAATGGTTCGCTTATTGGCAAACCGAATTCGAAACAGAGTTTAAGTGCATGGAAATCAAAGAAATGAACAACTGCCTTTCAAAGTTTTATTTATCAGCAAGACGACAAGACGGAAGCCATTACAAGAAAACAAGTTTGTTGTCAATCAGAGCAGCCCTAGATCGACCCATGTGACATTTATACCGGAAATAAAATGTGTTGAATCCCGATTTCTCTGTTGTTCAGCTCAGAAATTATACTAAAACAATTATTCGCCTCAGGCTCAGTTAATATTGGCGAATATTTACCTCGCCTTCGGCTCGGTAAATATTCGCCAATATTAACTTCGCCTTCGGCGAATAATTGTTAAATATATACATATATAAAAATAGACAGTCAAGGACTGTATGTGGCTACAGCATAATAGAATATAATTATGATGATGGCGATGTATTTGTATAGCACACTTTTTCATACGAATATATTATGAGATAGAACGAAATAGAAGAATGGAAAGCTTAAAGTGGAGCCGTTTTTTTGTAAAGAAGTGGGTAGCTTTAATGTAATGGGACCCCATTTTCTGATCACCAAACAGTATGCAGTTAGTTCAATGACATGTGTACATTACAGTATCCACTTAATACTCAACAATTCTAACATCAAATTCTTTTGGGAGGGTGGGGGGGGTACGTTGTACTGGGTCGTCGTCTTATCACCATGTCAAAGGTTTGAAAATATCTGTGTAGCCAAAGTAGGCGTAGAAACTGACTATTTGATGATGCATCCATAGATGTTGGAAAAGTTTGAATACAGAGATTTTAAGTGGAGATTGATGGTGTATGAACTATATGTAAGTGACAGCAAAACTGAAATACCTGTCTTGAACTTCAGTCAAACATTCTATTGATAATAATTATTATACAACACAACAACGATACCAATCACATCTGCAAACCTTAAGAAGACGAAAAAAATTGAGCAATGCAATTGTACAATTGCCTTATGGATGAAAATAAACCAACAGAAGTAAGCCTGCCCAAGAGTAGGTTGCTTATGCAGTATCATCCACTGTACAAAAATCCCTGTAATTAAACATTTTCTGACTGTCTTTGAACTGAACTATTAATCAAACATACTTTACAAATATTAAAAGTTGTGTTGACAATAACACAAATACAACAATGAACAGAATAGTTATATCATATCAGTTAAGCTCACATGGATGGCAAGCACTGAGTCATTTTTCCCATTGAACAACAACTTAAAGGTACAAAATAAAACGACTGCCTTCAAACTTTTGACCCGAAACTCCATTGTTTGATGCTAATTTGATAAGCGTAAGAGCAACATTGAATGAAATGGTCATGTCACATCAGTCAAGGTTTGGTGGATGGCAAGAACTGAGCAATGAGTCTTGTGCTTTGGTCTAACATCACCTTTTGCGCTCCAGCATTAAAGAAAAGCTTTGACAGTTCTGCAGAAGTTATTCTGGATAAGCTTGTTTCACATTTGATGATGGACAAGAAGCTTTGGATGACGTCATTGAAGGCTGTATAGTTGACCTGCTTTTTGCCAATTTTCATGAGCAGTTAAGCAACAGCTTTTTGTTTGAAGAACATCTTTCATGAGAGTCACGTTGCAGTTGGGACAGGTAACTGTGTCATCAACTATCCATACATCTTCAATGGTTTTATAGCAACAAATGCAACTAGAGGTGGTGTGTTTGATGCCCACTCCAAGACAATGGGCAGTAATGATGTTGTCTTGTAATTTTGGTGTCGCCAGGTTGATGTTACGGATTTGATTAATTTCAGTTATTCTGGTAAATTTGTCTGTGTTGAGGAACTTGGAGTCGTCAAAGACCCTAACTTTGCAATTCTCAATGTGGTAGCACTTGCCAACATGAATCTTGTCGATGCTATTCTCCCTTAGAACTGGTTTCATTGAACTGGTTTTGTCTGCTACCATGGAATCTTTTTGTACCTCATCTTTTCACCATGGAGTATGGGCTGTTCATTTTCAGACTTCATCATGTCATCTTTAACATCACATTGGAATTCAAGATCCACTGAGGTAATTCTTGCCCTTTTATGTACTGTGTACTCTTCATTTTGGGAGTTGGACCTCTTTCGTTTAGCCTTAAAAAGTCCAGAGATTTTAACAGGTGATTTACTCTGCTGGGATTGTTGTAATTTTTGTCGCTTTTCTGGTAAGTAGCACACTATACATAAAGTATCACTTTCCGTTGTTTGCAGTTTCAGGTCAAAGTACTTGGTTGAACAATTTGTAGCAGTTTTAGCTCCACTTATCAAGTGGACATAGCCTTCAAGTGTTTCATCTGAAATGAAATAACAGTAATTGTTATTATGAGCATAGAAAATGCAAGTTAATTTGTTAGTCATTATGAGTGGTAGCTAACCAGCTGTTATTTTAAGCTTTGAAAGTTGTGTCTTAAAAGGTACTAGGGGCTTTTCTGTGTACCAGTCATTTTGACCGACTGAGGGAACCTGTTCCAGGAACTGGTGTAATCAGTATTCACGAAATGACCGTATAGGCATTGTTTTCTGCCTTTTTCACTGGACAGGCCTTGGATTCCCAATAATGTTTCATGCATTCTTTCATATAAGCATTATTTTCTGCCTTTTTCTCTGGAGAGCTCTTAGATACCCTATAAATTTTCATGTATACTTTCATACACTGTATATGCATGGCTTTTTTGCCGTTTGTTCTACAGAAATCTTATATCCTATAACTTTTCATATATGCATTGTTCTTAGCCTTACATTTTGCAAGTCTTAGGTGCTATTTGCTCAGTAACAAAATTAATGAAGAATTTTCATATTTCCTTTGCTCATTACAACTGGCTTCATTTAGATTTGGCCTTGTATTGTCTTGAGTATTTCTATGAGCAGCTGTAAACATTCCCTTTTTCCTTTGTTCTGAGCCAAGAAAATTACTTTCTCTCTTATGGTCAGTTTGCTTAAAATAAAAGAATTTAACTTTTCGCTTTTTCTTTCCACTGCATTTCCTTTAAGAGTTACAGTTGAAACAATGTATTTCACTTGTGTGTCTAATAAATACAGGTCTTAGCTTTTGCAAAATATTTGCCAGTTCAACCACAGGACTATCAGAAAAAAGTTTGACTTGATTCAATCACATGAATTTTCAAATTCATTGCATCAGCTACAGCTTGTATAATAACATGTTAGCCCATGTTCCTGACATACTCATTGTTGCTAAATAGTGAACCCATGATGGATCCACAATGCTTTCAATGAATCTTTCAGGATGTTGTGGTAAATGAACATCAGCTGCACGAATATCACTAGCATCACCATAGACCATATAAGTGATGTGACACAGTCTGAAAGAAACAATCACCCCTCCACCAACATCTAAAGGTGTTAAGCCAAGCCTATTTAGTCTGGAGTCAAAGGTGTTATCTGACTCATCACAAATTATTGCCTCAGGACCAGGGCTTAATTCAACATCTTCGGAAAACATAATACTGCTTTTTGTTATGTTATACAATGCAATTCTGGTTCTTCTGATTTTAATGTATCTTGTCTTTGGATATAATGGACATAAAGAACATACCATTTTTTTAAAATACACTCAAATTTTGATTAAAACTCATGATGCTGGTGCTGATTGTTTCATTATTTTGCAGTTTTTCCTTCTTAAATTCTCTACATCTTAAACAACATATAATTCTTTTCACAGTTCACCTTGACTGTCTCGATAGTTCCCTGTCTCTTAAATTGCGAAATGGCACGATGTCTACTACTTTGTACACAAGCACTAGGCATCTGTTCATGATTGCTTGATGGGCTTGATGTAGTACATTCACAACAGATGTACCTTTGCAGATTGACATAATATTTCTACATGCTCGGCCCGTTAGTGTATTCTCGAACGCCAACTCATTAGGATTGAACTCTCGGAATGATTTCCGCACAGGTCCCTACTTCACTATGCATACAGGGGCTAAACTTCAAAATACCCGGCCACTTTTTTGTGTCTTCTAATCCTGCTACCGCGGTCCCGAGGTGGCCATAATGAATTCAGTAGCTGATCACCTTGATTTACTGTAAGGCACTGCTATCGCAGTCCCGCAGTCCCGAAGTCGTTGCTAACTTTGTATAAGCGTAACGAAATGTTAACATGTGATTTTTCTCTTCCAAAAAATGTCAAACCAAAATCTGCCTTTTATGTAACTTCGCATATAAAAATTAAAGCCTCACAAACAGCCTTGTAACTGCCCATTACAAATAAAAACCGCACAGACAAATGACACTTATTCAAATTGCAAATATTTATTTACCTTATATAAAACCTAACAAACAGTTCACAAAAATATTTTATCGCGCAATAACGGGTGTGGAAAAAATGTTCTCATCTTGCTAGTGCCTATTTTAGCGTTCTTAATTCGCTGAATAAATTTTCTTGACATCATTTAAAAAAACCGCAAACAAGTCTTCGCCTCTATGCGTATATCGCCACATAAATTCGGCCACAAACAATTCACACAAATATACCATTCGCGCAATAACGGGTGTGGAAATAATGTTCTCATCTTGCTAGTGCCTATTTTAGCGTTCTTTATTCGCTGAATAAATTTTCTTCACATCATTTAAAAAAACCGCGAACAAGTCTTCGCCTCTATGCGTATATCGCCACATAAATTTGGCCAAATAAGTTGAAAATAAGTGTTTTCGTACTCCGAACTTCGGAAATCTGCACTTTGCATGCCTCCAATGTCCTTCCATTTTATTTGTGTGATCACCTTCTTCATTCACAATTTCAATCGACTGGTTCACTGTTCGATGTTCACAGCCATGCTTGTCAAGATTAGTGTAAGCCTTCCAGCAATCGGATACGATAATTGTTTCTGGTGCGATCCATTTTTTAATTATAGGTAATAGTGTTCCTTCGTCCCGTTTTTCCACTGCCACAAGAAAAGACTTCCTCCTGTCCTCTTCAATCCCGCCAAACACCCACTGACCTTCCACGTGATGGCCTCGATGGTATTTTCTTTTACCAAATTTACTCTCGTCAATCTGTACAAACTTGCCTTCCCCTCCAAGTTTTTCGCTGTTTTCAAACATGGTGATCTCACACACTTCCCGACAAAAGCTGTCCCAGTCAACACCAGTACTTTCCGCAAGTCCTAATTCGTGTTTAATCTGCGACTGATCAAGATCCTGGCACCACCAGTACGTCAACTTCACAATCTCTTCCAAAGTGCTTTTCTCGAACCAGCTACCTTTCCTGATCGATATCTCTGCTTTGTGCCTTTTCCCTTTTTCCTGCTTCCTGCATTCCCACCTGAATAAATCTGATCGATCCGCACATCTTGCCAAGGTCATCCCTTCCTCGCAACCAGTGAATAATCATCTCTTTATCCACCATTACGCCTACTAGGTCATCGTAACGCCACTTCTTCTGTTTGTTATTGCGGTCGTAGCTTCCTGATTGAGAAATACCGCATTGTGTTGCACGATCCTCTTTTTTCACTTTTGGACTACTTGCGCAAGGCGTAGCCGTTTGGTGAGGTCGTTTTAAACCGATCGCAACTTGAACGGCCTTGTAAACCATGCTTCATGCACTTCCACATCTAACAGAATAAAATTGCCTGTACCAAATGCTTTCCCGCGCCTCGAAATCAAAAGCTATATGCAAAACAGTAATTTCACAAGTACCGCTTCTCCCAATAAACAATTCATTCTCTGAAAATTTAAATAAGTTGTTGCAAGGTTTGACCAGCACATTAAACAATACTTTACACAAAAGATTTCTTCCACCTTGTGTGATTTATCACAACTTTACACAAGGTTAATTAACTATTCAACCAACCTCTTTTTATTTGCCGCCCGTCCCATTTTTCTTGTTTTTTGTACGAAGGCTCGCAGAGGGAACGAGTAATACAACAAATGGCAGTCTCTCATCATCCCTGCATGCTCATTGCATGATCCCAAGAAGTTTTTTCCCAGCCATGCGCCTTCCCTCACGCCCATTCATTTCTTTAGTTTCCTCTTTCATTATTATTAATTTTCTTACACAAAGAGAACACCGCCACACGATACAAAACAAATTATTAAGTGTTCGAAATCTAATAATAATTCATTCAATTTATTGTATTGACAGTGCGTCCCTTTCATCGTTACTTCATTTCCTTCCCTTGCATTTTGCTAGTTACGAATAACAAACCTATTCAAAACCTACAGTGCACTTTCAATAACGCTAAGCCTGTCATTTAGACCTTTCAGTTTATCACTACTCATACTACTCCACGATTTCTTCAAAGCCCACAATGTATTTTATCACGTAACCCACTATCAATAGGCTAAATAACTCACTGTTCCCAAGGGGTACACACTCCTAAGATAGACTTGCGCGTGGTTTACAATTGGTCAAAATTTCAACTGACGGCATCTCTTATCAACCGTCACTTCTATTGCTTCTCATTTGCGATCAATCTATGACATTCGTCACATCTGATCTATGCTCACCATGTATGCGCTTTCGAAGCTTTCAAAACAAAACGAACAAACCTGGGTGAATTTGCAAAAGCGGCTGAACGAAGTTCACTTTTCCTACGAGAAATTGTTCACAAACCAAGACGTCCACCAATTGATAAAAAACAAGGCAGTGTCTGTGGGAAGCTGTGAAGGCTATTTCATACCGTCACTTTTCACAACAACCGCCTACCTCCTTGCATCGAATCACTGCCGCGTCGAAACATTAACGCACAGCCAGCCCCTAAATCTCTTCACCATCTTTGTTGGATACCCTGGAACAGGTAAATATATATCGTGTGTTTTTCTGACAATTAATTGAGTCAAATCTTCTATAATTTTTCACCTTTCCTTAAAGTTGTCATAGGCAGTTCAGTGATAAATGCCCTTGTCGTTTTTGTATCGTTACAGGGAAATCGTCCGCAATACAACAAGCCGCACAAGATCCCTTGGAAGAGTTAGAATTAACTTCTTCTATAATAAGCAAAAGCACATCTTCAGGACTAGTTAAACTCCTTGCCAACCAGAACAAAGGGATAATTCTATCACCCGAAGTCTTCCACATCCTGAACAAGCTACTGAAGTCTGACGAGGACAACGCGACAGCCGACGTCCAGCTTCTGTGTAAATTATTCTCTGGTGAAAGATGCAGCTACCACTATTCCACAGAGGAGTCCCGAGTCATCCCAGCCAACACCCCATTTAGCATATTAGGCGCCACACAGCTGTTAAACGTCGCAAAATTGATCGGCAGAATGGACCACGGTCATGGTTTGGTCGACAGGTTCCTCCTTGCCTTTCCGCTAGCATTCCGCCCGACGCTCACCGAAATGGAGACGGCAGCTAACTACCTAGAGACCGAGGTGGTCGATGACTTTCAAGAGTGTTTTAAGAATGTCAACGACCATGGCCAGCTGCACTTCACGTTTGACCAGGACGCACAACAGCTACTGAGACACAACATAGATCAGTTTGTGGCAGAGGTGAACGAAGCCATCAAAGACTGCAAAATTCCCCCCAAATCTAAGATGCCGGAGCTGGTCCCAAGAATGGCCGCAGCATTGCACGTGTTGAATCACACAATGAATGACCTACTGGCCGGTGTTGCCACTTCGCCTCCGCCCACACAAATTTCAAAAAGTACTCTGGAAAATGCCACAGAATTCGTGCAACATTTGGAGAGTCAGAAAGGCATTCTGTGTCAAGTAAGTTAAATTCAACAATTTTGCAATCGCTTGCTTTCATCAGTCAATATTAACACTGTCGCTATAACTGTCTATAAGCTTCGTCATCAACTGCAAATTTTAATTCTTCGCGCCGTCATTACGTCAACAGCTCGTGCTAGTTCTCTGTTTCTATCTAGTTCTAAAAGTATACGCATTTGAGCGCGCGCTCTCTTACTGAATGTTGTCTCTTTTACAAAATCATATTACGCCATTGACTGGGAGCCAGCACCGCCTTTATAATTAAGTACAAGCATTGCAATTTCAATAACTTCCTTTTTGTCACGTGCATTTAAAAATATAGTTCATACGCGAAATGAATCTAGCGACTTACACGTTACAACCCTTATAGGTTACTAACATAAACTAATACCCCGGCTTGTTTTCTTCTTACATTTTAGTTCTTAAAAGACCTCACCAGCGCAACCTGTGACAAAACAGTTGAGAAGGCTACAATTGACACGGTAAAAGACAACGTTCTACTCACACAAGGTCCCGTCGTCTCCTTCCGCAGTTTTAAACACGGCAAACGTTCGATCAAAGCCATAGCGGAGCCGGAGTTTAGTAGCGCCACCAAGTCACTTCAAGAAGATGGTTTTGGCCGTGTAGTGGAATTTAACATCCCAAGATCCCGCGGAAAGTGCAAAGTGTTCGTGAAATCGAAACCACAACAATGGCCTTCAACTACTTCAGTGACCAGTGAGGAATTTGATAATGCATTCACCAAGGGAATTCATTGTGACATTTCCCAACCAATGCGTGTGTTTTTGCAAAGTAATAATTACATTTAAACGAACTTTTAAGAACATTGCCTATTAAGTAAGAACAAACAATAGTGACTGGAGTCATTGTGCCCAAAGACGACTGCCAAATATCAATTGCATTATTGATCACTTCCAACGAAAAGCGCGTGCAATTGTAACCAAGTTATTAGCATTCGTTCCATTTACATTAGCTCGTTTTCAAGAAATGATGAGTGATGCCATCATTAAATCAAAAGCCATTGATATATACCGTTTACCAAAGGTTACATTTCAATAAACATTGCAGAATTTACAAAGCAAACGAATTACTCAATCTTAACACGCCCTCATCGAGTTAGTTCTCCTTATTCGATTCGCGACACATCTTTTTTGGTACCGTCACCAAATTCGCTACACACATGAATAAACCTCGTTCTTAAATCCATGAGCAGAAGCAAACGCGCTACACACATGAATATTCCTTGTTCTTACATCCATGACCCCACACAAACGCACTACACACATGAATATTCCTCGTTCTTCCATCCATGAACCCAAACAAACGCGCTACGCAACTGAATATTTTTTTCTTAAATCCATGAGCCCAAACAAACGCGCTAAGCAACTGAATATTTCATTTCATTATTCACCCACTTCGGGAGTGCGGGACCGCGGTAGCAGAAGTTCAACACTACTGAATTTCATTATTAAATGACTTCGGGAGTGCGGAACCGCGGTAGCAGTAGTCAAACCCTTATTACTTTAGGTATTATATCACTTCGTGAGTGTGGGACTGCGGTAGCAGTAGTTTAACACTTCTCACTTTAATTAATCCATGACTTCGGGAGTGCGGGACTGCGGTAGCAGTAGTTCCACACTACCCACTTCAATTATTCCATGACTTCGGGAGTGCGGGACCGCGGTAGCAGTAGTTCAACACTTCCCACTTAAATTATTCCATGACTTCGGGAGTGCGGGACAGCGGTATTCCACAACAAACTTTCTTTATTCCCCCTCCACTGCGGTAGTACGGGAGCACGGGAACATTGGATTTATGGACGAAAAAAAGTGGCCGGGTATTCTGAAGTTGCTCCCATACAGGAAATGTTCGATTTTCCATATTTCAGTCAGAAATTCTACCGATCTGATTTTCCGTATTTCGCTCGTGTTTCAGTCAAAGGACCGTATGCATAATGAAAATCTTGACCCGTGCGGAAATCTTGCCGAAAATATTTCGTTCCCAATAGGGAATTATTTGTCTCGAAAGACATTTCTTGTTTTCCCCCCGAAGGAAATATTTCGTTCCCAAGGACAATTTCAATTCAGTGGTCGTCAATCTGCTGCACATTTCTTGAATACCGAATAGAATCGTGAAAGAAACTTTACGAAGACACGCTGAGATCGAATGATCACGGTAAAACACTCGACTAAGTCCACACAAACACGATTCTGCGATCGTCACTTCGGACCCGAAAACGTTTGCGTTAAGAGGCTATTCGGATTGGGGATCTCGTCAAATCACCTCAAAATGACACAGGAAAATTTACCAGGGAGCGCAGGAAACATCAATGTGAGCTGTGCTTGAGTTAACGTTTAACGAGGCACAAAAGTATTGTATAAAATCAGAACTTACCTTCTCGCCACTGAACTAGGACAACTAGCCTTCCTCACTTCGCAAATGGCGGATGTTATGCACAGTGAAAAGCACACGGTTGAACGATTCCATCCGACGAATGCCGATGACCGTCGGTGAGGGAAACCGCCGAAAAGGTCAAAACAAACCGGGCTTCCGAGTTATAAAGTAATCGTCGATTAACTCCGAGCACTTTCCGAGTCTTGCTTCGAACTCCGAGTGTGTCCCGACTCTTACTTAACTTAACTTAACTTAACTTAACACAGGTGATGGCATTATGGCTACTGTTGCTATAGCAACCGTAGCCACAAAAACTCTCGGCTCGATTTACTCGGGCTTGCGAGCCACGTGGTCTGACCGAAGGCGACACGATTAGTAACCTCGCTACGCTCGGCCTTCGGCCTCGCTTCGCGAGGAAATATATATCGAAACGGAAGTACGTTGCACGTTTTCCGAGAGGTCCACGTGATTCCACTTTAACCTAACCCTTCCAGCCATCTGTATTTTCAATGGCTGCTCGCGGATGTATGAGTTTCTCTCAATATCATATTCAGGCGGAATTTGCGAAAAAGGGTCCTACTCGGTACGCCATGAGAATCACAATGGCGCAGGCGGACCTCTCGGAAAACAGACTTAAGTGTCCAAAAATAACTTTTGTGAGTTTTCATATTCCAAGGGCTGGACTGGGAGTGTCCCTCTCTGTGCCTTATTCTCTCTTGGTAAATCGGATTGTCTTGGGGTTTGAATCATATCCTAACAAGCCAGTGCTCAAAATCAAACTTAAAATATGGAAAACAATATCCAAAGCGCAACAAAATAATCATATTCAACTAGTAATATACATGCAAGAATTTCACCACGCTGATTGGTTAAGAGCACGTCAATCAATCTCCACTGTGCAGAAAGTAGAATCGCAATTGTACTTTTGCAAGTAATCAAATGATTTCGAGAGCAATTTTGTATGAATAAGTACACGTAACTTCTTCAAAGACAATAAATTGCTTTCGCCCCACTGGCTCGTGCAATTTCTTCAGTCCCTGAAAAAATTTAGTTGTGCTCATTTATTCCAAGTTAAACTCAAAGCCATTTGCTTACCTATACAAACTATGCAAAGTAAGCTTTCGTATATTGTTTTCAATGAGCGTAAAAGTCAGTTGAGTTTTCAGTCTTCTGAGTCAATAGTCGTCACGGTCCCTAAACACATTTGAAAACGAAAACGAACAAATACTATACTTCCGTCGACTTAATACCAACATTCCTTGATTTCTATTATGTTGAAAAATCTTGGCGCGGACCTTTTCTCTATGCACCATCCTCCAAAGAGAATATTGAGAGATTTCAGGACTATAGTTTAAGAGGTGGTTCAATTGAAAACCATTAGCACCGACCTATTGTTGCACAACAGTTAATCGTTTCTTCAAATCAACGAATTATAATTTGAAAAAGAAAAACAGTACGAAGTGACAATTGCCAAGGTTACCTACTGACGAAGCTAGGGCTGCTGTGAAGGTAGGCTTTTGTCGTAATCAGAGTTCTTAAAACTAGCGTCTAATTAAACGTGTCTAAGTGATATAAAAGGAAGTTGATGTAGCCTGCCCAGCAACAAAAAGGTATTTCGTAAGAGAAAAGCGGTTCAACTGGAACGACCTCGCTATATATATTTTACTCAGGACTCGTGCTCAGAATTTTTAAATAAGTCCAATTTGTGTCAATCTTCATTTGCGGCGGATCGGCTCTCCTTGCGGCTGTGTAATAACACTGTATTCAGAACTCGAGTTCTATCAAGAGCGTAAAGAGGACCGCTTAGTGTTGACTTAAGATTTCCATAGTTCAGTGGTTCTGGTTATGTTATCATTGCTCCCATCACGTAGTGATTCAAGGTAAACAATAATCACTCAACGATGACCCCTCCCTTGTTCAAATGCGGTTCAATGCCCCAGGGCCACCGTGATAAATGGCACGGTTTGTACAGTGTTTTTAAACCATTTTACTAAATATACAACATTGTAAGAGACTTGAGTTTTACGGTTTTGTTTGTTTGTTTTATTTTTTTGGCCAAAATATATGATCTCTTTACAAGTATATGCCTATCATGGCATATCAAATAAAGAAATGAAGAGGAAAATATTAAATCCTGTATACAATTTAGGATTACATGGACAGTTGCTTTTTAATTTACGGCCGCTTCTCGGAAAGAATAAACTAATCTTTGGGATCATTATTTAAGTATTACGATATTCCTTTTCGGTCAGTTATTTACTTCATCCGGAGGTAACCGAGACTGCTTCTTTAGCTATCAAGCCTAATTACTTGTTCATCAAGTTATCTTTCATGTCATCAAGTGATTGTTAAAAATACGTTCAACTCAGTTCCTTCGTAACGCTGACCCAAGTTTTCTTAGATAATTTCATTCTATCTTTTTCTTCTTCAAAACAGACTAAATACTTTCGAACTGTCATTGTTAGACCCGCACTAGTTCTATCTGAGAGTTATCAAACGGGAGATAAGTATCTTTTTTGCATGTCTGTTTACCATACCTGTTAGTGCTCGAATGGATAGAGCTGCAATGGCTTTACTTGGTTTATCAGCCGTGAGATAAATATAATGTAAACCAGAGACATTCTGTAGCATAACAGCTCGTAATTTTGGCCTTTCTGCATGATACATTACTGCCGTCCTCGGAAAAACCATCGTCGCTCTCGTGCCGACAAAAATGCCATACACCTCGAACGTGTGAGTATTTATGCACTGGAATCGATAATTGATATTTTGTTGTTATCGTTATAAAAGGTTAAACAACAATACTTATTGACTGGCAAAGCGTAAGATATTGACTTTATTGTTTCAGTGCTGTCACATGACATTTGTTTACCGGAACGCATCACGTATGTACACTCATGATACTGTAGAAGCGGTACTTTTCACATCTTTTGATCTAAAGTACTTTCCGCTGCAAAATTCTGGTTGTTAGCTTTCTTTGCCAACAACATAAAATTTTATGATGAATAGAGGGTTCCAGCGGCTCTAATCAAAACTTATTTTGCAATTGCTGGACACTTAAAGGGAAATTCCAGGAACAAAAGACTTCTGTTTTAAACGGATTTGCTTAGGATTAACTTTTTTCTAACACAATTTCGTTTCAGTAGACGATGCTATATCGAATTATATCAAATATTTGTTGAAAGAGAAAGGTATAACAGAAAGAATGTCTGGCATTTTCTTGTGAACGAGAAGAAAATTTTTTCAACTATTATTGAAAATAATCCAAACGTTTCGCATTTCCCGTAATAGCAGCTGAATTATTGTTTTGAAATAGCATTTTATTCTTTAAACAGCTTATCTTCCACGAATTAGCGCTGTATTCGGAGAGCGAAATGGCAAATCAGAACATACAACAATCCCGTTATCATAAAAAGGATTAGTATAGGTAATAGCATGACTTGTAGTGGTATTTGGCAATAATACTGCGAGTAATATTTCAAAATTGTCCAAAATTCCACGAGCCGCGAAGTGGCGAGTGGTATTTGGAGAATTTCGAAATATTACGAGCTGGTATTATTGCCAAATACCACGTACAGGTCATGCTATTATTTGTTTTTAATAGAAGCCGAGAAATTCTCGCTTCGTATCTGACAATGCCGTCGTTGAGTTGAAGCCGTTGCTTTCTGTCCTCGACTTCCAAACATTCATCCACGTCTTAATAGGTTTGACTTAAAGTTTTGGCTTTATTTTCATTTACTGCTTTTTTGGCGGACTTTTGTATTTCCTCACCGAACATTTCCAGGAATCTCCGCCATTTTCAGTTGAAAACAAAAGTAAAAATGTAATCGTGTTCAGTGTTGTCATGGTAAAGTTGTTATACCATCCAATTTTGCTGTTATACCACTGTTACGTGGAAATAGTGATACTATCATCCAATCAAATTTCCGAAATTTCTCGGCTTATAGTTTAAACTGCGGTAAACTTTGTTTATAACATAGCTTTCGGTAAGCACGCGCTATGATTGGCTAATACGCACGATCCATGATTTGCCCGTGGGTTGCATGCTGACGTCAGATTGTGAAGTTGTGAAGTCTTATGTTATAAAAGAAATGGTAAACGTAGCAGCTGTGTAACCATCGAGTTATGTGCGCACTTGGGAGTTTGCTAAGCACTCAAGAAACTAGAGATGCTCTCGGAGTTACGCTTCTTTCGTGCTTAGCAACCTTACGCGTGCGTCCGTAACTCGATGGTTGCACGCTGCACGTTTACGGCCATTTTTTCAATTTACTGTTATTTCGGACTGCAAATTCACCGAAAGCTTCTGAACTTTAGCCGCAGTTGAAAAGAGCGTCTCAACGTATCATATGGTGTCGTATGGCAATTCTTGACTTCAGTTAAACCTTTGCTATGCTAGTTTTAACATCAATAATCACTGGAAGTAGGGGGCTAAAATGAGGAAAACACGCGGTGAAGATCGAAAATATTTAGACCTCTTCTTTAATGCAGCTCAATGAAGCAACATCTGAAATAAGCCCGAATAAACATGCACCAGAAAATGATTTCACAGATATTCTAAATTCTTATTCTTCAATTTTGCCAGTTCTTTGGTACATTGACTAACAGAGACAAGTGTTCAATGAGATACCACTTCAAGGCAACGCCAAAACATACGTCTCACAAACACGTTTTATCAATCTAACCAAACAACAACAACAACGACGACAACAACAACAAAAAAGAAACAGAAAAAGACAGCAAAAACGTATTATGAATCCGGATGATAGAAAAAAAAACAAATATGTATCATTAATCAGTATAATAGAAAAGGACAATTGTATAAAGTAAGTCAGTGTTTGAAAGAGAGGTTTGTCATGAGCGTAGCACAGGAATACATCAATCTGCAGTAACATCGAGGATGAATAAAACCTTTGTAATTCAAATTTGATCAACCAAATTCCTTCCCTTTGGAAATTCTAGGTGCTTTCAAGAGTCGTTGGGAACTTCAAACACTCTTTTTGGTATCTGGTTATTTGGACGTAGGTTAGTGGTCGTTAGTTAATCGTGTGAGAAAGTGCTGCTTGAAAGCCGGCTGTGCTTAGCCGTCGCCTGTGAATCTCTCTATTTAGACGATCGATAATGATAACTTATATAAAGCAACCTACTGGCTATTTGTATGTTACCATTTAACGCTTCGAAATTCAGTTTATCGCTTTCAAATACAGTAACTAATGAATTATTAAAGATTCGCATCTCAATACTAGACCACAAAACCTTATTGAATACTGACCACAATGCTCAGCATATTCACTGTATCAAGGAACAAAACGAAGCAGAGAAAAAGAAAACAGTACCACAGTATAGTACTGTAAAGTATCTTTCCAAAAAATGGTCACACGGCATGGCTTGATCCACAGATAAAAAACTTAAAACCACGCTTTACAGTAAAAGAAACAGTACCACAGTACTGTAATGTAAACTAACTTTCCAAAGATGGTCACTTTGCATGGCGTCATCCACAGATGAAAAAGCTAGAACCACACTGTAGAGTACAACAAACGCTACCACAGAACGGAAGTATGATCTTGTAGAGGCTATAAAAAGTACTATACTGCACCACACTTTCTAGCAGAATAAACAGTACCACAGTGGTGTCTAGTAGCTTGCAAAGGAATGTTGCTATTAAACGATCGGTGAAGTCAGGCGTTCGCACACACGAATGGCACAAACTATTTGAAATTAAAGCACGCTCAACATCGATGCAGCTTTGATTTGATTGCAGACTTTTACAGTTCTCGTTTAGGATTCGCAAATAGAATCCTTTCTGAATCGAGGTTAGACACACGAGTCTCCGAGATATTACAGTACAAAGAACACGATGCAACAACTTCAGAGTCCAAACCAACAGATAAACAAGTCATCATGAGTCAGGTTATAACCGGCAAAAAAAAAAAATCACTGGATCGAGGACTCGGAACTGTACTCCAAAAAACAACATTGTATTGATTTTGTTTATAAGTCTATTATAGCCCGCGGATATCTGCCCTATTGACCGTACCAAGAGGACATGTTCTCTTGCCTGTACCAGTAAACTAAATACCACGCTTGAGTACCGAGAAATGAATACAGTTTTCATGTAATTTCCTGAATAAGTTTGTTTGCTGAACGCTTAAAAGCTCATTACAAACAAACAGCTGTTAAAAGTTAATTGTCTTAAAGAATGCCTTCATGAAAGTCATCTCCTTTCAAACCATAATAACAATAAAACTGCGATCACTGTATTTGCTCTAATTCAAATTACAAACCTCCTCGCCCCCAAGAGTGTGCGGTTCATTAATGAAAGAATGCTTACAGCCAAAGCTATCGAATCATTAATGGAACTTTTTCTGGCTGACCGGGTTCCTTGTCCTTGAACTTCCCGGCAACGAAGAATCGTTAAACAATTTTCAATTTCAATTTTCGTCGCGCGTATAAAACGAGCTTCACAGCGTTGCCCGATCACCCCTGAAGAAGACACTAGACAGGAGTGTCGAAAGGTCGGGTCCGTGAATTGTAACTTTTTAAGTTACATTCATTATTTAAAACCAGCGTAGCATCAGAATACGTCTAATTTTCAGTTTAATATTTCAAAAGAAAAAGACCACAAACCTGATTCGTCGTCATAAAATCCAAGCAAAGTTCTTTCATATTTTCGTAAGTTCAGCTTTAGTTGTCTATTCTCCTTTGCCAGTCTTTTGAATGTCTTCAACGCCTTCAATTCTCTTTGCAATGCGTTTTGCAAGCGTTCGCGAAGTATTTTGTTCTCCGCTTTTAGTATTTGGTATCTTTCGCTGAGATGTGAATCATCAGGAACGACTCGCAAAATGTCCTGCAACTGCAGCTGTCTGTCGCTAGACGAAGGTCCGCGTGTAGCAAATGAATTCATGTTTTCCTCCTGGTATAATGGCGCACTACTGTCTCTGATGCCGAAAGTGAAATCTTCATCACCGAAAAGGTTCATGTCGTGTAAGTTATGTTCATTTACGGCGCGTTGCCTACTTCTTGAGTTAGGTATATATTCTCTAGTACGTCTTCTTCGCAAAGGAGGTGAGCAGCCAGCTTGAACGCGCTCGGCAATGCCACTTGCTACCATGTTACGGTTCAATGACATGGCGTTAAAAGAGCTAACAAACAGACAGAACATCCAGTCAGTTTGATCGTTTGTCAGCTACAAAGAACTACAAATATCTAAACTGCAGTGTCAATGGCGCACTCTTCAGTCTTTAAAAAGATGATTGAGCTTTAAATTATGCTATATTGCTAAATACAAATTGAAATTACCAAAACAATCAATCAAATACCGTCAGATTGCAAGATTGAATTCTACGAAATCAATTGAACTGATATATGCAGAGTTTGTTCATAACTTGCAAATATTTTCTGAGGTCAGTAGATAACTATACACAAAAGGCAAGTAAAGAGAGGCTTCCCACATCAGAGAAATAATCGCTAATCTTGCAAACTGATAACATTCCAAACTTTGTAAGCTGGTAATCATAGCTTGATACCAATAATAAATTCCAACAAATAACAGACATGTACAATCTACCTTAGTGTAAGTCTTCTTTAAAGTCAATGATTTGCTCCCCATTTTGACCTAAACAAGGATTCATCGCTGCAATAAGACTGAACGAGTTGCCCTTTCTCGAGCCGACGATGTGGTAGAAACACAATGCTTACGTAATTAAACTTAGTTTGAATGATAAAATATGCAGCCAGAACCGAAAGAATTAAGTCACCTTTTGTCGCAGAGCCTAAAGAATCAATGATTTCTGGGCAACGCAAATGCCAGGAAGGCAAAATTGGCAAAACTCCTGCAATATCACTCGAGGACAATTTCTCAAGTCATAATTTATTTACTCCACTGTAGAATTTTTATTCTTGCCGACATAGGTCCGGATAGAAGCTTTTTACGAGCTTTGTTTGAGCCTGTAGTTTCTTCATTGTATCTAGCTCTGTTTATCTCAAGGTGCGAAGAATTTAATTGTAGAAAGTCCCGTTGGGTATACGAAACGGTTGTTAAGGCAGGCGGCACAGCTCTATAAGTTGATAAACTCGTTCAATTGCCCTAATGCTTATTAGTAATGAGATGAAAGCGTTTTGTTCGCATGCACCGGCTATAACTCTTATTAAAAAGAGGTGTTAAGTTTATTATCTTGTCTTCGTATATTTCTCGCATAAAATTAAACCTCTACCGACATCTAAACAAACCTGCAAAAGCAATTACACCAAATCGGTTTCAACGACAAACTTACCGTGAATCACACCGAGTGAACGCATTAGTCGCTAAAACAGCAGTGAGTCATGGATACCTGATAAAAGATAGAGAAACATACATCGATCACTTTAAAACATATAGACAATCAAGTTAAGGTACTGGTGACTTCTTCTACAAAACGTTTTGGAATGAAATAAACCTAAACTGAAGAGACACTGTGCAGTAATTGTCAGATATAAGTCGTTTAGCCATAGTGCTGAGTGCTGCGGGTTGAGTTCCTCTTTGCATCAGTTTGCTAAGAAATGGCGGTGATCGTTAAGAAGTTCTCAAAGGACAGCTAGGTTTTGTTCTCGTTCACAGCTTCACAGCAATTGTAGAAAATGGAAATCTGTTGTCAAGAGTTACTTAGTACATCTCGAGTTGGAAACGTCGTTTCGATTAAGTGAAGAGGAAGTAAGAAGGATTTTACTAAAGTTCAAGTTGACTCGAAATGAAAAATAAACATAACACAGTGGATTGCATAAATCGTATGGGATCCCTACATTTTTCGTTTACTTTATGCGAACAAGAAAAGTAAATAACAACCAGTTTACGCATCTTAAAATTCCAAAAATATTATTCACGTTTTGCATAATTCCTTTTAATAGAGCTCGTTGGTGCCAATTTAATTGCTTCTGTGACGCTGATTATAGGATTCTAAAGTTTATCTAGCATACTTTATAGTGCTGTGTATTATATTTCGTTCCGGACGTCACTCGAGAAATACAGTCAATATGACAAGCGTTGAATGAGAGTTATTGAAAGATTAAGGCAGCTCGACATGTCTTAGTTTCTTTTATGTAGTGTTGACATACCTCCAAAAGAAAGCGTCACAGAAAATGAAAACACGTTAAAACCAAGGCTCAAAAAACAAAACAAAACAAACTCAATTTCACGCTTGTCAGCTTAGTTGTGGCTGAGCTTTGAATATTGGACACTAAATCAATTTTCATTGTACTCGGCTAGCACTGTTCAATGGCCTGTAGACACTTGTTTAACTGAACTTTATCGCGCTAGACGGCCATGTTGGAAGGGTAGTGAGTGGGTAAGCACGGTTTTTCAGCTACCCAGTCAGTCATTAAGCACTTCCATTTTACCTTATGGTCATTAAGCACCTCCCTTTTACCTTATGGTGGTATAACTTACCTAATCAATTTGTTTGATTTACCCAATTTCTTGTGTTTCAATTCCCCACCGACACAGCACCAGTTTCTTTAGAAACTATCCCCACAAAACTTGTCATTAAATTACGAAGGCAGGCAGACAGTCAGCCAACCAGTTAGGTAAATAGTCAATCAGTCTGTCAGTCAGCCAACCGGGATGAGTCAGTCATTACATTAGGCAGACAGATAGTCAGCCAGCCAGTTTGGTAATCAGTCAGCCAATCAGCAAGCTACTCAACCAGTCATACAGTCAACTGGTCAGTTAGTCAGGTACAAAGTACGCCGGTCAGCCAATCAGTTACTGAGTCATTCAGTCAGGCCTTATTCAGTGGAACAAAAATGGTCGTGGAACAAAAATGGCTAAGTGTCATGCATGTCCCGCTGCATGTTTCCGAACCTGAGGCGAATACTCAAAGACCTCGTGGCAAATTCCAAATATTGATTGGTCGCCGAATAAGAACCTTTTGACGACCTTAAGATAATTGGCTTCCGAACATTCTATTGTTTACGCGTGACATCCTGATTCCCCCATCCACCACAATAGCTCTTCAGCTATGGTTCCTCGAACTTAAAATTTTATTGCAAAGTTACTTTGGTAATGAAGACTTGCACTCTACCTTTCCAATTCAACTTTTTTGAGAGAAGAGAAACTGTCATTGACTATGGAGATCAAATCATTTCTCAATTGTATCTTGCGATCCAAATTATCGCTCAATCAATTAATTTCTCCTTTCAAATGAAAGGAACTGCAACGAACGATCTTATAAAAGATTGAAGATATCGAAGGAGTGTTGTTTTGCGTTTTTCACAAATTCTCGTGAAAACCTTCATTCGTGTCTATTCCCAGAGTCTTTGCTTCTGTTAGTCACGAGGTTTTTTTGTGACGTGAAGACACGAAAGGAATCAGTGGTCAATGATCATCCCTATCTGCCACAGGTATCCCAATGTTACCAAGAGAGCTACACATAATACTACAAATCACAAACGTTTGAATGGGATGTCAGAGGTAACAACAAGAAATAAAGTATTCCTTTGCCAACTACATTTGTTAATTATATATTGATCAAATTATTTAGGTGCGAATTCCGCATGCTTGCGTCTATTCTCTTCAAACCCGTGGACAAAAACGACTAAGTAACACTTGCAGTTAACGAAACAGAAAGGGAAGTGAGACTTTTTGCTATATTTGCGGCCTTGTTTCTGGAGTTTACTAAAGTGGAGTTCAAGCTGTTACGTAATGTTGGGTTAACTGTGGTTGAATACGACTCGAAACGCTCACCCGCGGTTAGCCTGCAAAGCAGGCGTATTTTGGAGCGCGATCCATGGATTGTTTTCAGAAATAACGTTGTCCTGCCATCTTGGACGTTGAAACTACCAGAGAGTTGGGAAGAGTCAAAAACTGATTTTAAGGGAGAGGCTGATGGGTTTAAAATAGGACAGGGGGAGGGGGAGGGGAGGAAAAAAATACGCCTGCCCGCAGCCATTGTTCGTTTGGCGAACCCGTACACCAGATCGACGGGGACTCTGATTGGTGCGGTTTCGGATGTTTGATTGCTAGCCAGCTAGCTGCCAATCAAGGGGACATTTATTTTTTTTTTACGGGCCCTACGAGAGGAGTATTTTGGTCTGATTCATCCGAACTTTCATTCATCCGGATTTGGAAGACTTCGATTCTGCCCTGGAGAAAGCTCTTTCTACGCTCGCTGGATTGGGAATATCGCTTAAATTACCGGAAAAGAAGTGAAATCGATTTTCATTGGCTGTGTTTGCATTTCCGGAAAAGTAGTCAAGCGCGACTAATTAGGGGGCGTTCGGTAATTTCATAGGCTTTGCTGGCAGGCGTTTACTCCTCTCGCCTCCCCGCCCCTCCCCCCTTCCACCGCCTCTCCCCCTTAGTCTTTTCCGTTGCTTTTTAAGATGGCGGCCACGATCAATGTACCTCCGAGTTTTCGTTAAGAAACGCCTGCTCTGCAGGCTAACCCGCGGTAAGTTATTAGCCGGGGCAGAGATGACTCGATTTTCAGGAGATTTGAAGATAGGTGATCGTCTTAAACGTCTGAAATGTTTACGGCAGTTATGGTTGTTAACTTGTCACCCCTTCCCCGAGATGACAGGTCCCAAGTTAACGAACTAGGGGCCTGTTCCTCAAAGCACCCACGCAGTAACTTCAGTACTGGTTCGTGCTCCATTTCATGTCACAGTCTGCCTGATGTTTTGGTAGTTCTCAGTGAATAACCAGCCTTCAGTGCAAGTCAAACCAAGATTGCTTATCATTGAAAACCAAGAAAGTTGTAATACCCGTTGTGAACTTTGCGATCATGAAATAGTTTTCCAGGCTCGATAAATTACAGAGCCTTTCGAGAAACGCACCTCTTTTTTACCTTAAGTTATGGTGGTATAGCTTACTTTATCAATTCGTTTGATTATCCCAATTTCTTATTGTTAACACAGTTTATAAGGCAAGTCGTACCACCTTGGGATGAAATAGAAGCTTAGCTGATGTTAAGCATAAACTTGTGATGCGGAGTAGCATCCCATGCATTCAGCGTGGAGAAACGATACTCTTGTACCCTTGTACAGCTTGTATTTTTCTGTACTGGCTACAATTTTAATTAGTTCATATTAGTTCACATACATTTGTAGTACAAAGTCGTCTGAATTTTCATTAGTTTGTTGTCGTTTGTTTCGGGTATAGCTAGCAGGCGTCACTGTGGTACCCAATTCTCTACGGGCGGAGCCGGACTACTAGACTAATCGAGGCCCGGAAGTTGTCTGCGTTCCCAGGCAAGGGAGTAGCCAAAGCGAGCCATAAAGACTTGCAGACAAACTCAATTTAACGTGTTTTGGGTATTCGCTATCTTGCCAAGAAAATTTGGACGTTTCGGAAACTTAGATTAAAATTGCTTGTGAAGTAATTAATTTTATATTACCGCCATTATGCTGACACTTTAAAACCAAACACTTTGCTTAGAAAACAGCTTGTGTAAACAATGACTTTAAATTGAAGGAAGCCACCGTTGATTGTCGGTTGTTCGCATTCTTTTTCTATGGATCATTGATAAAATCTTCCGAAAGAACGCAGATTTAATTTCCTGAAAGATCATTTTTATGCCGCTGTGAAATGTGCAATGTTCGTAACAAGACTGAGAGCTATTGTGTGAATCAAACACGAAAACACTGACACGGCTGTTACTGCAGCTGCAGATAACAAAATGGTTAGTTTTTTTATATCTGAACGGTTATATTTTTCAAGTTCAGTCAATGAGTACGTACTTACGTAAGAACTTATTGAAGTTCGAGATTCCCCCAAAAAAGATCTACATACTTTCATGCAGCTCGGTCTCCTTAATTGAAGCAAACGAATCATGAACGGTTTTGAAATACAGTCGTTTTGTTAACGAATAATTTAGGCAAATTCAGTACGCGCGCCCCAAAACTCCCTGATCCAGTCATGTTCAATGTTGTACGTTCACTGCGTTCATAACCATACAGAGGTTGGTAAAGTTTCGACCACGCAGTCTCTAGTATCGAGCCGAACTTGTGGCACTTGGATGGATAGTTTTCAACGGGTAAAACTTTGAGTTGTAGATTTCGAAACTAATCACCTACAATGCCAAACATGTGACAATGGCGTTCATTTTCAAATTTTTTTCCTGCTCGACGTGTGATAAGTCACTGCTCTCCTTATGCTCAGAAGCATTCAATTCAAGTTTTCTCCGGCGCGCTTTAACTCGCGGAGATCAGCCGAAACGAAATTAATAGTGACCGCCAAATGCGTCTATTCACAAGTTGATTGAGCTTCGACCTTCGAAATACATAACATTTATCCGGTTCATACCTTGTCTTCCACTAGCTCGTCTTGTTCTCATCGAGTAGAATTGTTGCTGTAGAATTACAGGCAAATGGAGGGATTAAAATCAACCGACAATGCCACACGCAATGTGACGTGGAACAGGGCTGACATTTCGCTTTCAGTTTTTCCGAAAAACCTTACAATATCGAAACAGATCTCTTATTAAAATTTGCCACCTTAATAGAACGGACAAACAATGGCGGAAAGGAGATTGATGTCAAGGAATTGTGGTTAGGTGACTATGGGTCGGTCCTAAGCCCGACAAATGATATCTCCACAAAGGAAATTAAGTTATGTAGAGATTTTTATACAGTTCAAAGGAAAACAAATTTGTTACCTCAAAAGAAAATATAAAAATAAAAAAGATGTGGTTCGAAATTCAAAAAGTTCGAACTATAAAATCAAAAGAAAACTTTTCGAGTGAATTGAGCCAAGATTTATCAAATGCGCTTCCTCAAAAATGGTCAAAATTTTTCATATCTTCTGTGAACCAAATTTCATTTCCTACAAACAAACATGAGTTTGCTTACCAAGGTACCGAGGTTTGCCAAAGATTTAATGGATCAACTTTCGCTGCAGGAGACGAGGACATAAGCTTAGTTTGGATTTGCCTTGTTACTTTCCAAGCCATGATTTCCTTATAGCACTGCGTAGTTATAAAAAAGTAATGTTTTTTTTAAACTACGGCATCAAGAGAAACATTCTTGGACGCATTGACGCTGTGGTGAGGAATGTTGAAGCTAGTTGCAGTATATTGTATTTACTGTCTAGTAGCTACTAGTGAATTATTCACAAGCCGGCAAACTTTATTTGTCTTTAACAAAGTTTATAGTGAAGTTGGATTTATAACTTTAATTGCTTCTAATTGTCTGTTTATGCATTGAGTACAAACACATGTTGTAGCCTCCCACAGGCAAATTTACTGTTGCATTGCGAGACAGGTTCAGTTGTGAGTGCGTTCCGTGTTTCCTTTAACATTAATAAGTTACAAGGGAGCCTTTTTACTTTAGAGACAAATTTCGTCAGGGCTCGGAGATTAGTCACTGATTAATAAAAGAGGAAGCCCTTAGGCCGGATAAGTTCCATTACGATTTTCATGTGGCCTTTGCATAGGAAAAGAAGATTGATTTCCTTATGGATGTAATGTTTATGTGAAACTTTTTCACATTGTTATTCAAACGTTTTGGTAAGAAAAGGCTTAGTTCTTTCAACATTGTTCCCTTTGGGCAAAATCGTTTGTTTTCCCAGATTGAAGGCTTCTTTGGCAAGACTTAAAAGTTGGAAAAATCAGGAAAAAAAGAGGTGAATATGAAGCCTTCGATATTTTAGTTTTTTCTTTGGGCTTTGTTGATTTCGTTGCACGGTACTGTCTGTTAGAGCTGTGCTTTTGTGATCTCTAAATCATGGATCAGCTGTGCGGATCACCCTCTCCCTCCCTGTTACTTTAACATGAAGGTGTTCTGGAGCTAAATTGAGTTTTCGGTACGACGCTTCTCGAGCGCGTTGCTCTGTCGGGCCGAATGTTTCTTTCGTAAATGCAAGCGAATGAACACCTTTGTAAAAAGTCCTAACTCTTAGAAGACGCTCAAAGACGATGACTACCCTTGGCGGTTTTTAACTTTTTAAAGGATTTTATACCGCTTTTATGAAATTATCCACAAGTGATGGCCACATATCTTAACGCGCTGAAAACTCGACACAATCACACCGTGACGGTACATTCCTTGGCGAGAAGATGGTCTATGCTTTAATGTCAGTGCTAAATTTTCTTTTTTTTTATCGATTTTACAATTTACTCAAAGGGCTTGTAAAGAAGCTCTATTCGCGTTCTCCCAACATCCCGCGTGGTTCATTACGCCGGTAAACCCAAAGGAACTGCGGTTTATGCTTTAACATGCTCCTCCATGTTTAAACCATAACTCGTCACAAGACGGGATCTGTTATCAGGCCCATTAAGTTACAACAGCCGAGGGACTCTTTTCTCGAAAGGCCCTGTAACTTAGCGTGCCCGCCCGCAAGCTATTTTATGATAACAATATTTACAACGGAAGTTACAATTTTGCTGGTTTTTGAGTATAGGTCAGTATAAGTCAGGATATTTTAAGTTAACTTGCATGTTGGGCTGGTTAGTACGTCATGAACTACAAAAGCATTCGATAGACTCCCACTTAAAAGTATCGCTTCGGGCCTGTTAAGTTAACGGGACCTTCGCTGAGAAACGAGTCCCTGGTAAGCTATTCACTTATGATCTCAGCAGGTTACAACGGAAAGTACAACATTGCTGGTTTTTATATTATAGCCTGACAATTCTAAGCCAGTTTGCACTTTCAGTTTGGGCTGGTTGGCGCGCTAAGGACCACAGAAACGTTCGCTTGTTTTCAACTTAGAACTGGAGCTTCTAGATCTGACCCATATAGGCCCCAGGGAACAAAAGCTTGTGGAGATAGTACGTATACACTTCATAGACGTCTTAACGTTACGTCTATCCTGCTAGTACAATCCAACAAACTACTCAGGGGCCACATTTGAGCTTCCCAATTGCGATTTCCAGCGTTGTGAGGGGTATTTTAGCACAGACACTCATCTTCTCTTATCTTTGTGTTTGTGCGTGTTTTTGCACGGTTTTGTTTTGTCTGTTTTTCAATTTTTTATATTTTTTTTTATTGGTTCTATTCAAACAATTTGGATAAGATGTTTAAGAATTGAAATTATGGAAATTCTGAGAGTTTCGTTCTAATGGTCTAGCAAATTAATTAAATTTGAAATTAATTTGATGATTACAAATTTGACCGAACAAGCATGCTACTGTAAACTACGAAACAAATGCAAATAAACGTAACAATTGTGTTTATGTTGTACCCAGTCCACTTGGTCTCACAGAAAAGAATCACGATGGCTGTTGTAAAATAATGAATTAAAAATATAAAAAAGACCATACCGAAGAAAAACATCGTGGGGGGGGGAGGGGTGGCTAAAGGGCTCTTACTCCGTGTACCGGCACAGATGACGTAGCGCATTGTTTCATCATTGTGTGTAAAATTATTCAGTAACATCTTTGTTATTGTCTGGCTTTGTTTTACGTCATCTGTGCCGGTACACGGAGTACGAGCCGGCTAAAGCCCACCCAGCCCCAACCACTCCGCCGCCATTGTCACTCCGGCGAAAGTCCTGCAGATGTTTTTGTAGTTTTCCAGTGTCCAAACCGACAAATTTTGAACTGCGGTTGTAAACAATGCTACCATAGAATGGTTTTCCGGGTCCGGTAAAGTCACCGGCCCTTTAGAGAAACCGACCCCAGGACCAAAATTTATCACATACAGTTTTTAAAAGCTGTGTAGGTGACATAAAGTTATATTTATATCCTGCAAGTACAATCAAGAAAACATTATCCCTCTGACAATATTACTTGCTCACCGCATCATATCACCATGCTATCGATCGTTTAGAGCTCTAATCTGATGTGCATGAGTAACGAAATTATCGACCTTAAAATACACATAATCGAGCTCACAGAAAGCTTAAAGTCAAGGCGAATATTGTTTCGTTCACCAGAAAAAAATTCCTGATAACTTTGATCATTTCGTGCTTGTTATTCACTTGCATCAAGACGTACGGAAAACTTGAAGGCATCCGATGATATTCTTTCCCCAAAATATAGATATGCTTGCAATTAGTGTAAACGACTTCGAACTTAAAGAAAATTACAAAGTGAAAGCGATGATATAGCAGTTTGAGCCTAATTTTGTCATTTAAGATGGCTACTTTGACAGCTTTTGATTATTCTTCGATTGAGCATTTTCACACGTACGGACAGTTTCTAGCGAGCTAAAATAGGTTTCATTCAGAAGAAATGTTAGCGAGTAATTCATTATTTATCACAATACACTTGACGCTAACATTCGACGATTATTCCTATAGATCCGTTAGAATCATGTCGAATGTATTCAATTTACCCGGCTATTTATTTGGACTGAGTTAGAAAATCGAGAGTGAACAGTTAGGTCCTGACTTCTCCTAATCTTGGAAGTTGTCAGGGACACTTTACAAGTGCATCGTGGCATCTAACAATTACTATCTTCCAGTAACTTGCCTGTTTCCATAGAACTGACGGGGCACAATTTGAGGTAACTGCATTTTTACTCGAAGGCGATTGTGGCTGAGCGTAGAAAGTTAAACTTGAGTCAGTTGTAGCGTTCGACGTTTTGTTTTGCCTCGACAGGTTCTCCCTAAACGCAAGAAGTTACAACTAAGCAATGTTTACAAATATGGATTGTTTTGTCACGCACCAGTTCACAGCAAATCCCTGAAGCTGGGACGCAACTCTCACCTCAAGATGAGACAAACATGTAAAATTTTGACGAGCAGGATTTTCTTGTATCAATAAACGTTTTCAAAAAAGTTCAGAATAGTAGGCTGAGTGGTGGAAAATGCGTTTTTAGCTAAAGTAAAAGTTCGTCTTCTGGTTACATCAAACTAATACTAACTAACATTTATACTCATTACAAATTTAAAAGTTCTGCCCTTTATTTGTCTCGGGAAAATATTCAGTTGAAACAATGCGAACAACTACAATTTTCGGGGGAAGGATAAAGAATAGCGTAACTTTTTCAAATTTAATTTTGCTCAGTTTCATTAGCACGAATATACATACTTAAGTTCCTATATTTTCTAGAACTGAAAAAGTTACAAGAACGATTTGGCCGGCAAACTCCAGGGGGTAAATATGGATATATCTATTAAATTTCCTTCACATCTTTACAGGGCCAAAGGAAAATAAATTCGGCATGATTGTTTCAACGATGTAATATAAAGTAACCTTGCATTTGTCATGACGTATCACAATTCAATACATTGATTTCTATTCAGACTGCTGGTTGGCTTGTCAAATCTTATGTTTGCAATTTTCTTTTTTTAGATCAAGGCAAGTGCTAAGTTTTATAGTACTGTCTTGCTAAGGGAATCGTACTAGACGCCGCAAGCATTTTGACCATGTTATGTGCACTGAAATCATCAGCAACAAAAATGTTTCGCCGATAGACGTGTTAAATTAACATTGTAAGGTGCGATAACATAATTTTGGAAGTACTGAAACCATTGCCAGTCCCCAGATAATGATGATGAGCGAGTCTAACTTTTCTTGTTGTCTAATGAAAATATTCACCTAGTTTCTTTGCTCTTACTGTCTAGCGGACGAGGAGATGAGACGTCTCTTTCAGCTCTTTGGAAAGTGAACAAGGCGACGATGCCGAGGCTAACGCCAGAGCTAACTGAAAATTGTTCGAGTCTATATCGGGTACTCAGTTTGGGGACATTCCCATTCTCGAGTCCCAATCGCTTTCTTCACGATTACTGTGGAAAACGGTGACTGAGTTTCTTTTTCTCACTGGGAATCATATCCATTGAGCAGCGTTGTCTTCTTGGTACCCGTGGTTCTTGAGCACTTTGCAAATGAATTTTACGGTATTACCAATTTTTAATTTTTTTCCTTTTTTCTTTTTTTGGTGTCTTGGTGTTTTATGGGTTATTAAAGGTAAAAAGCTTTTTCTTATACAAATCTTCTTAATTAGCTAAACTAGAAAGACTGGATGTTCGGAACATGCACACTACAAGGTTTCTTAAACTGCTACGAAAATCAGTGAACAAGCGCGGCCCGAGACACAACAGATAAATTACTAGGCGTTGTGGAAAGCAGTAGCTGGACTTACTAGCTAGAAAGATGGTAACGAACGACGATATATGTGTGTTTGTAACTTAAACAATAACCCTTTCTGATTCAATCGGAATTCAACACGTACACCTCATGATCACTACTGATTTGTCTTTTTTTTAACAACAACAACAACAACTTTATTTAAATATATAACAAAAGATACATTGGGACTGGCCTGCAGTTAGCAAGGCTATTCGAGGCAGGCCTGGCTACATAATTTACATACAAACTAGACAAATACCAGAAAAGAAAGAAATTGGATGTGATATAAGTATATATATTTGACATTAAATAAATACTATTCAACTTAAGTTCAAGGGCAATTAAAGTGAAATTTTAAAAATAAAATGAAATGAAAATAACAAAAAAGAGAATTACTTCCTCATTTTCACGATGATCGTATCCACATCAATATAATAGGAGTCTTCAGTTACAAGGATATCAAGTAGCATTTCTTTTAGTGATCTTTTAAAAGCTTTTTTTGGTCTTTCTTTAAGAATTTGAGGTATCCCATTCCAAATTTTGACCCCAACACGTGAAAAAGCATTTCGTTTGACATTGAGTCGAGATTCTTTAGTATAAAAATGTTCAGAAGTTGAGGCACGTGTGTTGTAAGTATGAACACTAGAAATTCGAGAAAAGAGTTTCAAAATATTATCCGGAGCAGTGTTTTTATTTATATCATACATAAGACTACAAACGGATTCATAATATAGAGACTGTAAAGGTAGAATTTTTGCATTTACAAAATAAGGTATTGCATGGTCGTTTGTTTCAGCAAAATATATTAAACGCAGTGCACGTTTTTGAAGGACAAGAATTTGGTCAAGGAAAGTTTTACACGCGTTGCCCCAAGAGATAAGACCGTAACTTAGATAAGGTGTAATTAGTGACTGATAAATATTTAGGAGGGTGCAAGTGGGAACAATATGTCTTAATCTCGCAATTAGCCCAATTGTTTTACTTATTTTGTTTGGAACAGAGTAAATATGGGTCTTCCAAGATAGATTTTCATCGATTAACAGTCCAAGATATTTAATAAAGTTTTTACATTCAAGGGTAACGTTTTTATTGCTTTCATTGTCAAAAATATTAACCTGGGGATCGTAGTTGAGTTTTTTTTGGTACGGACGAAAAATTACATAGTTTGACTTTTTAATATTCAGAGAAAGTTTGTTTGAAGTCAGCCAGTTATACAAGTTATGTAATTCTGTATTTACTGTTAATTCCAGTGTCTTTAAATCTTTATGAGCATGAAGAGCATTAGTGTCATCAGCAAAAAGGAAAAACTGGAGTTTGCTGGAACAATATTGGATATCATTTATATAAAGCAAGAAGAGAAGTGGACCTAGGACAGAACCTTGGGGTACGCCGCAACTGATATTTAGTTTACTAGATATATGAGAGCCGATTTCAGTGCTTTGTGTACGATTTGATAAATAAGAGGAAAACCATTGATTGACAATTCCACGGAAGCCAGAATAATTTAGTTTATCAAGTAAAATAGTATAATTCACAGTGTCAAAGGCTTTTTTTAAGTCAATAAAAACACCACACGAAAAGAGTTTTTTGTCCATATTGGTTTGTATAGTTTCTACCATATCAAGAATAGCATGTTGGGTTGAGTGAGCTTGGCGAAAACCATATTGAGACGAATATAATAGGCTGTGCTTTTCAATAAAGTCTCTCATTCTGTCGTACATAATTTTTTCGAAGATTCTATTGAAATTTGATAATAATGAAATTGGCCTATAATTAGAAGTGTCGGTCTCGTCATCAGCTTTGAAGATAGGTATGATTTTTGATGTTTTAAGTTTTTGGGGGTAAGCCCCGAGAGAGACAGAAATATTGAGAATATCTGAAAGAATTGGAGATATGACTTCGCTTGAGTATTTAAGAAGTTGAGTAGGACAGGAGTATAAGCCATGCGATTTGTTGTTTGGTATAGATAAAATTTGAAATTGAATTTCGGATGGAGTTACAGGTCTGAAGAAAAACGAATGTTCTGGCGATGTGGAGTTTCGTAGGTACTTTGTAAAGGGATGTTCTGCCGGTGGTAATTTGCTTGCTAAAATGTTCCCAACATTTGAAAAATGTTTATTAAAGATATTAGATATACGCGAGGAATCATTAGTTAGGTTATTGTTGTTATCTGGGTCTTTTAATTTACTAACAGATTTACACTTTCTTTTGCAGCGATTTAATAATTCATTTATGCCTTGCCATGTTTTTTTCATATTACTTAAATTTTTATTAAAAAAGGCACAGTAATAGTGTTTCTTACTCAAACGTATAAGACTGCAAATTTTATTTCGGTAATATTTATACTTTTCCTGGTCGCCAATTTGGTACAGTCTGTTTTTTCTTTGATTGACGTTCGTATACCTTTTGTAATCCAAGGCTTAGAAAATTGTTTAATCTTACGTTGAGAAAGGGTTTTAATCGGTGCATGTCTATTTAAAATTTTATTAAAATTTCTATAGAAAGTTGAAAATAGCTGGTCTACATTATTTGCGTGCGTTTTAATAATGCAACTCCAGTCGATCGTAGCAAGATCGCTGTTAAGACTATCGGGATTGAAATGCGAAAGATCGCGTTTTTTAATTTGCTTCCGTTTAATTTTATCTCTTGTTGATGTCAAAATACAAAAATGCGAAAAATGGTCGCTGACATCAGTAATGAGATTACCGCTGATTAGCACCTGCTCAGGATTGTTCACAAAAATGTTATCGATTAAGCTTGCAGAATTTTTATGAACACGTGTTGGTTTGTCAATAGTTGGAAGGAGATAGCAACTTTGAAGAGCCAGTAAGAAGTCGCGACTGTAATTACAGGTTTCGATTTTTTGTAGACATAAATTAAAATCACCTAAGAGACATAAGTTCTTTCCTGCCGAAGTAAATTTATCAATAGTCTCATCCAAGTATTTAAGAAAGCTCTCTGGAGAATTATGTTGACGGTATAAGACTCCACAGATTACGTTTTTCTTCTTAACAAAAGAAATTTCTATCCACAATGCCTGGAAAGATTCGGTGGAAGTTTTCTCTAAAACTGAATAACTAAGTGTTTCATCGACAAAGAGGCCTACACCACCACATGCCAATGAGAGGTGTTGGAACGTGTTCAAAAATGTAACCGGGTATGTTTGAAAGGCCTATATTCTCATTAGAATTGGTGATTTTAGTTTCCGTGACACCTATTATATTGAAGTGAATACCTAATTCTTGTAAATAATGAGTCACTAGATTTTCGAGGTTACGATTAAGGCTTCTAATATTATTGTGAAAAATTGAAAGATTAGATTCAATTTGATCCTGCGTAAGATTATTAGTAAACTGCTTAAAACTGTGTGGAGAAAAATATCGGCTTCTAATACATTGGCTCATTAAAGCATCAATATCAGTTTGGTTGGTATCAAAGGCCATATTCAAATTAAACAAATCCAGATCATATAAGCTATGGAGTTTATCTAGATCTCGTTTAGTCGGGAGCTCACTGTTGAGTGAATTATTAAATTGGCCATGGACAAGGACTAAGTTACCTCTGAAATTATAATACGGTAAATCTTTTAACAGAGATTTATTTAACTTCTGTTGTTGCTTAGCACTGGTCTTTGTAGGCATTTCAATAGTCAAACTTGATTATTTCGTAATGATAGAATATAAAATATAAAAGGTACTATGAATACTTAGCTCTGTAGGTGATCGTTCACTCCAGCTTTAGTCATGTTCAGTTCATGACACTGACTCAGCCGAACCCCTTCACTCTTGCGTTCATGTCTTCCGTTTTTAATTAAGAAGAGAAAAATACTGAGTTTTCAACTGAATAGCAACTTTTATATGCACTCTTTTCATGCACTCTTTGTCGTTAAAAAATAGATTAGAGACGGAGCGGTCACGTAGTAATTTCAAGCGAGGGGCGAAATGAAGACTCTCGAGTGGGGACTTACTTTTAAAAATGTGTTATCACAGAACACGTCTTATGGGACCGACTCCATAATACCTTAAGAGGATCTAGTTGTGTCAACTGAACCGCATGCGCGCAACATCTATAGACCGACTCTTTTCGCGCATGCGAGCATAATTTCTGATGAGCCATATTTTCGTCCTTTTAGCGGCGTTTAAGAAACAGACGTCTAGCCTCCGGTCCCTGAGGCAAAAAAATGATCGTCTGGGTGAGCCTAATGCCCTGTAGTTGGCAATTAATGCTCACGTTTTGATGTATTTTTATGTTAACAGTTCGTATTTAAAATCTTTTCTGTTCCTCCTCTGCTTTTTGTCGCTTGTGGGTGCTTCCTTGGAAGTCCAGTGTGCCTCTGACGTGGTCTGATTCTGCCGGTGTGTACATTAATTGCTTTCACTGATATACATCATAAACAACACAGCACCGTTCCGTCCTTTTACTGTTACAGCTATTCGGCTAAGCGCATAATACTTAGAAGAAAACAGATTTTTTTAGTATTTTACTGAACGTAAAGAAAGGATCTCCACTGCGCTGGCAGTGTTTAGTTGGTCCTGTACTGATCTGATCATAGACGCATCGCCGCAGAATAATGTGACGCTTAAGGTGTATTCAATCGCTTTGTCATCTTGAGTCTACTCGTGTTTGTACTAAATAAATTCGTACTCACCAAACTTACTGTATTCTCCTTATTTAACCTTCTGGTCACTCTGTGCAAATCAAGCTTATTAAGTTGCAGAATAGTTGAGTTTCCCGTTTGTTGTTGACGCGTGTTGTCTAAAGGACGATTGTCTTCTCAAGGTGGTGCGGGATCTCATTGTATTCTAATGTATTTTTTTTTACGTTTTGAATGATCTGAATAATTGTCTTTTCTAGAAATTAAGAATAATTTGCAAGTCCACATAAGAACTGTTACCAGGACTACACTGTTATCGATAGCCTTTTAAAAAGTCTCTTTAATTCAGTCTTTTAGAGTTCAAACGTCTTTTAAAAATAATTCAGTTCAGAACTTTTTCAAATAGAACCTGTGAGTTGGTTTTACTGAAGCGCTACTTAGAATGAGGAACACAACATACACTCTTCTGACAAGGACGCTTGTGTCTGAAACTTGACTGTGGTGGTAGAAGTAGCAGTCCATTGAAAGGGGATATATACAGAACAACTGTGTCGTCATCGCTTGAACAAATCGGCAAATTCGTAATTCAATACTCATAATTCTGTTGCGCCCGTCAATGATATCGTCCATTTTTGTCCTCCAGGATTGTCAACTCTACTTTTGGTTTAAATTAGTGATTTGAAAAGGTGCGATGAGCTTATTAGAATAAATTGGTCTCGGTTCTCGCGCGACCACTATTTCGCGTTAACACTAATCGGGCACTTTCCAAGCCGTTACATAAACTTATTAAACTTGTTAAAGGGCAATTCAGCAACCTTTGTTTTTTAGGGAAAACTCAGGAGTGTATGCCTACCCCCAATTTGCCGCAAAAACGTCTGTGCCCTTCTCGTATTGTAGTAAAACCTTTATTGACCAAGAATGCCCGATCAAAAGGGTTGGATATCTATTGTTTTGGCTCATCCCCGGTGTAGAAACCTGTGACGTACACGAGTGACGTAAACAAAGAAAACAAAGGAGACAAAACAATGGAGACTAGGAAAATAATAAAGAAAAAACAAAGAAAAAATTCACAGGTTTTTACACCGAGATAAACCCATTGTTTTTGCGAAACCCATACTCATCGCCAACTTGATTTAGAATGTTGATTGGGCTGAGTTTTACGATAGCCCAGAAGGGTCAGAAGTGTTTTGATTTTTGTAAATTTTGTTTTTATTTTGCTTTTTGTGTTTATAATGTACGTTTGTTTTTGTTTTTGTTTTTTTTTGTAAATTTCGTTTTCGTTTTCGTTCTAAATTTGGCGCCAAGAGTCTACGTAGGTTATAACGTCATATTGTCAATCAGAGGAGTAGAGCTACCATCATTGCATCTGGATTTTCTCAGACTATGTTCCTGGCAAGTCTCGTCTCATTCAAAATATTCCATGGAATTCTACATGTCTCTAATGAGCCTAGGGGGAGCAAAATGACCCATTTCTGGCCACCGTGAATCGGCCGTCAAACGACGGAACGACCGCCCTCAGTGGAACATTCTTCCCTCTTCCCCCCACCGGCCAGCTGGAGTCCAGTTCTCCTTTCGGACTAGCCTCACCCCTTCCCCCTGATAAATGTTCCCTTGAGTAAAGTTGCCCAAAATGGCAAGTTATCTGGACGCAGCTTCAACACCTCTTTTGTCCCGTGCAATCTTGTCAAGTCGTCATTGTTAAAATAACAATGGAGATTTTAGTTCCAGAACTATCCGTGTTACAGGTGAGACTATTTTTTCGTTCCCTACCCCCCTTGGGAAATGAGCTCCTCGTGCGTCCGTGACAGTCTGCCATGTTGAAAGGCTTAGTGGTTTCCGCGTGAGAGCGTATAAACTTTTGTTCAGAGCACGACAGCTGATATTTTGTTTCATCTGTGCTTGTCTCCTAAGAGCGAAAACGTATTAGGACACACAAACGCAATGGCGGACTATCTAATTGCTGGAGGTACGGGGTATGTGCCCCAAGACGGTATGACTGCCATGCAGCTTTTTGGATGTGGGGAAGGTTACACATACAAGTAAGTGGAATTGTGCTATTGTGGTCTTCGAGGGTTTTCGTAGCCGTATTCTCGGAATTACGACGCAGTGCTCGGTTTTCTTTTTGTACCGAGCTTAATGCTTTCCTCCTTATATTTCTCTACTGTTTTTATTGATATTTTTGCGTGTTTCTATTTGTTCACTTTCCTTATCAACGAACTCGCATTTCGTGACCGTCCTTATAAGCTGTATACAACCCCGCTATAAACGGATATGCCTGAATCTATTGCGTGCTCAAACTGCAAAAGAAATTGGTGTTTATCACAGTGTTTTCTCATAATTATAAAAGTGAGCTCTTTGAAGAGTTTCCATTTTCACGCGTAATTTTTGCCCCGAAATAAAATTTCGGGAATCCAACTTCCTGAACTGCTGGCTCAGTGGTTCGGAGCCGGGTTCGGAGCTCACAGCACTCACAGTTTCACTCGAAGAATTACGAAGCTTGTAATGATATAAATTTGAAAATGCCTATATAAGTTGTTAAAATACTGTACAGGCCTTAAAGCTGATAGTAAATCTTGAAATAAACTAGACGGTTTGACTTGGACAATTCTCAGTTTAAGTTTTTAAGATTTTCTTTTTGTGCTAGAAACGCTAAAAGAAAAAAAAAACGGCATATGTTATTACTTTTTGGCGCGCACGCAGGGTCGTTATAATATTCTTTCAGCATTAATGCTTGCTTGTTTTCTTTTTAGTTCACGAAGAAACAATATATATATATATTATTAATGCAGGCATTTTAAAAGTTGCCCTGTGATTTTTAAATTTTAAACTTTAAGTCCGCAAGGAAAAATGAGCGAATTAACCAATGTTGTAGCTTTGAATTTAGCAAAACATATCGTTTTAAAAATTATAATCATACAGTTTATTACAAGGTCTCATAACAAATTATTGAGACAACCTTAACAAAGTCTTCAAGAACACTAGGTTAGGGGCAACACAAGTTAAGAAAAATGAAGATTTTGGAAATTCAGTTTTGGTTGTGAAGCTGCCTATTTTGGGTACCGACCATTATGAACAAATTTCAGTCTTCTTTCAATGTCATGGAACTCTTTTATTTCTCTATACCACCATCTGCCATCAAACATTAATTTTTGCTATGACGTAACTATGGGTATTCTCTCTTTCAAAAGATTTTTTCTTCCAATCACTATATGTTTGCTTCTTTTTTTTTTGGGGTGGGGGGGCAGTGTAATAACGTTATTATTGTCATGATAATTTGCATTTGACTCACACATTGCTTTGCAAAACCAGTCCTTATTGGAAAAACTCTCTTTGTGCTTAATGTTTTTTCATTGCATCCTGGGAGACAGATGATTTGTTTCTTGTTCTTGTCTCTGCTAGACAGAGCATGAAAGGGTTACTTCTTTCAGCTTATACTTTGTATTGATTAAGAATAGAGTTTTTGAACTCTTGAAATCTCCTCATTGCAATGTTAAGTGACAGAACTGCACATGAACAAACAGAATATTATATTGCATCTAGTATACCTTTCTTACACATTGTCCTGTATTTAACACTATTGATTTACCTTAACTTTGCATAGCTGATTTTGAAACTAAGGTGTTTTTGTTATGCAAAGTCTAATATTTTCTTTTTTTGGGATTCAAATTTATAGAATGGAATTCACGCGGTGAGTGCAAAGTATGAATGAGAAATTTTAATCTTACTACGTTGTTATTTTGCTCTACATTGTAAGTGTGAATAGATAACTTTCCATTTATTTTCTGATTTACATTTCATTTTCATGCAGCTGCTTGTCTTTAACTCCCTTAAGGTGTGGGGTTAGAAGACTGGGGGGGCTACAAAATTTGTTGAGTAAACTTCATGGCTTTTTTCACTAAAAATAGAAGTTTCTTTACAAGTGCTCTCTTATGTGCAGATTTCATCTAATGTGTTCAAATTGTCAGAACTAAAGAACTAAATTCAAATTATTAACAGTTAACAGTATACATGCATGTAAGTTAAATCATATCAACATATTGGAAGATTTGAATCTCCCAGTATCAAGGGCACTTTTAAACAGTTGTGGTTTAGTCTGGGAAAAGAGCAGGGTGGGACAGGAGTTGAACATTCAACCTTGTGAAAACCAGAACAATGCTGCACCAGCTAAGCATAACCAGATGCCAGTTCCTTGAAAGTCCCAACATCTTAACTGGCACCAAAGCTCCATTTCTAAATTGTAGTCCATCAAATGTTTACAAGTGTAGTTCTTGACTTAAAATCTAGTCTACTGTACTACTTGATCTAAAGCTGCCTGGCGTAAACTTAAAAACCAACAAAAGTGTAATTCCCCTAGTGAATATTGTTATCATAAAATAGGTTTCTGGGCTTGGTACGTTAACAGGCTCCAGCTGCCTACACTGTCAACATAAAGTTGAGCTAACATTTCCAGTGTCATTTTAAACATTAACTACTTTATTTCAGTAGTTAAAGATATGATTTCCTTTGCTGGTGTTTAAATCATTTGCATTTTATTGCCAACTGAAGGGTGCTACCTATACCTAGTCATGGTGCACTAAAATGCAAGAAAATTCATTTCAGCAATTAATAATAAAGCTTAATTGCCAAATTTTCCAAGGACATGCACACCCCAGATCTTCCTTTTAAAGTTGTGCCCTTTCATGTTCAACATGTACTTGGGTTCTCCTCTTAGCCTTAAATAATGAAAACTCTGTACATGTATATGCCTGGTTCTGCAGGCTGAACAAAATAAACTGAATTCCTCACTGCTATTTCCTGCCTATTGCTTGCTCTGGTGTTCTGCTTGTTCTTGAAAGAAAACATTATACTTTATCACCATGTTCTAAATCTGTTATTGTTTGGTCCAATGCCTGGATATTGGCCTTTTTTGTTTTTGCATTTTATGGACCTCAAGGGAAAAAAGAACTTCGCCAATATCTATCCAGCTTCATGTTAAGCATGATCCATAACTCATTTTTATGATGAGAAATGCATGTGACATTGTTTCTTTAACTCTGCTTGTACAGGACAGATACTACACAATGTGTAGTACAGTACAATAGTCTTATTATTTATGGTGTTTAAATATCAGCTTAATATATTCAGTGTGTGAGAATTGTCCCTTTTAGGTTTTTTTTGCTGGTTTGCAAGAATTGTTAGAGCCTTATAATTTTTGGCAAAACTGGAAATAATAATTACGCCAAAAAATATGACATAGCTGGCCTTTTAGGGTACCAGCTGTTCAATTATCTCGTCTGGAGGATTCTAGATAAAATGTAAGGTTTTAAAGGGAAAGTGCTTATTGATGAAGATTTTGAATACATGGTATAACAAATATGAAATACATACATTGTATTTTGTTATTTTTCACTAGTTGATAGCAAATACCAGGGTCTGGAAGGGCATTCCTGGTATCCAGGATTTGATCAAAATATGGTGTGGGATTTGGGAAAGCACAAAATTTATTGATAGAATTCAGGAATTGACTTCTCCCCAGGTAGCGGGATTCCCCAAAATGTTTGCATGGGATACTTGATTTTTTTTTTCCTGTATCTATCAGGAATTCAGGAAATCTTCATCACCCAAAATAAACATACCAGCAGCGAAAGTGAATAAGTCCGGTGAACATTAATCAAACCAAAGAGTGCAGGATGCGGGATCCTTGTGAAAAAGAAGCGGGAATGTGGAATCAGCACCCCCCTTGCAGACCCTGAAATACAGCAAAACACTGCAATTAACTTTCGGAACTAAGTGATTGAAGCTCATACATCAAATTACATCCCTTACCTTTGAAACAAGCAAAAGATGACCTTCAACTTTGATATTAATTTCTTTTCTTTTGCTTGCAGTGATTTCATTATTCTTCCTGGGTTTATTGATTTCACTGCAGAGGATGTGGTAGGTTTTGATTTTAATTTGTGTACCTTTTAGTGAGTTCACAAATTACATCCCTGATCTGTCTGATATTTCGTTGTGTGATACCCATAACTACTTCTCACAATCAGTCAAAGATTTGCTGCTGATTCAGTAAGACCCGGAGATAGGTTATATATTGGAGCTTTAATGACTTATGTCCCCACGCCAAGTTCTACAACTCTGCCCAGAACCCAGACTGGCAGAGATGGCTTTGTTAGATTTCGTAGTTTCCCAGCCCGTGCCAGGGATGGCGCAACAGTAATATTACATAACAATAGTCGGTGAATCAAATATAAACAAAGCAGAACAAGTCCAACAAGTTACAGATTTAGCTGCCCCTTACTGGCAACCCAGTAATTATTAGTCAGGGGTTTGTCTTTAGTTTGTCTTTAGCTCAACCTTAACTTTTTAAATCGCTGGTCCTTGGACTAGTTGAACTGAAAATTTACTAGTCCTGAGTAAATCTGTGGTAGTCCTGTGGTAGTCGGAACATTAAGAGGAACGCATCGAAACAGCGTTTACAAGACGTATATTTTGTTTTCACCTTGTATTGTTTTTTAAACAAGTCATTACAAACTACAAAGTAGTTACTGGTCCTGTGACTAGTGGTTCTAAGTTTCTACTAGTCCAGAAGCATTTTGCACTAGTCCAGGACAAGTGGACTACGGTTAAGGTTGAGCACTGTAGTTACTTGCTAATATCTTGTTTTTTTTTCCTATTATTGTTCAGGATCTGACCTCAGCTTTGACAAAAAAGATCACGTTGAAAACACCGCTGGTCAGTTCTCCAATGGACACTGTTACAGGTGATTGGTTTGGATTAAGTTTACATTAAGATTGACTATAATCAGCCATAGTAAATTATGTTTGAAAGTATAATCTAGCAGCGGCATTTAACGCTTTTTAGGTGTCCTCAATATCATCAGAAAGAGTTGAAAGATTCTACAAATTTAATTTGCCAGTTATTTAAAATGTGTCACATTTTATAGCTTGTGGGAAATCTTAGAAAAAGTGTTCTTGATCCAAGAAACACTTGCCATTGAATTAATTATTATTTCATAGATCTGTTGTGAAATTTAGGGAAGTATAAAAACTGGGGAAGTTACTGGCGTACATCATGTATTCTTTTCTTTGTTTGTGTTCCATCTGTGTACAATGGAGAAAATGTGTTTAGGAAACATATGCATGTTAACATTACAAGTTGATAAATAGTAAGTACACATGCAATGCTTGTATTGGAATAATACTGTTTCTTTACACTTTCCACAGAATCTGCTATGGCTATAGCAATGGCTGTAAGTAAAGTTTGCTTTTAACCAGAAGTAAATTTTAAACCAAGGATAAAATCAAACCACTGCATATACATGTTCCTCTGGCTGCAGAAGACAAACGTTGCATAATTATGTAGGCACTGGTGAACAAGTCTCTGTCTTTCTCTGTAGTCACAGGAAAAAATTCCAGAAAAACATAAATGGTAAACTGAATGGGAATATTCAAATTCCCATGAGAAAAAAACATTAATGGTAAAGTTGGACATCTACCATTAATGTTTTCTTTATCAATTTACATTAATGTTTATAGGAAATCCCACTCATGGTTAATGTAAGATTACCAGAGATGGTTATATCCATTTAAACACCATGTAAAATGTCCCTTAAACATTAATGGGGAACTGAAGAAACATTATTGGCTTTTTGTTGCTTAACATTGTTGTTATTTTAAATTACTACTCTTGGGAACTCCTCAATTCCCATGAAAAGAAACCCATTAATGTTTTCTTGGTAAAACCATACATTTGTGTTTACTTTAAATTCCATGCATGGGTAGAACCAAATTACCATCTATGGAAGTTAAAAAAAAAAACATTGTTGGGAAAAAAAGGTCTCTTTCCATTTATGGGTTTTTACTTTTTTCCATTGAAAGGAATTTATAAAAATCCATGGTGGTTGGTGGCTGGTAAATAAACCTTTTCCATTAATGTGAATAACTGGTATCATGAAAACATTAATGGTAACTGTTTTTACTCCACAAATGGAATTATAATGGTAAACCGCACGATCTGTAGACATTCTGTGAAATGTCAAGAGAAGTGTGGATCAAGAGTTATAATATGCTAGTAAACCTGACATTGTTATGGCATGCTAATAACCAGAGAAAATGCTGCATTGCATTTGAAGTCAGTAATAATCAATGACTTCAATTATTATTAGTATAAATACTTAGGTGATTATACAAAATCGCGCGCTCTGATTGGTTCGCTATCTCGGATTATCAGCCTATAATCACCTCGACGAACAAAATGGCTGCCAGTTGTTCGCGCGCTTTTGATGAAATAAAACTTTTTCGTGTTGTAAAATGCTTTTCTTTAACTTTTTTGAAATAATCACCTGTGTATTTATACTAAAACAATTATTCGCCTCAGGCTCAGTGATTCCCTGTGAATATTCACCGAGAATCACTTCGCCTTCGGAGAACAATTGTTAATTAAAATTATTGTAACAGAAAAGAAAGAAATAGCCACATAATCCATGTACAATATTGAGCCTTTAATTCCTGAATAGCAAAGTATATGTACATGTACATTATCTTGAAACTCATGTTTAGGTGACTTTCTTGTAACAATTAATGGCAATGAGATTCAAATAGTTTTTCTTTCAAAACACTGCTTGTTTTTTACAAAAATAACACAACATTTTGCATCGAACAGGTAAGCTTAAACATACGCGGTGGCCATCTTTGATACTTCTGCACTGCGTCTCTCTCAAGTCCTGCATGATTCCTAACTCATGTAATGTTAAAAAAAACTGAGAAAAGTGCTTCTACTCGATGTAATCGAATGTAAGGTTGAATGTAAGGTTGAATAATTTTGTAAACAAGCATAAGCTTAACTTTACAGCACTTTTTCGACGTACAGTACCAGTATCTCTTATTTTCGCGCCAAAACGAAATGAGTTTCAATGAAACGGATAAAACACCTCAGTGACTAGTTTTCGCCGAAACAAAGCGGTGAAAATTCCATCAGGTATATGATACGTTTAGGTAATAATCTAATTGAAACTTATTAGTCCTTATTACAGCGGGAGGCTATGAAACATAATTGACCTCTGCAGAATGGCGCGAGGATTATTCAAGGAAAGTCTTACCTTCAAACTTTTGTGCCACTTCTGAATCTAACTCTTTTTCTATAATTTTCTTAACCTCCTGGACAGTCATTTCGTTAAATGGTTTTCCGTTCGTCTCCTGCACCGAAGTCATTATTTTTCTCAACCAAAAAGTGTAAAAGTCTAAAAGTCTAAAAGATCCACAAGCGACAAACACTACGACGGACGCGAAAACGGAGGCCCCCACTTCGCCCTCGCCTGAAGCATTGCGGGTACTACGATGTGATTGGTCGGCGTGTAAATAGGAATCGATATGATTGGTGCGAGAAATCGTTGCGCGGGAAATTTGGCGTTAGCGTTTTGCCAGTCGTGGCGGGTCGAGTTCGTGGTTCAGCTTCTCAAAATTATGGCAGCTAAAAGGCGAAGAATTGAGCCTGTTCTTTGGAGGAGAGATGACATCGTCTGCTGCAAATGTGCACAGTTGAAATCTAGACATGTACATTGCCCCTGTTCGAACTGTAATGGTGCTGCAGTTGCACGGTCCGTGGAATATTCTCACTGGCAGCATCAACAACAAGAAATTGCTGATCTCGTGCTGACAAGGTGAGATTGTACATCATAATACTCGTCTCGATATAACAATGTAAATGCCTTTTATTTTGCGCTCGCCTCCTATTATTCGTACAATTATAACTATACTGCATCATGTGCTTTTGTAATAAAGTGTCATGGGCAACCTGGGCGGGCAACATTCAAAATCATTTTATATGGTTTTACTTCAGATACCGTAAGCTAAGTATAAACTTAAGCTTTAATATTTTGTTTTCAAACAGAGAGGAAGAACCCAGTGACCCTTTAAATGACTCAGGCATCGATGAATTTACCTCACCTTCATCTTTTGATGATATCCTCACTGTAAACGGCCAGGATAGTCTCTGTGATACTGGTAATGATCACTGCAGTGATCTTTCTGAGAACCATACTAGTACAATAACTTTAAGTAGCAGGCCATGTTCACCTGCCACAGTGGAGTCTAACACTTCTGAAATCCTCGTTTAGCTTATGACAAGGTATCCTGGAATGCCATTGTGTGTTTGGCTCATGGAACATGGAATGAGAACTTATGGGAAATGATGGATATGTAACAAAACATCTTACTTTGGTGATGGTTTATTATTATTACATTTAATGGTTTTAATCTTAACATTAATGGTCTAGATGTAACTTTTTTCATGACTGGTATAAGTTAGATTCCAATAATGGGAAGTGATTCAAGTCCACAAATTTTTTTTTAATAACATTGCAGAAAAACATTCGTGTTTTCAATGTTACATTAATGGTTTATGACTTATGTGATTAGAATTACTATGAACATTGATGGTTTTAACCTTAACATTAATGGTTTATCCTTAGTGTTTTGTACCAATAATGTGAAATACCGTTTTCATGAATGGTTAGTAAGATACACATTGATGGGAAATAAAGATACCAAAAATGGTTCAGGTTAATACACATTCATGGTTTTTGTAAATGACAACAATGTTCTAAAGTTACTGTAAATCCCATTCATGGGTTTTGCTGTAAAACCATCCATGATTTCTCTTCTCTTCATGTTTATTGTTAGATAACCACTTTTGTTTTTAAAATCACATTAATGTTTTTCCTGTTTTTACAAAAAATCCTCATAAAAACCATTAATGTTTTGCATCAAGAATGGGAATTAAGAAAAAAAACATGGATGGTTTTCTGAAATTTTTTCCTGTGAGTTGTTCTTAGCTCTTCCCAAATGAAGCACAGCTATACAATGTAAAGGCCACTATAATCAAATATCAGTTGCCGAGAACACTCTTTTAGTTAACACCATCACCATTGTCAACAGATTTTGTCTTTCCTATTAATTAGCTCAATGGTGGGATTGGCATCATCCATCACAACTGTTCACTGGAGTTTCAAGCTAATGAAGTACGAAAAGTTAAGAAGTTTGAACAAGGTTTTATTATGGATCCTTTGGTGCTGAGTCCTGAGCACTGTGTTGGAGATGTATTGGGTGCCAAGGCCAATCATGGTTTTTCAGGAATACCTATAACAGGTATTGTAACTGTTATAAAAAAAAAATAATTTATCTTCACAGTTTTTTTTTTTTGCAATTTTTAGCTTAAAAAAAGCACACATGTCCAATATACACAAACAGATACCGATTGTCAAGGCACTCTCACCAGTGGCACCATTGGTAAATGATCACAATTCGTCAGAGAAACCTTACAATTCGTACCATTGGTACCAATGGAACCAATGGATAGAGTGCCATTCCATTAGACTCTGTTTGTGTGTATTGGACAACCCTCAAAAAAAAGAATGAACATGGGTGAGATTCAAACCAGTGACCTCACAAGTACCAGTTCAGTGCTCTACCAGCCAAGCTAAACCAGCTATCTATGCTGGTGGCAGATCAATAGTAGGTTCATATTACATGCCCATATAAGGAATGATATCAATGATTGGAGTATACATCAAAGAAATCATATATAGTCAAATAATTAGTGTCATGTGCAGCACGGGCTATAATAACAATAATAATTATAATTATATAAATATTGATGATTAATTTACTAAAACATTATTATTATTATTGTAGATTGTGCTGCAGATGACATTAAGTGCCTCATTAAGTTAAGGTTAGATTACGTCTGCGACCAAGTCTAGTCATATTGTTGACCGGTATTGTTTATACAATAGAATTTTTTAGTGCAATTATGCACAAACTTAGTGCAATGATAACATCATCTCATCTTTTGTATTTCCTGAGGCAGTTTCAGTGTAACCACAACCAACAATAAAGCCAAGGATTTTGTGTTCTTGAAGGTCGTACAATAATATAATAATCAATTTATACAGTATACAGTTGGGCATTTTTAATTGTCGATTTAAGAAACAGCATTTACTTATACCCAGCTGTATTATAATCAGTAGAACTTTCTGCTTGTTTTGCCTGTAGAGAATGGCAGGTTAGGTGGAATTCTCGTGGGCATTGTTACATCACGTGACATTGATTTTGTACATGAACCTGACCAATCAAGGCCAATCAAAGAGGTTTGGTAATAGATATTACTGTTGTCGTCATCATCATTACTATCTCATTATTATTATCACTGTACTGTCATTATTTTGAAAGTGATATTTGCCATATTTTAGTAATATGTGCCATTGATAACGTAAAGGATTAAATATGATACTTAGTAGATGTAGATTTTAATTAAGTCAAGTTTTGCTGTATGGTGAATTCACTATGAAATTTCAACGGTAATTTCTAGTGTCATATCAACTGAATGCAAACAATAATATTATCTGATGATACAACGGTGTTAGCCCAGTTCTTTATAACTTTTTTTTACTATGAAGTAATTTTTATGTGTAAATATCAGCACCAATGGAATGCAATATTGATCAACATTGTAGCTAATACCAGATAAAGGTTGCTTTTTTTATAAACCTTGCTCTTCCAGTTCTGCGTAAACGTTTCTTGCCATGCATAATATTCGTACGTACAACTCGGCACAGATAGAGTATAACATTATTCTACATGAACATTGCGGGTAATAGTCCAAGCAAAGATATCTTAAAGTTAATCATAAGCTGCTGAAAGAATGATCTGTTTGATAGCAAAACCATCTAAATCACTTTACTACTTGTAACACTAGGTCATGACATGTCGTGACAGCCTAGTAGTTGCCAAGGATGGTGTGACGCTTCAGGAAGCTAATGAAATCTTACAGAGAAGCAAAAAGGGTAATAAAATTATTCTTGAATTGACTTCCAATCATGTACTATACACGACCATTTAACAGGTCAGTTAATTTGGTTTTCCATAAAATATAGACATACATGAAACATTAGAGAGGATAGTGACTGTAATATTATACACTTAATGTATGGTCTCTCGGGAAACAGTTATTTTCATTTTCCCTCAAGTCCTGATGTTTCCCAAGATGAAGTTGAGGGAAACATCAGGACTTGAGGGAAAACAAAACTAACTTGTTTCCCGAGGGACCATACATTAAGTGTTTTGTTATATATTTAGAATCATATGTACCTAAAACAAATAAAGATGGTACAAATGATGTGTGGGCCACAACTGTGCAATTGCATCCCAGTCGGGATACATTTGAATTTGATCAGGGGCACGTGACCAAGAATCGACCAATCACAGTTCTTGTTTTGTTGAGTGAAGTCTAGGTATATACCAATGTGATTCAGTCCACAAGATGAGACTCGTTCAACTGTATATAAAAATGCAAATTTCATGGAATGACTTGCCAGATTTCAGTGGCTGTGGACCTATTGCCTGTATGTAGAAGTAGACTGCTCACAGCAATATAACATCAATGTGGCTTAGAAACTATGGTATCTTTTTTTACAATGTAGTAAGACAAGTCCTGATCTCATGGTCACCTTAGCTTGTTATCACTGTATTGCTGTTCTCTTTACCTTATATTTTACAGGAAACCTTAAAAATTCTTTAGATTCTAGTCATTTTTTCCTGACCTGTAAGTAGTCTAAGCAACAATAATTGATATGGTCTATTTTAAATTCTAGGAAAGCTTCCCATTGTTAATGAAAAGGGGGAACTTATTTCACTAATTGCCCGGACAGATCTGAAGAAAAACAGGAATTTTCCTTTAGCCTCTAAAGATGCAAGTAAACAGCTGCTAGGTAACCTGCAGTCTCATCCTTTCTTTCTGTAAATTGGTTGTTCTTTTGTTCTCCGACTTTTTGCTGTAAAGTGGGATGGGTTCCTATGGTATGATCCAGTTCGGGATTTATGATCCAACATCATTTGGATCATTGTGTATCAAAGGAACTGATGAATCCACTCTGGACAAGGATTCATCTGTTTCTTTGATGGGCCATGATCAGGTTGATCGTGGATCACAAATCCCGATCCGGATCGTATTATAGGAATGCACCCTTGGTCTTTGTTTTTTGGTCTAATAATTGATTCATTTCCCTTCAGTGGGTGCAGCAATAGGTACAAGAGAGGAAGACAAACAGAGGTTGGAAGCCTTAGTACAAGCTGGGTTGGATGTCGTGGTTATTGATTCTTCACAAGGAAACTCTATTTACCAGCTTAATATGATCAGGTAAAATATCCTTTTGCAGGTTAGCAGTGAGTCATGCAAATAATACAAGTTAGTGATGTATATGTTGTGGTTCAATTTTATCCTTGGCTCAAAGTTGGTTTTCTTTGTTTTGGTTATGATAATTTGATGATTATGACTTTGAAACAAAGGAAAAAAAATACTTGAACCAAAGATAAAATTGAACCACAACATATGTATGTCGTGAAAACTGTCAGTTATGCAAGCCTTGTAAGATATGTGAGCTATGCAAAAATTGTCTCGTTTTAGAAGAAACTGTTTTTCTATCACTTTTTATTTTGATCGCATGGTCAGGTTTGTTTTGGTTCAGTGAACATAATCTTGAATGACCTTTTGCACGCACAAGTGGATATTGAAAAACCTTTCTGTTCTTCTTTTTCCAGTGCTAAAAAGGCCATGTAATAAATGACTCATTAACCTCATCTGTTTGGTCATTACGAGGAAATCTTAGACCTCGACCTTGATGTATTGACCTTGCTATCGCTTGGTCAATACATCAAGGCCTCTGTCCGAGATTTCACTGAATGACCTCACTCTCGGTTAATAAGTAGTAGTGTTGCATCCAGAGCGTGTCATTGCGTCCTGGGATGCAATATTTCGCTTTTGGACCCCCTAAAATACTAACAAGGGGTCCCTGTGGACGCACAAATATCATGCTTAAAATATATGCACATCCCTTCCATTTATATCCACGCGAAGAAAAACAATCCACTTGCCATGAGCGGAACAACGAACTTCCGAAGATGAACACTGGAGCGTCATGCCTTCTGATGCACAATTGCCACCAACGACGGATTTTCACATTCATTCGCTTTTTTTGGTTCCGACTTCTCATAACAAAAGCTTTTTAGTTCGAGAGACCCGTAGCGTTACGCAGAGGTGAATGAAGAAACATTTACTCGGCCCAGTGATCGCAGTTTTCAAAATGGCGGACACAGACAATGCGATTTTTCACTCGTCTTCATCGTCAAATTAAGAGGCGATTGAAATCAATATTGATGATAGGACCCCCAAAATTCGGGTCTGGACCCCCAAATATTTGTCCAAGGGGTCCAGAGGACTCCTACCCAGTAAAACCTGGATGCAACACTGAAGTAGTATTTATTACAATAAATGTAATGTCAGTTTTTGATAAGTGTCGCGTATTGTAGTATTTTTGTCAAATATATTGGTTTTTGTTTGACCAGTATATATATGTTATTTACCGGGCGGGAGGTCCGTATGGAAAAAAGCTGTGCCCGAGGTCTTTAGTACGGCCCGAGGCCGAAGGCCGAGGGCCGTACTCAAGACCAAGGGCACAGTTTATTCCCATACGGACCGACCTAGACCGGTAAATAACTTATTTATTTTTTCTGTTTGTTTGCTTTTTTCTCAATTTGCCGCGAATAGCGCGGATAAAAAGCTGGACCGTGGTCCGTATCGTAAAAAGCTGGACCGGTTACGAGCGCGCGATTAGCCAATCAGATTCGAGGATTTGGGATTCCGGCCCGCTGAGATGCTTCAGAAAAAAATAAATATTAATATCTCTACTGACAGATACATAAAAGAGCGTCATCCAGATCTCCAAGTAATTGGAGGAAATGTTGTAACTGCAGCACAAGCAAAAAATCTCATTGATGCTGGTGTGGATGGTCTACGTGTCGGCATGGGAAGTGGATCAATTTGTATCACTCAGGAAGTCATGGCAGTAGGTAGACCACAGGGTACTGCTGTTTACAAGGTGGCGGAGTATGCGAGACGGTTTGGAGTGCCTGTTATTGCTGATGGTGGTATTCAGAATGTGGGACATATTTCAAAAGCCCTTAGTCTTGGAGCCTCAACAGGTCTGGAAAACCATATCTGATCCAATGATTATTAATTCTGGTAATTCATGTTATTGTGCATGTTCAAGGTATTAACAGAGCTTACATTGGACAGATGTTAATTTTTCTATATACTGGTAATGTTTTTCAAAGGTAAAGGAAAAGTGCAACCAGGCAGACAATCAGACATAGTTTGATTCTATGCTGGTTTGAAATAATGTGTGTACCTGAAAATGTTACAATAATATTCATTAACTTGACATTTGGACACTCCTGTGTAGTGTGTTTTTCAGGGGTGATTGGGCAAGGCTGTGAAGCTCTTTTTACATCGTCAATGAATGGTGTTGCTTAATTACAAGGTGTAGATAAGTGATGGGTAATAACCTGCCGTCATTGTAGTTCAATGGAGCTTCAGTGCTATTGATATGCCAAGCGTCTTACCAGTGTCTTTGGTGATATGGGTACTTAGTGGTGACAATTCTAGAATTATCCCGCCCAATGGTGTGGTTGGTTTCTAACAGGCGTGCGTGTTCTGTGAAAGCAGAGTTTCCTATTTTTGAAAGAAACACTGCTTTTTGATGTTGTTTTAAGCGGGTACCAAGTTAACATTTTGTCTGCCTGTTGAGTTTGTTGCAAGGGATGGCTGGAGTGTAAGGTTATCCGAGGATTTTAGCACTGGTATAAAACCTTGTTAAAGAAGGCAGTATGGAGTTAAGTCACAGTTCCATTGCTTAGGCCCAAATTCCAGACATCCTTGTGTTGACCTAACCAGTATACTATAGTGCCTCCTTACTAGTAACGAAGTATGATTAATTGTTTTATTTTTGTAATAATATACACAAGCAAACATTTCAATGTGCTGATTGGCTGAGAGCATATCGGCTTATCCCAAATTGGACAGAAAATGGAAATAGAGTGCACAAGTTTGAAATTAAATTTTTGCATGTATATTGTCAACCAGTAAGCAAATGATTTTGAGTGCAGTGATATAAACAAGCACTTGTAATTGTTTGAAAGACACTCACCCTATAGTCTCCTCCGCAGCCATTATTAGGATCGTCACGCAACGCTTCTCCCCCAGCTGTGGAGGAGACTACTCACCTTACTGACTCAAGCTTTTTGCCCCCAGTCTTTGAAAAACTTACTTGTGCTCATTTATTCCAAATTGTACTTGAAACCATTTTCAGTGTGACTACACAAACCAAGGCCACTTAAATAAATTTTCATACAAATTTTGAATGTCTGATGCAGAACAACAGATTTGTGGTGAGTTTCTAGTGATGAAGATGATCCTTTTTCAATCTTGACGTTTTTAATTCAGTTATAGAGCAAATTATGTGCATTTAAACCAAAATATAATTTATTTTGCTGGCCTTGGTTAAAGTAGTCACAGTGTATTACCTGTAGTAACATATACTGTTGGTATCACAGCAATGATGGGCTCATTACTGGCTGGAACTACTGAAGCTCCTGGTGAATATTTCTTTGCTGATGGAGTTAGGCTGAAGAAATACAGAGGTGAAAAATTCTTAGGAACCCATATATAACATATCTAAAGTAAAAACGTTCATTATAAATGCTCTACCTGCATTGAATATTTTTCAGTTACCAGGTACCGGTATTTATCAACCTAATAATTACATGAAAAAATCACTCGATTCTTATTGGCTGAGAGCAGTGCAGTTCAAGTGTAACACCAGTGCAAATTACACATCGAAATTGTGGATTATGATTGGCTCAAAGATAATAGGAAATTTTCTAAGACAATGAAATCAGGTAATATGATGACGAAAATTTTTTGTTGAAATTTTGAAAAAAGTTTTCTCGAGTAAGAAAAAATGGCTACATTAAAGGTTTACTCTGGCCATTACTTTTTTCACGTTTATATTATTAATAAATATTCATACGGTTTTTCTCGTTCAATTTCGAATTAATTTGTACTTGTGAGGTTTTCAAAAAGCTGAAATTACACTGGCCAAAGTGGCTCATGCAATGTCAGCTCTTTGAAGAACTCACTCGTGCAAATAAATTCCTAATTGAACTCGAAACCGTCTCTGTTAGTATGCGCACTGTAATTGGTCAAATTCAAAAGTTAGTCTTGGTTGCCAAAATGTCTCCAGAAATATAATAAATATCTTACAGACATCGTTTACTCGGTCCGTACTTTAAGTTACGGATCCCCATTTTTTCCGCTCGGATTTATGGCACACACGCTTCGTGGGCCATAAATCCGAGCGGAAGAAACTAGGTCCGTAACTTACAGTACGGACCGCGAACTCGGTTAGTAAGAGGTATGTACCTTATTCCATAAAATTTTCGCGACATTTTTATTTCGCGATTTTGATTTTCGCATATTTCGCGACACTTAAATTTCGCGATTTTGCGGAGTTTTATATTTTGAATCACTTTAATTTTGCGTTTTTGAGTAAGACACAATTTACAGTTCATTGGCAATCTTATTTAAAATGTCCTTGAATTTAATAAAACGCCTTTATGAAGGGAAGAATAACGTCAAACTTAAGAAAAACGCAACAGCGGGACTAGATGTCAACAATAACAAAACAGTTCTCACAATGTCCACAAGCAGTTTATGCTTGTATGTGGATTATTGTTCTTGAGTCAATTGACCACCACAACCTTTTACAATAAAAATTCGACATTATGTTAGCCACTTGATTTTCGCGTCAAGTTATGTTTGCGACACTTATTGTTCGTCTTACTTTAATTTCGCGATTTTTTTTATATCGCGAAATTCGCGAAATTAACGTGTCGCGAAAATTTCATGTAATAAGGTAGTACTCATTGTTGAATAAAAGTCCAAACTATTCAATAAAACTTTAGAAGCATACTCAGTTATGCAGGATTAAGAGAGTTCAAGACTTGGTTTTTTGTCGTTTTAGGAATGGGGTCTTTAAGTGCCATGGAACATAAAAGCGGAGCTCAGCGGTATTTCAGGTGAGCTTAAACAAACAATAAATTAACAATGCCTTTTATGATGTGGCTGGTTCTTTGAGTGTTGAGGAGGAGGTGAATCTTAAGTCCTCATTGGTTACCTCAGATGGCAGAGGGTTGTCCAATACTCCGACAAATTTATGCATAGTATTGTATTGTATTATATGGCCATGAAAATAGTTCAACAATGCATTCTAGAATGACAAAATACAACACAATGCATTTCAATACAATGGTGTGCATGAATTTGTCAGAGTATTGGACAAGTATGAGGTGGCAAAATGGGCCTGTCTTGCTGCTTCAGATTTCTCGCGCTCTCTAATGAAACAAAACAAAACAAAATGGCGACATGATAAATCCTTTATTGTGCAAGGTCAATAAAATGTAGAAACCCTTGCCGATATGGAGGCATCTTTGCCTCGCACTTGGTCAAGGAAGAAATGTTAAACGTGCAGCGTGCAATCATTGAGTATGGTCGCACGCGGGAGGTTGCCTAGCACGAGTGAAGCGTGAGAGATGCTCAAGGCATAGCTGAGAGCATCTCTAGCTTCTGAGTGCTTAGCAAACCTCTCAAGTGCGTCCATAACTCGATGGTTGCACAGCTGTTGCGTTTACCATTTCTTTTGTAAGACTTAAAAACTTCACAATCTGACGTCAGCATGCAAGCCATGGGCAGATGGATCGCGCGTATTAGCCAATCATAGCGCGCGCTTTCCCGAAGCTATGTTATAATGAAGAAATAGTGCACTGGTACGCACATCAATAAGAACAAGTGTGATTTTTCTGTTCTTGCAGTGAGCATGACAAAGTGAAGGTAGCGCAGGGTGTGTCGGGATCCGTTGCCGACAAAGGCTCCATTCACAGATTTTTACCATACTTGTGCACTGGTATTCAGCATGGTTGTCAGGATTTAGGAGCTAAGAGTCTCACTGTTTTAAGGTTAGTTCAGAGATTAATTCTTTACTGGAAGCAGTTCTCTCAAACCACCAAAGGTTTCTGCTGATCAGAAATCTGACGCACTAACCTGACTGTGCTTTCATACCTTCACATTTGAATGTGCAAAAGATTGTTAAGCATTAACATATCAGTGGTAAACTAAATATGACTTTCCATGTTATTGTCCACATACACACATAAAAGAACATGTTGACTGCAAGTGATGTTTTTTCGCCAAACTCCAGTCTTCAGAGTTTGGAACATTGTGTGTTGCAACTTGCACAGTTTTCCTTTTTTTTTCCCCAGATGCCACTTAAGGCAAAAAGACCGGGGGGAACTATAATTATTCGTTCATTCTCTGAGACTGCGTTTAGAATAGAACTTAGGGCTTCAAGAAATTCGTGTTTCTACCCACTGTTTCTTTTTCGGATTGCAACATAGTCTGGTTGATTTTAGTGACCTACTGTTTTACAGTACATACAGTTGAACCCCGCCATCGTGAACTCTTAAAGGGAAATGAAAAATAGTTTGAGATAGTCGGGGTTTGAGATAACCGATTTCGAGATAGCGAGGTTCGACTGTAACAGTATTTTTAATGCTTTGCTAAGAAATTTCTGGATCCTTATTTTGGGCTATGAGATTTTTTTCTGTTAATTGTTTTTCAAAGCATTGTTCTTGCTGTGTTGTATAGATCCATGATGTATTCTGGCGAACTCAAGTTTGAAAAGAGAACTCCTTCTGCTCAGATTGAAGGAGGAGTACATGGACTTCACTCGTAAGAATAATTGACACTTTTAGAAATAAGAAAAATGTCTTTATTTTTCATAAGATAAAAACTGCATATCTTATGTTACATAATTTGAACTATATTACAGTGAAAGAAGTTTTAAAATAATATCAGTAATTCCCCTCAAATACACTCGTATATGCCTATGGTGAAAAATTGGAGTACGAAACCAGCAGAAAAAGACCGTTTCAGAACATTGTTCATATCTTAAAACAAAAGCCACATGCCAAATTTGGATCAATGTCAATATTTGGGCAACTGTGCACCAACCCCTCCCCTAACCCAACATTAACGCTAACTTTTTAACTTATTATAACTTCTTGGGTTAGGGAGGGGTAGGTGCACAGTAATCCAGATACTGACATTGATCCCCAAATTTCAGCCTTTTTTGAGCACTTTCAGAAAATGACCAAAATTTTGAGGGGAAGTTTTTGCCCCGAGCTTTTCAATTTATGACCCTTTAGTTTGACATCCAGGCACGGTCTCTCTTGAAAGGAAACATAAATGTATAGCCCTTTCACTTCTAGTACTAACTCATATGTACCTTCAAGATCTCCATGCAAAACCAGTACTTCTTCCAAGTAAACGGATGATCCTGTTAGAGTAAATTCTCCTGCTTAAGTTATAGGGAAAAGTATGGCACATGGGCGTACCCAATCAAAAAAGAGTGCGAGGGCGCACACTGTTACATTCAGGGTACCTACCGTATTTTCATGTTGACGTCCATACTGTGTTTTGCTAAAAGTTCACGTAGAAAATAAATTACCTCACAACGAGGAGGAAGGAGGGTCACAGGCACCCCAGTATTCTCCCCCAGGTATGCTCTTTTCTGCACTCACTTGGGGTGGGGTTGCTACGAAGATCTTGAAAGTGAGCGTTTTATTCTTAAAATCTTAAAATTTCATATTGACGTAACCGCGGCTTCTTATGTTTCTGTTGTAGCTATGAGAAGAGACTCTTTTGAATGGTTGTATGGAAGGACAGTCATATTCTCGGATTGTGGAAACTTCCAAAAAGTCTGTAAATAACTGTTCAAAGTATAAGCATATACAAACAAAATTGTTTTCAGATAAAGTACAGTAAAATACCTCTCAAATGGTTTGTATTCGCCATATATTTAAGTATTAATTAATTATCAAAATATGCAGTTTTCCTGTATTTCACTGGTACGTTTTCCAGAAATATCTAAGATGTAATAATAACAGTTTCTGGTAGTGGTTAAAAATGAAATGAACAGAGTAAAACATAGTTATCATATAAACGTTGTACTTCTTCCAAAGCCCAGTCAGAGAAACCGAAAACACGTCTCGAAGTCAGTCTTTTTTTTACCAACAAGTCTTGTTCGAGACAGAATTTCTGCTTTTGGGCGAGTATTCACTTCAAGAAAATTGTACTGGGCATTGGGTATCCAGAAACTTCATATATCCCCAAACGAGGAGTCTTGGCAATAAAATGGGCACCAAAATGTTTACTACAACCCCGGGGGGTACTCTCATAAATTTCTGATAGGTGTGTGCCGCGAAGGGTCTCAAACCCTGACCCTATTTAAGGGTGAAGCAAACGAAAGTTAATACCCTATTTAAAGCCCAAACCCAAAAAATGACACCCTATGCAAGGGAAAAACAAAAACTAAAAAGAGCTTGAACTGAAATCTTTATATAATCGCTAATACTTCATTTGATCATTTGTTTTCCACTTAACTGGGTATTTACGCACCGCTATGTTAGCTGATACAGTTTAGGCACCCTGTCTAAGGATCACACTGGGAACACTATGCCAACATGGGCAAAATTGATACCCTATTTAAGGATTGACAACCTCAAAAACCATACCCTATCCCGCGGCACGTACCTATATAGCCCATATATGGGAGTGCCCCCCCCCCCGGGACTACAACGTAAACTACCAGTATCCGCGCTATACATTCATTTTTCGCTATTTCGTAATATTCAATATCCATTTTTGTCCTTAATCAATATTTTATGGTTGCAATACAGTCAGTGTAGAGCTGCATTATTGTGATTATCTTTACATTCGGCTTAGCTAACAAATTCCATTCCTTTTGGCATAACAAGAGTTGCAGCATCTGAATGAAAATGAAAATGTAAAGAAGGCCTCAGTGGAAGCTCCAGTCAAGATGGCGACAAATCTTACGCGTTGTGCGGGTTGTAAATTTGGACCTGTTATCGTAATAATATTTTAAAAACAGACGGTAGACCGTCAACGAATTGGAATTTCCACAATTCTAAACTTTTTCATTTTGTGGATTTCCCTCTGTACGCTCATTGTGCATTCGTATTATTTTGTTTATGTAGTTAATAATGACTACAGAATTAAGAGATCTAACTTGTACAAAAGCTGCTTTGTCTTGTTATCACAGTTACACTACCGCCTGTTGACTAAGAAATGAAGCGAAGTACTCTTCAAGCTGTATTTGATTTAAGCAGATCTCTGAATAAAGTTGTCCAGCCAAAACAGCTAAACGACCAGTTCTTTATTCGCCTGTGGTAGCATTCGTTTCTTTTTTGGTTCAACTTGAATGCATATTACAGAGACATTAATACCCTAGTAGGGTGTAGGGAATAAACGAATAAGCTCTAAGCTGACGTAAAAAGACGCTATGCCGTGGATTACAAATGACTTCATTTTCCGCCGTTGACATCACAGTTGGGTTATGCATTGTCATAACTCGTTATACAGTGTAGGAGTCATTCGTAGGGGACTAATGATTTGACTCGTTTTTGAAAATGATTTAGATGTAAATAATATCTAATAATATACATGAAAAAATTACTCGTTCTGATTGGTTTAGAGCAGTGCAGTTCAGATGTAACACCAGTGGAAATTAGACATCGATATTCTGGATTATGATATTCTTTACTTTTAAACGAAACGCTTTGAGTTAGTAGCGTTTTCAGCTGATCTTCATCAGCCAGTCAGTAAATAGAGTGTCAAATCCGCGTCAAATGCTCACTTCCTGTCCGCAATGAGATCTTCCGGCACTTCCTCCAGGCGTATTTTTTCATGTTTATATTATTAATAAGTAATCATACGGTTTTTCTCGTTCAATTTGGTATTATTTTGCAGTATTTGTGAGTTTTTCAAAAAGCTGAAATTGCACTCGCCGAAGCGGCTCGTGCAATTTCAGCTTTTTGAAAAACTCACAAATGCAAATTAATTCCAAATTGAACGAGAAAAACCGTATGATTATCTTTACAAACACGAGATACAGTGTTTCATCACGTACAAGACACTGAGAAGAGAGTTGAAAATACGACGCGCAGCGGAGTGTTTTTAGCGAAATTCTAGGTGTTTGATATGTGATGAAACACGCGTATCGAGTGTTTGATATAGCTTCTCAAACGAAAATTAAGAGAAATTAACGATGCAAACACGATATCCAAACACGTCACGGTGCCTGATTTCCCTTGTCTTCCCCTCATGATTTATTAATGAGTTTGAGAAATACAAATCACAAGAGCTAAGCCTTAGCCACCGGGCTTATTTCTACGACCTTACTTGTATTAATTTAATCTAAACAAACATTTCTGTGTTGGTAATAACTTGAAAGTAAGGGGAAGTTATTTCTCATACGAATCCTTTACAAGAAGGAATAAATCACAACTTTGTAGCTGTCGCGTCTACGCACTCAAACGTCGGAATCAATATCAGTTTCTGGGCAACCGTGCACCTACCCCTCCCCTAAACCAACATCAACGCTAACTTTTTAACTCATTATAACTTGTTGGGTTAGGGGAGGGGTAGGTGCACAGTTGCCCGGAAACTGATATTGATCCCAAACGTCTAAGGGACCGTTCACTTTTTACGAGGAAGGAGGGGGCTGGTGAGATTTGGGGGGGAGGGGGGGGGGGGCATTCCCAAAAAAATAGAGAAAAGGGGGGGGGTCACCTGAAATATTTTCGCAACACTTTGAAATGGCATGACAAAGAAATCGTTGCTTGAAAGGAGGAGCCATGTGAAAAAAATTGGCAAGCTGAGGGGGTTTGTGCAATTTTAAAATGGTTCTTCCCGAATCACACCAGCCCCCCCCCCACCCCTCCCTCGTAAAACAACGAACGGTCCCTTATAATAAGTTTAACCTTCCACGCCAACGTAATGGCACCGATTTCTCAGAAAAGTGGCTATTCATATGGTCTCCCCTCATCAAATCAAAGAACACCTATTACATGCAGAGACAGGGCAACACACTACCACAAACAGTCCAATCGAGACCTAAGGATTCCATGTTTCAAGTCGAGTGTTTATCAGTCCTTTTTGTGTTGACACGTGGTAAGTTGGCCCGCGAGAAAACGGGCCAGACAAAATTGACCAGGGTCAATATCGGTCATATAGAAAACACCCCAAGAGGTACGAAATCAAGAAGAACACAGCAACGCTTTGACAACTTTAAACAGCGATTGAAATGACTCTACCACATACCTACTCTAGAAAGTTTTTGAAAGCATCGTCAACCGTCAATCCAAGGAAGGAGACAAAAATAAAAATTAAAAGTATTCTTTTGTTACGCGTTTTTGGTTAACGGACACGCTCGACGACATAGAATCTACGACCCTCCGGCCGTAGATTCAAAAAAGAGACATTGTATCAGTTAGAGTGTTTTTTCAGTTTGACATATTTGACAGGCATGAAGGTACTTTTTTCTCGAAATAATTCCAGTGGCAGTAAGAACGTTAACCCTAAGGATTTTCAGAGGTTTGTTTTAATGAAACCTGGGCAGGGATTTACTCATAAAGGCTTACAAACCAAATGAGCCAGGCCTAAAATAACAAGATTATCAGTTGACCTGCTTGTGACGAACACGTTTTTATGTGCATGTGTAGCGCGGAATACCTCTGAGACCACTACATAAAGTCTTTAAAACAATAGGTGTTAGGAAAGGACTGATTGAAAACACAAGTACAAACACCAATTCATTGAAATTCAAAATTCAAACATGACCCAAACAAACTTCACCGGGATTTTCCAAACAATCTCTCAAACATACGTGTAAGTCAGTTCTGCAACTGAAAGCAAGCATATCAAAGGAAGAAATAGAAAGTAACAGATCAATCTCAATAGGTCCAACAGAAAGAGCCGTATCCAAGTAATTCAATCGAAATGTACTGTCAATGTAGGCCCCGTTCGTTTAATAATCAACAGGGCCGCGGTTGGATTCAGCGATAAGTATGAATTATATCTGCAGTTTAACGGCTGCTTGTCTGATCAAAGCTTGATATTAAACTCACGTAGAAAGGCGTAGGTGGTTCTTGAAATTGAATATTGTGTTCCGTAAATGTCAATTGAGCGGCTCAGTGTTGTTCTCTTATTTTGAAACGCATATGTGGACAAGATCAACCAAAATAGCGTTGCCTTTTAAGCTAGATCCAGTGTACTTGGTGAAGCCTGAAATAGTCGACTGTGGTAAACCGCCTTCGGTCGAAAGAGCGAATTCGAAATCTCGTACAGCAACATGCATTAAGCGCACTGAAATCCCTTGTGGAACAGTTGGCGCAACTGCGCATGACGTCAGAGGGAGCGCATGCGCAGGTTGAGATCAAACTTAGAACAATAGACTACCCTAATTTTTCCATATGATATCAGGTGCAGCCGGCGTGGTCTAGTGGATAGAGCAGTCGACTTGGATGCGATAGGTACCGGGTTCAAAGCGCGGGATGGCTCTCGATCTGGCTTGGGGGCCGGGCCATCCCACCCCCTTGGCGTTTCGACCTACGAAGGTGTCTAGGAATTACTCTTCATCTGGCTTGGGGTCCGGGTAATTTCACCCCTCCGTCCGCACGTTTTGTATTATATAATTTTATTTTTTCATATTTTAACTTCAAAAACACAGACAAAGAAATCAATATCCACTGTTCTGAGGGCTTCCTTTTTTCACTTTTTTTCTTTTGTTTTTTCTTTCTTTTTTTTTTCTTTTTTTCCTTTTTCCACCTTTCTTTGTGCTTTAATGTGTAAGTAAAATTGGACTTTGGTATTTTCCCCTTGCCTAATTTTTTCTTTAAAAAATTACCATTAACAGAAAGTCTACACGGGCAAACTTTCATTATATGGGACATAAGAAAAAAAAAAAGAAGTAATTGTACCAGTTACAGTGCTCTTATTTTCTTTTTCTACTTTTTTCTTCCTTTTTTCTTCTTTTTACATCTTCTCTTGTGCTCTAATGTCTAAATAAAATTGGCCTTTGGCATTTTTTATTCCTTGCCTTTTTTCCAAAAAATTACCATTAAGCGAAGGTTCACAAGGGCGACGCGTCATTATATAGGACACAAAAAAGGAAAACCAGAAGAACGTTTACCAGTTACAGTGTTTTCTGGATGTGAACGCTTGAAACACATGTTTTTTTCTCTTTTCTAGGCACCTGATTTTCCTAAAAATTTCAATTTATCCTTGAAGTTTCGGCTTCTTTTATATACCTATGTGCGAAAAGCACACCTCGAGAAGAGGATATTCTTTGGTTTACACTGAAGTTGGTTAAAAAGTAGAAGGAAACAGACCCTCAAAGTAGACAGCTCGCTCTGTCTGCTGCTATTGTTATCACTGATAGCTGGCCGGAACCGTAGACATGATAAAGAGAGTTAAACAGGTAGTCAGAAACATCTACCTAATAATTTTTGTACAACTATGTAGTGGTTTTGTCACTGATTCTCCAAAACAACAGATTTATTTATTTCTTTGGATCTCTTGAGCATCTCTTTCAGAAGTGTAAATAGGTTTTATAAACGTTTTCGCACTCATTTAAAATTGCTCTATTTGTTGTAGCAAAGTGTTACCGCCAATCTTTAATTGGCCACTAATGCCACTATTGACCTCGATATCAGAGTATGATATATATATGTTATTTACCGGGCGGGAGGTCCGTATGGGAAAAAACTGTGCCCGAGGTCTTGTGTACGGCCTGAGGCCAAAGGCCGAGGGCCGTACTCAAGACCAAGGGCACAGTGTTTTCCCATACGGACCGACCTAGACCGGTAAATAACTTATTTATTTTTTCTGTTTGTTTGCTTTTTTTTCAATTTGCCGCGAATAGCGCTGATAAAAATCCGGACCGTGGTCCGTATCGTAAAAAGCTGGACCGGTTACGAGCGCGCGATTAGCCAATCAGATTCGAGGATTTGGGATTCCGGCCCGCTGAGATGCTTCAGAAAAAAATAATGTTAAATATTGAAGCATCGAAACAATAGTAGCTGTACATCACTCTGCTGAGATTCTTACAACAAATTCGGTTACCGTAAACAGATGGATCTAACTGATTTATTAAGAGAAATCCATTTGTTTTTCACCTGTTGTCAAAACAAATATTTGACGAGTAACCGTCGTTGTTTTTATTTAGCAACAATGCAAACAAGCAAGCTTAAAAGATGACTGGAACTAAGTTTATTTTCCCTTTGTTTCAACACTGATAAGCCATAAGGCGCTTCTTACTCTTTCACGTTGTATCAAATAGATCTGAAAGAGGTCTTGGCAGTTACAGCGGGATGCTGTTGCCGTTGTAGTTTTCAAAGGTCTGAGCAGCTGACAGTACATGAAGGTCATAGATGGGGACGAGAGACACACAGCTGTTTCTGGAGTGCAGAGTTGACACTGTACCTTTAGCAAGAGTTGTGTGCAGTCAGTTGCAACTGCCAAGCCAACAGTGCCAGAGGCCTAACATCAAGGTAAGAACATTTTTATCTAATATTTATTCCTGGAGATAGTACTAATACTTTCAGCGACTGATTGACTGATCGATAACGTAACAAACAGCAATTCATTTCTTTTTAAATCTACTTAAGCCTGAAATAAGTAAATGAGATGAGACTTTGTTTACATTTCTTTCTTGGCCATTTATTCTTTTAAATTACCACAAACACAAGGTTTACAAGGGCAACCCATTATTGGATACAAAATTAAAAGTATTCTTTTGTTACGCGTTTTTGGTTAACGGACACGCTCAACGACATAGAATCTACGACCCTCCGGCCGTAGATTCAAAAATCAATTGACTAATAAATGGTCCCAGTCGTATTTTTAACTCACGATGATTCCGTCAGAGGTCATATCGGATTTTGCACCCTGAGCTACTAATCTACATATTTTGACCCCCAAAAAGTACGACCGGGTCCCCCGTCATGCTTTTAATGGGAGTACACGCCCCACCCCACCCATGATAAAACGCAATACGCTCGAAGCATTGCTTGCCAAAAACGTAAAGTTACATAACATTAAAAGCAAATTACAAACGCAAGGCAATCTTTAAAATCACCATTTTTAATATTTTTTTTTTCCTGAATCATCCGGATATCTAATGTACACATATTAAGTATCTGGGTAACTCGTACTTTATTTAAATTATCACAGCGGTCAGTAAATAACAATAATATTATTATTGGTAAATTAACGTTGCATGCGAGTTGCTCAACACAACCTCGGTATATAAATCAGTTTTCAGTGTATGTCGTTATCAGTATCTTTCCAATTCATAGCGAGTCAACCTCCTTTTGCAACATCATCCCAAGTGTTAGAGAATCTCAGTACTTAAGTTGCATCTTGCATATTCTGTTCCTAGCCTCGACTACCGGTGAATGCCCTAACCTAACACGAGACCTCAGTGACAGCCGAGGGTAGGGGCACGCCATGCAAGGTTCATATCAAGTACCAGGTTCGGGTGCTGGTATTGAGGGAGTGGAAACGCCTTTTTTCCTCGGACAGCTTTTTTTTTTTGAGGGGGGATGAGGGGTTGGGGAAACTGGTGGGAGGGGTGGGCGGTTTGGAAAAGACCCAAAGGTTATCATTGGTCTTGCAGTAACGGATGGTTTTTCAACTGTAAACTGGCCACAACCACCCATCAGTTCTGCCACAAACCTCTGCAGACGTTCATTAACTTTACATATTTTCCTATTTGAAAATCTCTGTGAAACATGGTCCATAATCTATGCCTCAATTACACGAGCACACCATAGAGACAGGCAGAAATCACACAACTTTCTAATAATTAATAGGAAATTAATCTTAAGCTCTACTTACAAGCAATAACATGCAGAACAAAGTTTTGATGAATTCTACTTTTAACCCAAGGAAGAAATTAAATTAATTAATGGAGCATTTTCGCTTTTTTTTTACAACCATCACATGGTTTCACGACTAGCGTGTTCCTTGTGTGCTTCCATTTCCTATTGTGTGATGCGTGCAGTTTTCATCTTGTATTGCATCAACCAGTGTCCTGTCAAGCATGTTGTGAAAGTATCTCCACTGGTCTGCATCATCCATCACAATACATCATGAAATTTAACTAGATATTCTTATAAAAACATCTGCGAAGGCCTGTACACAAAACTGATCTGCAAGACTTCTTTTGTACAAATGGCTCTTGCCCAACCTGGGAAGCAACAGCAAAATCAGTTTTAATGCAGAGCAATTGCATATATGGAAGTTTGGGCAATCTGAGCATTAACGTTTGGGTGAACTGGTTATCTGTAACATGATTGGATATGGGGTCAAATCATTTTACCAACTGATTTATTTTCTTCAGAGGACAATTGAAGTGTACATCAATATCAACATATGACTTGTAGTGCCTGGAAATCAATGCTTTACAAGACTCCATTGATTGGGTTGCTTTGCAGGCGCTTGTTTCTCGATTCTGCATTATTAAGGAATTAAAAGAACACTTATTTATGTTTTGCTTTAAGTATTTTGAATACTAAAATATTGTTCTGTTATCGTCAAAAAGGACATTTTCATATCACCAATGCAAGTTCCCATGAGCAAGCATAAGTAAACTACATTAACAAAAATGGAATTAACTGACAACAATATTACTTAATAATTACAACAGCAGTTTTTAGGAGAAATTTCTTGATAAATAATTATTGAATGGGACATTGTTGCATTTGGTCACAGTTATCACCAAGAAACTGTATTCATACATGAAGCGGGAGGTGTCAAGGAATTTCTGGATAAATTTCACCATATTTCACAAAGCAAGCTATACCATTCATCTTCTGGTCAATTGATGTCTTCATTTCAAAAAATGTTTGTCAGTAAATCTCAGCACCAATTAATAACAAAATGATTTTAAAAAGCAAGTTGTACAACGTTCATTTGAACTCTGAAAAAAAGCCAAAAATCTCTATAGATTGTCCTACTGACTTACTGTCAACAGAGTGTCTTCAAACATGCTTTACACTAGAATAGTCCACAGTCTTTGAGGTTGTTCTTTATAATGACATCTGTAACAGCATCAAACACAAACTGTATGTTGTTGGTATCTGTGGCACAGGTGAAGTGTGTGTATATTTCCTTTGTATCTTTCCTCTTGTTAAGGTTTTCAAACTGGAGCTGTATATATGCTGCTGCCTCTTCATAGGTATTGGATCCTAAAACAAAACATTGAAAGAAAAAAAAAAAGACATCTTCAATACTGTGCAACAGAGATCAACCTTGCAGTGGCAAGAACTCATAACTGCTATATACAGTTACACTGTATAACTAAGATGAAGTGTTTTACAGGAATTTCTGTCAACAAATAACATATCTCAACACACACAAAAAAGATAATTTTTCATGCGTGAATACAATTTTATGGAGTTTCCCAAGCTCTGTGTTTTGGACAGTGGCAGCAGTCAGAGTGAACACAGCTAAAAAAAAGACCCTTACATTCCTTTTCAAAGCATTTAAGTTGTATGTTAATGTTCTACATTGTTAAATACCTCTTACTAACCGAGTTCGAGGTCCGTACTGTAAGTTACGGACCCGAGTTTTTTCTGCTCGCATTTATGGCACAAGCGTGAAGGGCGAGGGCCATAAGTCCTAGAGGAAAAACGAGGATCCGTAACTTACAGTATGGACCGAAAACACAAGGTTTGTAAGATATTTATTACATCTCTGGAGACACTTTGGCGTCCAAAACAAACTTTTGAATTTAGCAACTGTACGGCTCGCTAAATTGACCTATCATAGCACTCATACTAACTGATAGATATAATAATTAGTTTTACTGGCTTTGTAAAACAATTTCTTAAGTTACATTTGATTGAACATAGTCATGAAGGACTCTCCTTTATCAAGTTGCCATAAAATTGCATGACGTAAATACATTTTCATAATAAACAGAACACATGAATGCTTAGAGGTATCATATAAAATTTCTCTTCTTGTGTTCAAAGCAATCAAGACACTCATTTGCTACCCTCTTTTGTGGGATATCAATATCAACATAAGAAATTATTTTTTATAACTCTGTGCACCCATGTATTATTCTCCACATGCTAAGACTAGGGGAACATAAAACAAATACCAGTATACTCTGGGAAGCAAATGGTCAATGGAGACTTGGTGATCTTCTCTCCAAACAAATCCTTTTTGTTTAAAAAGAGAATGATTGATGTGTCTGTAAACCACTTGTTGTTACAAATGGAGTCAAACAGTTTCATGCTTTCCATCATTCGGTTCTGAAAACAAACAAACAAACAAAGACAATCAACAACAAGTGCACAGTTTATGCTGAGTAATAAAAGAAAAAGAAAGACCAGAAGAGAAGGTAAGAAATTTATCACTAGGGTCTGAAATTGCAAATGCCTGGTTGCCAATTAACCCTTTTTTCCCCAAGAGTGACTTCACAGATTTACTCTGGCTAATGCCAGACAATTTTACTCGTCACAGGGAGAACCCTTGGGGCTTAAAGGGTTAAAAAGTATCTCCTTAACCCTTTCTGCCCCAAAAGTGACTTTCTAGATTTAACTCTGGTTAATGCCAAACGATTTTACTCATCACAGGGAGACCTCTTGGGGCACAAAGGGTTTAACTAACATAGGAATGCTCACACATGACAAAAAATGCACAACAGAACAGCCACTGGAAACTTAATTTGCAGGTTACCATATCTATTTCAAGAAGCAACCTGGGAGTGATGAATGGTCCATTAAAATTTTTAACTGCTCGCAAAATTTTACCTTTGCTTGCAAAATTTAAACGAGTGCTCACTTGCTTCTGCTCCCTAAATTTTTGCAGTTGCTCGCAAAGCAATTTTTTTGCCTCTGCTCGTGCTCACAAAAAAATCGCCTGCTCGCAAAGACCATTCGTTACCCCTCAACCTCAGTGCTCCAAGCTAAGTCTTTTTTGTAAGTCAGTGAGTAACGTTTGTAGTCTGCTGGTCTCAGTTTCTCCTCTTCCTCTGTAGCAAAACGGCTGCTGCACAAGCAAATAGCTTAGCATGTGTTTTTAAGTCTTTAAAGAGCCGAAAATTAAAAAAAAAAACACCGAGTTTTGTGGTTGTAGGTTTTTAATATGCTTGGATATCAAAACAAATCAAATGGCCAGGAAAGAAGTTGCCAAATTGGACTTATGCCAGGCATGGAGACCACAAACAGCGAAGGAGATTTACTGTGGTCTCTTTAACCTTTTAAACCCCAATATCAATATTCACTTTCTCCAAACTGCTCTCATATACTTGTTATGGTAGTTGGTGAGGAGAATTTGTTTAAATATTAATACAACTCTTTATGGTGATCATTTTCCTTATTCTCATAACATGAATGGTTGATGGACAGTGAATATGGTAATGAGAAATTGGATGCTGGTCACTACTGGGGCTTAAAGGGTTAAAATTTCCAGACTGGTGTGGAATTTAGAGGTGCTGGTTTTTATGGAGGGAGGAAAACCAGACAACCTGGAGAAAAACCCTCGGAGCAAGGAGCAAACCAACAACAAACTCAACTGACACGAGACGGTGGGAATTAACCTGGGTGACAGGGGTGGGGGGCAAGTGTTCCCACCACTGCACCATCCTTGCTCTCTAATGGTACTCACATGGTGCAACCATGCTCTTCAAATGATACACATATTTCATGATTTAACACCTTTAAGCCCCGATAGTGTCTTTACAGATTTTACTCTGGCTAATGCCAGACGATTTTACTCGTCACAGGGAGAACCCTCGGGGCTTAAAGGGTTAAAAACTATCTCCTTAACCCTTTAAGCCCAGATAGTGTCTTTACACATTTTACTCTGGCTAACACCAGACGATTTTACTCGTCACATGGAGACCCTTCAGGGCTTAAAGGGTTAAACAACTAGTTCCTGCTTAAGAGTTTCTTTTTTCAAGAAATAATATCCACAACACCAATGAATGCCATACCATTTCTTCATCTTCAGCCAAAACCAGATCATAAGCACTCAATGCTACACAGAATATAATGGCAGTTACACCCTCAAAACAATGAATCCATTTCTTCCTCTCTGATCTCTGACCTCCAACATCAAACATCCTGCAAAAAGAATTAACATCACGTTGGAGTACATCATTATTCATCATGGATGATGATGTTAAACAAATGTTTTCGTTTGTCTCTGTGCATGGTCACTTTGATGTGGAACAAGACATTTTGACCACTTTCTGGTGGTCTTCAGGCAATAGGCTTGACTGGTTACAGTGCACTAATATGTAGGCTTGGTGGTCAGATCTGACGGGTGCAATTTAACAATCAAAATCATGTTATGATATATAATAATAATAATAATAATAATAATAATAATAATAATAATAATAATAATAATAATGACGACTTTATTTTAGCATTTCCACAATGAAGTGGCTCTTCATCCGAAACATTCCAAATAAAATCACATGTTGGTTTTTGTGGAGAGGGGAAAACCGGAGTACCCGGAGAAAAACCTCTTGGAGCAGAGTAGAGAACCAACAAACTCAGCCCACATGACAGCGAGCCGGGAACCAAGCCGGGACACATTGGTGGAAGGCGAGCACTCTCACCAATGCGCCAACCCTGCTCCCCCATATATATCACATCTAAAAGGTGTCCTCCAACTACGAACATTTTCTGCTAGTGTTAAGCAACTTTCATTGCACTAATTCATCAATTTCTTCATAATTGGCCTATAGTGTCCCTGCACAACCAGACAGCTTTTTGTTCCCATGTAGAGTCCCAAGTACACTGAGAGCTCTCTGCAGACTGAATGGAAAACTGATTTCTAAGAAGGAATGCCCAAGTTGACAGTTCAGCTTTGTTAGTTACCTTCAGTCTCAAATCCCAATCGAGCTCCTAATGCACAAATGTTAAGTTAGAGTTGTAACATGAAAAATGTAGAGGGACGATGTTCACAAAGTCTGAAAACACACGTTTTATCACATGGGAAGCCCCAGTTAATGCAGGTATGCATCTTAAGTTACATGTACTTACTTAAAATGAAGATCTTTGAAAGTGAAGTGAGTCTCAACAATGCCAGTTGTCTTGACTCTTGTGCGTAACACATCTTGTTCTGTGGGAATGTAGTTGGGTGATCCTAGTCTGTCCAGCTCATTAAGGTAGCTGGCAAAATATGACAAGAACAAAATTATATAAGGGGATCCACTGTAAAACACAGTTCTTGTAGGAACTTCAACTACTCAATGTTACTCATAAAGAGAATGGATGTTTTGTTTTGTTGGTTGAGATATGTGACTGGGCACAGGATTTTGTACACCAAGGCTTTACAGTTACACGGAACAATCCATTAACTGTCCATTTACCACCCATTTAAAACTGATCATCGAAGCATTTAAACGCTTCCTTCATCCGTTTAACGTTTTCAACCATTTTTTAAAATTTAAGGTGTTTTAATAACCATTATAAAAAACTACCCAGTCACATATTATTGCAGAAGAGCAAAGTCATCTTTATGGCTGGCCAATTTGCCTAGTGAAATTTAGCACTTGACATGAATGCTTGAAAACAAAAAACCTTCCCCCCTCAAAAAGCTGAAAAATATGAGAAATCAAAATTCTAGTCTGGAAAGAGAGAGCAAAGTAAAAAAAAAAACAACAACAAAAAACAGACAAACAACAAACAAACAAACAACACCAATCAAGTTATCTTCCAGGGCAATTTTTGTTCTCATAGCATTTCACAAGTTCACCAATAATAACTCTGTACAAATGAATAAACTCTACATACTATGCTGCAGAATCATTAAGCTGGTATTCTCTTGATCTTCCAAAGCAGTTTTGAACTCCTGAGTCGGCCCAGAGTCTTTTCATGATGGCAACAAGCTCCGGTGAGAACTTAACATCCTCCATACTTCCAGCAAGTGCAAATAATTCTCTTGCATCATCCTGTCAAAATTTCCACCCAATATCAATATTCATTTTCTCCTAACCATTCTCATATATTATTTGTTATGGTGCTTATCAATACAGTTTTTGTCAACACCACATGACTGCTCTTGCTCTTATTCATCCACATGAAAAGCTTTCTTCTGCTATTGACAATAAGGAATATTCTTTAGGTGTGTTTCTTGACCTTTCTAAGGCATCTGTCACAGTAAATAACGAGATTTTATTAGCTAAACTTTAGTTATGGTGTACGCGGTATCTCATTTAAATGATTTGAGTTTTCTTTCAGAAAAAATGCAGTTTGTTAGGTTTAACAGTCTACATTCTTCATACAAGCTGGTTAAATGCAGAGTTCAAAAAAGGCTCCGTCCTGGGACCATTATTGTTTTAATTTATATCAATGATCTCTGTAATTTGTCAAGCACTCTAGAATTACTTTCATTTGCTGACGACACTAGTACTGTCTGTAAATACAGATGCAGCTGCACTGGGCTGGACACACGACTTGCATGGCTGATTATCAGCTGCCAAAGACTTTTCTATAGTGAGTTCCAGCATGGCAAGGACTCCCAGGGAGCAAAGAAGAAATGCTTCAAAGACACACTGAAAGCACCTCTGAAAGCCTTTAACATCAGCCCAGACTCCTGGAAGGAGACTGCCTTGGAGCAGGTGGTATGCACAGTGGTGCCAATCTGTGTGAGGCTAACAGGACTAGCAGGACACAGCAGAAAAGAAGAGGCAAGCCTGGAAGGAAAGAGCCAGCAGAACTCTCACTGTAACCCTTATCCCATGTCCCCATACCTTGTGTGTGGCCTCTCAGCCACCTGCAAAACCCACAGGTAGGTGCATTCCCCCAAAACCGCTAGATGACAGAAGTGGACATTGTCCAAAACAATGGACAATGAACTATTATTATAGGCAATATAGCTATCTGCTACTTGTTGTCCAAATACCATGACTGGCCACTGATGCTGTCTTACATTCCTTCAGGAGTTGAGCTCAGTTCTTCCTTCCCTTTTTAGTGATCTTTTATTCAACCTTATCCTTTCTAGTTCTGCTTTCGCTTTTGATAACTTTCCTCAGATCTCACGTGCTTGAGTCTCAAACCTTTCCCTGGTATTACTTGAGTTATCATTCCCGCTCTTTTGCTTCTTCCAACCTTTGCTAATGTAAAATGCTACAGCAACTGAGTAGAGAAGCCAATTAACCAGACACAAGTAACTTAACGGATTTTCAAAAGGATCAATGGGAGTTCCCCTTTTCACTCCACTCGCACGCTACAGCAATGATGATTTTCGAGGTATCTGCTTTTGTTGGATGTTCCTTTGTTCTTGTATCATAGCAACAATTACTAAACGCACTGATCCACTGATGCAAGAATTGGAGCCACTAATTGCAACAACTCACGCTCTTTGTCGCTTAAAGTGGTGTTGCGGGCCTGTGTCGCTTTTGATGTGCGTAGCAGTGTGGTCCTCTGGGGTTTGGCTTCCTGTTGTAGTATGCATTTATCCATCTACAAAGTTGGTTGCAGTTTGTTGCTTGAGTCTTCTGATTCTGTTATATCACTGTCTGCTCCCTTTTTTCCCTACCTATCCCTAATCTTTTGCACACTCCTCACAATTGTTTCTCCCACATTTCCAGATGTTTTCTCTAGGCTAGTTGCTTGATCCCTACGGTTTTGAGAGGTTAAGTTTAAACTGGCATACCCCGCTTCATCCCAAAGTTCTTTCATGATTTGCATGCAACCCTTCTGGGTTACAGGGTGGCTCATCTAATGTTGATAGTCCCTTTGCTCTTCTCCTTGTAGACTCACGCTAAACAAGGATGTTCAGCCTGGTTTATAGTCCTTTGGAGCAGGTTATTATTATCATTATTACTATTATCAGGTCAAAAACACAAATAACCACTGACATCTAATTTTGACACCAGTGAGGTTGCAGCTCCCCTCCCAAGTGAACAACTACTGCCACAATTTGTTTTGCATCTAACCACAGTGCCCTCAAGGTGAATGATGGATAGAAGTGCATATGTCAAAGAAAAGTTCAATTCTTCCTGGCTAATGAAGTGAAGATAATTAGTGTGGAATTGCACTAGTGCATTTCTTCATATGGGAGAAACAGATTAGGAGCATAGCAACAATTTTCTTTAATTTTCTGTGACCTATGTGATTCAAGAAAAATTCCTAGTCACACTCACGAATTCTACATCAAATTTCACCTGAAAATCCAAGATTGCCCCCACCACAATATTGGTTTTCCACTTGAAATTTAATATGGAGTTTACTAACTAGGCAATGAATTTTTTGATGGAATCACTAACCGAAACTTGTGGTTCCATGGTGCAAACACATTTCTGAGGTGTTTTATCAAAACGGTTCGATGAACTTTTATTGTTTATACAACTTAACCACTCAAGCCACCATTTCAAAAGAGGAACGTAACCAATATCCAGCCATCTTGACCACCTGCCTGGTCAACTACCTTTTGACATTGAACATAAAATATAAATTAAACTTACAGCTCTGTCTCCATGTCCAAACTCAATCTTTAATGTTCCTAGTGCACGGATAATAGCAATCATAGACTGTATAGTGTTGCTGTATACAACTTGTCTGTACTGAGCACATTCTTCTTGTGTGTAGCCATGTTCATGAATAATCCTACAAGGAAACTACTGTTAGATCTAACTGTAAAAAAATAGACCTCACTGATTTGCATTTGATAAATTTCATTTCTATTGTTCAACTGCAATCACTTCTACAATCAACTACCACTGAAGAGAACCCTGCTCAGTTTACTTTGTGTAACCTTTAATTTAATTAGTAACTTCTACAGAAACAATGCAAAACACTCATCAACTAAAAATCAGGGGTTTCAATAGAAGCCGGCGACCGGCGAATTTCGCCACCTACTTCCCAAATCGTCGCCGCCTACTTTCCAACATTAAATTTCTTTTTGGTCCCTTGAGTTTCTTGAGTCACAGAATTTCTCACCTGTTACAGCCGCCTACTTTAATATGGTCAGCCGCCTACTTCAGAACTTATTGAAACCCCTGAAAAATGTCCAAATACTCTCCAAATACAATGCCTTGCTTTCATACAAAGAACAACAGATAAATTTAAGGCTTACAGTTAAAGTTATTTATAGCCTTTTTGCATATTCAAACACAGTAACAGAGAGTGCCAATGTCTCAGAATATAGTTAAGTATACTTACTTCATCTGTTTTACTATAGTGCTTTTCCCTGATTCACCAGCACCTGAAAAAAAGTCATGCTCAGTAAGACCAAAAAACTGCAAAGCAACACTTGTGATACACCAGCTTTTGAGACTTACCCTGGTCTATGTATCATGCAGCACCCAAGACTGCCATCAGCCCCACCCCTGTAGAGAAGGTAGTCCACCACATGGTTACCCCAATATATTATCCCATTACCATTTATACACGTGGGTGGAAAGGGACACTGTGAATTTTGATTTCTTGATATAGGAAAAAACACTGTGCCAACCATAGCATTTGAATCTCAGACAAGATGTTAGACAATGTGACCACTTAAATACTGTGCCTCACCAGAGCAGAGGTCAACTACGCTGCAATTTGCAACACACATGCATATAACACAAAGGGAATTCAAAATTATTAGAAACATGAACTGAAGTGCTCCAAATCAGAAAGGCAAAAATATACCCCAATTCAACAACACAAATAAAGATATAAATACAGTCGTGTTAACACTATAACTAGCCTCACATGACCATGGAAACAGAAAGCCACATTTGGAATGTTATTTTTCTGCTGATATTCATGAGAAATAGCATGAAAGATCAATTTTATAAACTGCTTGTAATGCTGCTCAGAATGATCATACTTTTGACAGAGATAGAAGCAGGATAGTGTAACAGTATTTAACAGGTCAACTAAGTAGTAGGATAAATTATTCTTCAAACAACTTTGATAAATATAACCAAAGACAACATTTTCGGATCTGATATGATACAGCTGTTTAAATAATACATGGGCACTGTTCTTAAACAGAGAAAAAACATTAAGAACAAGATCTGCAAGCACAAATAAAAACTCAACAAAATACATTTAGAAGTGAGAACCACTTGAAACTTGAAGTACAGTTCTTTGAACTTCAACTTCATTCAGTTGAAAGGAGGAAGCAGAAATTTCACACAGGGGCTTAAACAGTTAAGAACCTCATGGGCTAGGGACCCCCTCTGCCATTAATATGCCTATACATTTGTAGAGCTTAAACACTCACTGTTTAAGCCTCCTCATGGAATTTCTAGTTCCTCCTTTCAAACCATTTTATAAATCCCTATTTCCTCTCTAGACAAATATTAACTGGAATAACTCAATATCCAAACCAGTGAATGAAAAAATGAAACATCATTGGGGTAAAACATGAAGCAAATATTCCCTTCAACCACAAAGACAAAGGAATGCTAATGGCTATACTCTTTCAGAACCAAAAGTGCTAATGCAGAAAAAATTAACCAAGAAAAAGACAATCTGATTGGCTAATTTGCCATTGTCAATAAGAGTCCAGACAATGCTGCTCGTGTCAATGTGCCACGCAATGGAATAGCCAATCAGAAATGCTCATTTTGCTCTTTCTTCAAGTCACGATCTTGGTCATTCTCTAAAAAAAAAGACCTTCTTTGATGCTGATTCTGGTAAAAAACAAATTGAATGTAGTTTAGCATTGTCTGTAATCTTATAAAAAAAGATATGCCTCATCACAGTGGTCAAAATTTGTTGTGGACTTACTCTGCTGCACCTTGTGAGTCCACAACATTTAGACCACTGTGATGATGCTTACTCATTGTTGATAAGAGTACTGACAATGCTAAACCACATTCAATTTGTTAATTCTTATTAAACTAACTGCCAAGGTTTGGGCAGTGGGATGCAAACACTACCATCTACTCTGGACTGATTATTAAGGCATTACTTCCAACAAAGCACTGATTAATGGAAGCAGGACTGACTGATATCCAAAAGATTGACTGACACACACATGGTAACTTAAAGGGAACAGCAACTAAAGTAACTTGAGGTAGCTAGTTACTTGTGAACATGCCAATAAAACCCACTGTGTACAGAAATTATGACTGAAAGTGAGGGCTTTGGAAATAAAACCAGATTGTAGGGAATTGATCAAAATTTACAAGAAGTATACTGTAAAGCATGCTTCCAACAAAACTCATAAGTTTGATGGAAGAAATCCGATATCCTTTGTGGTTATTTTAATTCCCAATTCTATTCTTACCCTATGATTGTCGGAAAAGGAGTCACTCAACTACAGCAGGGAAGCCAGGAAATTTCCGAATGTAACTTAAGGTAACACAATGAAGCAAAACCAACAAATGGTGACTCCATTTTTCACCTTTGATAGTTTCAGCTTTTATATTTGCGATCTGAGATAAATAGACAGAAACTGTAGACAAATTGTAGACAGGCATTTGCAAAACCAGTTTTGCCAACCTCCACTATCGGCCTAAACTAGTACGTGTGACAAACTTTGTGGATAAACCGACTTCACAATGCAACGACGATACAAGGTCATTATTTTGATCAGGGCACAAGGCTTTGTAACATACAGCAGCTGTCAGCGAAACTAATGTGTAATTCGAGCAAAACCCAAAAGGTACGTGTACGGTTTAAGGATAATAAACTGACTTGACATTACAAATACATAGAGCATTCACCTCTGACAGCAAAATATGAATGAGCAATTTCGTGAAGGTATTTTTATGAAGCACTCACACCGAAGAATGGAAGCCGTGAAAAAAGTACATTTTTATGTCATGCAACATTTTCTGGACGTAGAACACTACGGTAATACAATTAATCATAGTCGACAAAATGAAACCGTGAATTCGGATATTTCTTTCTCGCGCTTACTTTTAGGATTTTCGTCGCGGTAAGAAGTCGGAAAAAACCTAACAGCTCAAGAAGTTACTAGAAAACCCTGTTGAATTCAGTTAAACCGACTTCAACCCTTCCGTGTTTTCTTAATCAAAATGCCAAAATGGTCCAAAACCCTATGGTATTTTCTTTTACTTTCGATATCTTATCTACGGAAGCTGGCCCACAGCGTATATACATGGGTGTTTCAGCAAAAGGCAACTTGCCAATGCCACAGTTTCAGTTTTGTTTCTCGTTTTTCGGTGGTCGCGTGCAAAATCGCACAAACAATTCTTATTTTGAACGGAAGAAGCGTTTCAACCGGCAAACCTATCATATTGTAGCGTTTTCATCCTCTTCTCTTTTGTACGAGGCATGTAAAATTTAATGGTGCGATCCCCAAAACAATTTTGGTATTAGCGGAAATTAATTTTCAGCTTGATGTGGGATTTTATTCGTAAAACGTTGACGTACGGTTGAAAGTTTGACGCATGACAAAAATAATCAGGAAAACGATGCAGTGAAAGAAACCTTTAAGAGATCAGGATTGTAATGCCATACGGGGCTCAAAGGCAGCTAACTTAAAAATTTCTTTGTGTAATGATTTACAAACAAAACTATGAAATGTTGCTAAGTAAAGTGCAAGTTCACTAACAGAGCGATCAATTCGCCGAGCAAGGGCTCGATCTTAGACCACGAGTTTAGCACCTTTAGAGACATACAGCACAACCTGTGGTAAAGAAAAAACGTTTTACTGTTGTGGTATTAACAGGAATCCCAGCGTCCCGGCTACCTTAATACTAAATAAACACAAATGTTCAATCGCAATATTCGAACGGCAGTTGCACGCATCTCGTTTGTCATCGCGGTCAATACCAATGCTTACCTCTGCCGCTCGCAAAACAACACACACAACCTACTAACCGAGAAGAAGAAGCTTGACCTCTCTAGCTGCCCTTTCACCGTCTGCTCGGAGGTTTTTATCAATCATTTTGCTCCGCTCGACGGCGGCCTTATCCTCGGCGCTCAATGTGCAACCCATGTTGAAAAAGAGTTCGAAATATAACTTTCGAAGCTTGCCCGTTTGCAACTGTACGGTTCGCCTGCGAATAATACCCCGAAAGCTGCGATCTGATCCTTGAGGCAACCTTTTACCCAAAAATCCTGCTTTGCAATGTCTCAAGACTTCGCCATGAAGGTTCTCTGAAGGCCGAAAGCAACGCCACTACTATTTCGACAAAGATATGGCGTTCGAAAATCGCTTTATTCCAACAACCAACCAAAACCACGCCCGCACACTGAGCAAACCACCACCGATAAGGCTTCTGGGAGACAAGGTCCCGGATGACTGATCAAGTGCTTCCAATGTATTGAACAATCTTGAAGTCACTGAAGTGGTGCGGGCCCTTCGCTATAGAAATGTTCACAGCTAGCTTTAGCTTTAATTTTCTTGTTTCGCTAAACTAGTCAAGCTAAATCTCATATTCTATCCTGGACATGTATCACAACTGATCTTGTTAAAATTTAGCACGGGATATGAAACCCTTTCACCTCTAATATCCGAGTGGTGATTTTCTTTTTCCAGTGTCATACACTCCTTTCAGCAGTTTTTTCTTTGAATAATTTTGTAGTGGCTTGATTCAATATCGATGAGTTGATCAATGTATTAATTCTCATCGTCTGCTTGTTGGAAGTATGAATGATAATGTAAAGAGAAGATGCACAATGGTTAATTCTTGGATAGTTATCATCTCAGGTTATCAGTAACTTCAAGAAGTTAGCTGAGAGGTGTGTAAAGCACGGTTACTGAGTAGAGTGTAAGTAGATTTTCACGGTTCTTTTGTCAGACAAGGGACGTTACGGTGTTTCCAGCCATATCGCATAAAACTCATTGATCGCGGTTTAAGATAGGAAGGAGTTCATTTGCGACAGAAACCCAATATCTTAATATAGTGAGAATATTTGTTAAGTGACGAATTGGCATTTCATTTGAAGCGAGTTTAGGCGTAAACAGCTGTTTCTGCATTTAAGTCATAAGACAGATAAAATCTTCACATCTTCTTTATTGAAGACGATTTTGAACTTGAAAAAGTTGAATTGAAAAAATAATAAAAAAAGGAAAACAATATAAAATATAAAAGAGTTTCAATAACTCAGTATTTCAGACTCTCAGATTATACAGTCTCCTTTTTTAATATCGAGCTCAGTGGCAGGGTACTGCCGGCGAGCAGAAGGTAATGTGCTCAGGCTTGGCAGAGCACAGTTTATAATAGATTCCCTCTCAGATTCTTGCTGGAGTGTTTAAACTTGCGGTTCGGTTGACAATTTCGGATTCCTCTAAGAGGGCCGAATGACGTAACAGAGGATTTTGGTGCTGGTCCATGGCTTGGTACGTGATGATGGGGTCTTGTTTTGAAATTCCCCGCACCAGTTGAGTCATTAAATAGTCAATTCTAAAGACATGACAGCTTTTCCATTTATAGAATGTCTTGGGAAGATTAGAATCGCTGGTTGATTGATTTCAAAGCACACAAAGCCATCTCAAAACCATCTGTATGTCCATCAACTTCTTAGTCAGCAGATTTTGTCGTTAATGACTTTAAGGGAACAATTTTGGGAATCACATTAGGCCGTAGTCAATGATGAATGACTGCAAAAAAGGCTTGGTTTTAGTGGCCTAGCAATATCATGAAATCTGTTTCGAACTTGTTTTGCACAAAATGTTTCGGGAAACTATCTTTCTGTTTCACTCAGCATTTTATTAAACCACCAATGATTTGTCAATTGATGTATACTTACTGATTTCATGTATTCATCAACTCCTAAAAAATAAAAAATATGAATATGACGGATTCGGAAGTTGTATTTTACATGTTTTACCGTTATAGTTCCCTCTTTATCTCCAACTGGGCATCTATCCCTCCAACTGTTCATTTTATTCAGATGAATTGATCACAAAGTCTTAAAATAAATGTGTGTATAATATGCAAGTAAACTTAAATATGAATCGAGCGCAGAGTAAATACTCCAAATCAAAACAATGGCAGATCTTTGATCGCACACAATTAAGTGGGTGAAGCGTAACATAGCGGCGTTGCATAGCTAAATTCGTGTAGCGTTTAACGGCTATTTTCGTTTTACTGGCACTGAACTGAATGAAACATTTGTGACTAAATGAAACCCAAAACTAGATAAACAAAATTGGTTCTGTTATTTTCATTTTCAGTTAAGCTTGCAATTTACTCATTCTTGGTGAGTATTAGTCGTACGTTCGCCAACTTGAACAAAATAGTAAATGTTTTCTGCAAACACAAGGATCCCTATTTTTGAATTGAAAGACGTAGATAGATGTGTAGATAGACGAATTACACTCGATTATCGCATCGATTGAAAGACGGGAATTGTATACAGCTGTATCAGAATATGAGTGGTAAAAGGACTGTGAAAGAGGCTTATAATGATTTCACAAAAACAGTCCCAGCTACTATTATTTCATTCAATTCAACCACATTTAATAATCCATCAATTTGGTCGCAGATGTATATGTTGTAGTTAAATTTTTTCCTTGGTTCAAATTTTACTTTCCTTTGTTTTTCGGTATGGTAATGTATGATAATGAGTTTGAAACAAAGGAAGATAAAATTTGAACCAAGGAAAAAAATGAACTACAACATCATACATTACCAGTATTTTATTCATCACCTGCCAAAAAGCTGTTTTTGACATCGGCGGATTATCAAACTGCATCTGTGTGTTCAAGTGTACAAAGGAATTGTCTATATAAAAACATGACATTAAGTGCTATTTGTCCCTGTGCGACGTAATAATTGTGAGAACCTCGCAGACTGTCTAGAAAGTATGAAAGTCAAGGACCACCGGGGCCGGGTTGTTCGAAGCAGGGTCAGTAACCCAGCGTTAGTGCGAAATTTAAATGCAGATATGAGACTGACTTAAAAAGCACATTCAGTATAATTCTTTTTGAATACAATTTGATGATTGTATGCTCTGAATAAAATAGAGAAAGTTAGAGGAGAAAACGCTTTTTAACAAGAGGAAAAGAAACTCATGTTAAAAGATAACCCTGGGTTAGCGCTAATCGGCCTTCGAACAACCGGCCCCAGGTTAGTCAATATGCAAAAGGAATCAAGCTTTTCTAGATATTAGGTCTATTTTGGGTGCGTTCTTTTGAATGATTCGGATCAGGATTTGTGATCCAAGATCACTGGGATCGCGGTGCATCAAATTTAAAGAAACAGATGAATCCACTTTGGACAAGAACTTATAGGTTTCTCTGATGAGAGTGACCGATTATCACAAATCCTGATCGGGATCATACCAAAGGAAGGCACACTTAATTACTGCTTGTATGCTATTGTATAAACTTTTAAGTGTCTAACAGAGCTTCGAACGAAACGCTTATTGTGAAATTAGACGGCGATTCTGCAAGCGCCCAAATAATCATGCAAGGCAAAACATGCACGTATAATGCGAAAACTCTCGCGCACAACACTGTAAGACGGACACCAAGGGTGCGTTTTTTGGTATGAACAGGATTTGGATTTGTGATCCGAGATCAACGGATCATTGCACATCAAAGGGGACCAATGAATCCTTGTCCAAAATGGAATCATTGGTTCCTTTGATGTGCCATGATCAGTATGATCTCGGATCATAAATCCAAATCCGGATCATATAAAAAAATACGCACCCTTAGGCTAAGACTTCTTTCAGCTAGGCGTAAAATGTTGGTTTCTTTTCCGCGGGTTTATCAGACTCTCCCCGGCGTGCGGGTAGTGATGAAGTGATCAGAGGCGGCTGTATTTGCAGACTAATTGGCCGGTTACAAACAAATTCCCCATCTTGTCTGCACTCTGCAATGGAACTGTTCATAAGGCAGGCACCTATCCAAAGTGTTTTCAGTGTACAACTGGTGGAACACAGCTCTCAAAGGTAACACTGGGATGGAGTTCTTTGTGCAATCAGTAGAGGCCTCCAAAACAGATATAAGAAACGGCCATGACTGCAGAAGTAAAATGTAGATGATAATAAGATTTTAAGATAAGATTTTCCCATTTAATTGACTGTAAATTAACATGTCTCAGTACTAAGTAGCATTCACCCCAATCAGTTCTGATTACAGAATTTTAAAGGTAACTGGCGTCAAATTTTTCCCCTTTTTTGTGGTAGCAATACATTCCTCTTGGGTTAAAGAATCCTACGTCAAGTTACATGACCTCTTTAAAAGGCGGACACCTGGGCATATAATGCATGGTAGGCCACCATATAGCCACCAGATACAGTGTTTACAGGGGTATACAAGGGTTTGCAAAGGTATATCCTTGTAAACCCTTGTATACCCCTGTAAACTGACTATAGGGTGGCCTACCATGAATTATATGCCGACACCTCACAACTAAGGCTGTTAGCTAGAGCTGGTCTGTGGTGTGTCCGCTTTAAACAGAACTGACAGAAACAGCACACTTATAATTGCCCACGACATTCTGCAGTCTGGCCTCACAGTTCTGTCAGGAGAGCAACGGTCGATCTGTTCCGAAGGCCATCGTCATCATAATCATCAGCATCATTGTCATCATCAACATCGTCATCGTCAACATCGTCATCATCATCATTATCATCAATACCATCATCGTCATCATCATCATCATCATCATCTGCTTCTTACAACGTAACTCATTCGTGAAGATTTAGTTTTCGACGAATCGTTTGTTGATAACGGCACATTTACCTGAGCAACTTGAAGTGGAATGTCCATTCCACGTGACAGTTGCAGTCGGGCCTCAAACTAATCAGAGAGAAACAGTCTATACAGAGCAACAATACTTATCCTTAAAACTACACTTAAACAGCATCAGTTGTATAAAACTAGACGACAGAAGCCTTTCTTGGAGCCAAAGATAGAAACTTTCTGCTGATGCTAATAGCTTCATTTTAGGTTTATGCTTAATCCTAAGATAGAATTGGGAGCTTATCGGAGATTTATGGGGGTGCAACGAGAAAGTAGGTTTGCCTTATTTTCTGGTGGTACTTCTTGTATTTTTAGACGGTTCGCGGTAGCACAGACCACATGTAGAGAAACTGCCATGGCTCCGATGTTTTCTGTTTTACTTTTTCTGCTGCCTCCATGTAGCTCATTGCCGAGGCTGTGCAGTCATTCGAAATCTTTTGACTGAACTGAAATGTAAAACGCAAAATGTAAAAGCCTCTTTATGAATCATATTCATAAATTAACTTTTGTATAAATCGTATTAATTTTGCGATTTTTACACTTAGGATGCATTTTTCGGAACACGGAGAATTTGGAGTCACTTAAGTTCATAATGCATCGCAGTTTAGAAACAAAGAAATTGTTGCACATCAAACTTTGCCTACACTCTCTGTTGAAGTTGTCTTGAAGGAGCAAGCTTGTGTGATGAAATCTTCACATTTTTACGATAAGCGCGGTTTCGGTCTTTAAAATTGTTTGGATTCGTCTGAGACTTATTCTATAAGCAGCTTTTTGGTGTGTCTTTCAAAATGAAACTGATATGGGCGATGCCTTCAGGTAAACAGCAAATAAGCACGAGGTATGACTCAGTTTTTTTTCCCATCCAACCCAAACGTTTACCTAGCTAATGCTCGAATTCAAGGTAAACCGGGCTCACGTTGTTTTGAAGATTACACAGTTGTAAGGTGGATAGGAAATTCTTTAAGCCTGTCACAATGCATTTCTTTTATTGACAGAAGGCTTTGACAGAAGGCTTTGAATCGCGCTAACACAGCATTCCGCAGAATAAACAGAATCGTCTGTAACTACAAACTTTGACTTCGGAGGTATCGAAAATAACATCAAAATGAAACTTTTCCACTGACAGAGTAGATCTATAAGAGAGTTCGACCCAGCCGGGGCTAGGTTTGGCGCAGGAAAAACTCGTTCAGATTGAGCACAATCTTGATGCCTTATCTTTTATGTCTTTGCCTTTCGCTTAAGTCAAAACGAAAAGGGAACCTCAAAAACTGAAAACGCCTATGAGGGATGTAGATGGCCACACATAAAATACATACCTCTTATTAATCGAGTTCGAGGTCCGTACTGTAAAATACGGACCGAGTTTTTTCCCGTCGATTTATGGCCCAAGCGCTTCGCGCTTGGGCCATAAATCGACGGGAAAAAACGAGGATCCGTATTTTACAGTACGGACCGAGAAAACGAGGTTAATAAGATATTTATTATATCTCTGGAGTCATTTTGGCGACCAAAACAAACTTTAGCGGGCCGTACAGTGAAGTACGGCCCGCTAAATTGACCAATCACAGCGCGCGTACTAACTGAGAGATATAATAAAAAAGTAAAAACAATTGCTTATTCTCGTCGATTTCGACAATTCCGTTTTGTGAACTGATCCCTTCAATATGGTCTCAGTCAATTTATTGTGAATAATCAAAAAGGTCCTTGATTTACAAATATGTGTTTATAATTATAGCTAGAACATCAAGGGCTGGGAATTAAGGAGGTAATAGTTTTAACGCCTTTGATAAATATTGTTCACCGTCGCTAACACACCTGAAACGATTTGCGATTTTGCTCGGATTTTCTTGGACTGATTCCAAGAAGGAGCAGCGTGGATGTTTACCAGTTTCCCAACATAAAACCGCATAAGACGGGAGAGGTAACGGATAACAACGCCTAGATTTCCGGCGACATCTGCCATATGTTTAGCCTCCCACGCAAACGCTCTTAGGGGTTCGTCACGCGTTCCTACCCCACGAACGCGTGACGAACCCCTAAGAACGTTTGCGTGGGAGGCTACCATATGTTGTGTAGAAAGAGTTCTCTTAAAAAATAGCAAATATCCATTCTTGTCCACGGCAGTAGTTATGGCACTGAGGCCAGTGGGGCTGAGCAAATGAGTAAAGAAAATGATTCAAGTGAAAATCAAGAAGGTTATGAAGAATCCCAACAAGCTGAAGGCGAACCAGTTCAATATTTACAAATATGTTCCTCCGGGATGCCAGCCCGACTGTCTTAACTGACCACTCGGCCACGCTGCCTTCAGAAACAAATATATATATATATATAAAGTGTAAAAGTTGATTAATCGTAAAACAGTGCTCAATACGTGAACGTAGAGCGAAGTATATATATATATAGTTGTTGCGGGAGAAAAAAACACACAAACAAACTACAGGTTTATCCCTGTAGTTTGTTTGTGTGTTTTATATATATATATAAGGCAGTAGCATTTCTTCAGTGGATAGATTAATCCTTTCTTTAAACAACCGGGTTCTAATTTATAGACCAAGTGAGTTCAGTTGGTTCACACTGAAACGCGCAGTTATAAATCGACGGTGGTACAAGCGTCCGTTGAGTGAATTTTTTTCGCCAAGCCAAAACTTTACCGATTTGACAGAGTGTAGTGTGCACTATATCCGCTGAACTGTCTTAAAATACCTCAAGGTCTTTGTAATTAATAAAAGTCGTAAGAAACGCAAAGGAAGTATTGAATATATGAATTCACGGAAACTAAAGCATCACGATCCAGTATTGTTACCAGTACAGAAAATCACATGCCAGGTTGAATCAAAACAACTCGTGTTTATGCTTTTGGTGTTTATCTATTGTTTTGCATTCCACAAGTCGGAATATTCCGAGTGGAATGAGTAACAAGGATAAAACAGAGAATAAGAAAAGGATGATAGGCGAAGAATTTGTAGCATCAGAAAGGTGGAGTTTAGTGCAACTTGAATAACCTGATGATAACAACGTGAAAATGACAGGTTGCGTTTTCTTTGTGTCTTGTGTGTGTTTCTAAACAGCACAATGGGCGCCGTGGTTCAATGTGCATTATGGGCAGTTTATGCTTGATATTACTGGCAATTAACACTGTCTGATGGCACTATTAGAAAACGTAACTCATGGAAAAAGAGAATTGACTCCGCCGGATTGAAGATTTAAGTGCAACAAATAACTCGTACAATTCCCTGTGCCTAGTATGATTTTACGAACAAGAAAGTGACACAAGACAAAAATAAATGATTCGGCCCAGATGAAAATCATACCTTCGACCTCCGGAGCAGTTCTACTTTAAAATTATTTTAAGGGAAATAAAGATAGAGAATACAAAAGCATTAACACATCCAACTCGTTCGGTTCGCTCGCAGCTCGACATTTCGAGAACACTTTTTGATACCCCTGAAGGTTGGAGCTATTGCGAATCAACTATCTATTCTCATGGCAAAGCTTCGGTTCTCTGGCAAACACCACCTACTTTTAAAACCGGTTTGGTTTAGTTTCCCACTGACATGCGCATGAGGCTCTTTGTTACAAGTTTGATCAACAGTTTCCATTATAAGTGCATAGAAGCTTTAAAACGTGAAGAGCCATTTTGTGAACAGAATTAATCGACAACGGACCAATAATGAAATAAGATATTCATCCAAGAATGCGTTTACTGAGACACGAGTGAGTAAAACGTGGTTTTATTGATTTAGAAAAGACTTCATTACAGATGCTTCGAATAGCGGATATGATGACATGACCACTCAATTAGCGTTCGAGTTTCAAGACAAAATAGTTAGCTCTGCTGCCTCTGACATGAGCAAACTGCAATTAAACTAATTGATTTTGTAAATTCTGGAGACCGAAATCCACGCCTCCCGCTTTTATCTGACAAATTTTGAGCTTACTAGGCGGGGCTGACACTTCACTTGTCAGCACAGACGCCAAGAATAACCGACAGTATCAACTTTCCATAGTTCGGAGTCTTTTTCTGTGGTTTTCAAAAGCGAAATAACAGGTTAATTTTGGAATTATTGACGAAATGTAGCATTAGCTATAGTGGGCTGGAAAGTGACTGATTGAGGGCGAATTGGAATATTGGACACAAGAGGAAGAAACTGCCGAATTGTTGAAGGACATTCATAATACTAACGCAACGAAAGCAAGGAAGGGAGGTCGCTTAAATTCTAAAAGATATATAATCTGGAGAACAACTAGCATTCGAAATTCTGCAATTACTAAGTTTTGGCAAACATTTAGAAGCTAAATGCTCTTGATGGCTTAATTCTTTAATAGCAAAGATAGGAAGAGTTTATCGTAAAAGCTAGGAAACGGATCTCTTTAATCTTCAGGTGTAGGTTTACGTTAAAAGCAACAGAAATCCTGATGCCGGGAGTTAAAAAAGTTTATCGTCTGTTTAAAATAAAAAAAAAGCCTTGGAAATCGATTGATTGTGGAATAAAAATTATAGTTTTTACAGACTTTGGAATAAAAATTACGTTTGTTGGTGTTATGCAAAAAACTAGAGGCACCCTCTTCGAACGTCATCATCAGGCTGAATTCCTGGTTTTCACCGTTGTACGGAAATCGGTCTCATTTCTCAGTATAAATTTATGTACAGTATCTGTTTTCAATCAAAGTAAAGTGTGAGAGAAATGTCAGGTTTGAGACAACTGAAAATATACTTGCGAAGCACCATGTCATAGAGATTTCCATGACTTGTCTTGCTACACATCCGCTACGATGTGGAAACTGACTTTGATGACAACAGCAATCAATCGATTCGCAAGGCCTTATCCCACGTGAACGGAACTCGCGAATATTCCGTCTGACTGATTCAGAGAGCCAGTTAAGCCAGGAAAGAGGACTTAACAGGAATTAAATCCAAAAAATTTCCCGGATCCCCTTCGAAGCTCGCTGTTTCGTTAAGGGTTCATGATTTTTTCCTAGATCTATGATAAGCCTACTTGAACACAGACGTTTCAAACACTCGAGACTGCACTGTTTTTCAAAAGAAACCGGAATGATATAGGCACAGACCACATGACACTTTCTGTCTGTGAGAGAACAGTGACGTGTCAAGTTTGAGACAGTTCCTGTTTTAATGCAGACCAAAGGGAAACTCACGACGGAAAAAGAACATTAAAACAGCAGCTGTTCTACTTAACATATCATTACTGGATATTACATTTCCTTAAAAGCAATTGCCTGTTTTTAATTTTTAAGTACCCTGCTTTAAAATCCAAGCGAAATTCTAACATATTGTCAAAACTGAATTCACATTTTGGACGCAAGAGTTAATGTAATAGCAGTGTCAGGTGTACAAAGTAATGGGTTCAATTACCGCTGTTCACTCGGTCTAGGACTTCCTCCCCCCACCCCACCCCCGGCCGAGAGGAGAGGAGCGCGGAGTCAGAGCCAGTACATCACCTGTTGATCGAACAGCATGAATAAACCATCAAATCCCCCAAAGAACTGAAACGATCCACATAAAACTATCAAAGCTAAAATGCAATAGTTAAATGCAAAAATTAAATGAGTTTAATAAATTCATTGTTTTTGTTTCAGTTTTCCTTCCACGGAGACTGTGAATCACTGGAGGGGAGGCAGGTAAACGGCGTAAGACTCTGCAGCTCGAGTTCGAGAACCAATGAGACGATACGATTAATTGCAAGTTCGCACTCCATAGCTGAGATTCAGGAACTCACCGAGATGGTACCGATCAACAGGTGGGCGTGGGAGAGGGGAGTCGAGATGTAGATTGAGGGATACCCTTCTACCACGAGAAGGTAAAAAACATGGATGTCCAGCGGGCAACTCAACCACAATTAACCTTTCCACTTCCAAGATCAAACTAGCTATTCTCCTAAGTGGGTACTATGCGATTCTCTATCTGTTCCTTTGGAGAATATAGGATGAGTTCAGTTCAATTTCAATATCCATCTGCTTTGCATTGTAATTATATTGAAAGGAGAAGTTGAGTGCTGATCAATTCTGGGATTGAAAGGATGAGGTATATGAGTCGAAAGCGAGGTACTAACAGCAGACCTATTCAGTGGAGTATTAAAGTTCTTGATGAACCAAAGGGAGACTTCGCCACATGATTCACTGAAATAACAGGCCTTGTCATTCTCGACATTTCAGTGAAGCATTTTAAACACCGCGTGTCTAGCAGGATCCACGATTCTCCTGAAATCTTCAACAACCAAGCGCGATAAACTCTTCCTAATGAATTTCAACAGCATCTTGTATCGAGATTGTTTCCTACGCAAGCACGCCCAGAACGCGCGCAAACAAAGCCACGTGACTTGAGACTCATCCAATGAGACCTTGACTTCACCACGAGACAGCTGACGGCATCTGTGCATGGAGGTACAGTAGAAGTACTCTGCCAAATCCAGAATTATTGTACAGAAAAATGATGGATTATCTTTGGGCTGTCCACCTGCAAGGAACATTGATGTTTCGATAATTACGATCAGAAACGACATAAATTCTCTTTGTTTTTCCTTACATTTCTTACCACTACTGTGCAGAGATTTTAGAGTCTGATCAACTGAGAGCTGGCAAATCTTAAAGAATTGTTTGATATGTGATTAAACACTGTATCTCGTGTTTGATATATTACATCTCAAGCTGGGCATTACCACATTTATCTGCCCAACCGGTCAGATACGAGTACGACATTTCTCCTTGCTGTTGCGACCAGTAATGTGGGCTCAAGGCTACAAATGCGTAATTGTTTGGATCAGTGTTCAGAAGACAAGGTCAACGACCTCACATTACCACGTTACAATGTCGCGTTATAACAACTTAGGCTAAGGTGTTCGAGCCATCACCGAGGACAAAAAGCTTGACAAAGGTTGTGGACAGATATACTGGCAGAAACAGCGAAAGCCCCTAGGGATCTAGGACCTGTGCGAAATGGGCTTGGAAACGCGTGGACAAGACAAATAATTATTAAAAAAATATTTACTACGTTTGCGCGGTGATCTGTCTTGCCCAAAATAACAATTACACCACAAAACATGAATTAGACTATTGTTATTTGATAGTGATCAGCAAATAAAGATACAATACCAAAGCATATTCTATAGAAAATTGCATTGTCTGGCGAGTGAATTCCTTGTTAAATTTAACTCGAAAACAGACAGCGCCCAAACCGCGAATCGAAGAGGGCGATGTCGGATTTTCAAGTGTTGACGTAGAATTCGAGAGTCTGACAATGAAGCTTTCTTGTGGCTTTGTTGCCCTGTCAATCTGTTTCTTCCCATTGAAAAAAAAATTGCACGAGCGCAATACCATGCTAAATACGCTCGCTTTCGTTAGTCACTGAAAATGCAAGTTTTTCTTGACGTAGGCCATTCTATGCGATATCATATTAGCCAATCAAGAACTCCTTTCGGCGTGGTTGCCATGGGTTTTCTATTTCACTCACAGAAGAACCGTGTTTCTGAGTGCACTTTGGCACTACTTCAATTAAATGTGCCATTTTCTTGATGACAAAAAAATGAACGCAAATATTGATTGTACGATTGTAATGAATAGCTACCAAACAAATGAATCATGTGGGCGAGTAACGAAGGAAGACACGATTATAATATATAGAACCAAACAAATGAATCACATGCACAAGAAATCACAATTTCGTGTGCTTCAATTCCCCACCGACGCGGCACTAGTTTGTTTCTTTAGAAACTATCCCCATAATGAATGAATCATATGGGCGAGTAATGAAGGAAGACAAGTGGCAGCAGGAAATTCAGTTTCAAAGAAATATCGTTATAGAAATTCATATATTGGCAAGATAGGAGAAAACTAAAAACGGAGGAAGTTCATTTGAAGGGAGCTCGACATAAGCGTCGCATGAGAACTTAGTGTTAATTTTCCGGGATTTGTTTCCTATCAGTTTAAAACGAAGACAAGATAAACGGACATAAGAGGCGAAGTAACAGGATAAAGGTGAGGGAAAGTTCATAAAGAGTCTCTCTACAACAACCAGATGGACGTTTCCCATCGGGGAAAAAGAAAGATTATGCTTAGATAATTTGAGGTATAAGAGGAAATGTAAGTGTTGAAGAGCCATTGAAAATTAAAAGCTGGATGTTATTCAAATTAGACCTGTTTACGACGTGGAACTTCACTTGAAGAATCCATTGCAAATAAGCGAGAACAACATGATTGATTTTTTCCATAAGATTAGCTCCATGTGATGTTTAGGGTTTAAGACAGGTTGGGACTCAACTCATTATAGCATCTTCTTTTCATGAATGTTAATGACCATGTAATGAGTTGTTTGGTACGTCCAATAACACAATAGCGGAAATTTGAGCATCAAAACTATTCGTCTTACGGTGCAGAATTAGTAGATTGGTCTAAAGAGGAAGGACGGTGAGCTTGACTAAATGGTGAGCTTGACTAAATTTGATGCCATATCAAAATCTGCAACTACTATAACGACAAATGGATGGAGATTAGTAAAGAGAATTGAGATGTAGAGCTCAGGTCGTGCCATACCTCATGCGAAGCACGTGGAGGGAGCGAAAATCTGCTAATGCAGTTGGAACAACGAAAATGAGTTTTTGTACCGCTTGATTATTGGTTTGTAACATAGCCTGTTGCAAGGGTCTTCACGGTTCCTTTTAAAATTAACTATACAACCAAGGAATCAAAAAACAAGGAAAACATGGCAATAATATATGACAGCTTACGTATGTCACTGATTTCGACAGTTGACATTTATAAATAAAGATACTGAGTTTACAGGGAGAGCTTTCTAATGAAAATGGTGCTGCTTCGTTAGGAGTTTAGAACACAAAAAATTCAGTGTGGTTTTCAAAAATTGTAGTGGGGTTTGTTGTGCCACCCGTCAAATTTTCAACCAGACTTCCCCCTTTAAGGTATCAAAACATAATAATAAAAAACTATGTGAGGAGAGTATAATGTGGAGGTACAGTACTGTAGTGGTTAGCGTGTCGGACTTCCGAGCAGGAGGTATGGAGTTCGAGCTCCGGTGCTGGCACTGTGTTGTTTCTTTTATAGACTAGAAACTCTACTCCACACTGTCTCTTTCCATCCAGGTGTATAAATGGGTGCCGGCGATACAATGCTGGGGGTGACCCTGCGATGGACTAGCATCCCATCCAGGGGGGAGTAATAATACTCCCCGGTGCTTCATGCTATTGAAACCAGGATAAGCTCCGGCCGTGTGGGCCTCCTGTGGCTCGTGTGCGCCTTTGCCTTTCCTTTAAGAAGAATATAACGGAATGATATAAAAATAATTCGCTGAGTTGATACACTTACATATTCTCCTTGCTGGCACTGAATGAAATGGACAGCACGCAGGATAATCATTCACTGATATTGGGCGTAAAGTGTTAAAAAGCCTTCGTTTACCACGGTTGTATCAATTTGATATCGGATGGTGAAAGAGTTTTACCAGAAAAAAATTACAACCTTTTTTTTCAAAACCTGGTTAAATGTAAGCCCTTTATGAACGTGAATAATAAAAATTAAACGATGCCAAAGCCGAATCACGTGCCCTCCGCTGACCTTTCAAGTCACAAAATCGATCAGAATTCATTCCCTCCTAGAGGTTCAAAACATAACTGGTGTAGCAAGGACTACGAAAGTGCTGCTGAAATTTGTAGTTTGCAAATTAGAACAAGAATTGCATAGAGCTTGTGCAGCAATGGTTGTCATGCAAGTGTCTGAAAACGCTACGCTCAAGCTATACCAATGCGCAGTGCATTGTGGTCCGCTGAAAGCGAGACTCTTCCACAGCGCAAAGCATTGTGGTCCGCTGAAATCTCGATTTTGCTTATCTTTCTTTTAAACTTTGATTATGAATTGCTGCTTCGCTCGCAACAGAATCTAAGTGAGGAGAATATAAAAGAATGCTCTGCAATAATGCGCTGAGTTGATATTCTTTCTTATTCCTCTTGCTTATACCGTATAAAATGAATGGACACCACGAAAGAAAATGATTTTTTGAAATTGGGCTTTAATAAAGTGTCAGTAATGGCTTCAACCAATTAAATTTCGCGCGATCGATGATAATCCATTAGTGCTGTATTTTCTTGATATGGATGTGTATTCGGCCTAAAAATCAAGCATTGTGCATAAAGCAAAACTATTCTTGAATTTGTAATGACATTTCTAAACTGACGCAGTCGATCTATCATGCCAACAACAGCCCGTTGCTCGATACATCTATTAGTTTCTAGTCTAACAGGTGTGGCTTTAAAATACTCCAAAACAGCGGATATTGGAGAAATGAAGGAAATCGAACACTCTAGAACTCAGCCAAATATCATTCAACTTAAAATGGCAGCTGCAAAGCTCTCCAAATTGAAAAGAGTAACAGACATAATGTACGGCGCTAATTGCTCGGGATACGAAATGACTGACGTTAGTGGCAGATGCTGCCATTGACGTGCTTCTTCTGTTACTTGTTAAATGTAATTGTTGTCATTTACATGAAAGGAAATCAAAAAACAACACATGGAAAAATTGCAAAGTTCACTTAAGGGACTAGAAAGTTAGATCTGAAAAGATTGTGTCACGGACTGGTCGTGTCTTGGAGAGAACTGATGAGCGAAGACACAGTACACACCGCCGTTATCGCTCCACAACATAGCTTTTCTAGATTCAGTGAGATTGTATAACCTGTGAATTGATCATGCCCCGACTTTTACCGCCCTTTTAGTAGGTTGCCACATTTAATTAAAAGCTGAGACCATGGTACGGTGCGACCTGCCGTTGTTAAGATTATACTGGTAGGTACGTGGTGTAAGCATCGTGTATGGCTATGGAGAGCAATGTATGCCATATATTCACTAACGGGGAACCACTATATGATGCTTACACCACGTACCTACCATTATACTATGAGTCGTTATTCTGACATGTGGCTAGTATTTTCGAATTTCAAGGTGGTTGTAAAGTTTTTTTTAAGAGACCGTTCATTTTTTACGAGAAAGGGGGGCTGGTGGGATTTGGGGGGGGGGTGCAAAAACGGCTTTCGAGGGGGAGGGCATCCCAAAAAAATAAGGAAAAGGAGGATCACCGAAAATGTTTTCACAATACTTTGAAATGGCATAATGTTTTAACAGGAATCCATCAATGAAATCGCTGCTTCAAGGGGGGGCATGTGAAAAAATTGAAAAGCTGAGGGGGGGTCACGCAATTTTTAAATGGTTCTTCCCGAATCACACCAGCCCTCCTCCATCCCTCGTAAAAAATGGACGGTCCCTAAAGAAAGCACAACGAAATACTCACCTCTTGGCAATTCTTTGATGTAGGCGTGAAACTTGAGCGCCGCTAGAAGGAATGCTTGGTAGACATTGAAGACTACAGTGTCCCGCGAGTTAAGATTGTGATCTAAAAATATTGGATGGCACTTAGGGCGCACTGAGTGTTGGAGCTTCTGACGGAGGGCATAACCAGGGTGTGCACCTAAGGAAACCGTCAGAGTGTCCCTCAACAGAAGACCTAAACACAAACAAAAACAAAATGGCAATTGAAGTTGCTGCTGCGTTTACCATTTCATATATAACATAGGACTTCACAATTTCACAATCTGACGTCAGCATGCAACCCATGGGCAAATGGATCGCGCGCAGTAGCCAATCATAGCACGCGGTTTCCCAAAGCTATGTTATTAAAGAAAATGGATAAATCAAACGAGTTGATTAAGTAAGTTATACCACCGTAAGGTAAATGGGAGGTGCTGACGTTTCGAGCGTTGGCCCTTCGTCGGAGCGAATGAGAGGATTGTGGGTTACGTACAATTTATATAGAGAAGTTTGGAGTCATGCTACTGGTGGAAGCATAGCAGTGTGTGAATGGAAGTGAATAAATTAGATGAATGATTAAATGAATGAGAAACGTTCGTTGATACCGTGGGGATTAAGAGAACCGAGTTGGAAGATAAACTTCTGTTCTAGGTTTTTACGGCTTTCCGTGTTGCTCTGATGCACAGAAAGGCCACATACCGCCATGTTGTGAGTTGAGTGGTTAGGTAAATTAAAGTGTCGCGCTACAGGTTTAGATGCATCTTTGTCATTTTGTCATGCATCTAAACCTCAAAAATCAGCCTCTCATTTTAATTTTGCAGTGAGATATTGTGACAAATCCTTCTAATTTTGTCTCTATTCCAACTGTTTAGTACAGGCAAAATTACAAGGATATGTAGGGGTTCGGTGAAACATAAGATTCAGTCATATCTCATCTCCAAATTGCTAGAAGATGCTGATTTTTGGCAAGTAGGAATTTTTCATCATGCCCCTTTGAAATATCTAAAAAATACCCAATGATTTTAGAAATTTAGTTTTTGTGATGTCATCACTTTAGTATTCTATGAGTCTGAAAAGACTAGTGGAAACACCAAGAAATAGTTTGGGTTCTGTTGAATCTACTGAAAGTGAAGCATAAAAATGCTTTCAACTTTTAGAATTTCTGTTTAAAGAATGATGGCAGAAACCTTCATGGTGATAACATGTGAGAATCAATGGCAGCCATATTTTGGTAGCTTGGACGCCATTTTTTTTTTCTCCAACAGAAACCCATTGGAACCTGGCTGACGATTACCCAGAATTCCCAGCATTATTGACCTCCTAGGAGGTGGATAGTGTTGAATATTCTGAAGTGGAGAGCCAATCAGATCGCTCAAAATGCAAGGTTGCTGAGTTGGTATATACTAAATTATATTTACCCACTCCTTTGATAAACCCATTTCTTGTGTCAACATGATAGTCTAGCTCTCAACCAACTGAGACAGCTATTGGCGATAATTGTAAGTCACGTTAAAATGAGGTCTTACCAGTATAGCGAGTCATGTCACAGAGAACCTCCAGTGTCTGTGGATCAATCAGATAGCCACAAAAGGGAAATTTCCTGTGGCTGTTAATCATTTTTACTTTACAGCCATCAGCTGTGACTGCAGCAAAGTTGGTCAGCGTCTTTTCGCGGTTGATATGGCAACCGTAATCAGGTATCCCAGCATGCATAATTGTCAAGAATTTCTCAGCAAGATCCTTTGCTGGAGTGATAAGAAGAAAATCATCGACCCATCTCAACAGAAGGGATTCTGGGTCCTGAGAGATCTCTGACAGGTGCACCTTCTCCATGTGTCCATAGAAGTAACTGCATAGCAGTGGAGACAAAACAGAACCCTGGGGGATACCTGAGGGGACATCCAAGTGAAAACAAGCTGAAGCCAGGAGTGTGGTCACTACTGGTATATATATCTTTATATCTATATATCTTATATCTATATATCTCTATATCTATATATCTATATATCTTTATATCTTTATATCTATATATCTTTATATCTATATATCTTTATATCTATATATCTATATATCTTTATATCTATATATCTATATATCTTTATATCTATATATCTATATGTCTTTATATCTATATATCTATATATCTATATATCCATATATCTATATATCTATATCTGTATATCTGTATATCTATATATCTTTACATCTATATATCTATATATCTTTATATCTATATATCTATATAGCTATACATCTTTATATCTTTATATCTAATTACTTGAATAATTACTTGAAGAGGAGTCTTGCTTGGCAAAAAGTGCTCGATGCTATACAGCAGAGCTTTTCTACGGTGTAGTGAAGTCAAAAAGGAGGCATTTGTTTGCTGTTGACAGCAAACCGATGCCTCCTTTTTGACTTCACTACACCGTATCTTTATATCTTTATATCTATATATCTTTATATCTATATATCTTTATATCTATATATCTATATATCTTTATATCTATATGTCTATTTAGTATATACTAAAACAGTGGATAGGTGCGCTCTGATTGGCTAGTTAAACTCCGAATATCCTGTGCTATTTACCTCCAAGCAACTTGAGAATTTTTCGCTCCGCCGCGTGAATATGGCGGCCCGGTTTGTATACATGACAATCCAAGAAATCATCCAAATTAACAATTATGAAGCAGTCCCTGAAAACTCGAAGAAAGCGACTAAATTTGGCTTGGCCGTGTTCAGAGATAATGCCTTATGTTTTTAACCCGAGGTTTAGCGGTAAAAAGCAACAAGAAAGGTTTTGTACAACCAAATTTGATGTCGCTTGTTTACTTGAGAACCAAAGTTGAATTATACCAGTATTTTTTACAGAATGGTTTCAAATTCAGAAAGGGTTTTCAACTCCATTTGATGAAATGTTACCACTTGAACTAAACAAATTTTTTTCTCTCAGCGAGAAAACGAGACGTACGGCAGTAATTACAACAAAAAATCCCTATTGTGTACACTTATCTCACTGTTTCAGTATATACTAATATATATTTCAGTATATACTAATTAACAACTATTCACCTCTGTGTCGGTGGCTAGTGGTGGATATTTACCTCGCCGCTTTGCGGCTCGGTAAATATCCACCACTAGCCACCTCCACTTCGGTGAATAGTTGTTAAATACCTTTATATCTATATATCTTTATATCTATATATCTATATATCTTTATATCTATATATCTTTATATCTATATATCCATATATCCATGAGTTCAAAAAAAAGGAAATAAAATTTAAACCAAGGATAAAAATGAACCAAAACATATACACTGAATAACACAATTATGAAAATGGTAAAATGTTGCATCTACTAGTACATGTATAAGATTTGACCCTTAGAAACCCATCAGCAGGAATCTCAACTGATGTGGGATAAACTTTGGCTTGAGACCATGCATATACTATGAAACACACCTTTTAGAGTTGCTGAAATGAAACACACCTTTTAGAGTTACTGAGGAAGACAATATTTGATCAACAAACTGTTCTTGTTCAACTGATTTCTATCTTAGATCTAAATCAGACTTTAAAACTCAAACTTGCATGAGTATCTGTTTTTGGAGTCATATAGTACTAATGTATGCATACAAGATATAGGGGACTGAAGTTTCTATAAGACTACTGCTTAGAGTGTACTCACAAATGAAACAAAATGTTAAACAAACGGCAAATGTTTCTGGTCATGAAAGAGGTCAAATTGAAGAGCTTCACCCAAAAATATTCCCTTGATTGACTTTTATTAGGAAAAGAATAATAATATTTTAAATTTGCCAGAAATAGCACAAATGGTCTTCCAGAAAAGCCTGTAACTATATCTTCTGTCTGCATAAAATGTCTTTGCATAAAACAGGAGAAAAAGCAAATTTCTAATAGTAAGCAAACTTGAAATTTGACCCAAACAGTCAATTTATCAAATGTAAAGTGTTTTTTTCCCTTCAACACTTATCTATCTATCTATCTGTCTGTCTGTCTGTCTGTCTATCTATTTATCTATAACAAACCTCTAGTTTGTTGAAAATACTGGTTTCCAACCTTCACAATATTGTTGAATATATGCTGCTGAAGAATGTTGAGCAACTTGCTTCGATCTTCACTTGCATACCACACTTGATCAACTGCTATCATTGCTTTTAGTTCTTGTACCTTAATTTTAGACTGGAAAAAATCAGGAAACAAGATACAGTCATCTGCTGTGGTCACATCCTTCATGAATTGCCTGCAAATAAAGACTGGAATGGTAAGGACAAAACAATTCCCAAATATTCTAGGATTTCGGCAGAAAATTAAATTAAAGTATAAAACAGAGAAATATATTTGTAGGAAAACAACAAGCAAGAGTATTTTAAGAATAAATGGAAGATTAATTCAGTTTTATTGTTATAAGGCATCTGCGATATTGTAACTTCCTGGCGTGTGTATGTATGTCTATGTAACTTTTCTCTTTCCTTTTTTTTTTTGAATTGTAAAATGTGTTTGTTTGAAACAAAAAAGGGTAGAGAAAGATACAAAATGATAGCCCATTTTGCTTGCATGCATGGCCAATCAGAACTCAGAATTCTTCTTATCTCGCCCACTCACAGAACCAGCCATATAAAATGTTCTTTGTTATACAGTTTAATTATTACAAAATCAACTGATGTACTTATATCCTATACTAATAAACAGATTATTATGAGGTCAACATTTCTATGGGGTGAAAGGCCTTATCAACTATCAACTCCTAAAAATCGATAGTGAATAATCTTATTGTTTTAGTAAAAATCATAATGAATGAATGTATCTGTAAAAAAAAATACCGAAATACTAAATCTTCATGGGAAACTTCGCTAAAGTGGGAAGACGTTGCCATCTTCAACCAAGTACTGCACTCTAGTGGCTGGTAGTGTTCAGTAGCTCAGCCAATGAGATTTCGACATTTGCATTAGTATACTAGCAGATTTTTACTAATAATTGAGAAATTACATACAAGTTGAGTGAATTGAGGAAGCCAGACCATCAAACAATAATACAGTAATTACCATTACCTGCAAACCTTTGCGGCTGACATTCTTAGCACGGTGAATCGTCGAATCAAGTATTCCTCTTCTTCAAACACTTCTTTCATGACATCAAAAAGCTTTTGAAGTACGATTGACTCATAACAGTGATTCACATCAACACTCACAAAATACAGTGGCTTTTCTTGAAATTTTTTTCTTTGCTCAACATAGTTCTTCAACATTTTGTACAGCTCATCCACACCAAGCAGCGAGGCACCCACCTTGTTGGGATGTCGCTCTTTCTCAAACTTAATTACCTCAAACAAATTTTGAAGCTTCTTGTTAATGGACTGTGGTTTCCGACTTGTTACTGGTTCCTTCTGATGGAAGCAGTTCTTCATGTTAGTGATGGGGCGTACAGTTGAAGCCTTGGGCAAAAACCTCAGCGAGGAAAAACCTAGAGAAGTCCTGTTTGAAAGGAGTTTATCTGCATCTTTAGTTCTCAGTTGTTGAAAGAACTTACCACAAAATGTCTCCATCCCGAACTGATGAATCCTTCTCCAAACAGGTTTCCTGTAGTAAAACATTCTTTGACGATGGACGCTTTCTGTGATATAAAAGAAGCTTTTAAGTAGAACCATAATATACTGGGTTACAAACCACCAGATAAACTTAGCTAGGAGTTCAAGCTGCGTCCTAGACTCAGTAACAGGAATACAGTGTTTTTCATTGCTTTTCCCATTTGTTTTCAGCCACTTGCATTTGGATACCTTGATGCCTTTCATCATTTGGTTGAGGGAAAATTTTTCACCTCGGCGTAGTCTGATGAACTTTCCCAGGTTGCAGAGAAATGCCATTTTGTTTTCGTATGTCCCCCAAAACTCTATAGGGACAACTTTATGGCAGATGCACTGAAGTAATCTCTCAACCTAAAGGACAAAAATATAACAAACACACTATTTGACCAATCTCTTTAATATGTTAACTTTAACTTTCAATTTTATACATGTACTGTATGTGTATTCTTCCCAACCCAAAGAACACAATGCAAGATAGTTCACAAAACAAAACACCATGACGTCTTTGGAAGTCCGATAAAATATGGCTTGCTGTTACATTTTCTGGATGAAGAGAGACAGCTAACCCTTTAAGCCCCAATAGTGTCTTAACCCTTTCACTCCCAAGGGGTCTCCATTTGACGAGTAAAATTGTCTGGCGTTAGACAGAGTAAAATCTATAAAGTCACTCTTGGGAGTGAAAGGGTTAAGGGAGATAGTTTAGATTTTACTCTGGCTAACGCCAGACAAATTTACTCGTCACAGGGAGACCCCTCGGGGCTTAAAGGGTTAAGTTAAGTGTCTTAGAAAACAGTAGATGAAGTGTTAAATTATCCATCTAATCTTGAATTATTGACTTCCAAATCTGTAATCAAATACATTTACAACTATAATGCAAACAGAGTTAGTTTATAATTATTACAGTGAGAAGTTCTGTAGATGGCTCCTTGCAACAACATACCTGACTATGGCTTGTGTGGTTGCTAACTGCATGGCGATATTTTAAGACCTTCACTATGGAATCTTGAGAAAGCAAAGGTTTAGAACTCTTAACTCTTTTCTGTAAGGAGCTATGGAACAAACTTCTTTTGGTACCATGGATAATCCTTTGTAAAGTCTTCTTTTTGTTGTGCTTTTTAAATCTTGCACCCCATTTAGTGTAAAAGCAGTGATGCCTCAGGAAAGTCTGAAAAGGACATTTTTTATGCCTTGCAAGAAACTTAAGAAACAACGGTTGCATTGCAATAAATCTTCTTGGCAGGTGGGAATGACTTCTCTTGGGCCTAGAACCAACCTCGTTACTTTGGCATACAGAATTTTCTGCATCATGACCAGCAGCTCCTTTCACACCCTTGTTGTTATGGTCATCTGTTTCAGGGTGAGTTTTGTTACAAAAGCTATAACTGGAAGTACAGCGCAAGTCACTTGTTTGGAAAATTTGTTGAATCAATTTGCGAACTCCTTGACTGCTCTTAGATACAGATTCTAAGATGTGATTCTTAGGGAACTTCTGAGAAAGATTGGTGGCATACATTAGTTGGTGGTGAGGTAGATAAATATCATTCAGTGTGATCCTCATCTTGTTGCCAGCCTTTCTAGAGGAAGTTCCTTTGCTAATGAAACGGTTTTGGCTTTTTTCAGGTTCTCTTTGTTTGTGAAATGTTTCATGGGGACATGACTTTGGTAAAAGCTGTCTCAAATAGTCCCATGGTTTGCCTTTTGCCAGTTTCCTCTCAGCACTCTTTCTATCCTTAATCTTCCTTTTCTTTGCTGTCTTAGATCTCTCTGTCACTTGTGAGGTCTTCAGTCTTTCTTTTTCTTCAGTGCACTCACAGTTTATAAAATTCAGAGTTCCTCCAGTATCTGCATCCACTTTGTCACTTTTAGAAGTTTCACGTTTTAAACTGGAAAGTTCTTTGGCCTGATCTTCTAATCCACTCACTCTTTCTACCAGTAAAACCTGGGAAGGGCCATTAGGATTTAGTAATAGCCCACATTCTTTAACTCTCTCGCCACCAGTAGCTTTAGAAGTTCTCTTATCAGTAACAATTGCTTTGGGCATGGAATTTAGATCCCCCAACAGCGGATAAGCTTTGTTAGCATAACAGCCCCTCTTTGCTCTCTTAGCTGTGCATGTACTGTGGTTATACATCTTTCGTTTACGTCTAACACTGGTGTCAGATTTCTCAGAGTGAGAATTTACAGTATGATGGCTCCTTAGCTTGATGCGACCGTCTGTGATTGCCGGAACAGGGTTTACATTCGCAGTTGGTTCAGTAAAGTCAGTACACTCTATGGCACATGCAGCCACATTAACTTCATTATAAAGAACAGACTCATCTGATCCACCGGGGAAAGAACAAGTTTCTTTGTTCGCTTTCTCACGGGATTTTCGCTGGCGCTTTCCTCCTCGCCTTGCTTTCTTTCGCGCTACGCCTGTTTCGGTAGTCATGTTGCATGAAGCAGGAGCTGGAGAAGAAGTTGTCTGTTTTCTGCTACGGTGTGGCGAAAGATCCACTGATAACGGACTCATACGATTGATAGGGTATCCAGACACCTGAAGGTAACAACTAGAAAAAGGAATCTTAATAAACAACGCAACATTTTGCAGTAGGTGAACCATTAGGTCGTCACCGACACGTCTGTGTAAGGTCTGCCATGTTTTAGCCAATCTCAGATAACTCACGACTGTATTAGGGTAGCTGTTCTGGATACCAGTAGTCCCAGTTACTGTTCCTTGTCTATTGTGACCAGACAAAGGTTCGTAACCGAATGCAAGAACGTTGACGGAGGGAACTGCCGAGCGACATGCGTTCTCAATCACTCGATTTAAAATGTCTGATAACGTGCATAAATGAGCGTATGAAGGCTTGAAAGGCAGCTTACTTGAGTCACGTTCAGAAATTGCGACTAAAGTTGTTGTAAAAAGGTACTTATATTCGTCTGGATCGTCGTCTTGTATAAACTCAGTTTCTTTGCTTGGGTCGATTTTCAGTAGGAACTGGAGCAAAGTACAATGCTCAATGTACAATGTTGAGAGTATGTGACGGACCTTGCAGAGTTGGGATGGCACGTTACTGTTTCCTTTTATCATCTGGTGCCTGAGCTTTGAGCTAACGTGTTTTGTTATACACAGTATTAACTCGCGATTCAACTTTGTAACGAACACATCCCTCCGCCATCTTGGCTTTTCCGGGTATACCCGAGATATGCTTCATATGCTGGGTGTAATGTGTGTCGCATCTTACAGATTTCCCGCCATTTTTAGTAGGCAGGTGACGTTACATATGCATATACTCGCCAACTCTCCCGGAAATTTTCCCGAGAGTCTCCAAGTTTTTCATCAAATCTCCCGGTCTCCCGGCTTGAGCACCAGTTATCCCGGGAAAAACCTACCGTAGCCTTTTTCAAATTTATTTGATTAATTTCGTCATTTCTGAGATCTCAAAAAGGAAGTAAGGCAAAAAATGGATTTAGTGCTCTTATAGGGTATAGGGGACCAGGAGCGAATCGCTCTTGGGGGGACGTAGTTCCCGGTATTGTTGTCTGGCCTTTCTGAGTGTAATTTCGTGCATCTTCCGTAGTGGTTGTGTTATGGCGCATTTGATTATATGCATATAGAATTTGCGCCTTAGGAATTGTAAATTAATTCAAATTCATTCTTATTTGAGCTGTTTTCGAAAACGTGAAACAGAGCAATCAAATTGATATACAATTAACGAGTATCGTAATTAGTCAGAAATTTTAAAACGAATCAAATTGCACAATATATACATGGTAAAAAGTTGGCACAGTTGTAGACGTCTCCGGTTTTTTGTACTCTGGGGCATAGCAGGTATGCATATGCAGGATTATGGAATGATATATCTGGTTATGTATGGCTGTGAGTGGCTATATATAGTTGTTTTTTGTATTTAAGTGATAGGCCGAGCCCTGTTAAGGAGTGTAATGCCCGCCTGTCAACCGACTCATGTTGACCCACATGACAGCGGGCAACATCACTTAAACACGGAAGTGCAGCAACACGTCAACTGTCACCCGGGAATCGAACGCGGCCCACACATACACAAAAAACAACATGAAACAGAACAAGACAGAAACAACGACCCCAGAACGACTGGCGGAAAAAACGATTTAACATGAAACAGCTAACGAAGACGTACGAAAATGACGACCCCAGAACGAATTGATAAAGTAAGTTATACCACCGTAAGGCAAAAGGGAGGTGCTGACGTTTCGAGCGTTAGCCCTTCGTCGGAGCGATGTATGGCTATGTGTGGCTTTGTAGGGCTATATGTTTGGCCCGGGGGGGAGGTACTCCCAAAAAAATTGGGTAGGGGGTGTGGCCCGCTTCCCAAAATCCATACCCTATTTATGACCAAAATCAGCGATTTTCTCTACCCTATTTGTGACGAGATCAAAAATTGGATGCCCTATTTATAAACATAATTTGTGAAGGGCTTTTGTTGCTGGTCTTACATGGCCGTAGCAGGCTTAAAATGGGGGAGAGAAAGGCAAAGTGTGGATTGGAGAAGGGGGGCATGATTAAGAAGTAGCAAGAGTAAAAGACTAGAGTGCAAAAATCGAAAAATCGATACCCTAGTTATTACCAAAATGGTGGCAAAATGACTAAAATCGATACCCTAATTATGACCAAAACGGCTAAAAATCATACCCTTTGGGGCCGTGCATGAGAGAGTACCCCACTTCCACCCCACCCCCCTCCCGAGATGTTTGGTTACATGTATCCCTGTCTCCGTAGAACCACTATATGATAGTAACACCAAGTACTTACCCACATTCTGCGTCGAATAATAATCGGCTCAAAATCAGGCGAAGTAGATGTAAACAAGGATGGCGTCGCAATCGGTAAAATTATTTTTGTTTTGTGTGAAATACGAAGATTTGAAGCCTTTTATTGGACTCATGAGTTTGAAATAGTTTTTGTAGCTACTATCTGTCTATTCAATTTTATCTCGGTGCAATTCATATGAATTTTCATTTGTACCCGTCTATACTGAAAGTGTGACTCTCAAAATATTAATTGCATCGATCAAGTCATACAGTGTTGTATATCGAAGTTTAGCAAGCAGTAGTCTTTACTCTTGTAAGTTAATGGAGAGTTTTTCTTTTTCCATAGAGTGGAGAAAAGCTGGGAGAAGGGGAAACGGAGAAATTTCTTATCGTGACTTTACAGTCTCTTTGCAAAGAACATGAACGCCTGAAGGCTAAAGCGGCCATGGAGACACTGCTGACCCTGGCAAAGTTAGTTAGCAAGGGATATCGATCAATCTTTATTGGACTAGAGTTCAGTAACATTGTGTAATAGGCAAGCTTGGTAAGATTTCCGCACAGGTCCCTACTCATTATGCATGCTGTAGATATACTATTTCGTTCCTCCAAAATACGTATTTTGCACGCGCACTTCCCAAGACAATAAACTAAAGCATGCATAATGAAGTAGGGACCTGTGAGGAAATCATTCCGTATCGCGTAATGGGCAAGCCTTGCCAAATTAAAATGTAGATGTTATGTAGTTGAGTAAATGTTAGAAATTAATAACGTTATATGGAATAACTGCGGAATACCCGTCCACTTCATTTACATGTACCAGAGGCTTTTGTTGTTATTCTTCAGTACGTAAATGAAGTGACCAGGTATTCAGCAGTTATCATGTTTAATGGTCATGATTTATATCACATCATTTATTATTGTTATCATTATCATCATCATCATTGTAGTGTAGTGGCAGTGATGTTTCCGTCACGTGACCTTAACGAACATGCGCTTTTGTAGAAACCGCCATCTTGTTATGATAGAGAGTTGTGTTTCTGGAGTCCTGCATGTTTTCTCCTATTGCAAAGCTATTACAATCATCATCATTATTATTTTACGGACAAATAAATCTTGCTCTCAGTCCACCAGAAAAGACAATCGTTTCTTTGCTACGAACTCAACTATTTATTTGTAACTGGCACTTGAAATGCTACAACCGGAATAGTCTATGAAGGGAGCAATCGTTTAATTTGAATATATGATGTAGTTTATCCTTGGGTCAAATGTTATTTTCCTTTGTTTCAAACTCATTATCATACATTACCATGCCAGAAAACAAAGAAAATATAATTTGAGCCAAGGAAAAAATTGAACTACAACATATATGCAAATAAGCTATCTCTTAACTTCACAACTGAATATTTCGGTCACCACTGACACTGCAACTCACAAGCTCCTTGGAAATATTCACTTGAGGGCAACAACACCTGTGTACTCCTTTGGATAACTTCTCCAGACCACTTCACAGCAAACATGATCTCCATACAACTCTAGACTGCTTTAGACTACCTCAGAACGAATATCCTAGAGCTGGGTAGCATTTATTCTTATTTATTATATAGACATGAGTGTTTTACTGGAAAATATACCACTCGTAAAATTCATAAAAACTACATCCGGGACCCGAGTGGTTTATTTTCCATAATCTCACACGTGAGTTTATAGATGACGTAATTTCGGTAATTTCCCTCCGAAATTTGTGTCGATGTCTTTTTGTCTATATAATAAAAAGAACATTACATGGCAGCTTGAAGATATGAATTTTATTTTCTCGTGGCAAAAACAATATTTTACTCACTTGCTGCACTCGTTTGTAAAATATTGTTTTGCCACTCTAAAATAAAATTCATATCTTCGCGCCACCGTGTAATATTCTCTATATACAGTCATTCTGAAAAATTGCAATAATAACTAATTATAATAAGACTATTTAACTCAGTTACATCATGTTACAGTTCTAGAACTCTCCAGATAGAATATTGCCTGACTAAGCAAATATTTGCATATTAATAGGTTCTAGAAAGTTCTCCTTGTAACAATTATTTTTATTGAACATATGTAGTGTTTTTGTTAATAAATAACAGTATTTTATTTATATGTGATTGCCATTTCCTGCAGTAACATAATCAAGTATCCTGATGATGAAAAGTATCGCAAGGTCAGGATTGAGAATAAATCTTTCTATTTAAAAGTGTGGAGCTTACCAGAGGCACAGCAATTTCTTCTTTATTGGGGATGGATAGAGGTATGAATGTTACTGCATGATGACTGAGTTTATTCAATACAGGTGGTGTACTAATTAATATTTGTGAAAATGATGTTTTTGTATTAAGACTAGTGAGGCTTACATATGGGTCAAAGGCATGTGATTGAAAGTATTCCTGGTTTACATGCATGAAATGACACACTTTTTTGTCAAGTTTGATTGTCTTGTTGACATTGACTGAGGTTTTGACAACCTGGATAAGTCAAGTGATGATGACTTTTGCTCATGTTGTTGAAAATTCAGTCAATATAATTACAAACAGTTCTTTCTGGAACTCTCTACATCAGGACAATCAAACTCAACAAACAGCTATGTACTGAGACTCGTGGGTTTAAGTTGTTTTAGCATGAAAGATTGTGTACAGGAAAGCCTGTATTACAGTAGTTTAATATAAGAAAAAGAACCAGTGCATATTCAAACAAGCAAGAACTTTTCAATGTATTTTCATTGCATCCTCACTCCACTATTATTTATAACAAGAGAATCCAAAAAGGTTTTTTTTTCTACAGGTTGATGGATGTGTTGTTCTCCCATCAGATGAAGATGTACAGTTAGTGAAGCAAATTTTATTAAAGAAAATTAGGTAAGTTGATTTTGTGTCTGCATTGCCGTCGTTTCTTTGTCTGTTCCTGAACATGTACAGTAAGTACTGTAGCATTTCTGAGACCCGTGAATTCAAATATAAATGCCAGCAATATCCAACAATAAGTAGAATTCATTGTAAGGGTAACTGCATCAGTCAACATAAAATTCGATTAACTAGTAAAGAATTTTCCTTAGATCTACATGTTTTGTTTGAAAGGAATATCTGTCATGTAAAATTATAGCCAGTGTTTACTTACCCCCTACAGTAGTGAACTCATCTTCATGTTGGATCTACTAATTTATTTTAACAGACTTTGTTCTCCTAGTGTGACTTTAAAGTAAAGGCACACACAAGCCTTAACCTTTCACTCCCAAGGGGTCTCCATTTGACGAGACCCCCTGGGAGTGAAAGGGTTAAGGCCCACAAGGCCAGAGCTTATCCCGGTTTCAATAGCATGATGCAACTCCCCCCTGGATGGGATGCTAGTCCATCGCAGGGCTACCCGCAGCAGTGTATCGCCGGTACCCATTTATACACCTGTTGGGAGAGAGACAGTGTGGAGTAAAGTTTCTTGTCTAAGAAAACAACACAGTGCCAGCACCAGGGCTCGTACTCCAAACCTTCTGCTTGGAAGTCCGACACGCTAACCACTACACTACTGTGCCTCCACATTGTGATATTAGTATTGTCCTTTTTTCTTATGTGTGATCAGTGCTCATCCGTCAAGGTCAAGTGGAACAGTATCAAACACAGAACCTGTAAGCTAACCATCCTTTTACAGTGTGTTACAGTCATATTGTTTGCATGTACATGTACCAGCTGTAGTAACTATAGGGTAATGTTTTCAAATCCTAATACAATTTATGTGCATCAGAGAGAGAAAGAAGACCCCAGATTGTTTACTCTATAAGCTAGTAACACGATTTCATAATATATTTTCAATTATTGAAAAAAAAAAAAAACAAGAAATAATCTTATGCACAAAATTTCTTCATTTCATCAACATTTTCCAGAGATTAAGAACTGTAAACTGCTTTTGTAACTTCTTGTACTAAATGAAGGCTAAAATGTGAATTTATGTCAAAAACTGCTCCAAAAAAATCACACTTTGCATTATCATATGTTAACCCTGCATTTCAACTTCTCTTTTCCTCGATGGAAGTACCTTTGAAAATCCTTTATTTTGTTGTATTTAGCTTACTGAAAAGCAGAAGCAATTAGAAGAGGAGAGAAAAAAGTTAAGAGAGAAACAACAGGAAGAAGAAAGGGAAAGAGCCAGAATTCGAGCCCAGGTAAGCGTTGCCTAAAGTTACTGTTAACAGGGTTTAACACGAAAATTATGGTGTGTAGCTGTTCATAATGTGGTAGGAAGCATCTGACTGTATTAATTTTGTCTTTCAAAGATGTAACTCCAGGTGACTAAACTGTTCTAACCTGGAGAAGAAATATGACTTATTGTGTACTCACTCTATAAATAAAGATTTTGCTTTTAAGAACGTGTCCACCTAAGAACCGTGCAGACGAGTCTACACGACCCCTCACCAATTTCGCTCAAAATTGGCTCACTTGTTGCCCACGACGAACCTACAATCTAGACCAAAAGGTTTATCCAGATACTAATTTTTAAGAGAGCTATACGAGTTTAAAGTTTTTGTGAAAAACTGCGCAAAAATCCGTGCCAAAAATGCAGTGAATTCATGATGTGTCTTTCTCCCAAATTCTAAGGCAACAAAAAAAAATTTCGATAAGTAAAAGCAGAAACCTAGATCTTTATTTACAAATAAAAAAATATATAATTGTAATGTTTTTTATATTTGTGAGTCATCAATCCAACTTGACAATTTTCACCATTTTGCGAAATTACGGAAAATGTCCCTAAAATAGTGGGAAAAAGCAAACAAGCGGCCATGTTTTGATTCATTTCAATGCTTTTTCCAGTTTGCACAATTGATGATCTAAGTAATTACAAAAATTAAAGTGTGTGATGTTTACATTTTACATGAAGAATTTGCCTTTGAAATACGCAATGTGGGTCACGTGACACATGCGAGAATATTGTAATACAGAGTCCGTGTGTTTATAAGTCTTGAGGAGTATTTTAAAAAAAACCATTTTCATGTTTCATTCCAGTTTTATGTTATCTTAAAATCATATGGGAAGTCCGACCGCTTGTTATTTTACTTTTTTTTTTACTACACCGCAACTTTTAGGCCCTTTTATACTACGTCGGTTACAGATGAAAAAAAAAAAGGAAAGATACTTATTTGTTTGCAGTAAAAGTAAAGCAATGATCAAGTAAGATACAAATTCAATATATTTAGACCATTTTGCTTTCCGCCGACATTATTTTGGTTACGCGGTGACAGGATTGCGTGACACGCACCAGATACCAAGTGCATCTCCCACGCCTTTCATGGATAATCATGCCAGTAGACAATTCGTAAAAAAGAAAGACTTTAAATTGTTTGTTCTTTTCAGAAATATTCTAAGAAGGCATGCAACCTTTCTGCTCAAAGCAAGAGTGCTAGATCTATTCGTACTGTAAAGAATTGTTCCAGTAGCACAAAAGAGACTTGTATGGTTGTTTTAAAACCTCAAGTGAAGGAGTCGAGGAAGACGGCAAATTATGTTTGGCCCGCGTTGGGTTGTTCGACGAGTGCAGAGAAGATTTCACAATTTTTCCCGAGCACAGGAACGAATTTGGCTTGGGAAGGCGGCCAAGTAAAGTTTGTAAATATCCCGAGCATCATACATACATACATATGGTGGCTCATCCCCCACGGGGGCTTTTCAGAGTCACTTATTACATACAACATAGTTAAGAATCCCAACTGGTGGGAGGCAGACCAGTTGGCTATTTACAAGGATGATCGAGGAGTTGAACCAGGTACTTACCCAGAACAACACCAGGCTGGCAGTGGCCAGAGCGGGATTTGAACCCGGGTCACCGCATTGAAATACAGCGCCTTAGACCACTCGGCCATCCTGCAAACAGAAACCGTATAGAGGGATATCCAGGGAGATTTCGAGAAAATATACTTACAATTCGGTTTGCTTTGCGAGACTGGACAAGGTAACTCATATAAAAATGTATTGTCGGAATACCGGCTACATTTTAAAATGAACACTGCATGTTCGCTCAAAGCATGGTTATGATGGTTACAAGAAAAGACAAGCTGCATGTTTCTGAGGAAAGCCCGTGCGCAAACCACTGCCAGGCGTATGCGCTGTCTTCCGACGAGAAAGACTTCCAAACCACTTGTACGTACCAGCACAACATTGTATACTATTTGCATTTAGTTAAAAGTTTATTTGCTGTAATTATTCCGATTCCAAAAAGTTTCGTGCCAGCGGTAATCCTCTGATAATAACACCCTGATTCCTTGGGTACCCTGTGGTACTAATACTGTCAAAATAAAGATGGCGGCGGTTCACTTTTATTCAGTAGCGCTCCAAGTTAAATTTGTTTCATCAGGTACATTTTATAAACCTAATATTTTGTATAAAAATATAATATGAGCTCAGAATGTCTTCCCCAGAATCAGCAACATGTTTTACCAGATGTAAATAGATGTCATAGTCCCCCATTGTCATTCGCTCGTCATCGTAAGCAAAATACTGACACAAAATATCTGTTTCGCATGGCTATACGTACGTAGCTTCACATAGATCTTATCACATCTCTATATTCCTAAACAAATAAACTTTATGGAAATGGAGTAATTTTGAGCAGAAACATGGCCGCATCCAAGATATTTTAAGCGATTTTTACTAGAAATTCGAATTATGAAAAATCTCATTTTTTTAAGGTTTCTCAATTTCATGATGCATTAATATTTTCAAACATGGTTATCGCATCCTCTTCAAATTTAGTTGACTAGAATAAGTATGCTATTCACTTTAAGCTTGCCAAGATTCTTTTCTGCCCCGAATCGTCTCTGAGCAAGTTGTAAACTTCACGGGCGAATTTACCATGGTTTTACTTAAAATTGTGTGTCATTTCACTCGGACCACTGTATCTAGTGAACTGCTCGAACTTTCGGAAAAACATTTGGCAGGCTTTTAACTTGGACTAATACCAGTCTGTACACAAAATAGTATCAAATTCTGGAGGATACCATGTGGACTCAAATTTTGATATTGCATGGATCTCATGTGGACACGTTCTTAATTGTATATTATTTTATTTTTATTATTGATGATTGACTCCCTTGTCAGTTTCAATGTAGGCACTTTGTTGTTCAAATTAATAAACTTGTACTTCATCTTGGGAATTTTTATGTAATTTCATTTCTTTATGATTGTTTAGATTCAGGCGGACAGAAAGAATATAAAGGATAGAGAAATGAAGGATTCAGTGAGTCTAATATCTAAAGAGTTTTGCATTTAGACTTGACTAAATAATTTGCAATCATGTTTTAAATTTGACTTTACCTGTATCTCTTTTTGCTTTATTTGGTGATTAAAAGTGCTCATGGACTGATTTCTACTTTATGATATGATGTTAATGAGATGAATGGAGGACAATGTACAGTACTTCTAGTTTATGTTAATTTGATACTATAATGCCAATAAGTTATGACAAGGGCTTGAACCTTAAAAAGCCCCAGTGTCAAGGTACACAATAAAATCAATCATAATGGTAATATGTTTCATACAGTCCAAGTAAAAATGCATAAGAACTTAGATATAGTTCACTGTGAAGTATGATTCTCCTACGGAGTATATATTGCATGTATATTCTCACTACCTGAATTAATTTTATACGTGTATTGATATCGTGTCCAAGCATTTCTAAGGGCAAATTGGATGCCGATCAGTCTGGACTGAAATGGGTTAAATTAACCATATTTTTGTCATCCGCTACTCTACAGAAAGCAAGACAACTTAAGTTTGGTGGAAAAATGACAAAGTTTGATGACATTGGAGTGGATTTAAATAAGGTGTGATTTGATCAAGTGATATGAAAACATAGTTGTATTAGTAGTAACATGTGATTCTCGTGTTTACCTAAGGGGAAAGAGTGCAGTGTGATTGTGGAACACCTAGCCAGATGAAGCACAACTCATTTTTGTTGATTCTCTTTCATATTATTTCATTGCATATCACTTACAATTTGAGTATTTATTTGTGTGATGTTTATCACACATTTCCATTGTGGATGGAAATGGAGTCACTGCTCATAGATATGGGGTTGATCAGTTCAATAAAATTTTCACAGGTGTAATTAACAAGTGTGGCCATTGCTTTCAAATTCTAAAAACAATGGATGCCCTTGTAAATTGCATTTAAATTTACACCATCGTGAACAGATGCAATTTTCCCCAAAGAGAAAAAGGCTACAGCGAGTCTTGTCAGTCAAGAAACCCTTAAGACGTCAAGCCTTATGGGTTTCTGTTTTGTAGGCTAAAGAATGTCATTTTGCAGTAAACGATCTACCAGCTAAGCCATGATCAAACCAGTTTGTGTTAGGAGGTAGTGAATTGTGGATTTGTACATGTAAGTGCCCATCAGGGTGTATGGGACACAACATCTGGAGTGTGTTCGTTGTTGAGTATGATGTGTAATGAAACACTGCTCAGCTACTTTCTTTTGTTTCAATCTTTACTCAAGTTGGAAGCTGTTTATTGATCTTTCAATAATGTAACTTCGGCTTTTTTGGTTGCAGGGAGGTGGATGAGGTTAAAAGGTCTGCCTTAAGGGATCTCTCCTTCACTTTGTATAGTTAATCAAATGGTTTCAAGTACAATTTGGAATAAATGAGCACAAGTAAATATTTCAGACAAAAAAAAATACTCTAGCCTGTAGGGCGAGTGCAATTTGTTGTCTTTGAAAAATTTACTAGTTTTCTATTTATACAAAATTGCACTTGAAATCATTTGATTACTTGTTAATAATATACGTGCAAACATGTCTATTATTAAGCCCAACATGCCATACTAGATGACGACTTCTCTCAAAAGGCTTCCCATAAGCTTCAGTGATGCCCGATGAAGGATGGCAGTAATAAAGTTTTTTTTATATATATTAATGCAAATGTCAATATATGGTCATTTGCTTCTGTAAGTGTTAAAAAGCCTAGGCTGATTTGGAAAAGTAAGGCTCGATTTTGCCTCCAAAAAGTGGTTGCTGAGAGTCTGTTGTCAAAAAGGCCCTATGAATTCTTATCACTTGCCAAACAAAAGCTCTCTCACTGTAACAGCCTGGCAATGGGATACAAGCCATTATCAGCTGTCACTTGCACCAGTTTTTTTTTTTTTTCTTTCTTTTACCTCAAAAAAATAAAATAAAATTAGGGGGGCATTTGCTTTAAAATCATGATCTGAAACCAGGTCCAGAAAATTATAACAGATGAAACAGGAGTAAAACACAATACCCAGGGTTATCAAAATAAGACGGCAACCAGCGCATTTCACTGGCTATTCTGAATACTGCGCCGGTTACTCCGACTGCTGGTTTGTTCTGGGCATGGTATTGCGGAAAATCATACCCACCCTGAACGTTGCGCATGAATTATGGCAGCCGCCTACTTTATGGACAGAGACTGCTTGTTAGAAACCTACTGACAACCCTAAATACCATGTGCCCACTTCTAAAACGACTTATGGAGTACTTACATGAGAAAGCTCACCCTGGCACAACTTTCACAGCAGGATTACCTTTTTGTGTTAACTTTTCACAATGACTTTCAATACAAGCAAGTATTGAACTGACTTAAATGCATGCACTGTTTCAGTAAACTAAAAAGTTGATTTTGTACCAGAATGAGATTTTTGTTCCGACATAAAATTGGGTGAATGTACTCCAGTCTGACACATGCTGTCATGACTGTTATGGTGGTATAATGTAAACAAATACAGAGCCACAAGATGGAGCTGGAGTGAACTTGTGCCAGGGTGAAAGTTGCCTGGGTATCATGTAAACGCCCCCTTAGAAGGGTTTAAATAAAACTGATTGGGGATTTAACGAAAATGTAAAGACTATAGCCAGTAATGTGGAAGGTGTCAATGTAGACTTGTTGGTGACAAGTGATTAGGTAGCTGCATACTTGGAGTAAGAATTCACAATTTCTAACCAGTTTCACTGTACACTGCCAAGTCATTGAAATATTAAAGCTCCAAAAACTCAAAGTAGAGAGAGCAAGTTTTTGTTTATTTTTATGTGTTCATTATAAGTGATTTCTCACAGCAAGAGAGACAGTTGTCCAAGCTCAAACTGAAAAAGAGAACAAAGGAGGTATTAGTTTGCTGAACAATCGAGCTTGCAGACACTGCACCAGTAAAAAGAAAAGTGCAAACTTGAACACATTTTTAGATAAGGGTTTTAAAGTGTTGACACTAAGACTACTACATTGGGAGTGATAGTTATGCAGGTTTCTGCTAACATCAATACACTGCCACTTCCAAAAACTGTTAACTTGAGGGTAGTAAATTCATAAAGCTTACACCAAATTACTAATGTAAGTAAAAATGGTAATTTTCTCACAGATTTCTGAGTACCAGTACAATGGACTGAATACCAGACAATCTAAAATTGACCATGTATCTACTTTGATTTGTGTTCTGGTTGGTCCAATGAACTGTGTTTACCTGTGTTTACCTGGGTGGAGAAATTGTTTTGTTTCCCGGTTTTACCATGGTCATGAAAACTGTGCTAAAGTATAAATGTGTACGAAGTAGTAGGGAGTCATGCTTACCTAAGTGACTGATTTACATGGCAACTGGAGGAGCAGGCTGTTCAGGCTTTCCTCCCTTGTGTTCTGACACTGGGGTAGCTGGTACAACCTCGTCTTTTGGCTCCACAATGCTGACCTGATCAGGAAGTGGCTTCTTGGGTCCTGTTTTACCTGTGGGGTCCCATGGCAGCATGATCTTTACTTTAATTCCAAGAACACCTGAAAAGAAAAGAAAAAGAAAAAATAATAACAGATTCAAGGAATTTGGGCTTATGTTCAGATAGGTTACAGTGGCACTGGACACATGGACAGGCTGTGAAGACAACTTTGCACAAACATAAGTTTTTATCAAGTGGAATGATGAGTAATATATGCCCAGGTGCCAAATCCAGATGCCCTTCTGCTTTAAATTCTAATAAAGATCCCTTCCTTAAGACCAAGCTGTACTATTAATTCAAGTACATTTTTCAAATATGGGGAAATCAATAACAATATGTTTGAAAACAGGAAAAGCCAGACAAGTATTGTATATCTGCCAATCTGTGTCACCAGTGACTGTGAGCAAGAAAACTATGTACCAGTATATTAAATAGTTGACACTGTCAGTTTCTTGTCAGTCACAAAATTGTAACATACTGTACGTGAGTGGCAAGTTGACCAGACTACAACATGAAGAACTATAAGTCCGTCAGTTAGTCGTTCACCAGTTGCTGGAACTATGACAAAGTTCTTTTTACCAGCGGTTTCTGTCTTTCATCACATTCAAATAAACAACAACAAAAAAAATTGCAGGAAGGACTATATTTAACAAAAAGCTAAAGAGTATGTCATGCAGTAATACAAAGGGTCTTTGTTCTACAGAGAAACAGTAGATTTAAAAACATCACATGCCATAGTTTCACTTTGACTACATGTATGTTGATAGTAGGGCTCAGAATTACAAGTGATATGGTCGCCAATGCAACTTAAAGTTATTTATTATATGGCAAAGCCAGTCTTAGGCAAATCCCTGTGCTCTGATTGGTTCTTTCTCGGTCAGGATTTTGCAGTACGGACCATTTCCATGGAAACGGTCCAACCCGTGTATTTTTGTTTTGGAGCGAAGCCGGCAAATTCAAAATTTGCAACAAAACAGTGAAAAAAACTGAATATTGTCATTCTTCACAGTGAAACTACCAGAAGAAGCTAAAAAGATTGAAATTTTTCCGAAATTTCAAAGACGGATGAAGAAGACGAACATTTACTATCAGAAATAGAGTGCCATATAATAAAAAACTTACTAACCGAGCTTGCTCGGGCCGTACTGGGGAATATTGTCCCTCGGTCGAGGCAGAATGGACCTCGCTTCGCTCGGTCCGTACTGCCTCGACCTCGGGCCAATATTCCCCAGTACGGCCCTTGCGCTCGGTTAGTAAGCGGTTAATATTGGCGACTAAAAATTCAGCTCTAGTCGCCAAAGGGGCGACTATTTTTGTGTGATAAGTAAATGACTTAAGGTGAAAAACCATTTCCTGAGTCTCGTTTTGGCTTTGCTACTTAATGAATTCATCAAAATCAAGCAAATAAAGTCTGTTTACCTTTGAATGTTTAACTTTAAATTGCCTTCAAATCACTACTGTGTTTTATTCATGGTAATTGAGGGCGCAACATTTTTTTGAAATGCTGCCAAATATAAAAGTGTTCTGTTGCCCAGACTGGCTTTTGAGGCACGTGCCTTCTTTCACTTGAAACCATGAATTATTTATCTGTACAGCAGGAAACATAGAGCAATTTTTGTAATTTGCTGCTGTCTAGTAAATACCAGGAAGCAAGATCTTTATTGGCGTGCAAACAAGAACAGTTTAAAAAGCTTTCAAAATCGTTTGGTGAACAACTATAAATGAGGTTCTTATCTGATTTTCTGTTCTTGTACATATGTACCTTCTGATGACTACATTTTTTAACTTGGCGACTTGGCATTTTTTTTTTAATTTCGAGCCCTGGATAGGTCTTGATGAACTTACCTTGTCTGAGGTACACATGTCTGATGGCTGTGTCAACATAATGGTTGGTGGGTTCTCCGCTGTGAATCATCAGTCCATCCACAAACTTCATGGACTTGGCACGCTGGCCACGCAGCTTACCAGACACTACCACCTCACAACCCTTGGCACCGCTCTCCATGATAAAACGAAGAACACCATAACAGGCTCTGGAAATTAATAACATTAAATGACCCTAAGAGCTTCAGGTTCAAATGGAATTGAAAAAGGCAGTTGGCTTGGGGTAGCATAAGTTCCAATACCCATAAAAAATTTGCTTGTTGAGTTGAATATACGAGATCCTGTCACAGTACAGTTGTTGCTCATATTACTACATTTAAAGTAAAGACAAAGCCATGGAACGCTGTGATGTGAGTTTTACAGTATGCTAATGATATGTCACAGAAGTTGCATACAGTTTACAACTAGCATAATATTTGATGCCCTGATATTAACAAACAATGCTACCTACATGTACCCTAATCTAAATTTAAACCTGTTGTTACTTGTCACAGCAGTAATTCCAATAATACCAAATTTTCCTCTCCCATAATGCCCAAAGCCAACGAACAACCTTCAAATGGCTGGGGAATCTGTGACTTACCTTCGAACTGCCAGTCCACCGATAAGTTTGTACCTCAGAGATTCGCACTGTGCAATAGCACACAGACCCCTTGTGGCTACCTTCTCTGCATAAAGCTGGCGTCAAAAGCAAACCACATAATATTGATTGAAATTAAAATGGAGTAAGTGTAATACAGTAATGAACACCTGAAAATGCTGTTTGTTTAATTTATTGGGTTACACACTGAATTTAATGCACTCTCGAAGCTTTAATAAAATCTCCTTAGCACTACCTTTGAATTTTCCATAGCAGCCTCCACACTCTGGAACACTTTGCCGTCCGACATTAGGAACAGCTCCTCAGTGTCCATTTTTAAAAACAAACTTAAAACTCTTCTTTTTAAAAAAAGCATTTTTATAACTTTACTATTTTGTTGCTCTTGCTAAGTGCTTTTGAGCTTTAAGGATAGTAGCGTTTTATAAATATTTTATTATTAGCAGTAATCTACAATATGCTAATACAGTATGTTGTGTGAGTAACCCCTGCTTATTTTAAAGTTTCAGACAAATGTGGCCAAACTCTTAACATGAAACAAACATTCAAGGCATGCAGAATATTTGTTAAAAAATAACTTAATTCAATTTTTGGTGCCATGATGAAAGACAAATCCACTTACACTCATATATTATCAATAACAAAAATAATACAAGTTTGTATCCCGTTCAGGCCTGATTTTTTTTCAGGCTTTAATTTCACAGCTGCTTAATTTGTGTATATAACTGCGATGAACAATCAATGTCATTACATATTACTCCCCAGCTCAAACACAGTCTTTCATATATTCACTTACAAAAGTAGCTATTATTATTGTAAATAGCACTTCTCTAACACCCTTCCATTGAGGTAGCAATCCATGACAGGTTTTGTATGCAAGCATAACATTTCCACACAACTCAAAATATTATACTTTCACCCTTACCTCCACAGTTCCTTCAGGAAATCCAAACCTCTTCTGGACCACGGAGGTCAGTTCACGGATTCGTCTGCCCTTTTCTCCTAAAACATTCTGTGTTCTGGTGGCAAGTATAATGATCTCCGTTCTGATGGGAGTGACACGCACTTCCACGCCACTGTACCCATCCTCTGCCAGTTCACGAGTTAGGAATTCATTTAATTCAGCTCTGAATACACCGTCAGCTACAAACTAGAAAATAACAATATACAACTAGTAAATAACAATAAACAACTAGTAAATAACAATAAACAACTAGTTTTGTTATATACCTAGATTTCACTCAACAAAACAAGCACTGTGATTGGTTGATTATTGGTCACATGCCTTTGATCAAACTCAAATGTATCCCGACCGGGATACAATTGCGCAGTTGTTGCCCGCGCGCCAGTTGTACCATCTTTGTTTGCTTGTTTTTGCTAAGGGAAAGTCGAAATATATAACAAAGCACTTAATGTATGGTTCCTGGCAGGGCTGGAAATAACGGCCGGTCAACGGACAATGTCCGGCCTGATTGGGGATTTGACCGGTCAAACGTTGGCCTTGCCGGTCAAGTTGACCGGTCACACTCGATCATATTGAAATAAACTTAAGACATAGTTTCTATGCTGTTGTTTACTACCGGTATACACCTCGCTATATTGCGGAACTTTGATCTAAAAAAATGAAGTAGAACTGAACTGAATTAAACTGTTGTTTACTTACAATTCACGAATTGAAACAGACATCGGGCGCGGGGTTCGCGAACTTCCGGTCTCAATGCAAATTAAAAATATTTTCCCTTAAGTGATTTTTAAGTTGCCCGTTTCCTCCTGCATACAAATAACTGAATTTAGTTCCAAAGCCCGGAATATCAAAGTGCAATTTAAAGGAACTATAATTAAAACAATCTTTCACTTCTTCGCAAGTTTATCTGTGTTTTATTTGCTGTGGCATTTTCGGAGTGTTACAATGCAGCGTGTGTAATATAAACACGAAAGGTTATGTAACAATGACAACAATGAACATCAAATGCGCGAAGTACAACATTCATTGATGCTCTTGCGTTTGCCTGCGTATAGAGAATGACACTCACTCATTTTCTACGCTAATGAAAAACATTCTAATAAAAAAAGGTGAAGAAACGTGCTACAGAAAAAAAATGTGAATTCCACTTAAATTACACTAACGCAAACTGCACGCTACGATATGGCTGAATTAACATAGCATGTGTTGATAATCTTCAACACGTTTGATTCTCTCGAATGCATCGCAATGATTCCGAGTGAGGTGATTGAAGTCTTCTTGTGTGAAGTGATGCCCTCAAATATCTAAAAGCACTTTACTTACTTTAGTGTACTTCAACAGTTCAACAACACAATGCGGAGAAAGAGCCTCTCGGTTGTATGCCACACATATAAGCTTGAGATGTTCGTGATGTTTAAAGGGAGATGTTATATAACTTTCCTGAGAAATTTCTTGGCAATCCTGAAGAAGTAATATTTCTAGAATTGGGCATTTCAAAGGAAGCATCTCAAACGAGGGGTTGGTAACTTTGCAGTGGCTCACGTCCAGAAAACGTAGGTACCCAACATTCAATACCTCTGTAAAGTAAGTGGGAACAGCGTGTGTTTCGGCGGGCCCACTCGTACTCCTATACAGTTGACTTTCTCAGAACAAAACATAAATCGATGTTATTGTACGTCTAAGTGAAGCAACATGCGGCGATGGTACAGCAATTCATCAGTTAATTATTTAGAATAACATTAAGAATAGAACGTGGACCATACCGTCCCGAACTGAGGTAAGTAATATTGTATGTAACAATCAATTCATTCAAATCAGTTAGCAAAAAGTAGAGTCCGAGTTGCAATTGAATTCGACAGCAGTGTTGTTACTTGTTGTGAAAAGGAGTTACTGTTAGCGAATGCTATTGCTTAAAGGGGGGGGGGGGGGGTAATATTGTATATAATTTAGGGGAAAATTACATGTTATATTTGTCCGGCCAGAAACGAGGTATGTCCGAGCTAAAATGTATTTGGCCGGTCATCTTGACCGGTGAATGTCCGAAAATTATTTCCAGCCCTGCCTGGGGAAACTAGTTAGTCTTGTTTTCCCTGGAGTCCTGATGTTTCCCTCGACTTCGTCTCGGGAAACTTCAGGACTCCTGGGAAAACAAAACTAACTGTTTCCCCCAGGACCATACATTAAGTGTATAATGTTACTTCAAATCGTCTGCAATGACAAGCTTTCTGTGCTACCTCACACTTCCTTATGGCTGTTGTACAACCGTACTTAGGATCGAGCAAGTAAACATTTATATTGAATTCTGTATCACCCCCTACTACATTATGCATGCAGCAACCATCCTGTTTTGTTCTTTAAAAATGAGAGTGTCCTGACAAGTGTTACTCAAAACAATACAGCGGCGGTATGCATGATTAAGTATGGATGGATACACAAATCTAGCCTTTACACCTAAGCTGTACTGTAATGACTATAATCTTCTCCCCGTAATCTTTTTGAGAACACCACTTCATAAAACAATTTTTTTTTGGACAAGAACTAGTATAACTTGAGAACTAGTTTGCTGTAACTTGAGTGTAAACTTCAGAAAAGATTTCATGGTTTCATGTGGCTTGTTCTACAATCAATGAAAGGATGCATAAACAAGTAGCTACTGCTGTACAAATTTGATTGAAAATGTGAATTATTTTTTAAAAAACATAACTTTTTAGTCTACGTGCTTGCTGAAATTCTTAATTCGATGTCTAGTAATCATTCCAGTCTGTTTTCCCTGGATTTTCCCCAATTTTTTGTGGTCCATAATCCAATAGAAAAGGGACTTGAGTTAGGAACAAGACAACTTGATAAAACATAACAAAAATTCAAATAAACATCAGATTACAATATCTTGTTTTCAAGGGCCTTCTCCTAAATGTTACGCCTAAATTAAAGCGATAAGTAGTAAAAGTTATGACGTAGAATTCGTAGGGTAAAGTTACAGAAGTCAAAATGATGTTTTACACTTTGATACACAAATAATTGGGCAAACTTTGATTACAGAAACGAAAAATATCTCTGGAATGTTTCATATGATAACCTATTCGTAGAAAAAAATTCTTATAAACTTCTAACAATTGTGTCAATCCTTCTGAACATCATGAACGACGTCGGAAAAAAATAGACACTGAAATTCGCCCACAACAACTTGAAATAATTACGATAGAAATCCATTTCAATCTTTGGTGTATTCTGCACATCCTTTCCCAATAACATTGTACGTAGAATCTTCTGTGATAAAGGTATATCATTAATGATACACCTTTGAAGATTCTTCCTTGAAAACCTATAAACATTGCTTTAGTATACCTTTCTTTTCTTGCTGATTTGAACCGCCATGATGACCGCTACGAAAGAGAACGATCCCAGGTGTCAATGCATGCTTAGCCACTCTGCGCAAGCGTACTAGGTAAATCCGCCATGTTGTCCAGTAGATGTGTTCATTCTTTTTCAAAGCTTTCTTCTTCGGCACGGCTAGCGGTAAGTGAAAACAGCTTTTCTTCGAGTGATTTTACCTACTTTATTCTAAAAAATACTGCTTATTTCGCAGTGCCGTGTGTCGAGGCTGCAGCGAGCGAGCTGTGAAGGTGAGAGTCACGCTTCTGTTACCGCATTTTCACGTGCAACTGCGTATAACAGTATCACTTTACTTGGTGATGGGGCAAAGTAATTTACTTAACTCCTGTTTCTCTGTATGCGCAGGTGTTATTCTACCGATTGGTTTATCGAGAAGACTGCAAACAACTTTAAGTCCATCGTAAGTAAGATGAACAGAGATGCTTGACCCTCTCTAAATACAAAGGGTCATGCCCGGTGTAACGTAATTTTAAATTCATTTTCTTTGTTAGTTAGGGTTAGGTACATATTGTTGTTGTAATGGCTATTGGTGATAATTTTTTCCCTGAAAATTTCACAAATTTATTAACATGCAATACGTTCCTACTACACAGATTATAATAGGTTTCATTGTCAAATTCACAGAGAAATAATTATGTTGACTAGTTACATGGATGTTAACTTTAATAAAAGTTTTTAAACATCAAATTTTCAACAGTCCTATGGACAGTATTTACATTCAGTACACATTGTCATCATGAACTGAGGTATTCAAAAGTGGGGGCAGCTCTAATGAACACTAAGTAGTAAGGAATTGGGTATACGAGGACATTTTTATTAAATCCTAGAAAAATCAATTACATCAGATTAATTTAAGCTCAGAATCGACAAGCCACTCTTATCCAATCTAAACATAAACTAGAAAACAACTGTCCATAGATTTCATCAAAATCCGAAGCTTAACGAGCCCAAATCTGGGTAGAATCAAAATCTAATCAAGCCAAATCCAAACAGAATCAAAATCTGACCAGGCCAAATCTGGTCAGAATCAAAATCCAATCAAAATCTAATCCCTCCTCCACAAGACCCCAACAAGAATTTTGCGTAAATACTGTAGTGTAGCTAGGTTCCCAAAACGTTTCATACAGAGTTAGGAGATTGTGTTAGAATATCAAAACAGCTTGTTTGTGGTGATCATCACATAATCAGCATTCATTACACTTGGTATCATCGGGAGAAAATGGATGCCGATCACAACATGAGGTAAAGAGGTGTACTGAAGTTAGTGAGAAGTGTATATTGATCAACTGTGATATCAAGCAGTGATTATCTATATTAATCAAGTTAGCTGCTTGATTTGACAAAGGCCTACAGTCGTAAAATGTAAGGATTTTTTCCCACCAAAGTCATGTGAAGCTGGTTTACAGGTACACTGCAAGAATTGCATTTCATTTGATTGTTATACTACTCTTATCTGTTGAGCGTGCCACGAGGAAAGGTTCACACCCACATTTGACTGTTAAAACATTGCTGTTGTCAAGGGTAGCAGACCTAGTTTCCATTGGAAACTTAACATCTGTTGTGTATTGACATCATCAGTCTTTGCCTGTCATGTGACATATGTTTATAGGATTAGCACAAGTTCCAGCCAAAGTGTTACATTTGCAAAAGTGCACAGCCACTGAAGAAAGTTCTGCTTATGGAATTTATCTTCTCCATGATTTCACTAATTCGTTGTTCGAAAATTCTCCCACTTTGCTGCTGATGTGAAACATTTCCAGTGGAAGCTAGCTCTGTTACTCTTGACAATAGCAGGGTTTTCATGGCAAAACTTGGGCATTAAACTTCCCTTGGGACACACTCAACTGATAAGCATAGTAAAGTTATCACGGAATGCAGGATCTTATGCTGAAAAAGGCAACTTGGTGGTTTCTTCAGTGAGAGTTGCTTCTCTTAAATAGCATTTACCTAATAATCTGGCTTGTTTTTTATCCAGCCTAGCTTCACAGTGTACATATGGAAGAAGGTTTACCAGAAGTCTCTCCATTACAACGGCATCGTGTAAGTGTCCCTTTTAACTAATTAATAATTATTATAAACTGTGCTAAGGTATATACAGTACACTGTCATGAAGTTAAGTTATAATAATAAAAATAAAAAAAATAAAATAGTAATAGTAATAATAATAATAATAACAATAATGAACTTTATTTGAGTGTCAACTGTATCTAGCACTGATGTACTAATTGGGGACACTGTAAAGCACAAATGGAACCAAATGAAATCGAGTTAAATTAAATCAGATGTTGAGAGGATGCACCCTCTTTTTACCTTACAGTGGTATAACTTACTTTATCAACTTGTTTACTAATTCCAATTTCTTGAGTTTTAATTCCCCACTGACACAACGCCAGTTTCTTTAGAAACTACACCAACAATACCCAATATATATGACTGGTTTACCTACACCAAATTTTCATACAAATTTTAAATGTCCTGAACCCTGAACAACAGATTTGTGGCGACTTTCTACTGCCAACATGATTCTTTTTCAAACAAATTATGTTTTGTACAGTTATAGAGCAGATTATGTCCACCATTTTAAGCCAAATAGAAAACATTTGTAGAGATTCTATTGTTTAGATACTCTATTGCAGTGTTTCAAGCTAAGTTTTTTGTTAGTCGCCTTTTGGCGACCTTCACTTCTAAAATTGTCGCCAGGGATGCAATTTTGGTCGCCAGCGGTTTTCATTTTTGATACACATTGTACCATATTATATGAAGGGGAAACTGCTGACCATATAGCCATATATTCCATGTAAAGATTTTTCTGCTTGTAAAACGTATTGAATTTACAAAATGAGGGGTGTTCCAGAGGGGTAGTCCATGGACCGGGTCCATGAAAAAGTCTATGGATTGGGTCCACAGGGAAAGTGGTCCATGTTTTGTATACGTCCTGATAACACTTCAAAATCATGCCCACCTAACAGGCGGTGAGTAAAATTTGTAGTCAGCTGGTCCCAGTTTCCCCTCTACCTTTGTATCAAAATGGCCGCTGTGCGAGCAAATAGCTTGGCGAAAAACGATGTCTGTTTAAAGTCTTTAAAGAGCCGAAAATGACAAAAGAACTGAAAATTTTTGTGGTAGTAAGTTTTTCTTATGTCTGAATCAGAATATCACAACAAATCAAATGGCCAGGAACGAGGTCGTCAAATTGGCGACCTTCCTGACAGTTTTTGTCGCCAATATTGGAGCGCTGTATCGTGATTGGATAATTTGTATGAAAATTTGTTTGGGCGGCCTTGATTCGAGTAGTCCCATGGTAACACCAAATATAATTTTTGTACAATGTTTTTAGGTGACAACATGAGAATACCACAGATTCTTGCTAATTCTATTGTGGAAGGAGCTGGTGTAGATTCTGATGTATGTGATGATGATGATGAGATGTCAAGCCCAGTGAAGAAAGGGAAATACCGGTGGAACCCTGGCTCTAAACATTAACACTGTTACTAGTTTTGATGAAAAATGTCGCAAGTTTTCTTAAATCTTTTAAATGTTGTGTGTCTAAGTCCCCATCGTCATTCTATGAGTTTCTGGGGACCTAAGTGAGAGTTGTGATTGAACTATACCCCAATAAGTCTGTTTTAACCAATCTGAACTCTTTTCCAGTGTTAATAATATACATGAAAAAATTACTCGATTCTGATTGGCTGAGAGCAGTGCAGTTCAAGTGTAACACCGGTGCAAAAAGTGTAACACCAGTGCAAATTACACATCGAAATACTGGATTATGATATTCTTTATTTTTAAACGAACTGCTTTGAGTTCGTAGCGTTATATGTTGATCTTCATCAGCCAATCAGTAAATAAAGTGTCAAATCCGTGTCAAATGCTCACGTCCTGTCCGCAACGAGATCTTCCGGCACTTCCTGTAGGTGAATTTTTTCATGTTTATATTATTAATAAGTAATCATACCGTTTTTCTCATTCGATTTGGAATTAATTTGCACTTGTGAGTTTTTCAAAAAGCTGAAATTGCACTTGGCGAAGCCGCTCGTGCAATTTCAGCTTTTTGAAAAATTCACTCGTGCAAATTAATTCCAAATTGAACTCGAAACCGTATGATTACCTTTATTAACATTGCATGAATTGCAATGTGAACTGTTTGGTCAATTGATTTAATAAATTTGGGTATTGTACTGCAAATGGACGCAGAAACAAATTTTGTTCTCCAGTAAGTTACTTTTTGGACAACTAACTGACAGCATTCTGAGGTCAACAGACTGTACTATAATGTTAATTTTATTGCTAGATCTGTCATTATTTTATTGACGAATTCTGTCATTTTGTGTTCTTAGATTTTATATGCAAAGTTTATTAAACAGACTCAACATCAGAAGAAATAAAACAAGTTGTCCAGGCAACTGGTGTATTTTTTTGTTTTAATGAAAGATTTTTTTTCACCAAATTATATCACAAAAGGCTGTATTTTATTGCAAGCTTTGAGAGTACTGTTGTTTTATTTCTTGGTTGTAGTGCTCCCATTGCTTTAGTGAACATGTGGATGAACCATTATATTGACCCAGTGAAGGAGAATAGTGATTCCTTGGGTTTTCCATCACTAACAAATCGTATGCCACATCTAAACCAATAATTATGAGAAAATGAAGTTGTGACGGCTTGCACAGGTGTACCCATGCTTGGTACTAACAACATGTATTTGCTCTGAGCTTTCATTGGTTTATTGGACTGTATACATTAATTTTGATTGGCCAGGGTAGTCTATTTGGTTTTTGGTTTACAGTAGTGGATTTTAAACCACTGAGTAATTACTACAGTGCAACTATTCAAACTAAGGTTACCCAAATAAATTTTCATACAAAATTTGAATGTCTGTTTTTGATGCTGAACAACAGATTTGTGGCAAGTTTCTACTGACCAAGATGATTCTTTTTCAATTTAGATATGTTTTGTACAGTAACAGAGCAAATCATATGCATTTTAAGCAAGATATAGAACATTTGAAGAGACTATTGTTTAGTTACTCGATCTTGATTGGATAATTTGTGTGAAAAGTTGCTTGGGTGGCCTTCATTTGAATAGTTGCATTGTAAAGGTTTGTGTACAAACCGCCGACCAGTTAGCTCAGTCGGTAGAGCACTGGACTACCGTGCGGGAGGTCGCGGGTTCAAAACCCCGGCCGGACCAACACTCATGGTCTTAAAATAATTGAGTAGAAAGTGCTGCCTTTGTAATGGCATCTGCAAATGGTTAGACTTTCTAGTCTTCTCGGATAAGGACGATAAACCGTAGGCCCCGTCTCACAACTCTATCTGTAATGTGGGACGTAAAAGAATCCATGGCACTGTTCGAAAAGAGTAGGGCGTGTTCCTGGTGTCATGGTCTATTGGTCTGATTGTAATGCACATATGATTATTAATATAGAATATGCGCAATATAAATATTATTATTATTATTATTATGTACAAAGGCAAGCATTGAGAAAGGCCACTTTCAGTTGTCATTTGTGAATCTCTTATAACTACTTAATATATTTCTGTTTCTTATTTCCTAGAACAACAGCTATTCTTTTTTTGTTTTAATGTAAATGATATTTTCTTGTTTTAACCGTTTCGTCTGAAGGGTTAAGTTGTTTTTGCAGTTATATATATGATATGGTATTGTTAGGTATTTTGGCTTGGGCTGTTATTTTTCGAAAATAATCTCCCACGTGTAGATTTTCTTTGCTATAAATATCACTCTTAAAAGTTGGTAGCCCTCTGTATGCAAAAATTGAGCAATAAAGTTTATTCTAAACAATCTATTTTTCATAAAATCTAGTTCCGTTGTTGTTAAAGCCGGCACGTCCGTACCTAAGATGCGTGAAGGAAGTACAGGCCTCGAATTTAAGGGGGAGTAAAAAAAATTGCGGAATGTCTGACTGCCAAGCGAAGCGTTAAATTATTTCCTGTGGTTTACAGACCACATGCTGGAAACAAAATGGAGTAAAGACGTGCAGCTTTGATGGCTGCTTGGGAGCAAGTCTAAGAAGTAGAAAATATAGAAATTAGACATCGTTTTATATAAGATATGGTGGAAACTTCTTGTGTAGTTACAAGTTACAACATTTTGTATATCTGTAAAGTAAATTTTGCCTCAAGTTCAGCGTCACGGCTATAACTCGTTACCTTGGTGGCACCTACAGAATTTTAAACTTTTTCGCTTTCTTTTTTGAGACGGTTTCGTCAGTCTAACGACGTGTTGGCTCGCACGGTCATGTTTTGTCCGCCGGTGTCTTGTGACAGAAATGTTTATAATTTTCGCAACCAATCATATCTTTTGCTGATGACAACGCCTTCGTAACGCCCCCACCTGTATATAAAGTTCTGGAAGGAAGCTGGGAAGGAACAGTGGATAATATAGTGCTGCTTTACTAACGCCCACAACTAACACTACATCAAGATAGAGAAAGGTTGCTTTAAGAAATGTTTCTTCGATCACTTGCAACTCGAGTGAGTTTCTCGCGAGGGTCTCTGCTATTAAGGCGAGTACCAGTTCGATTTGTCTCCGACACGCAGACTAGCTTTCAAGTTACCACAGCTCCGCTTTCCAGAGAAACTACGGTAAGTTTTTGTTTATCATTGTCTTTGTTCTGAAGGGAGTTATAACCTGCTCTTCTGTGGAATCAAGTGAAAAACTCATGCCAAACATATTGGAAGCCATCTACTCGTAGAAAGTTCGGTGTGTTTTGTATCAAACCAAGTATCAACCGACAGAGACCCTTGTGTAAATATGTTCTCTGTTCCAACGACGTGTCACCATAAAGCTTTCGCGAAACCATACCGTTAGGTTAAGAAGGGCATGAAGATGCTAGTTTAAAGAATAATTGCTTTCATCAAAAAGTTTGGCGTGATGATGCTTTTTTGTTTATTTATTTCTTGCTAATTTAAATGTAACACCCTTCGATCTGCCCTAGTTAAAATGGCTACCCAAGTGGTACGATGTCGTTGGGGCTACTGTTTTGATTTAAGTAACTCAATGCAATTTACCACAAAACTTATTATTCGCGCGGATGTAGAGCGATTTGCTTGTTGAAAACGTACCCAAAATGGCCGTCACAGGGGTGTCTATGCAACCAAAATTATCTGTAGCCTGTCACTGAAACGATTGAAATTTGATTGAAGTAGTTTCGAATTTCTATCGATTTACCATTTTTCGTTACATAACAAAATAGCGGACCCTTATTGAAAGATTCCGTGGAATGATTTCCGCACAGGTCCCTACTTCATTATGCATGCTTTAGTTGAATTGTCGTGGGAACTGCGCGTCCAAACATTTCTTGTGCGGCTACAGCATGCATAATGAAGAAGAAGGGACCTGTGCGGAAATCTTACCGACTCCGTGACTCAAAACGCTTGGCGAAGTGCGCAGGAATAACGAAGCATTCCTTTCATCACGCGACTGTAGTTATTCCCCGGGGGAACAGTTCCTGTTTTACAGAGTGGGACCTCTTTAGTGTTAACACTGCTGTGTGTCATAAAAATGCGGATATGATAATTGGTCTGGTCTTAAAAACAGTATGAAAAATACAATGTAATGAAATGACTGGGCTTCACCTATTCTATAAATAGAGGGGTGATCATATGGTGGGATTACACAAAATGACTGTTCGCAGGGAATGTGAGCCAAACGGGTTATAAAAATGGAGTAGCCGCAATTTAGGGCTGGTTACATAAGCATAAGCAGAAGCATAAGAAAATGGAAAAAGTTCCATTCCTTGTGCTTATGCTTATGCTTATGCTTATGTAACCCCGGTTCACACGTATTTTTCTTATGCTTATGTTTATGCTTATGCTTATGCTTATGTCAAAGTGTGAACCAGCCCTTAGAGGTTTTTAAGAAATGAGCTGAATTTTGTCACCCCGTCAAAACTTCCAAACCTAAGATGCTATTTGAAATCGAAACAGTCCGCTTTCAAGTGCTTTCATTACTTTCTGGGAAAGATTTGAACCCAACATAATTTTCGTGGAAATCAACTGTTTCAGGATTTTTAAAAAAATTAGTGTTTGAATTCACCGCTTTATACTACTACATGAGAAATTTCTGCAATTTGATTGGCTAAGAGCAGTGGTATTTCTGCTTAATTTGAAATACCTACATGTGAAAATTACAAACCTTTTGCGCGTAGTAGTATAAACAAATAATAGCATGACTTGTACGTGATATTTGGCTTAAATATCACTCGAGATATTTCAAAATTGTCTCAAATTTCACTCGCCTAACGGCTCTTGAAATTACGTACAACAATTTTGAAATATCCCTCGTGGTATTTATACCAAATATCACTACAAACCATGCTATTACCTATACTAATTAATTGGGTCCAGAAGAAGAAATAAGCAATTTATGCATAAGAAACATTATGTGTACTTGATAAACAAATTAACTCACGGAGGAGGTATATACAATAGTGGGTGTGCTGTGGCATGCAAGCCAAGATCTTTTGCGCTTGAGCCATTAGTAAACATTCTCCGTTGGCACAATTTTTTTAGCTCGCTTCCGATATTATCATTGTATATTTGCATTTCTTTCATGATTTTTTTTTTTTTTGCTGAGAGTAAACTGTGTAAAGATTTGTGACAGTGTTAATGAGTAGCAGTAGCAGTGAAATGTAGTATCGAATGTGATCGCAGTTAAGGAGTGTCAATTGTGGTGGTAGTGGCATTGACAGGGATAGTGGTTGTAGAAGTGTTAGTAGAAGACTCAGAAGTGAATGAGAAGTTGATAAGGGTAGTGGCAGTGTTAGTGGATGTGGTAGTGGTAGTTCTAGTAGTGCAGTGATGATAGTGCTACTTTGTAGCAGCGATAGTGGCACTTAATGGTGAAGTTAATGGTGGATGTGGTAACGTGTCAGTAGTAGTGTTAGTGTTAGCGATAATGATGGTTTTTGTATTAGTGAAGGTGGTTGTGGTTGTGGTTGTGGTAACATTATGGAAGTGTTAGCCTGCGTAGCAAACGTTCCCGTGTGATTTCCGCTGGGGCAAAGAAAGACCGCGCGAAAAATGGGGTGAAAAAACCGTGCAACCCGTTCCTCTTTCCTCGGTCTTTCTTTCTTTCGAAACCGCATGGAAACGCTTGCTACGCAGGCTATGGAGGTGTTAATAGTTGAGTTAGTTACATTAACAGGGACATTTTCAGTGTTAATAGAGGTAGTAGTAACATTAGAGGCGATACTGTTGCTGTTGTTGAATGGATATATTAGAGCCAGTGGCCATAGCAGTGCTTCTAGTAACTTTAGCCTGGACGAAGCGCTATGGTTTGAAACGTCAATGCTCTGTTTTATCTTACGGTGGTACAGCTCACATCATCAACTCGTTTAATTAACTGATATTTTGAGTGTTCCAAATTCCCTCTTACGTGGCACATTCTTTGTATTAAAACCAGGGGCTCGTTTCTCGCAGATCTTTACGGACTGTAGTTCAATTTTTTTTTTACGGCGGAGTCTATCAATTGTTGGCGTAGTTTTTCATGTACAAGCCAGTCCAACGTGCAAATTAACTTAGAATAAACCAACGAAGTTTAAATTCGCGTTGTAGTATTGTCAGAATAAAATAGCGTTCCGGGCTCGTTTAGTTACCAGGCCTTTCGAGAAACACGCCCAGCCCCTAAGTCTGCACTTTACGTATAGAACAGAAGCGCACGCGCGCCGTTTCTTTAGTATCAGTCTTCTTTATGACGCGAAAGGATCACTGTTTGCTTGTTAAAACAAACTATTCCTTGTTAAGCAGAGCTGCGCTCACAGCTTTGAATGCATAGGTTAAGAAATTTGCGGCAAAGTTTGTTTAAGGCTCTATGGCAGAATGACACTGGATTGAAGAAGTCCTGCTATTGTACTTCTGCTTTGCAAGGTCGAATTATTAAGGTATCGTCGGCTTCATTTGTTGTTATTTATAAAGCAAAACGCTGCCTTTTTAAGAGCTGGCTGGATAATACTTGAGTTCTCTTCATTATGACCGAAGGTGTAGTCTGAAAATGGGAGGATTAACTAATAGATTTAAGTAAATTTTAGGGAGTGAAGTGTTTTTAACATGGCTCTTGGATTTTGAGGCCTATAGTTGAATGGTTGCCTTATCAAACAACAACAACAACAACAACAACAACAACAACAACAACAAACACCGATATCCCATTGGTTAGCATGTTGTGGCCTTCCCCCGTCCCCTGTTTCCCTTGCCTTGACCATATTTAGTAGAGGGGACTGGTTATTAAAACCGTTGCCGATGCCCCTCTACTAACTATGCCTTTACACACAAATTGTGAATGGGTACACAACCAAACCACGCCCCTACCCTTGTGGAAATATCAAATTCGTTCCATGTATCAAAGACGGCAAGCAAGTTGCGACGCAGAAGTGAGAGCATTCGTCTCCGCCGACCAGTTGGCTCAGTTGGTAGAGCACCGGACTACCGTGCGGGAGGTTGCGGGTTCAAACCCCGGCCGGACCAACACTCAGGGTCTTAAAAATAACTGAGGAGAAAATGCTTCCTTTGCAATGTCATCTGTAAATGGTTAGACTTTCTAATCTCGGATAAGGACGATAAACCGTAGGTCCCGTCTCGCAACACTTGTTCATGATAATCTGTGGGACGTTAAAGAACCCACACACTGTTCGAAAAGAGTAGGGGACGTAGTTCCCGGTGTGGTGGCCTATCTCTTCGTCTGGTTTCATCTGACAATTCATGCATGGGTTGGGTGGGTGGGTGAGATCATATATGGACTGATAGCGGCAGCCAGAGGCGCCTTTACATGCTGACGTCCAATGTCACCCAATAGAAGGGTAAAGCGCCTTTGAACATATTCATATAAAAAAGTGCGCTATATAAATTCATGCAAGTTAGTTAGTTTCTGGAGAGAGTGGTACTGCGTTGAGGAGAAGTTGAAAAAATGGTTTATCGAATGATTTCATAATGTAAATTTTTCCATCGTAAGATTAAAGCGGTGCTGATCGAAGTTGCGAGCGTTGGTCCTTTGTCAGAGCGAATACGGGTTGTGTTTATTGTTGGTTCGAGGATTTTCTCCGGGTTCTCCGGTTTTTCTCCCTCCACAAAACCAAGACTGCCAAATTCTAGTTCTATCTGGAATCAGTGAACTTATGGCCACCACGTGGATGCATTATTATTTACAACTTTCTGAATTTCTATTCCTTCCAGGATTCCAACCTGAAGTACAAGTCCCCTGAAGAATTTATGAGATATGTCATTACAAAGAATCCGGGTGAGAGCGAATTCCATCAAGCGGTCCATGAAGTTATCTATTCATTGTGGGATTTTCTCCAGGAGCATCCCGTCTACATGGAGGCAAACATCTTGGAGCGGATCATAGAACCGGAGAGAGTCGTGATCTTCAGAGTGCCATGGAGGAACGACAAGGGTGCGGTGCATGTAAATCGGGGGTTCAGAGTGGAATTCAACTCGGCCATTGGTCCATATAAAGGTGGTTTACGATTTCATCCCAGTGTGAATTTAGGGATTCTCAAGTTTCTGGGTTTCGAGCAAGTGTTCAAAAACAGCCTTACCACTCTACCACTGGGTGGAGGAAAGGGCGGCTCGGATTTCGACCCAAAAGGAAAGAGCGATAACGAAGTGATGAACTTTTGCCAGTCGTTTATGACCGAGCTTCAGCGTCACATTGGCCCGAACACGGATGTTCCGGCGGGAGACATCGGAGTCGGAGGAAGGGAAATTGGCTACCTGTTTGGACAGTATAAGAAGATTCGTAATGAATTTACTGGGGTCCTGACGGGCAAATCGTTCAGCTGGGGCGGGAGTATGCTTCGACCGGAAGCCACTGGATATGGATTGGTGTACTTCACAGCCGAGATGCTCAGCACGAGAGGAGAGTCATTCAAAGGAAAAACAGTCGCAATATCAGGCTCCGGAAACGTGGCTCAGTTTGCGGCGGAGAAAGTTTACCAGTTGGGAGGGAAAGTTGTCACTCTGTCCGACTCTTCCGGTACAGTGTATGACACGGATGGTTTGGATAAGGAAAAAATCGAGTTCCTCAAATACCTGAAAAACGTTCGTCGTGGCCGCATCGACGAGTTCGAGGATAAATTTCCTAGTGCACACTTCTTTGAAGGAAAACGTCCGTGGTTTATCAATTGTGACATTGCTCTACCGTGTGCCACACAGAATGAAGTCAGCAAGGAGGACGCAGAAATGCTCATTGGAAATGGATGCTTTTGCATAGCAGAAGGTGCTAACATGCCGACAGAACCGGAAGCGATTGAACTTTTCAGCGCCAGCAAAGTTCTTTACGGGCCTGGGAAAGCATCGAATGCCGGAGGCGTGGCGGTTTCCGGTTTGGAGATGGCACAGAACAGTCTGCGTAGCGCCTGGACCCGAGAGGGCGTGGATGAGAGGCTGCATGACATCATGGAGAGTATTCACGATCAGTGCGTCAAGTACGGTTCATCAAAAGATGGCACCTATATTGATTACGTGAGGGGCGCTAACATCGCTGGCTTTTTGAAGGTAGCTCAATCTATGATGGAACAAGGCATCGTGTAATACTTTCAGAGAACTCCCTTTTTTCGTAGAATTTAACACATTGTAGATGTGAACCTAGAAGTGACTCACAATTTAGACTACAATAGATGATTCTCAAGCACAGATTTTAATATAAATATTTTACCATATCGTCCATTTTTTTCCAACGACCGTAAAAGGTAAACTACAGTTCGTGAACTTTTCAAGGTTAGGTTAGCTTTAATAGGTATTCCCCAAAACAATTCTAAATTTTTTTTTTCTGTTGATATTAAGCACAATGTAATTGAATTGAGTTGACTTTGGTTTTAAAATACGTCATCCAATTTAATATAAGATATGTTGAGAAAAACTACGCCGCTTCATTGAGATTCTACAATGGATTGAATGACCTAGGTGCAGGAGTGTGTATTATGATGGACTATTTGATGATTAAACCAAATTGCTGAGTTCAAAACGTCGGTGATTGTATACAATTATCTATTTAGGAATCTTACAATTTGCGGAAGTCGCAAAGCATTGTCATAGACCCTGTAACCCTGAAGTCGAAAATGAATGAAGCCTGGACAGTGAAGCACTGTCGAATCCAATAAACTAGACTGATTTTGTTGTTGAGAAATCCGAATGTTTTTCTCCGCATGATGTGCAAAGAAAGGTCACACTGCATAGTTTGATCCAGAGATGAAAACGCTAGAACCACACTGCGCAGTAAAACAAAGTATAGTATAGTATTAGTATTAGTATAAGTATTAGTATAGTATAGTATAGTATAGTATAGTATAGTATAGTATAGTATAGTATAGTATAGTATAGTATAGTATAGTATAGTATAGTATAGTATAGTATAGTATAGTATAGTACTGCTTAGTAGCTTTCCAAAGAATGGTCACACTGCATGGTTTGATCCACAGGTGGGAAAGTTAGAACCACACTGTATAGTACAACAAACAGTACCACAGTACAGTACTGTTCAGTAGCTTTCCAAAGAATGGTCACACTGCATGGTTTGATCCACAGGTGGGAAAGTTAGGATCACACTGTATAGTAAAACAAACAGTACCGTAG
>OX453278.1:27942566-28105066 GCA_949710005.1 Ricordea florida | reverse complement strand
CGAGCAAATCGAGCAAAGGTAAAATTTTGCGAGCAGTTAAAAATTTTAATGGACCATTCATCACCCCTACTGTGGACAAGGGTTCATCGGTTTTTTTGATGCGCCACGATCTGACTGATCCAGGATTACAAATCCTGATTCGGATTCTACCAAAGGAACGCACCCTGAAAAAGTCGAGTAAAGGTGAAGTTAAACGTCAGTTAAACACTACAGTTACTCACCCATTATGAGTGACAATTGTTTGTCTTAGTCCCAGTTTACGAAACATCTCGACCACAGTCTCCATAGGCGTGGCATCAGTGATGTGGATTGGGCTCTAATGATAACACAATTCATAACAAAATCACTGAGGAGCCAATCACAACAATGGGTTACAGTATGGTTAAGCAGGCATTAAGTTTCAAGCAAACTGCCCAAGAGAGTATTCAAAAGAAAAATCATCCGGCTTCTTTTTAACATTCTGAACAATGAAAATGACTATCTTGAAATCCCCACGATAATGCAAATATTAAGACTATCCAAATATGAATATTCAAATAGTTTTTCCTTCTTGACTTCACATTAATCTCTGTTCTTATCGTTGTTTGTTTATTTTACTTGTTAGTTTCTCGGCTTTTGTTACATGTCTGATCAATTTATCTCTTAACTATTTCAAGCCTGGCCCCCCTCGATTAGCCTTTGCTATCTGCGGACCAGCCAACTATACTTGTAATCAGTCTCCTAATAAATAAATAGTGTACTTTTAGTGTAAAAAAAAAACAAAAACAATCAAAAACAAAAACAAAAAAAGTAAATGGCTCCCACTTGCAGCGGCATGTTAATAAAACACGTAATAAAGTGGGGGGGAGGGGTATTGCCATATGCTGCCATATATGGGCTATATAGGTATATGCCGCTCTGAAGGGTACGGTTTTCAAGCAGGTTAGTTTGGTATACAGGGGTTTCAATACGTTATTTTACAAGCGGCTGCTGGAGGTAGATCAGGCGGCTGTGACAACAAAAGAAATCTTAAGAAATACAAACTGAATAGACGGTGGTAAGAGGCACGATAGGCGGCGGTAAACCGCCGTTAACCGGCCTCAATTGAAACCCCTGGACCGTATAGGGTATACAAATCAGACAGTTTGCGTCTAGAACAGGGTATTATTTTCCAGGAAACTGATCAATTGGTTGAGTACTTTAGTCTAGACTAGGGAAAACGGAAATTTCCACTCAAGAAAATAAAATCGCAACTCAGTCTAATAGCATAGAAAGCGTCGATAGGTGACCGAATAGATGATGACTATTATTGAAACAGTACTAGATATTATGAACTGTCAGCAATCGGGGTTCTAACGGAAATCGGTGGTTTTTTAAATACTGGCTAAAATTCAATAGTTCACTGTTCTTCATAATGGGTATGTACAAGCATGCTTGGCACAGCTCGGCATGAGACTGACGACTGACAGACGACGCGACGACGTTGAATAAGGGGGATTGAATATCCGGCGAAAACTCGTGTCCAAAATTAAGGCTTTAGGAAAGGGAGGGATTTTGGTCCAGGATGGGGTAGCAAAATTCAACTGAACTAGGTGTGGTATAGAGTACTAAAGTGTGACGTCACAAATATTTCAATTTTTGAAATTATGGGATTTATTAAGATGTTTGCAAAGAGCATGATGACAAATGCCTACAGGAACCGAGACAAAATTAGAAGGATTTGTATGGAATCACTGGAGCGTAAAAGTTGCAATATCTCACTTCAAAACTGAAATGAGAGGCTGATTTTTGGCCTGTAGGCATTTTTCATCATGCTCCTTTGAAATGTCTCAACAAATCCCATAACTTTAGAAATTTAGTTTTTGTGATGCTATTACTTTAGTACTCTATAGGCCCCAGCGGCACACCCCCACCCAAGAATTCGTAAACGTACCCTCCCCCCCCCATCACTTCGGGCATTCCAGTTAACAAAAAAGCGTCAGTTTCGCGTAGCTGCACTATTTGGCGCGAAAATTTCCCGCAATCCAGCGGGGCACACTTGACCATAGCCTGTCTCTAAACTAAACCGGTCCAGCCGGTCAGACCAGTGGTATGGAACGCGCGAATCGACTCTCAAAATGAACGTTCTGTAATTAACCGTACTAACCACGTCTAAGATGTAACTGAGGTGCAGGCCGGGAGGTTGACCAGGCGGGGGATATCGTGGAGGGTTTTGAGTGAAGAACACTTTGGAAGTTGAAACAATCTCTACGTCACGCGCCCTTGCATGACCTACAAACACATGGATACAAATCAGATGAATCCAATCTACTCTAAACTAAACAATAAAAATCTAAAATATCAGCTTGCATATCGTTCGATTCTACAACACTGTGACGGAAAGTTAGTCAGGCGCACACAATGCACTGAAGTACAAACAACAACAAATAACTATTTCTGAAACGATTTATGGGATAGGGAAAAACCATCCGATTGTCTCACTGAACTGGTCTGTAATCAAAATAGGAATTCCTTAAGAAAATTCAGCTGATTACGATCATTTCAATTTTTCCGTCCAAATCGTCACATAGGATATTTTTGTTTTGGAGTCTTCAACTGTTATTGTTGCTGCTTAACACTTTGAAAACCTGAGAAGAAGTCATCTTTATCATATTCAGAGTAAAGAGCACTTCAGATCAGGTTGCCAAAATGTCAATAAAAAACAACAGTTCTATTCAGGACTACCAAGATCAAAACCAGACAAACAACTGCTATGACTCTTGGGTGGGAACAAATTTAGCAAAATAATATTGTACTCACTGATTGCAATGTTGAGATCTCTCCTAAGAACAAACCCAGCAAGTCTTTGAGATTCACTGTCTACTATTACAGGAAATCCATTGAATTCAGTTTCTTCAAGCAATTGTTCTATATAAGAAAATAAGGAAGTATTTACAAAAGAAATCAGAGTTTCATTTTACATGATTATAGTGGAGTTAAAGAATGTGCAGAATCCTGGTTTACAAATTGCTTGGAAAAACACCTAATGAAAAGTCCCACACAACAGACTCACTGAATGTTATGGAAATGTTTACACAATTAATCTCACTGTATTTCTCTGGTGTCAAAATTACAGATTTTAAGTATCATGATAGTGTAATCATTAAAACAGGGAACGCTGTATTTTTTGAAGTATCATTAAATCAATCTAACTAAAAATCACTGCCAAGACTCCATAATCTCTATTTTATGTTGCATTCTTATTTGTGACTTGTTTAAATCACGTCCTAAGAAGTATATTTAACAATAACTTTTATTTTTTAGAATAAGCATACCTATTTCACCAACAGTAAAAGTATCCTGTGTAATACATGACAATGGTGGATCACTTTTCCTGTAGAAAATGAGATTAATAAGGTACAGGAAGAACTAAAAAAAGCATTTTGGCTAGGTTGTCTGTTAACTGTTCAGGACTGGAAGGAAATAAGCAAACAAATGCTGCTCTTGAATGAACATGAAGAAGGTCAACAAAAGGAGGCAGCATAGTCAGATGTCCAGGGAGCTGGACACAAGTTTAGGCAATTCCAGAATTCAATTCCTACTGTGACCACCTCTTTGCTTTTTATGAAGCTAAATGGACACTACATGACCTCATTTCACTTGAATTTCAGACCTGCCTCAAATATTTAGCAATGGAAAAATTGCAACTGAACTGCCTCATGTAATACTGTACAGGGGCCGGTTGTTCGAAGGCCGATTAGCGTTAAACCAGGGTTAAATTTTAACCCGGGTTTCTTTTCCTCTTGTTAAAAGGCATTTTCTCCGACAACTTTCTATTTTTTTTTCAGAGCATACCATCATCAAATTGTATTCAAAAAGAATTATACTGAAGGTGCTTTTTAAGCTCTCAAATCTGCATTTAAATTTCGCAATAACCCTGGGTTACCTTAACCGTGCTTCGAACAACCGGACCCAGGGAGGCAGCGTGATCAAGTGGTTAGGGCACTGGACTTGTAATCTGGTCACAGTCCTGTGTTCAATTCCTATCTTGACCACTACCTGGATATGCAATACAGTAATCCCGAGTTTCTTATCCTTCATATCATCAGCCACGCTTGTAAATAGCCAACTGGTCTGCCTTCTGCCAGTTGGGATTCTTAGCAAAAATGTTTATGTTGTGTTTAAGGTAAAAATTGACTCTGAAAAGTCTCGTGGGGATGAGCCAATAAAGTATATATGTGTGTACATTAACAATGTAACCACTTCCTATTATTTTACTTAAAAACCCTTATGCACCGTTTAATAAGTGTTTTTCATTGTACCTTGGCCTCATGACATCAGCAGCCAATGTTGTGTGCGTAAATTCTTCTTTATTATCCAGGAAAGGGTAACCATTCAGATGAATATGTCCCTCATAGCTTTGCAAGAAGTTAAGAAACTTTAAATACCATGACATGATGATTCACTGAGGTGGTAACAATTCAAGTCAGTAAGAAACAAAGAAGTTTAAATGTTCAATGGAAGCCATTTCACAACAAACAACCAGAATTTTGGAACCCACTAAAGTCCTTGATCAATGAGTGGTTGGCATCTTTGAAATGTTTCTAAGTAGTGATCTAATTTAATAGCTTAAAAATTCAGTTTCTCAATCTACATTGTAAGGTAGTGAATTTCAACTTTTTCCAAGCAGAATCATGCCTTGTACACTACACACTTGAGAATCCCAAGTACAATAAACTCTGTAATCTGAAGTACAGACCTCAAACTTGGCCATTGCAGGGTATTACCGGTAATATCAAAAACTAACAAAATATGGAAAGGTTGAGCTTACCGGTACATAAATAAATATAAAATAAAAATCAAGGGTATATTGATATTATATACCAGTATAAAGAATTTAATTTCGTAAGGATACATTCCTTCTTTAACAAATGCATCTCCGACCCATTTGCTTGTCATGATGGCAACCATCAGCGGAACGATGTACATAAGACCTCCAGTCAGTTCAAACATGATCACTACTAAAGATACTAAGGGAAAAAAATGGCACAATTGCAATTACAACTGAGCCTGAAGCAATAACAGGCTGGAATGGGATTCAAACCTACTACCTCATAAAAAAACCAGGCTAAGTGTGACCCTCCTCTTTTACAGAAAGGATATACACTGCACAGTGTGCAGCTAAACGTACACAACAAAGTTCTCAGGAGAAAACACTGGAATGGGATTTGCTCCTCTAACCTTGCAATTACGGGTGCAATGGCCTTAAAAGGTACATACACAGGATGTAAAAGGGATGTAGCCATAACTATATTAATTTTGTAGCTCTCAGGAGAACTTATACAAAGAATACCTGTCATTTTAGTGACTCCGCCCAGCACAGCTGCCGCACCAACCATGGCATACAGTCCTGGAGTAACACAGGTAGAGACAGAATTTCCACAAGATGACTTGAACACATACCATTCAGGGTGATTACTGAAACAACCAAAAAACAGAAACACCATGATTGTGAAACCAAACTTGAACCCAGCAATATGACCACTCTGTTAACTGCATTACTTTTTTTCTGCCCAAATTGCAAAGATTTGAAACAAGTGGTTTTGAAACCTTAGGGGATGCCAGCAGGGAAAACGTGACAGTTGCCCCAGTTCTTTTGGTTTTATCCACCTAGAAGACGTTTGAGGATAGCAAATTAAATAAAAAGTTTTAAGATATCTAAATATATATTTTTTAACAAGTTTAACATTCACTCATCCTTTTTACGGATTAGTTTCTATGAATCAATTTTTACTTGAGTCATATTTCAATGTGTTAAGGTCATATTTTAGTTTTAAGGACACTTTGTTCAGGCTATCATGAGCACTGATCATGAACATATCTTGGACTCTAGTCTTTTATTTAAGCAAATAAATAAATGAAGTCAGAAAAAAGTACCTAATATACAAAAAAAGCTTACAATGCAAGCTGCTCAACCCCAATACCAACAACCCTTCCAATACAGGCTCCTATTGCCATACTGGGAATGAAGAGTCCTGCAGGGACCTAGAATTGACACAACCCACAGCAATCATTACAAACACCAGATAAAACATAATAATATAATAATCAGAGAAGACCAAAAGTAGAGCTGCCATTTAGCCCTGACCATTACCCTGACATGAAACATTTTTCAGTTAATTATGATGAAGAATTTAATTCTAGAAAAAACTCATGTAACCTGTCTTGAAGAAATTATGAGTGATAAACAGATGAAAGGGAAAGTTAGCATAAAAAGGGTAATGCAGTGCAAATGATTCTATTTCAAATTATAACTTTCCAGTGATAACCATGTTAAAAGATTAAATGTAAGGAATTTGTGGGACTTGATACCTGAGTGAGGGATACGTAAAACCCTTACACTCCTGAGTGTGACCACCATTAAACATTTCCCCACGATTCCAACACATTCATACAATGTTAGTCAGACAGGCTGTAAAAATAATTATCAGTAAATAAGTATCTCTTGCCTTTATTCCAAATGTGAAGATTGTTATAATGGCCTTAAAAACCATTGCCAACAGCAGCTGCCAAATTGCAGAGATCACCCCAGCTCCTGCCTCAGCACCAGATAAGTTTGGATCATTGACATTGATAGTTGAGTTGCTGGACTTGTAATCACTAAAACGGTGCAAACATGTCAAGGCAAACTACTGCTCAGGGCCGGGTTGTTCGAAGCAGGATTAAGGTAACCCAGGGTTAGTACAAAATTTAAATGCAGATATGAGAGCTTAAAAAGCACACTCAGTATAATTCTTTTTGAATACAATTTGATGATTGTACGCTCTGAAAAAAATAGAGAACGTTATTGGAGAAAATGCTTTTTAACAAGAGGAAAAGAAACCCGGGTTAAAATTTAACCCTGGGTTAGCGCTAATCGGCCTTTGAACAACCGGCTGCTGAAGTATTGTTGTTACAAACTGAAGTTAACCATCCTATGAAACTGTTAACCAGCTAACTTACTGACAAGCTAATAGAAACAAAGAGCAAGTTTAATATCTATTTGGCCACTGGCTGATTGTTTTACAGAAAATGTCCCTTTTTTGCATTCATGTACGCTGTACAAGGTCAATCTTGAGCCAGAATGAGAATTGATGTAAAATTTAACTGCATGTCCCCTGGTGGATTAATTCATTATTACTGACTGGAACAAAGAATTTACATCATAAAACAGAAACTTTAAAGAAAAGTCTTTCTTAGGACAAGCTTGTTCAGATGAATTGTTTCACGAAAAATTATAGGAATACCACATGCTGGATAAAAAACAAGTAGCTTCACTGACTTGTAGGTAGAATAGATGTGTTGCATGTGGGAATGATACTTCAACATATTAGCACAAAGAAACTTTGTCCTAGAACAGAGTGGTATCTTGCTAAGGCTTGCCAGCAATTAACAGTAGAAACTTAAGTGACAACTTTCTGATCTCACCAAAGAGGAGAAGCATCTTCTGGACCACACTGACCAAAAAGATGTTTGATCAAAATGCTGGTGCTTTGTCTGAGTTTGAAAAGATAAGATTATTTAATTTAATATGATTTGATTTGATTTAATTTGTCCTTTACAGTGTCCCCAATTAGTATGTCAGTGCTAGATACAGTTGACACTTAAATAAAGGTCATTATCATTATTATTATTATTATTATTATTGTTAAGTATACAGCATCTGTAGTGAGGCCATAGATAGGTGAATAGGTTGGTTGTTGGATTGGGTGGTAGGTTGGAGGGTGGGTACCAGTAGGTGTTTTGGAAGTTGGCTTGGTATGTAGTAAAGTATGGTAGGTATTAGGGTAGATGGGTGGATAGGTAGGCAGGTAGGTACTGTAAGTGCATGCGTTTGAAGGTGGGAGGGTGGGCAGGTGGGTAGATACTTTGGAAGGTGGGTAGGCATCTAGGTAGGTACTCTAAATACTGACAAATAAATGGTTACCTTATTGTTATATATTTTTGCAGAAACTTAAACTTTGCAAAAATGGAACATGGATACTTTGTGCGACTTAGATTCTGCAATATCTCCAAAACAATGCTTCATAACAGAGTTACATGTAAATTTTGCAAAAATGTTTGAATTGCTGACCTCCATGAACAAAAAGTTAGTCTCAGAACTGACACAACTGATTTTCATTTTCCATAGTGATGTCTAGTTTCTTTGCAATATAGTAGGGCTATATAAGAGTACATGACACTGCCCAAGTATGCTCACAGCTGAAAGACAATGTCAATTTCTTAAAATGGGCCCTCGTTAAAATTTATTTGAAAAGAATAACATAGCAAGGTATTATATTTTGCCTGGTTAATTTTCAAGAGTATTTTTTTAGCGGAACTTTATTTCATGATTTTCTTGGAAATGTCAAAAATCCTGAAATTTAAGTTTCATGAAAATAATTAACACTAAGGTATATCGTACCACAAAAAAATTCCAGTTACAGAGTCAATTTACTTAATTACCTTGTATAGGGGTTTGGATATGCCAGCAATGCTGTGACAAGAGTTACAACTAAAACCTGTGGGAAAAAAATTATATTAATACTGTGATGAAATATCAAAATAAAAAGACTGCAGTGTACTCTATGTAACTTGCAATACATGTACGTGAAACTGTATAAGATGGCAAACCTCAGCTATTGGATACTGTCCTAACTTTGAGGTTTTCCTGAGTTTGCACCACCACAAATTAGCTTTGATAAAGAAAGCTCCAATCAGTCCCTAAGACAGAAAAAGAAAAACTAATGTTTGTGCAGAATACAATAGTCTGAACAATGATAAGTAATGGTAATACGACTGAGTGGAGTTCAATTCGGTCTGTAATCATATGAGTGATAAACAAAATCGGACAACCGTGTAGCGGAAGTCTGATTTGTTTAATCACGAGTATGATTTTAGACCGAATTGGACGACACGAAGTCTTCTTACCTATTAACCATAACTTTAACAAAATTTGTGTTATGTATTATTATTAATATTATTATTATTGATATGAACGTAACACTCCATTTTGTTGAGTTCGAACGATCGCATTGAGTATCTGTTTGCAGGCTCTACCCGTTGTGTCAACGGTTTTTCTACCTCGTATACAAACTAATAAATTCACTGGGAAAAGTTCCAAATGGGATCAATTTTGCACCCAAAACGAAGCAAAATGCGTTTACAAGAGTCTAGATTTCCACATTTTCCGGGGCAGCATGCCCCTGGACCCCCCAAGGTGTATCGTGCCAAAGGCATTATAAAACCCGCCTATGATATCTACATTTATGCCTGTTAAAATATGTATCTACATCCCTGTACTTAAATCTAAGTTTAAAGTAATTAAATGATTGTTTTGGATTTGCATTACAATGGTAGGTGATTAGCCTGTAGCGCTCGCATTATTTTGAAGCAGTCTGCTAGATAAACCAGGTTTTTGATGTCACCATCTTGGATTGACTTTTGATGTAATCAGATGCTTGACCAGTAGAGGTTTGGTGCAGAGGCAGGTTGGGTGGTGGGGGGTATGGGGGGTTGCACTTGAATTTTTCCTTTCCCTCTCCCTCCCCCCTTGCCTATTTTTCCACTTCACTCCTATTCCCTAAAATCTTTCCTTTCCCCAATCCTCTACAGTTACCAAATCCAAGATGGCAGCCTGATTCGAAAATGTACACTCGCATGCCCAAAATATGCCTGCATTGCAGGCTAGTTCATAATTGGCTAAAATATGTCATAACTTTTCCTCAACCATTATTGGAGGTAGGGTAATATCAAAACCAAACATGGCCAGCTCACAGGTATTTTACTGTACCAATAACATGTCTCACTTTGTTTTTCGATTAGTTCATTAAACTGTGTTTTTCTGTGATTGGCCAGAATTACAGTCTGTGTAACATTCATTGGTTTTGGTTTTATTAGGGCCAACTGGAAACTAGTCTAACCGTCTATACTCAACTAATAAGTTATTATCAATAATAATTATTATTAATATATAAATATATAATAATGATAATATTACTTATTATTATGATTAAATAATTAATTATTATTGTGAATAGGTATCTCTACATAATTATTATAGTTATTAGTTAGTAAATTATTAGTTGGTTAGTTATTATAAATAATGTGGAAAACATCACTAACCCCAAATAAACCCAGCATAATGAATGGAAGAAGTTCAAACAGCTTCCAGGGATGACCATATTCAACAAAAAACATCACCAGGTGACCAGTTCCATATGGGTTGAAATAGTTCAGTGTAAAGGCTGCAATCATAGCACAAAAGAATGACCTCCACAATGTCTTCATTGGAAAGTAATAACTAACCTAGTACAAAGAAGAGAAAGCAAACATGAACTTGGTGATATTTATTTTTTAACATTTCTAGGAATGAAAAGAAAAGTGCACATTAGAACCAGGCAGACAATCAGACATAGTTTGAAATAATGAATGTAGCTTAAAAAGTTGCAATTCACTGAATTCAAGGAATCTATGATTTTTAGCCACATCACAAGTATGTACCGGTACTAAATACGTTAGGTAAAACTGACCTAGAGTTCAAAAGCTGTTCCTTATTTCAATAATTTTGCCTTATTGGTTGTGGTTTATGCATAAGTTTGCAAAGTATCTAATATAGGTCATCTTGTTGGCATTTTGTGATGCTATTGTACTGTTTTCAGATATTCATCATCATTATCAACTCTCCAATAAACAACAGTAGGTTAAAAGCTTTCAAACAAGAAATGGTTTCTCACTCCAGTCTGGATGCTATATATGGCTATACACCTACCACCATGGGTGGCAAGATATATATAAAGTACAGTGCAAACAAATGGGATCATATGTATTTTGTGCTCCCCTTGACCGATATATTGGTCAATATGTCCACCCATATATTGCAGAGTGTCGGTCAATATGTCGACCAAGAGTGGTTGGCCGATTGTCGGCCGACATGTAGATCAATGGTCAACATATTGGGTTGCTATATTGACCGACATATCGGCTAATAGTCGGTCGATATGTCAAACGAAACTCTGCTGATATCTCAGTCGATATGTCTACTGACATATCTCGGTTGACATTTCTGTTGAGGGTTGGTTGATATGTCAACCGATACATTGGTTGAGTGTCGGTCGATATGGCGACTGATACATCGGTTGAGTGTTGGTTGATATGTCAACCGATATATCGGTCGAGGGGTGCACAAATTACACATGATCCAACAAATGTAATCAGAAGTACAGTACATTAAAAATAAAGTTAATTATTGAACAATTGAAAATAATATGATTAGCAATTAAAACTTAATAGAAGACCAAGGATACAAACCTCTTCTAAACTAAACAGGACACCGCCAATAGGAGCACCAAATGCTACTGAAACACCAGCAGCAGCAGCAGCTGATAACACCTATATAATTTAATAAAAAGACACATTATTCAAAGAGCAAAAAACAACAACAATGAGAACAACAATCAATTTTACTGTTAATGATGAATAAACTGCAATAGCATAAATTGAAGCAAAAATAAGAAAAATTCATTAAAAAAGTTGATTGAGTTGATAAAGGAAACCAGAAGCACCTTTAGTGAGTGCAAAATATAGTATGCTTGTAACACAATCAAAACTGGAGCAGCATTTTATTCATAATACTACAGAGAAAGTATGTGCACAGAATCTAAAGTGACAAGCACTTTTCATTTATCTATCAAGGAGAACAGTATGTTGGCTGTTAAAGTAAACATTGTTTTGTACTTTGTAAACGATTCTGGTTTTAAAACTACAGTCAAACCTCTACTAAGCAGTCACCCTTAAGAATGAGCCAACTGACTGCTCAATAGAGGTTGACTACTTAATAGAGATTTCCCAAAATGTAGTACAAAATATGGCAAAAATGGAACCGTGGCATGTATATTGCTACGCTATGGTTCAATTTTTTCTTGGGTTTAAATTTTTTCAAACCAGTTTAATTTTTACTTTTCTTTGTTTTAAACCATAAAACATAGTCTAACACAAAGAAAAATAAAAATTAAAGTGGTTTGAAAAATTTTAAACCATCGAAACATTTGAACCATAACATAATAATTATTATACAGTATATTGTATTGGCTCACAACAACAGTAATAAAAATTCTTAGAAAAACATCAAGTAATTACATGTGCAAGGAACTTCAAGCTTATAGTTGCAATTGTAAGGGGAAAATCTGGCATAAGGGCAGTGCTTTCAATAAGATTTGAAGCAGGTGGCTATCTGATTTTAGCACCTTGCAGAGTTGACTAAAGTTCCTTTAAATTATTTGTTCATAAGCACATTAACACAAGAAATATGCCAGCGATTTGAAAGAGAGCACGCACTGGAGCTCTGGCCAGAGCCAGGTCTTATTGACAGCAATGTGAAGAACACCCAGCAAGCTGATAACGTTCATCCAAATAATGTGACAGGCAGATTTGAAGTTATTGGTCACGTCCCAGCACTAATTGCTATGTGGTGAAGCAAGTTTCTAAAGAGGCTTACGAACTGAGGAAAAGTAAAAATCAAAGGGAAATGAGTAAACAGAGGTGGTGGCTATGGTCTTGAAGTTCCTTGTGAATGTCTCTTTGAAGGAGACAGTTTCTCTTGTGGTTGGCTGCAAGCAAAGTTGATAAAAGAGGAATCTGATGTGCACTGCCATGGACCCTCTATGGCCTATTAGCCCAAACAAAACCACACTTTATATCACTGATTCTAGTTTTTATGTATGTCATGTTGTGTTTGATGAACTGTTGAAAGAAAATGGACATGGTTCACACATCATCATGTCAAAATATCCTGAAATATTGCATTGTACATAACCGTTTAATAGAGGTGAACTACAATTTAATTAGCCAATTGGAAATTCTAAATGGTGACCGCATCCGCTTAATAGAGGTGACCACCTAATAGAAGTCGCACTTTCAGTAAATAAGGGTGCAGCTTTTGGGGAATTTGATATGTGTCTGCTTAATAGAGGGTTACCACTTAATAGAGGTTTGACTGTATACAATTTGATGAACTTGGATTTTCCAACTGCCTTTCTTAACCTTTTTTGAGTAGCAATTCTTTTAAGTGACTGCCATACATTTGGTTTTAAATTAGTTTGGAGACTGGTGTCAGATCAATTCATGATATCTGAAATGATCCCTTCTGTGATTCTCATTAACAGTTAGACATACACTGCATTGTTCTTGTATGGAGAAGCTCCATGCTGATCACTTCTGGCAGTGAAAGGGGCAATATCTGGATATTGAAGTTACATATCCTCAACACCATATAAAAGCCTAACATGATTACAACTTTTTATCTAGCAAAGATTACAGTAACGATTTCTAACTTATTATAATGGACACTTTCTTTTATGTTAAGCAAGCAAGATAGGACAGAATGTAGCATACCTCTCTTTTCTTAGCTTCATTTTTGTCATATTTACTGAAAACATAAGAGAAGAAGTTTCCACAGCAGCTGGCAACATGTACCAAAGGGCCTTCTTTTCCAAGACTTAAACCAGCAGATACAGCTAACATCATTGAAAAGGACTTAATGATTAATGTCCAGCGTCCCAAGTAGCCACGGATGATAAAACCACTTAAAATTGTTTTAATCTAAACCAAAAGTAAGAAGAGATGATGTCAGATTTTGAGATAATGTAAGCACTTACAGCCTTACAGCAGTTTCCAGTACACAATACAGCATACAGAGATACAGAAAGAGAAAGCAATAACATAACAAGAAACAAAAATTCAAAAAGCAAAATACTGAAAGTTTTTGCAAGGATCTACTCAAAAGAACAATTCAGTGACTAAACTAATTTTATGGTCCCAAATTTGATGTACTTTTCATGGTTTAGCTATTAAAAAAAGCATACCCGAAGGCCCAAAAGGAGACTTGGAGGAAAGGGCAGGCAAATAGTCTCTGTGAGAAAAACTACTATTCTTAGATTGGGTAGCTTTGGAAACATCACTGTTCATATTTCCAAGAGTCAATCTTCAAGCATAACTGCTACTAGGGGTAGCGAATGGTAAAATCCAAGACTTCCCAAGATGCCAAGACCCTTGTTTACAAATCTGAGATTGAGACTAAGCAATTTTCAAAAATTTGAACCAGAGACCCTGTGCCAAAAAAAATTCAGCCCAAGACTTGATAATCTCCAAGTGTTAAAATAGACAGAGACTTTCAGTACTTTTGTCTCACAGTGATAACTAGAAACTACCTTGTGATAGAGACCCTCCTCTGTGATAACAAATCAGAGACTTCAAGACATTGGGGAAAAAATCAAAGACTTGGAGATCAAAATAAAAGAACTTTAAATGAGACTTTGAGACTCTTCGCAAATGCTGCCAAGATTTTGAGATCGGATGAAAATTTTGTGAGACCTAAGATTCTGGAGGTACCATTCGCCAACCCTGCTACTCAATGGCATAATAAATATGGCTAAATTGCAGAATACCCGGCCACTTCATTAACATACCGATGAATAACAATAGCATCCATTGGAACATGCCTCGTTCTTCAAAAGCCTCAGACACATGTAAATGAAGTGACTAGGTATTCTGCAATTATTGTCCATAAATATTAATATAATAAACATGTATCTACCTCAGGAATGCCACTTCCACAAGCATATGGCGCAAACCAACGGACCAGTATTACAGCAAGAAATGAGAAAAACAGTGCTATAGTTACATAGAAAAAATAGTTCAGCACATATGCTCCTGCCCCTGTGTTTTTTCCGATTAAAACTTGGGCCCAACTTTTCCACTGTTGGCAGCCAACCTCATCAAAACTGCTATCATCTGACCAACAGCACGCCTCTTTATTGAACCAAAAATTCTCTGGGCACACACCAACTTTAAGATCAGTCATCCAGCTTGCTCCAATGTCTATAATTCCCGCACAGAGTCCTGCTGCAAGACCAACGAACAACACCACTAACCAACCTGCCCACGCGTCATTTGCCTGCTTCACACGCTCCCAGAAGTTACCCCGTTTTTTCCTTCTCATCTGCCGAAATCGCCTGCGATCTCTTTGACGGTCCCGCACCCAATCGATGGTGTGAAAGTCGTCATATTGCGCTAAAGCAGCAGTCTCTGGTTCTTCCAGAAATAAGTTGTCAACACTTGATGAATATCGCAAATTTCTTCCTTCGACTATTGGCGCTTCTTCATCATCGAAACTCCCTAAAACGCCCCGAAGCCTTGCTTCACTTGATGACAAATCTGACAAAGAATCTTCCCTATTCATCCCTAATCTTGTCAGCGTCGCATTTTCGCAATTATTTAGACAGTTCTTTCGCAGTACTTTCAAGAGTGTTTAATTCAAAAGGTCAAAATACGATATAACATATAACCTGAGCACAAGGTAAAGCAGGTCAGCAACAACTAGTAGTAGTAGAAAGCTACTTCAAGTAACAGCGCAATGTTTCATTAGTTCATTCCGTCAAATTTCACGGAGAAGCAGAATGTTTTACAATATTCGAACCAAAAACAACTGATCAACCAGGAAGGAAGTTAAAACTAGACCTTGCATACCTACACGGCTCGGCAGTCGCGACTAGCTATAGTACATGCAGCTTTCATAGTATTAGCGCACAAAATGGTTTATGATAAAATTAATCGGTGGCGCGAAGTTATTTGCAGCAGATTGGAAAATAGCTAGCTGTTATGTAATAATCCACCGTCAGCAATGAGTTTAACGAGAGAGAGGTTTTTTGTATGTGGAATTTTGTTTTCTCTTAGGTTGAATTTACAGCTGTCATTTTTTCGGTACGGCTGATCATGAATCTGCCCGTCAGAGGATTCTTAGCATAATTATGATTCTTAGTGACACAACAATACGCTACTAGTTAATCAATTCTGACAATTAACATAAGACGTAATTTCTGCGTAGATATTAATTACTTCTATGTGAAAAAGGACTAAATGGACTAGAGCGATGTCTGATTGGTCCTGTGGACTGTTTCAGGGTGGGACTCACTCTACCCGCGTTACTGTGCTAAAGCCGGGTGACTTGGAAGAAGGGGAAAGCCAATGTTCAGAGCCTAGGGAACCGAAAACTGAAGCAAAGGAAGATGAAGGATCAAAAATTCCCAGATTACGGAGACTTTCTTCCATAACAGATAAACCACGGAAAACCAAGGTTAAGCAAATCAAATCTGCAAATGAAGCAGGTGTCCCAAGTTCAAATGACGACAAAAACTGACCATTGTGGAGCTGCGCAATCAAAGAGATCATATTTCAACACAATTAAACCCGCTGTTGCATGCAGGCCCAGTAACATGCAAGGCAAGAACACTATCTATACAGCTTTGTACACAACACGCCTCTTAGCTTGAATATTCATTGAACTTTGATTACAGCTGCTTTGCCCTCTTACTAGAACGGTTTTCACTTTGCAGGGAAATGTGGTTTTTGGATTCGTTCCGTGTTTTGCGCTGTTACCATAGTTGATTGGCTGAAAAACCTCTCGTCTCCAGTTTTTTTACCAGCCAATATGTAATAAATAAAACATAATCCTGATTAGCTAGCTCACTTGGCCCATCCTTAATTTGCTTTATACTTCATCAGATAGCATCCCTACCCAACCTTAAGGGCGGACTTCAAAACCTGGAAAATACTTCTTAGAGCAAGAAGGAGAACCAATAGCAGATTTATAACAGATATACAAACCCGGGAAGGTGAAAGAAGGGAATTTTGAAAAACATACAGTGTGTGTTGGTTTCAAACTTGGGGTCATCCTCGGTGTAAAAACCTGTGAAGTTTTTCTTTGTTATTTCACTATTATTTTCCTAGTCTCTATTGTTTTGTCTCCTTTGTTTCCTTTGTTCTACGTCATTCGTGAGCGTAACAGGTTTTTACACCGAGGATGAGCCCAAACTTGATATGCGCTTATACTGACCAATGAGTTCGTAAAACTCAACTAGTAGGCGAAGCAAAGGAACAAAGCATATGTTGACCTTAAAGTAAATTTAATAACTTTACCTTTGATAATACCACTCGCACATAATGCAGGATATCTACTTTCAGCCTATAAAGGGATAAAAACCCATCGTATAAAAATCGCAAACAAATTGAACAGTTTTAAAGGAAGTCAAAGTTTCTCATAGGGATTAAAAGACATAGTTGTTTGATAGTTCACTTGAAGAGGCAGGTTTTTAGTAATTGGCTCCAGGGAATTGATTACTCCTCGGCTTCCACTGGCACTTGCTCAAAATCATTGCCAGGAAGAACGAAGTCACCCTTTTTAAAGGCTTTCATTTCTTCTTCATATCTATCCCGGTCTTCCTTGGCCATTCTAAGGAACTTTTCTTTATCTTTCTCCTCCATCTCGGACCACATTACTCCAAGCATCTTGGAGATTTCTGTAACTGGTACCTGGGGGTTCTCTTCTTTTACTTTGGCGCGACTTTCATTGCTGAAAAACATGAAGGCAGACCTAACAAACAAAAAACAAACAAACAAACAAACAAAAAAACAAAAACAAAAAAACAAAAATAAGTTAATTAATAGGTAAATAAATAAATATCATAATCAGATAAATTGAATAATTCAATAAATAGGGATCATAGCATTGAGAGGGGATTTAGCCCAGTGTTTATCAAAGTTGTTTCAGTTAGACTATATGAATCTTTAAAGTCTACAAGTTAGTATTAGCTTAGTTACTGGACTCTGTTAGGCTTAGCTCAGCGGGTTGGACTTTTCCGTTCACGGATGACAAAAGTCAACCATTACGCTAAGTTAAAGTCCAGGATAGTTATATCAATGTCACAGTGTTTCACTGCACACCGTGATTCTAAGGTTTTTTTCTGTGGATCAAAGCATGCAGTGTGACTATTCTTTGTAAAGCTACTGAACCGGGCCGTGTTGTTCGAAGCAGGGTTAAAGTAACCCAGTGCAGATATGAGAGCTTAAAAAGCACACTCAGTATAATTCTTTTTTAACGCAATTCGATGATTGTATGCTCTGAATAAAATAGAGAAAGTTATCAGAGAAAACGTTTTTTAACAAGAGGAAAAAACCATGTTAAAATTTAACCCTGGGTTAGCGCTAATCGGCCTTCGAACAAACGACCCCAGTACTGTACTGTGGTACTGTTTGTTTCACTATTCAGTGTGGTTCTAATTTTTTCATCTTTGAATAGAACCATGCAGTGTGACTATTCAGCCACTGAATAGTACTGTATTGCGGTACTGTTCGTTTTATTATAAAGTGTGGTTCTAACTTTTTCATTTGAGGATCAAAGCATGCAGTGTGACTATTCTATGGAAAAAAACACTGTCAGTTGCCCACCAAACAATTTACAGGGTACAATGTACAATGTACAGTCAGCTTAAATTTGTCATCAGCTTAGTCTGGGTTTTGATTTATCGGCTACAGCTATAAGAATTCAGCACATTTTACACTCAGTACAGAGCAAGAGATGCCTAAGCCGCCTTTGGTGTTAGAATGGTGTTATATGATAGTCAGGTGTAAGCTGATGCTGAATTGAACAGTTAGCTCCAAATATTGATTTACCGCTAAACTTTAGTACAAAAACACATTAATGTTAAGAGCCGGAAGAAAACCAGGCTATTTTGTTAACGGTTTGTTCTAAACATTTTTGACAAATTAAACTAAAACTGTGTGTCAGTATAGCCATTTTCTACTTGGAATTATTACAGTCATTATAAACGTTATATATGTCAGTTCGCCACTGGGAATTTTTTCGACTTGTTGAGGAATCCAGTGCGAACACACTGAGATTTCTTCCTATAATCTTGCTTTGCCTGTCGTGGTTTCTAGCCTTTATCTGAAGTATTAAAACTTTCTCAAACAGTTGAATGATTCCTTAACATCATCCTACTCACATATTTCTCTTTGGGTGATGTGGGTCCTTGGTTTTCTTCCCTTTTCGAGTCTTCTTCCCGTCGATTTTCGGCGGTGTGTAATTGGCCATTTCCATGTTGAACCTTAACTTGTCCTTCTCTGCTGCCTCTTGGAATCGCTGTTTTTCGCTGTCTGAAAGTGTTTTCCACTTTTCAGCACAAGCACGAGAAAAGGCTTGCAGAGTCATATGAGGCATTTTCTCTTGGTTATCTCCGTCTTCGCTTAAACCTTCCTCCATCTTTTTCATTGCTTCTCTTTCTTCTTTTATGAAATAATTGTAAGCGCTCATTCTTCCCTTCGGTTTGTTTGGATCCCGATTACCTTTTGCCATTGTGAAAGTTTCTTTGAGAACTTCGCTAATAGAAAGTGCTGCATAAACCACAGCCTGCAATCGGTAATAATGGAGTCCCTGATTGGCTGATTTTCCCGCCACTAAACTACCGCCTGTACAGCCTATAAAAGCACTCACAGTCTGCCCAAGCTCCCGATTTGGGAGGGTATGTATGAAAGTCCAACGGTTTTGTTTTTAAGTCGAAGGAAATTTAATATTTTTCAATAATAATCGACCAACTTTGTTCACATGCGGTCAAGTTATGTTTTCCTCCCCGTTTCTCAGTCTATTCGAAAGCGATTTCGGCGAGTTAGCGCTATTTTAGTTTTTTTTTTCTCTTCTGTTACACATACATGACTGATAATTTTAATTCATTTAGCTTTAGAAAACCGAAATATGGACCAAGCAAGCTGAAATCGTCCTTTTGTTTGCCCCGTGCAAAAGTGCAATAAAATAGAATTTGTTTTTTATGCTTTCGTTTTTTTGTGCACGTGTGTGTGTTTGAGTCGTCCTCTGTCAGGGTCTTGTAGCGCTATGAGCGGTGTGTGCAATGGCTGAGCGGCATGCGATACTTAGTAGAGCCCGGAGTGCAATGGATCCTACCCAGTACACACCTCAGCAGCAAAAAGCCAGGCCACAAGGTTATCGGCCAAAACCCCCCAGATGGTAAGTGTGAGGTGTAACCGGCCCAACGGGGACGATGACGAGCGGAAGGTGCAATGTTCGTGTCACCATCCCGCGTCAGGTATGTTTTTTTGTATTTAAGGGATAGGCCGGGCCCTGTTAAGGAGTGCAATGCCCGCCGGTCAACCGACTCATGTTGACCCAAATGACAGCGGGCAACATCACTTAAACACGGGGGTACACCAGCAAGTCAACTGTCACCTGGGAATTGAACCCGGCCCACAACAACAAACAACGATAAACAACTATATAAACTGCGCGACTCACAAGGCACCTGCCCCACCTAGGGAGACTAGGTTGAACAAGGGGACTAGCCAAGGAGGACCGACCCAGTCACACAGGAAACAAAGACGTTTGTGAAATTTTACTACTTTTTTATGTGTTTACAAACTATTGCAATGGATTTGTATTAAATACTTTAGATTTTGAGGACAAGAGAGCCTTCAACAACAACATCAATGATACCATTGGCCCCCCACTTGCGATGGAACCAACGTCTGCGACGGGAAGAAGCAAAACGTTTGAAAAACAAAGGAAGGTACAAACGAAGACGGGCTTTCATCCCTGCATTGAATCCGACTGCCCCAGGAAGAACAGAGCGGAAGCGGAAATCATTCCTCTCACACCAAATCAGAAATTTGCAGCAGTTGGGCAAATAGGCAAAAGCAATGAGAACCACCCGAAAATCGTCCTCAGAAAAACCAAAAAGCAGATGGCGTAATTCGATTGAGGGGGCTTGAGGAGCCGCACAGAAGAGAAGGGACTGGATCCAGGAAATGCCACTGTGGGCTAGCAGGCAGAAATAGAACAGGTGTTATTTCCAAAGGGTGGCCACAGAAACAGGCCATGGGGTGGTTGTAGCCAAAGAAGGCCAAGCGAGCAGCTGTATAGAGTACACCATGTGCCACACGCCAGGAGAGGTCAAAAACAGGACGATCTAAAGTCATGTACTGCAAGGCGCTCCAAGTCATCGGTCAATGTAGATCGCCAAAAATTGGCCGAAATTTTGCAACACAATGCGGGTTGTGACGGTTTGACTACAAGAGAAGGAAGTAAGCAGCTTTGCAAGTTAAGGTGGAGACAGGCTTGGAGCCACCGGTGGAACCTAGGCCAAAGACGAGGGGCTGAGAGCCACCCGTGAACTCACCGCCAAGGAAACGCCAACCCGTCAGTAGGGCAGAATAAAATGGCGGCAACCTCATTGGGAAAAAGACATGAGGCTTGGCCAAGACCGAGAGGGGTGGCTCCTCAAAAACACGAATGAACCAAAAGTCCATCTGGGAAAGGAGAGCTGAGACTTTCAGGTGAACAGACACCACCCCAATACCGTCAGCGCTGCAAGGTTGTATGACCACCTGACGAGATACAAGGTCTATTTTGCCGCTTCAAAAAATAACAACTTAAAAACCAGGCTATTGAGCTCAGGCAGGGCCCAGGACGGCATGTGGACAAGCAACGCGACATACCACAACCTTGACAGGCCCAGGGCGTTAAGAATAAGGGCTTTTTCCTTGTAAGACAGGTGACGGGAACGCCAAGAAGCCTGACATTTGGTGTTAGAGTCAATGCGGGGGCACAGTTTGCCTCTGACATATCCCCGTAGCCAATAAAGACACCAAGGAATTTGATTTTGTCAGAGGTCCACTGGACGGGGACCGGAGAATGTAGGCGGCCTTTACAGGCACCCAGCCATAGACCCTCGCATTTACTCAGGTTTCACTTGGAACCAGAACCCTTCTCAAACCGATGGTAAAGTTCAAAAATGGCCTTGATGGAGTTGTCAGTAGTGCCAATGTGTCATCCGCATAGAGAGACACTGTTGGTAAAGGCGACTGAGAGCCTGGCAGGCAGAGACCACAAATGGCAGGAGACGATCTTATGGCGCAGGCGAGAACCTCAATTTGTAAAACATACAAGAGGGGGGAGAGTGGGCACCCCTGTCTGACGCCACGAGAGAGTGACAAGAAGCCATTAACTGTGACTGATCTGCGAACTTCGGTATAAAGAATTTTCGTTATTAAAAAGCAACTTAAAACATTTTTATTTAGGAAAGCTTTTAGTTTGTTTCAATAGTTCTAAAGTTTATTGCCTGTGAATATTTTAATTTCAATTAGTATAGAACCTTAATTTATGTAAAGCGCTTCTGAATATTGTTTGTAGTTTTAGCGCTATATATAAATTCCTTAGGGACGGACCATTAGAAAAGTGATGGGGGGTGGGGTGGGGAATTTTCAGCTTGCACGAATTTTAATTTTCGCTCACTGCTTGTGCAGGAATTTTTTTTCTGGTGAACCCCTCTGCACGAATTTTTTTTACTACGTGTGAAAAAGTCACAATTGGACCTTCCTTCTGCATGAATTTTTTTTTACCCTCTTCTTTGCATGAATTTTTTTTCTTGGCATTTTCCCTTGCATGAATTTTTTTTGTTTTTTTCCCCACCCCCCCCCCCCATCACTTTTCTAATGGTCCGTCCCTTATCATTATCACTATAACCCACGAGATGAAAGGTGGCCCGAAGCCCATACGAGACAGAGTGGCAAAGAGGAAACCCCAGTCAACACGGTCAAAAGCCTTGTCCTGATCGAGGGCGAGGATTGCAACCGGGCTTTTGGTCTCGGAGGCTTACGCTACAACATCCCTGAGGAGTGCAACGTTCTTCCCGATAAATGTCCCGGGCACCCCACACGTCTGATCGGAGCGAACCACACTGTGGACAACCTTGAGGAGGCGACCAGCTAACACACGTGAAAGAATCTTATAATCGACGTTTAAAAGCGTGATTGGACGCTCTTCTTTTTGAACAGCAGAGAAATAACTCCGGCTCGAAGACACAGAGGTAAGCTTCCTGCCCGGAGGGAGTGATTCAATACGAAGACCAAATCCTCCCACAGGCGATGCCAAAAATGGAGATAAAATTCCGCTGGGAGGCCATTACAGTCCGCGGCTTTACCCATAGCCATGCCTCGTAGAGCAGTTTTTGCTTCAGCGGTGGTGATTTCGCCTTCGCAAGATCGGGCTTCGTCTGGGGACAGTACATCTGACAGGTTTGACAATAGAGATTCTTGGCCTGACTGGCCAGGCGATGTCTCGGTATTATTATTACGTAAAAAGGTCGTGAAAAAAAGAGACCCAGGAGCCACATATGCCATCGATGTTGGAGGATAGGCTTCCATCAGTTGCCCGGATGGCAAAAATCCAGTTCTATGCACAACGTTGCTTCTCCAGTCGGAAAAAGTAAGAAGATTTCTCTCCCTCTTCGATTCTGTCCAACAGACCGAGCACAAGTTTTAGCCCCGGTTGCAGCAGAACGATCAAGATGGGTAATTTTGTCCCGAACAGAATGATAAACGTCTGCAACCAAGCAAAGACCCTGGTCCAGTTTGGATTTACGATGAGACAAGAGATCTCTGGTGGAGTTTTGACTACCAGAATGTGCACAAGAAAAGCGAATAGCGATCTCTTTCAAATGGCGCTTACCAGTGTCTCACCATATCTGGAGGGAAGTTATACAGGACTGTCGGGTACGTCAGTCCAACCTAAAGGATGAAACAGTGTCAGAGAAAGAATCATCTTTAAGGATGGAAATGTTGAGTTTCCATCTGCCTGGTCCTCTGGGAATGGCATCGGGAATGAAGTATTACCCCACAGTGTCGGAGAAAGGGCATGGAAGTATGTCACAAGATGAAACTTCTGACATCCATGCACAAGGATAGCCAATAAGGTCAATGCGAGAACAAAGAGATTTGTCAGGTTTTGACCAAGTAAAAGAGGTGGACGTTGGGTGAAGAGCCCTCCAGATGTCAACCACACAGCAATCGTCAAACAACTGCGACAGGAAAAGAGAATTATCAAGGGAAGTGTTCGCGGAGTCCAAGCCTCTCCTGTCGAGTGTGCGATTGAGGAAGGTGTTAACATCACCCAAAAGAATGGTTGGTGTAGCGGGTTCAATTTGGTTTACAACACACTCGAGGAAATCGTGACGGGCAGGGTTTCTTTTAGGAGCATAAGCACAGGCAACCCGGAAAGTATTGGCGTGGGTGCTAAGCTCGGCCAAAGCAAAACGACCATCTGAATTTGACCAAAAGTTGCAAAGACTAAAGGAGTTGCGGAAAAAGATAGCAACCCCGCAAGAGTGATTGGTCCCATTGGAGACCACAGCCTGGAAGCCAAAAGAAGAAAACCAAGGGAGGGCTGTAACCGACTGAAATTTGAGGAAGAAATCCTCACAGACCCAGCCGGGGATGCCGGACGCTAATCGGTGGAGGCTGTGCGCCGTAAGAGTTCAGCAGAGAGGGGGTCAGACTCACCCTGACCAAGAGCACCAGAGTCACAGTGTTGCTTCTTGGAAGCACCTACATTACTTTCAGTTTTATTTTCCCTTTTTTCTTTTGTTTCTTTTCTTTCGTTGTTCCTTACGTAAGGTATTTACTTCATTACTTTTAGCACTACTATTATTACCGTTAGAATTAACAGGAGCAGATGGGTAAGAAAGAGAGAGGAAATGGGAGTCCTCAGAAGGGCTGGGATGCGAAAACAGAACCATAGAGTCCTCCAAAGGGAGAAGAGGGAGAGAGTCACCCCATTCCGAGGATGGGGTGACGGAGAAACCAGCGGGGGCCTCGATGGTGACCTCCATCAGAGGTGGGGGGTCCACACTGACGCCCAAGGGTCATTCAGACAGAAACGGGCAATATGGCTTGGTTGCTGGCATCTATGGCATTGGTCGCGCAGGGGACAAACAGCCGCTCTATGGCCTCTCACATTGAAAATATTGCACACCAGAGGCTGCCCCCTGTACCACACACTGACTGGGGTACCAGATGTGAATAAATCCTTAGGGATCTCCTTGATCACAACCATTTGGACCAGGCGAGATCCGGTGTAGATCTCAGGAAAGCCGGGAAAAACCTGGTGCCGGATGTTCAGCACCTCCCCAAATTGGCTTACTTTTTCCTTGATGGGGGCGTCGGGGAATTCGGATGGGTAGTGGTGTACTTGAACCACTGGGGAAGGGGGTTTGCCACCAATGATCTTACAGCTTTGGCCGCACAAGACGGCCCCTTCCTTCTGCAAAACGGACTTTTTCTGCTCCGAAGACTCGAAAGTGACAAGGATCTCCGAATTTGGACGAAACTGCACAGATTTAACAGTAAAGTTCTGAAAAGCAGACAAGGCAGACTCAACTGTGGCAGCAGGAGCAGTACCCTTAAGCTTGCCCTTGGTCTGAACAGTAACTGTTTCGGAGTACAACAAAGACATGACGGCTAGAGGAAAACAAATCCAAGAACCACGAATCCACCAGTCCCTACTCCAATCTTATAAATTCCAGAGGATTCCTGTAAACACGAGAAAGCTCAAAAGAAAATAGAAAAAACAAAAGAAGACAAAGGTACGGAAGTTTGTATAACAAACGGTACGAAGCAGGTACGTATCCGCAAAGAAACAGGCCGGCTACCCCAGGTTATGACGGGCTGTCACGCTGAGCATGGAGTCCCTGGGAGGGTCACCGGAAAACACAGGCTGCTATACTCACTCCTTCTATGCGAAGAGAAACAAGCGGTAGGTGCCACGAGGAGGCCACAGGGCACAGTAGAGAAGACCTCGACACAAGCCGAAAAGAGAAACATACCTTACACGCGCCCTCTAGACCCGCGTCAGGTAAGTATGCTTTCGTATGTTTCTGAAAACCTAAAAATATAAATAAATAAGAAAAAAAATCAGATAAACGCCAATCAAGTGGGGCCTCACGACTCGAGTGCACCTTTACTACACTTATATTATTCCACTCAGAATAATAAGACAGACGTCGGTCTTGATAATTTATGATATTATGCTTAACCTCATCCTGCGGGTCGACTGTTTCCCACAGCTTAACTCGCTCATTATGCACCTATCAATGTTAAGCCGGCATGGGGTGGGGATTCGTGATTTTTTGAAAAATTTGCCGTCAAATTCCCTGCCCACGGGCAAATCATTCCAGTCAAATGCAACCAAATTTCCCCACCCCGGGTTGCACATCGCTGTCAAATATCCCAAGGCTGGCAAAGAAAGATTCAAATATTCCCTCCCCGGGAGAACAAGGTCTGTTAAATGCCCTACCCCAGGGCCAACAAAGACAATCAAATCCCCACCCCATGCCATGACTCCCCCCCAGCCGGCATTGATAAGTGCATTAGTCATTACGTGGCATACAGCGCGTGGACTGGTAAAGGACACGTGACAAATGCACATGCGCTCAGAGGAGCAATGATCAGGTGATGTCACAAGACATTACGACATTGTAACACTTTGGACAAGTGTTACGCAAGATTCTATTTCTCTCAATATTTAACAATTATTCGCCGAAGGCGAAGTGATTATCGGTGAATATTCACCGAGACGAAGTCGAGGTGAATATTCATCGATAATCACTGAGCCTGAGACGAATAATTGTTTTAGTATAAATACATAGGTGATTATTTCAAAAAAAGAAAAAAAAGCATTGTACAACACGAAAAAATTATATTTCATCAAAAGCGCGCGAACGACTGGCAGCCATTTTGTTCGTCGAGGTGATTATCGGCTGATAATCCGAGATAGCGAACCAATCAGAGCGCGCGGTTTTGTATAATCACCTGAGTATTTATACTAAATTGGGTTATCAACCGCAAAAATAATAATGGCGAGAAATGTGTAATGTAGGCGGGATATGTTGCACCAGGCAATTTGCAACTTGATATTTACCGCAAGTTGCTGGAATCTTTGCCAGCCCTTGAATACCCTCGTGCCACTCGTTTTGTTTGAAGCTATAAAAGGTCTCGCTTGCGAATAGTCAATTTATTCACTAACAAGTCATCATGCTGTTTTGCATAAGGAATTGAATATTCTAACTGAACATTGGCGAGTTGAAGATGCCTTTTGCATGATTGTTGATTTTTAGTGACTGCATTGAATATTCCAGTTGTACTTATTTGAATGTGGCAATTAATATTTCAGTGTTTTGTATGCGAATGCTAAGTGTGGATAAAAATGCTTCGGTGAATTTTCGTGTTGTCGGGACGCAATATGGCTCGCGTGGCTAAAGATGACATGACAACGCGATTTGAAGGTAAAGTTTTTACCATGGTGCATTTTGGCATTAACATCATCCACTTATGCTTTCTGGAGCGCAACCCTAAATAAAAAATGTGGCGATTATCTCCACCATTAGGACTGAATTCAGCCAACAAAATTATCTCGGTCATAAGCTAAATTATTGCTTATGCTGTCCATATTTAATTGGTTCTTACAATGATCATGTTTTGAACTGCGGTGAAACGTGAAAGGATTAAGACAATGATCGTTATATTGACTATATTTCAACGGATATGTGACTTCTATTCTAATTTTGGTCAAAGTTATAATTTTAGATTAGTTAAACTTTATTGTACTTGAGACGTATGGTCTGTGATCCGTCTAGGACGAACTTTGGCAAAATACACTTTCATGTCTGATACTGTAATTCGATCTGTGTCAGGAACCCCATGCCTATAACCGAATGACATGGTAAACTGACCATCGTTCGCCAAGGCAAACAATCTTGGTAGCTTTTTCACCGCCAGAAACTAGAAAAACCTAGTTATGGTTGACTTATATATCGCCCGAAGGACGAATAGACGAGGAAGAAGAAGTTCTTAAATTCAACTGCTCTCGCTGAGACGATTTTGCAAATCCGATCCAGTGTGGGTGCCGTATTTACATGGGTAAGGTTGTCTGTCAACGCTTAGTTCCTCGACAAGACCAAGCCTGCTTGCATTAATTTTATAAACTGTATTCTGTTTGAAAGTACAATTCCAGAGTCCAGTTCAGTCCAGAGTCCCATTCATCTTTACTGCTTCTTCAGACCATGTGACCAATAGAAAACTCATGACGTCACCTACATGTGCACAACAAACACGAAAGGAGCGATTTTTAAGATCGGCGGGCGAATCGTTACGCGAACCGCTAGAGAATATGAACGGATATCGGAGTGAGCAGGAAGAACAGAATTCTACTGCTGGGCAGATTTGCTGCCTTGTGGAAGATAACGAACGTTGTAAACGTTCTGCTGGCAACGCAAGCTATTCAAAACGAATTCAAAAGACAGTTGCTCAAAGAAAGTTGAAGTTGTCACTCGACGTTAATGTAAGTTTCTCTCTGAAATTCTGTCGTGTTTCGGCTTTCGCCCCAAATTCTGATGTCAATTTTCTCTATTCGTCATTTGACATAATTGACAGTCGTTTTCCGTTTTCTTTTAGGCCAGACATATCTACATTTGCGAGCACCATAAGAACATGATTCAAAGTGTCCGAAGCAAGAGGAAACGTAAAGAATCCGACGATGAAAGTGAATTTTCTGAGGTCAGAATTATCATTGTCTCCAATGTGCATTTAACTGCTTGTTAGCCTTGCAGCGGCGATATTTTTCTTTTAAGTGCGACATTTTGTGAAAATTCTGTTTTCACGAACATTGTCGCATGCGTTGATAAAATGATGTCGTCAATTTCACATTCAAGCTTTCACGCTAATTTTTATCTGGCCTTTGCAGGTCGATTTCTGTCAGCTGCAGGTAAACACATTAAGAAGATACAAGCGGCATTACAAACTGCAAACCCGGCCAGGTCTGAACAAATCTCAGCTAGTCGAGGTAAGGTCATTGCATCAGTTGGCTTCATGCTATGTCTTTGTAATAGAACTAGCTCCGTTATTATCGATTATTTTGGACAAGATTTTATTTTACATATCTTTTGCAATCTAGTCAGTTTCGAATTTCGACCGTTACGCACGGTCCACTCGTGAACTTTACAGCAAAACTGATTTATCCTTGCTCTAGAATTTCTTGCAGTCAATGTCATGTTGTTAACATTCCGCTTATTTCTTCCTGAATTTTTATTGGCCGAACAATACAATATCTACGTGTGACATGTAAATAATGTACACAAATTGCATTATTGTCTAACAGTGATCTAGCAGAAAGTAATAAAGTATTCTGCTTATGTATAGTGCCTGGTAGCTCTATTCCTAGAACTAAATTATTTGCTTTAGGAAAGAACAGCAAAATGGAAACCTGCAGTTTTTAATCCAGACAGCTATTGAACACAGCTTTGTGTAATGTGACTGTTGTGTGACCTGTTATGTGACCTGCTAATTTTTTTTATTTACAGCCAAGTTACCGGCCGTCTTTTATTATTACTGATGCAAATAATGATTGTTTGGAATTTTAGATGTGACTCATAATCATGTGATTTGATATCAATAATTTTGCATCTGTTGTCAGACTCTGATTTCAAACCGAAAATTTTTTAATGTTTTCACTTTGCTTTTGTTTCTTCCAGACAATTCAGAGACATTTTAAGCAGATCCCATGTCCAGAAAAGGAAACTGTCACATATTTTATTTACATGGTTAAAACCCATAAAAGCAAGCTGGATCAGAAACCAGACAGTAACTGACCAAATTCCTGCATTTCTGATTGATATTTTAGTCTGTAAATAGATAGGTACCATACTTTCTGTTTGTTGTGGTGGTAAACAAAGTATGGTTGTAATATGTTCTGTAATAAACCAACACTGTGATATTATAAAAGGAGAATCAGATTGTGCATCTGTAGATTACTACTATCTCTTTTTGTAAGACAGCGATACTCTGGCCTTGTTCTTAATGGACTGTCAAGACGTTATCAATAGGAGCACAGGTACACAAATCCTTTATTGATCTAAATTGATCTAAATTGATCTAAACATTAGATCTAAACAAGAATTTAACATTAGAGAGCTTTTGCCCGCGATTAGCGAGGGCTATTCGAGGCGGGCAAAAGAGCAAAAAACAATTTAAAAGTCAATTAATACTGTCTACAGGTACTCAACATTAGAGAGCCCAAGTCTTCTCTTGTAGTTTTTTCACTATGTGAAAGATTGTTGGAAATACAGAAGAAACATTTCCTGGCTTTGAAAGCAATTAGCATAACCACCCTTTTCCGTTGTCTGAGATTAATTAGAAATGTTGAAACAGAAGACTTCAGAACTTTTATTGAAATAACTCAGTTTGCCTGTCCAACTTGCACTGAACAAGTTACATTATGGCAGCTGTCATCAATATTACTAGAGTACAAAAAACTGAAAAGAGTAAACTTTTTGTTAACTTTGCTGATTTACACTAACAATATGATGGAAGATTAAAGAGGGTGTTATGTCATCATATAAGTTCTGTAAGTGTGTAAACATTATGACTTATGAGCAAGAGAAGACCATCACTCAACATATTGACAAGAGGATGATATTATGTCAATGCTAAAACTAGTGGAAATAATAATTGAAATTATTTCAACATAAAGATTTAATCAAAAGCATATCATAGTACCATAAGAATTGTACTGGCAAGTCTGATATCAACACTGTTAAAAACAGGGGACAGCATTAAAAAAAAATGATTCACCTACTGTAAATTTTATACCTTATAGTGGATTTATTCATAGCCTGCTTACTTAAATTGAAAGCTTTGAGGACAGAATAAAGGGTGCATGCAGGACAACATTATTGTCTCATACCTCAGCTGGGAGAATACAACTTTGTTAGGGAGCATTCATTTTTTAGAATGGGGGTGGGGTGGGACAGAGAAATCTCTTTGAGCATGAATGTAAAATCTGTCAGTCCTCCCTTTATATTTTTTGTTAAGATATGTGATCCTCCCCTCAGAAGAAGTTAAATCTATAATGACCCACTCCATTTCTCCTGGCAAAAATGAGTTCAAATATCACAGTTTGTATAAACATAGTCCCTTGTTGGAGGGACTATGGTATAAACTTGTATAATATTTAAGTGACCCCCTCCCCCCCCGTCTATGTTGTGTCAAATTTATGTTGACCCTCCAAAAGTTGATAACCCTTCTCTGAATTCCTCCAGCTCATCTCCTTTCTAAAAAATGAGTTCTCCCTTCTGCCTGCAGATGGGTTTGGAAGGGTTTATTTACTCTGTTTTCATATCCGCTCCCAGTTGTGTGGCTAGTAATTTGTGTAGTTTTTTTTTCCAAAGTTTACCTGGTAGTTTGTTCAGAGACCAGAAAACTAGTTTCACAGAAAAGTCCTTATATTCAAGGTTTTCAAAACTGTTGAAAGAATTCAGTGTGGTTGAATTATACAGACAAAGTAGTTTCTGACTTTTACATTGTCAGTCTTGTACATAATTGACATGTGTGCAAACTGCTATAATACATTTATCTGATTTTGCCAGTCATTATGTTATTATTGGGTTATTAAAATATACTATCTATTAAGGTATAAAGAATACCATATGTTATAAGAGATTCATTAGTTCTGTTGAGTGTAAATTACTAACAGCAAACAGCTGGTTAAGAGACCATTGCATTTTCCATTGTTAAGCAGTAATAATATATTGCAGGTTATATGACATACATGCTTATCGGAATGTTTTCAACCCTGGTCCCAGAGATTTCATCTTTTATTCCTCGCTTGTTTTGGTTAAAAATGTAGCATAAGGCACAGAACAAATCTTGGGGACCAAGTGAAGTGTTTTGAACGCTTGAATCACAAATGGATGCTTTCCTTTTACCTTTTCAATTATAATTTAAAATAAAAGGTACTTTGCTTCTCACATGTTAGTGATTGACATTGTGATTCACAAAGAATTTGTGTTTTGACTGTTTCAGTAAAATGTAAAGCATGATATATCCAGGTTCAAAGTGCTATTTCTGATTCTATCAGTGGTTTCATTAAGAGCCAAACAAATTATGAGCAAAATGAATGACTTAAAACAACTTTGTTTGTCTGCTTTCAACATCCTAACCAAAAGAAAAAAACATAAGTTTTCTTCAATTGTAACAAAAGTAATGTATGCCAGGTGCCAAATCCAGATGTCCTCCTGCTCCAAACTTTAATGAATCCCCTGTCTATACATGACCAGATTGTCGCTCAGCACCCCTTCAATTTGTTGTTTAGCCTCTTTGATTTCAAACACAGTCACTTCTTGATCTTTCGCTGATATAAATATAACTGTTACCAGCTTGATGAGAGCCATACTGTATAAAATGTTTTGAAAAATAGTTTTTTTTTGGTTATATATGGTATACATTGTTAGCCATTGTGGATAATGCTGTAGTAAGTATAAACTTCTAAACTTTATTTTTTCTTTCCTATGGCCCACACCTCACCCCAGCCCTATTTTTCAGTTTCCGAAAATATAAATTAATCCATATTTTCGGAGCTGCTATTTAGTCACACTCTATTTTGGGAGCTTTGTTCCCTGCATGTTCAAACTTAGCAACATACAGGTTCCTTGTTGGCAAAGTGTTGGGAGCGGAGTCTGGGCACCGATTGACTTGTCTCTCGTCTTCGCTTCAAAGGAATCACATGTAATAACTTACCCAGCAGCTGATTCGAAGAGGGTTGCTTCGCACGAACTCGATGCTCAAAAAAGCTTATACCTCTGTATCCCGAAGGAGTTCGTCTGAGCTGACGGATGTACTGGGAGACGAGGAATCTGCCAGCAACCTTCCCGGTATGTGAGATGTAGAAGTACCGTTCAATCTTTCAAATAGTTTTTAGCTCGAGATCATCGATTTGGAAGTGACTAGGTTAACATACATATAAAGTCCTTACACCTCTTTGACTCGGATTGCCTTTAATAACCTCTAAACATCAAATAAAACAAGCGAAGAAATCCGGAATACGTGCACTCGCGCGATTCGATACCACAGTTTTCGATCCACAGTGTAATGTTGGCAATCGGTTTAGATGAAAGCGTTCGTTTCGTTCAATGCTTTCTCTGATTAAAGTGAACCCAAGAAGGAGGAATGGAGTGTGATGAAGTAAAATTGATTTGGTTTGCTGCTCTAAGACAATGTATTTTTACCGGAACAAAGTAACAAGTTGCTGTTCGCTTGGCCGGAAGTAGTCAGCTGTTCCGCGCCACAGCTGAATCTGTGGTAGCTTCTGCGCAGGCGCCATTTTGTCAATGCTTAATTTTCAGGTGGATTTTAGCATTGCCCTGTTTTGTTAGAGGAAATTCCCCTTTCTTCATCAAATCTTCATGCAGTACGTCGGCGTAGTCATAGCGTTCTTCAGACGATGGCCGAGGGCTTCAAACTAACGGGTTCTGGGTCACGGACAGGGGGCAGTAATGGTATGTACGCGGGTAAGACCCTTCGATTCAAAATATTCGTTTCGCTTTCGTTTGTACATATCAAATACAAGTATCGTTATAGAACTCTCGTACGGGTCTCCCCTCTGTGTAGGAAGATTTAACGCATGGATGCCCTGTTAATATTGCTGTCCTCCGCTTTTTAGAATTTACAAACAAGTAAATCTAGAAGTCATCGCTCTGATCCCAATAATTCTGCTTTTGGCTGGATTCGTTTCTTTGATTCAGTGAATACTAACATACCAACTTTGGGGGATTTTAATGACGAATGCTTCATTAGAATTTCACACAATATTTTGAAGAAGAACTGGCAGTATTCTGCTGTATTTGGTTCTTTGTGTGGTTATATTTTGACCAAGAGGGAACATAGAACTTAAAAAGAAGTGTGTATTTGTATGTGTGTGTGTATTTCCTTGGCTAATACATTTTTGGTCATAGCCTGCGCTTTAGAAAAATCTGTTTCGTTCATTTAATAGCGTTTTGAGTTCTGCTATCAAATTTCGCTATTTTACTTGTAGGGTGGTATAAAAATACCTACTATCCGGTTCCGTTTAATTGCATTTGTCTAGAACCTTCAATCTGTCTATTTTTTATCCATATTATTGTAGGTTCACTGTTATTTCAGTTCACTTGTATTTTACTCTCTGTTTTCTCAGTGGCTTTGTTTTTTTTTTTTTTTTGGGGGGGGGGGTGGGTGAAAAGTAATAAAACACTGATTTTATAAGACTCATGTTGAGAGATACTGAGTCAAAATTAGCAGGTAAATGCAGGAGCCCATCACCCGGAGCCTCCATACACACTATATCCTTGAGTCAACCTTTGCTCGTATCTTTTTATTTTTAGAACAGTCTCAAGAGAATATTTTGTGAGACGCTATCACTCAGGGTTTGTGACTGCGTGTGACGTAAAAGAACAACTTTGTTCTGATTGGACGGTACAATGCATTCGTGGGAATTCGAACGACTAAAAATAGAAAGATACGGGCAAAAGTTGTCTCCTAGGGTTTATAAGGGACATGGAGGCTCCGGGTGATGGGCTCCTGGTAAATGTTGTAGACAACATGATTTCTGATTCAAATCATAGCATTATATAGAATGCTGCCATGGGTCTCTTATGCCACACTAGTAAAGTGTCCAAACTAGTAATTGGAAGGTTGTAGGTTGAACTCCTGTTGGGAAAACCTGGATTTGTTTTTTCTGAGTTTGCCTGCGACATATTTCACATTGTGATTTTTTCTTGAAATTGCCCACTATTATTTGCAAAATAGTGTTGTTTTGAGAATGTTGGTTGTTGTAAGAGTTATGTTTCAACCAAGTCACAATATTAACGATAATTCTTCCAAAAACGTTTTTTGTGTATACAGTCGATTGCATCTACCCGTGAACGCACGCGCTCAAAACATGTTTTCACGTGATGTCAAACGTCTGAGTTTCAGGCGTCAAACTTTGAAGTTTTCCCGCCCAAATGTGAAGTTATCCTTCTCGGCACTGCTCAAAGGGAAGATGTTTTCAATATCAACAAGGAAGAAATGATCAAAAAGGTGTCCCACTTTCAAGCGATTTGCGGAATCAAGTAAAAGAACTTGCGCAGGATTATTGTTTTTCAGAAGTTGGGAGAAGATTACGCATCAGCAAGGGTGCAGTTTCAAAAATCGTTAATCGAGGGAACTTCACATTTGGGCGGGAAAACTTCAAAGTTTGACGCCTGAAACTCAGACGTTTGACGTCACGTGAAAACATGTTTTGAGCGCGTGCGTTCACGGGTAGATGCAATCGACTGTAATTAGGTCAAAGCAAATCTTATCTGGATTTCTAAGTATTCCCAAACATCGGAAATGCATTTATTGGATTGGTTGAACCTGATGGTGTTGACGAAATGTCAACTTGATCATTTACATAATTTTGAAAAATGCTTTTTAAAGTTGTCATGATTGGTGTTCTATAAGAAAAAAGGGTATATGTTGCAGGTAAAAATTTTTTATTTAATTGTATTTTCACTTGGTACTTTTCATTTTTATAATACTTTACCTCTAGTGTAAACCCTGTATAGAAGATACCTTTTTTGCACAAATTACCTAACCCGGTAGTGAAAAATAAAATCAACTAAAAAAATTTACCAGCAACATATATTCCTGTCCTTATAGTTTAATGTTCAGCAGGTCACACTCATTTTTTAATTTAAATGCTGATGACAAAATTATGTTCCATTCTAGTTTTGATCAGTTTAATATTCTTACCACTGGAAAAATGCATCTGCCATTTACATGGTCTTGTTTTGTCTACAGTTTAATGATTATCCCATGTTATTTTATCATTAATGGTAAATTATTCAATAACATAATATTATGATTGTGCCATGTATTTTATTTACTTTTATTGTTTTTGACTGTGACCATCACCAGAGCAAGCTGATACAGCCACACATCTGTATTAATAACAGCTAGACTTAGTTTCAGGTGACTAGGCCAATCTGAGGTTTTCATATGGATCTAAGCAAAAGTTCATATAACTACTGAAAACTAGGCACGTCATAATCATGCACATTTGGACTTTATTCATGTTGTGATGTTTAAAACAAAAGATGAAGTCTGGTTTGTTGAAGGTATTGAGCTTAAAGCAAAAGGTAAATGACTCCCTTTTGCTAGAATTTGTCTTGCTGCTTATCACAGTTTTGCACCTTTTGAACATTCATTAGGTAAAACATCAGTAAACTTAAGCATAGCATCAGTGCCAAGGTGAGATTAAAGTTATTACAGTTATCTTCTAACTGGCTGTGGTTCATCTGTGGCTAAAAGGGTCAAGAGAAATTTGACCAATGACAGTTGACTTCTCAGACATTTGCAGAACTTGCAGCATTAGCTGCTGTTGGGGTAGCCTGTGAACAGTCTCTCTTTTGGGTTTTGTGGTGCAAGTGTTGGAAAAAAGGAGGAGTCCACGCTCACTCGGGGCGCGTTCACAGGCTGCTATTGGAGAGGGGATGCAGTCCTTATCTCTGTTGCTTGTGATTCAAAGAAATCAAATTTAATTTACTGATTACTGGGATATTGTAATACCTCCAAGTACATTTCATGTATGTTGAATTTTACATTCATTAATTATAAATTTCTTGTTTCAAGTCTTATATGTGGACATCTTACATCTCTGATTGTTCATTGTACATTATGCATGGAATTTGCTGATTATAAAATATAAATGAATTTATCCAGGGAGTGATGCTTTTGAGCAAGCTATCATTTTTAAATTAGTATATTCATTTTAACCACAGAAAGAATAAATTTAAAGAGTTGGCATCATGCCTCTTGGGATTTTGAAAGCTATTGAAAACAAAAAAATTGTACACAATGCGAAGCTTTGTTGGACCGTAAATTTGAATTAATTTAGACAATAAACTTTTCAGAAACTTCATCACAAAAATATATATTTGATTTAACAAATTTCAATTTCAGTTTCAGTTATTTTGACAACTAGGCTAATAGTAAGTTAGATTGAGTTTTATTCTTAGAAACTTGTAGAATTATCTTGTTTTCTGGAAATCCTAGTATTAGTGTTTATCCTGGATTAAACTCTTATCTCTTTTCTTATTTTTGAGAACTGGGCTTTAAGTGATAAGTTTGTTGTTTCTTGTGTTTTTTTTTTTCATTTATCAACTTATTAGATTTGGTTTCTTTGGTTTATATCTATGGCAAGATACTGTAAGATGTTGTCAGTTGTTTTGAGTCTATTTCGGAACTTGTATCCACAGATTTAGTCATTGTCAACTCTTTCCAAGCACTGTAATAACAGTTAATGAATTTGGGAAGGATGTTGAAATTGTAGTGGTTTTTTTGACAGTATTGGACTATTTTTTGTGGCAGTTCTCATTTATTATTTTTTTTTTTCCAAATCTCCAAGCACAAAATGCCTAATACTTAGTACATTTTAAAGCATCTGCGGTACAGTACATTCAGAATTGTTATGAGTGTTTGTATTGGTTTAGTATAGGTAATAGCATGGTTTGTAGTGATATTTGGTATAAATACCATGAGGGATATTTCAAAATTGTTGTACGTAATTTCAAGAGACATTAGGCGAGTGAAATTTGAGACAATTTTGAAATATCTCGAGTGGTATTTATGCCAAATATCACGTACAAATCATGCTATTATTTGTTTATACTACTACTCGCAAAAGGTTTGTAATTTTCACATGTAGGTATTTCAAATTAAGTAGAAATACCACTGCTCTTAGCCAATCAAATTACAGAAATTTCTCATGTAGTAGTATAAAACCTGTAATTCAGGTTAAGCTGACTACTAAGGTTGTAATGGACAAGCAAACACAGCCTGCAGTGGCTGGTCCCATCTGGTTTCTGTATTTCACCATGGGCAGCAGTGTTTCCCAAATACTGTTGAAACCCGACTGGCATTTGATGAAGATTCATTTTGTTTTAGATAACTATGGATCCCTCAAGACTGACACTCCCGATGGGAAACAAAGTGATGCAGAAAGAGTTGTTATCATCAACAAGCCCCAGAGTCATCAGTATTGCAACAATAAGATTAGGTACAATTTCACACAGATCTACCGTATTCGCACGTGTATAGGCCGCACTCGTGTATAAGCCGCACCCCGAGTTTTGCCATATTTCTTGAAAAAAAAATTCATGCGTTCTTAGAAACGCAAAGGCCTGGCGAGTGCCGAGTACCATCAAGATATTGTTATTTGTTTATATGCCAAAATTCATCGCGATAAATAATCTAAAACAGCATGCATTCGATCGAACAAACAAAACTGTGTCAACTCGATCGTATGAAAGTTCATGTTGCGTTTCTTATGCAGTGTTTGTTGTTCTCAGACTTTGTTTTCGTTAGAAACAAAGCTCAGATGTAAGTACACCTAACGGATAAATTATTTGACAGAAAAATCAATGTTGTATCTCAAATTTAATATAAAACAGCAGCGATTGACTAAAATATCAAAGCTCCATATCTGCCCAAGCCTATACACTTGTGTTGCATGAAGAATTACGTGACAACTTTAAAGGGGCTTTCACTAAATCATATGAAGATTTTAGTTATACTGTGTATAGGCCGCACCCCCATTTTGCACAAAATTTATTTGAAAAAAAGTGCGGCCTATACACGTGCGAATACGGTAATTGGTTGCCATTGCCATTAATACTGTATGTTCTTATTGACTGAGTGAAATGGCTGGACCTAGCTAGCTGACTGGCTTGATCTAACCCAGTCAGTAAGCATTTTGTTTTGTGACCACTGCTTTTCTTGTATTTTTACTATTTTGCAGCATGCGTCTTGTGGGGCTATCTGCATGACTGTGGGACTTTTCATAGTCCTGCTTGGGCCATGGCATATGGCCCTCGTGCTAGGATATTTGCATAATGTTGTCCAATCGGGAATTTATGAGTCACATTATAAAAGCAGTTATTTTAATACGCCAGTTGTTTGTCAAATGAATGTCCCTTGGAAAGGAATCCCACAGGGAAGGTGCTGACCAGCATTGGTGCATTTGGAAGAACGTGCATCTTGGTGGTTCATTTGTTGTGGGTCCTGCATACAAGGCGGTAGCCACTTTGTCATTGTATTTTCAGCCTGTGTGGTAGTAACCAATTTTATTTTTTTCTCAAGCATCTCAGCGGGCCGGAATTCCAAATCCTCGAATCTGATTGGCTAATCGCACGCTCGTAACCGGTCCAGCTTTTTACGATACGGACCACGGTCCGGATTTTTATCCGCGCTATTCGCTGCAAATTAAAATTGTTGCGAAAAAAGCAAACAAACAGAAAAAATAAATAAGTTATTTACCGGTCTAGGTCGGTCTGTATGGGAAAAAACTGTGCCCTTGGTCTTGAGTACGGCCCTCGGCCTTCGGTCTCGGGCCGTACTCAAGACCTCGGGCACGGTTTTTTCCCATACGGACCTCCCGCCCGGTAAATAACATATATGCACGTGATTACATAATCATTATGAAAGAGCTACATGTTCATGTGATACCCCTGCTACTGTAGCTGGCTTAATATTGATTTCAATATGTCTGTCAATAGTCACTCAATGAATACGTTTTCACTGCTTTTTCGGCATTTTGGAGAAGGGTCTAGTGCAAGTTTTGTGCATTTCTTTACTATGCATCGACACCAGACCCAATTACCTCAGAGACCAAATTTAAATCTCAACTACAATGAATTTTCAAGTCAATGTTAGAAATTGAAAAGCGCGGTGCATTTTATTATATCTCTCAGTTAGTACGCGCGCTGTGATTGGTCAATTTAGCGGGCCGTACTTCACTGTACGGCCCGCTAAAGTTTGTTTTGGTCGCCAAAATGACTCCAGAGATATAATAAATATCTTATTAACCTCATTTTCTCGGTCCGTACTGTAAAATACGGATCCTCGTTTTTTTCCCGTCGATTTATCGACGGGAAAAAACTCAAACTCGATTAATAAGAGGTATTTAATGACTTGACAAATCTTATTATAAAATAAAGTGCACAGCGTATAAAAATTACTAAATTGCAATAGCCACATGTACATGTAGTCCTGGACTTACTGTTTTTTATCTTGGCTGGATAATAATGATTTATTTGTAGTAGCTGTTACTTGCAGCGTTTATGATACGATTTTTGTTTAATTTTAGTGCCTTTGACTTTTCCACAGCACTGCCAAGTACAACTTTTTGACGTTTTTCCCAAAGTTCCTCTTGGAACAGTTTAGTCGATATTCCAATGTGTTTTTCTTATTCATTGCGCTGTTACAGGTGAGTTAATTGAGAATCTATAAACTCTAATACTAAAAATGTACAGTGTTTGCTGAAATGTCTATTGAGAGGCCATAAAAATCAGCAGCCAGTTATGTGTAAAATATGACAAGAAGTACATTATTCCTGGGTTTTCAATAATAATTGTAGCAGCAGGAGAATTGTGTAAAGTAACAGGAGAATATTCGGAAAGCACTCCATATCTGAATTTAAAACTAGCTCAGGCGATCTAAATTAGACCGGAGAATTCTTTGTAGTAGCCGGAGAATTCTTCGTGGTAGCTGGAGAATTCTTTGTGGTAGCTGGAGAATTCTCTGATCTCTGATGCCTAATGAACACCCTGTTATTCTTGTCAAACTTGTATTAATTCCATTTGGTAAATCAAAGATTATTGTAGGATGTGTGAGCACTCAGTGGGTTACCATTTACTAAAAGTTTCTGGAAATTCTTGTTGGAAAGTAAGTGGAATACAAGTTTTCTAGACCTTCCAGTGGGAATTTTCTGGAAGCAGCAAACATTTCCAAATGGAATTCTGTGTTCCATTTCTTTCAAAGTCATCTTTAATACCTTTTGATATCAGTTCTAGATATTCCATGCAAAGAGGGGTGGGTTTTTCAAATGGTAAGCAACATTCCCAATGTGAATTTAACAATTTGGAATTTTGTTTACCATTTGCCGAAACTGCATGTAAATGGTAAACATCCATGTCCTTTTCTTCTTATTTATGTACTGAAGCCATTTTTTGTCTTTTTTTTATATATAGCAAATAGATGATGTGTCACCAACGGGACGCTACACAACAGCTCTTCCCTTACTCTTTGTCCTTTCTTGCTCAGCTATAAAAGAAATTATAGAAGATTATGTGAGTTTTTTTGTCTGAAATATATGTTATCAAGTAGATCGACTATAATTACTTGCAATAAAATGTCAAATATGCAATGTAGGTCTATTTTGTATGCAGCATTGTATGTAAAACACATAGCAATTACTGTGTTAATTTGCCTGCAGGTACCATAAACAGGCATCTTTAAATCATGGATGCTTTTCACTTGTGGTAACATGGCAATCCTAATAGAATGAGTGGTAGGAAAAGGCGGATTCAGAGACAAGTGGATTTAAACTAAGGTTAAAAATGATTTAACCAATTGTCCCAACCCCATCTACTCTAATCCAGAATCCGTCAGATCCAGCAAAATGGTTAAATCATTTTTTACCTTAGTTTAAATCCAGTTGTCTCTGAATCCTCCCTTTCCTACTACGTATACTGAATGCTTGAAAATATTTTTAGAAAAGACATCAAGCTGATGATCAAGTCAATAACAGGAGAGTTAAAGGTAATTATAAAATAACTCAGATTCTACGTGCGCTAATTGTTTGAAAATCTGTGGGTTATAGTGCAGGTAAACCCATAGAAAAGAGGGACATTTTCTGTTTTTGTTTAAAGTTTAAATTGTTCGCTTTAATTCTGTTGACATGTACTTTTTTTCTTTACTTTAGTGTTAAGGGATAACACCATGCAGTCATTGCTTTGGACTGAGGTTTGTTTTGATATCAAAAATTCTGTTGAATGGTAGTAGGTACCAAGAACAAAATAGTTACGAACTCACATGTACATGTGTGTGCAGTGTACTAAGTATAATTATGTAATTTAAGATTGTATGCCATATCTTGTTAAGTTAACATAAAACTCCTTTATTTGCAAAGATGAAGAAGAATTTATTTGTTACAGCACCTGTTTAACTACAATTTCCAACCAAATTGCCCTTTTGTTATGTGGTTAAGTGACAGTACCAGTACTGGTAGCTGTTATATGGAATAGGTGTTGAAAAATGGTAGGGTTGTGGGATGTGGCTTGAGATGACATCTTTTTTTTTTGGTAGCAACAGGGTTTTATCCCTTCTACCACTGTCGCCTCAGTGCGCATATGTGTGGTGTTATATGGAATAGCCCTTTGAAGTAAAATTTCAAAATCCTTTATTCTTTGGACCAGGTTCAAGTTGGAGACATTGTTAAGGTTGTCAGTGGACAGTTCTTCCCTGCCGATCTTATTCTACTTTCATCAAGGTGATTGACTTAGAAATAAATTTCTTTGCACATATACAAGTGGTACTGATAAAGCTCATGTCTTTAGAGAGGATGTCAAGGATGTCATTTCTGTACAAATTATCAATGATACATGACTATTGAGAGGTAGATCCATACTCGATTAAAGCTCAGTAATTTTGTTATAATAATGAACTGTTTATATTTCAGTGAACCAATGGGAATGTGTTATATTGAAACTGCAAATCTTGATGGAGAAACAAATCTCAAGATCCGACAGGCAAGTTAATGTTCAATCATTAAATTTCTAATTGTTTCCATAAGGATAATGATAATGAATTTATATAGCGCACTTTTCCATATGAATATGTTCAAAGGCGCTTTACACTTCTATGGGGTGAGATCGGACGTCAGCATGTAACGGCGCCGCTATCAGTCCATATATGATCTCACACACCCACCCAACCCATGCATGAATTGTCAGATGAAACCAGACATAGAGATAGGCCACCACTCCGGGAACTACGTCCCCTACTCTTTTCGAACAGTGTGTGGGTTCTTTAACGTCCTACAGATTATTTGGTACTAGTGTTGTGAGACGGGACCTAAGGTTTATCGTCCTTATCCGAGAAGATTAGAAAGTCTAACCATTTACAGATGTCATTATAAAGGCAGCACTTTCCCCTCAGTTATTTTTAAGACCCTGAGTGTTGGTCCGGCCGGGGTTTGAACCCGCAACCTCCCGCACGGTAGTCCGGTGCTCTACCAACTGAGCTAACCGGTTGGCGGTTAAGTTCTGCCTGTGCAGAGGGTTTTAAGTCCAGGAATATGATTCCACCATGATGTAGTATGCTGTAGCTTAAAATGAATTTCAGGTCAAAATGGTTCTAAACTAGCTTTATTTGTTTTTCCTTTGTTTCAGATTGATTTCCATAAACCTCCAGTAATCTGAAACAAAGGGAAAAACAAATCAAACTAGTTTGGAACCATTTTGACCTGAAACTAATTTTAACCTACAACATATATTTCAATGATTCTTCCTAGGCCCTACCATTAACTGCCAAAATGACATCTCTTTTGGAAGTCCGTTGTATGCAGGTAAAGTTACCACTTTTTTCTTAGGGAGTTTCAATTTCCCTCACAAATTGGAAATGTCATGCAATGTGTTTTTCCGGCCTGCTATGTCTTTTTCTTTGTCCTTAAGTCTAAAGTTGAAGAACTTAAGACAAAGTGATGTATTTTCTTGCAATACATGCATCTCAAAAGTTGTTTCCTTCACTGTAGGGACGCGTGGAGTGTGAAGGGCCAAACAATCGACTGTACGATTTTGTAGGGAACATCACTCTACAAACACAAAAGTGAGGCCATAACACTTTACTGATAACTATATATTATTGTGATTTATTATTTATAATTTGTTATTGTTGATTAATTATATGAAAATATTCTTAAGCTACTACTGCTCCAGGGCGGTACTCACAACGACTCACTTTTTCCTTTGGGCGACAAGGAAATCTTAGTTTTTTCACGACATTACTGCGATGGTCACCCTGGATTTCAAAGGTTCAAAGTTTTGGGCCCCCAAAAATTTTTCTTAGAGCACAGCCTTGTACTCTGATCTTTTATTGCTCCCTTCATGTTTTTTTTTGTACCATTTAATAGGGAGCAGGGTTGACGCAGTGGTGAGAGCACTTGCCTTCCACCAATGTGGCCCGGGTTTCAATTCTTGGCCCCGGCGTCATATGTGATATGAGCTTGTTGGTTCTCTACTCTGCTCCGAGAGGTTTTTCTCCGGGTACTCCGGTTTTCCCCTCTCCACAAAAACCAACATTTGTTTGATTTGAGTTGATTTGTGCTTTACAGTGTCCCCATTTAGTACGTCAGTGCCAGATACAGTTGACACTCAAGTAAAGTTCATAAATTTGTTTTGGTTTGGTATGCAACTCAGCTTTTGAAAAATTCTTGGTGAAAAATGTAGACCTGTTTAACTCATTCACTCCTGTAACTTTTAAGCGCGACAACCCCCCAATTCCCTGGGAGTTTTGGCCTAAAAATTTGCGTGCGCGAACATGTGAAGTAAACCATATGCGCAGTAAACCCAAAGACAAGATCAAAGTTTCAAACAAACTCCATTTTGAAGTGGAATAAAAAAGCGACTAGAAAATGTAAAATAAATGCTGTTTAACCAAAGGAATTGATACAAATGTTTAACAGGACTATGGAAATCGAATAATTTCTTTACCGCACGACAAAAGGCACAAAAATAAATATTTCACGGGTCGCACGAAACACGAGAAAACAATGATTAAAGCCAAAATGGGCAAAAACACGATTTCTAAATACTGTGCCTTAGTTTAACTAAAGTTTATTGACGTCAAGACAGGTGAAGCTGCAAAGAGAGGAAAGAGAGGCACATCAGTAATTTCAACGTAAACAACCCGCAAGTGCTTCGCATCAATAAACATGATAAAGGAAATATACACTCTGTACATCACATGAAAGACACACAAATGGGTTTCCAAACCAAGTTTATTCAAGACATGAAAGATAAATGGTAGCCAAATTATGAAATGGGTCAATCATGAAAGAACTTTAACCAAAAAACTGGCAAAAGGAAAACCCAAATGCGTAAATGCATTAGAACCCGCAAATCGAATTATCTCATCAAATGAAATTAACCACAGCCAAAGGGTCAAAACGGTCAAGCAAACAACAATCATTTTCAAAAAATAAATACTCTTGTTTCATCTTAATGCCGTACTGTACCATTATTCCTGGCTTAACGCGACCTCAGGGTCAATTTCAAAAGAAGCTGCCATTGTTATGTGTTGGCTTGCGCTCATCAGAAAATCCCAACCTCGTGTTATTCTCATCAGCTGTCAAAATCTGCGCAAAAGATGGCAAATGATTGGTTTATTACTTGTCAAAGTCTACATGAGGACAAAAGAGCAAATAACACTCAGTAGGACTGGGGAGAGGGTCAAGACCAGCGACCATTTTTACGGGCGGTTACGGGCGGTTGAGGGAATTCATGGGTTGTCGTACACGGGCGGTTACGGATGGTTCCGGGGCAAATGGGTTAATGTTTTCATTTTGTTATAAACACAGTTGTTCCCAAGTTTGGTTAATTATATTGTGCAACCAGCATGCAAAACTCAAGGTTACACTTGTTATGCTTATTTAAGCATTAAATTTTCACACCCAAGGGGTCTCCATTTGACAAGTAAAATCTATTAAGTCACTCTTGGAAGTGAAAGGGTTAATATGCAATACTTGCTATAAGTAAACATCTCTCTTTGATGCTTTTCATTTGGTTGAAAGCAATAAAAAAATAACATACTTTTGGTGTGTTGATTGGATTTACAGTGTAATTAATTATTATGTTAACAAAGTGGTTGTGATTTTACAGAGCAGTACCAGTGGGACCAGAACAGATTCTGTTAAGAGGGGCGCAGCTAAGAAATACACAGTGGGTGTTTGGTAAGTTCCTAATTAGAAATAAGTTAATATTTAATAACTACAATTATCGAGAGTTAATAACACATTTTAATAACACATATTGACTGATAATGCTAAAATAATTGCTTGTCTTATTCTAGGTTTGGTAGTGTACACTGGACATGATTCTAAACTTATGCAGGTAATTTCATTTCTTGTTCAAAATTCATTTTCCTTACAACTTTTGTTCATCATATTTTCAGAAATAAAATTTTATTGGAAGTGATGTTATACTGTATTTTCCTGAATTCCAGAACTCCACTGCTGCTCCAATAAAACGATCAAATGTGGACCACACCACCAACATTCAGATTTTGTTTCTGTTTGGTTTGTTGCTAGTCCTTGCACTATGCAGCACCATAGGTGCCAAGATATGGACAGGTTAGATCCCCTCATGGAACTATTACAAGTCTGTAAACATTATCCTGACGAGGATAACTGTATTCACAACTGAATGAAACTTTATAAAAGAATAATTTGTCATGATTTTCTAAATAATTTTATTCATTTTGTTGTTCTTACATATTAGCAGGGCTAAAAATTGGTTGTTGCACGGTTGCCAGTGGCGAATTAAAACTGACCAGGGCTATCAAAAGTTAAGGTTTGAACGCCCAATGTGCGACTATGCTACAGAATTTTAAAAAGCTGTAATGTAAAAAGTACAAAGTTGAAAAGAAAACTGGAAATGTAGTTTGATTAGACTAACTTTCTCTTCGCTTCTTTGCCTGGACTCTTAAGATCGTCCATTTAGTGAATGCTCAGTTCTGAAGTGGAAATTCTGAGCCGTTTTAATAGTGATTTCACAAGTGATCCACATTCACAACATATAAACGCCATTTTGATTTTGTGATTGTCACGTGACTCTCAAAAAAAAAAACTTGAGGGCTACTTCATTTTGGGATGGGCCACTAAAAATTCAAGGAAACTGGCCCCACTGGCCACCAAGCACTGGAGTTAATTTTTAGCTCTGTATTAGTAGATTGTGATTCCCTTTCTATCAGAAAATTCCAGAGTGATGGGCTCTGGTAATTGTTCCTTGACAGTCTAGACCTCAAACACTAGTTTAAAAGGCATAAAGCACTCATTCTGAAAATTGATCTCTCCCACCATGTCTTAAACCTTCCATAAAGAAATGTTTTGTTTAGTTTTGCAGTGTACCAAAAAAATCAGACTTATCCAAGAAACATTTTGCAGTATGAAGCTTGAAATTAGCTGAAATAGACAAGTTTTGATGCCTTTATTAAAGTGTTATAGAGCCCTTATTTAGTACCAGCTATGGCTTATTGAGGTTGCACTTTGCAGTGGCAGAGTAAAGTCTTATTCAGTAATCAGTGAGACAATGGGCTATGTGTAATGCAAGTTAATTTGATCTTGTCAGTCAATGTAAGCTTTCTAGAATGGCACCATTGAATGCATGAAATGAAAAAGCTAACTTTCTGTTCAAGTTTTGATGTTAAATAATTTTTTTTGACAGTCCATGGTTCACTTCTGCAAGTTATTTTGTGTTACTTGTTATTATTTATTTTTTTCAGATAAACATCAATCAACTGACTGGTACTTGGGATTTTCTGGTAGGCTCACAGTGGCTATTGTTTGTAGATTGAAATTTAGAAATATCTTTCTGTCTGTAATGAACTTATGTTACAATCAATAACCAATGTTTATATGTTATTGACCACACATGAGGTCAAGGTGGCTGCATATCGACCTCGTCCTTTTTTGCATTTTTATTGGCCGACACCTTGTGAAGGTCAATAAAAGTGCATAAAATAACAAGGCCAATATCCAGCCATCTTGACTGAACAAGCTTGGTCATGAAAAGATTTGTTATATGGCCAATTTGCTTTGCTTTGTTTTGCAGGACAATGCGGGAAATCTCAACTTGGCAAGATAGGCCTTTCGGGCATATAATTCATGGTAGGCCACCATATACAGTGTTTACAGGGTTATACAAGGGTTTGCAAAGGTATATCCTTGCAGTGTTCTCCAGAAGCGCCGGCTGCCGGCGTTTTCGCCGACTACTCACTTCCGAAGCGCCGGCTACTTTTATCACACAAAATGACCTATTGTTACTGGCCTCAAAATGCGCCAGATTGCATCTCCGGGGTCACACTTTTTACAAATTTTCCGGGGGGGGGGGGGGGGGGGCATGCCCCTGGACCCCGTACCCCGTACCCCCTACAGGTTCGTGCACTTTGGGCACTCGATTGCCAGACACCGGCTACTTTCATTTGGGGGCTGGCTACTCTAAATTCTCTGGAGAACACTGTCCTTGTAAACCCTTGTATACCCCTGTAAACACTATATACATGTATGGTGACTATATGGTGGCCTACCATGAATTATGTGCCGCCTTTCGTGCTGGCTTGGGTAGCCGATCAGAACTCAGGATTGGCCTTATCTTGCCTGCTTGTGGAACCAGGCATATAATTATTATACTAGTAACTGTAAAGCTTTTGCGAATTAATTTTATTGTAATTATATTTCAGGTAAAAAGGCACAGAATCTTGGCATGTCATTCTTGACATTCATCATTCTGTACAATAACTTGATTCCCATTAGCTTGACAGTCACTCTTGAGGTATGGTTATTTCTTGTACTTACTTACAGGGACTGCTGTATGATCATCATGTAATACTTATATACCAAATAAGTAAAATGAAATAAAATAAAATAAAAGTGTGATTGACAGCATGTCCAGCGAAAGGACCAATTTGACCTGCCTGGGATTACCAAACGTGTTGAATGAATTTACAATTAATAAGGCACAAATTCTATATGACTGTATAATAATCAAATGCACCAGAACACAACCACTACGGAAGAAGTATTACAAACAAGGGTTGTGAGACGGGACCTGTGGTTTATCGTCCTTGTCCATTTACTGATGTGATTGCAAAGGAAGCACTTTCTCCTCAGTAATTTAAGGACCCTGAGTGATGGTTTGGCTGAGGTTTGAACTGACAACCTCCTACACAATAGTCCCGGTGCTAACCAACTGAGCTAACTGGTCGGCTGTCAATTTAGCAATGTTTAACAATTATTCTCAGAAATTGAGGTGAATATTGGCAGAATATTTACCAAGCTGGGAAAAAATGAGGTAAACATTCCTAACACCACTTAACTGAGATTGAAGAGAATAATTGTTTTTGTATGTAGTTATACTAATGAAGGAACGTCAGTAGGGAGTTTAAGTAAATATGTTGGCAAAGGCCAAGGTGAAAAAATGTAATTGTTGAAGAGTAATTTGTATGACAAGGAGACTTAGCAGACTTTAGACATGCACTTTCACTGTGTCATTCATTTAGGCTATTGCTTGGTCTGGTCCTAATCAACATTTCGCTGTGGTCATGTTTTGCTTAATTTCCCTAGCGGCACTCTCGTAAACAGTTTTAAAGCGAGAATCTACAGCCACCATTTTCATTTCGCTACTACACCATTTTGTTTAATCTTGAAGCAAACCTCACTAGCGCAAGAATTACCCACAAGCCCTAGCATTATTCACCTCCCAGGGGGTGGATATTGTTGAATATCCTGAGGTGGAGAGCCAATCAGATTGCTTTAAATGCCAAGAATACTGAGTTGGTATATATACTAATGTAATTTAGTCTGAAGAAATATTTTAATGGAGACAATCTGAATATGAGTTAGAAGTGCCAAAGTGCATCATACAGGGTCAAGATTGATGATCTCATGTAGATCTGTTTTTGACTTCAAGATGTTAACCTTGAGAATTGAAGTTGTCTTATTTTTACTCATTTTCAACACAGGTTGTCAAGTTTATTCAAGCAATCTTCATTAACTTGGTATGTATATAAAAACGGCAAAAACCAGGGTAGGGTAGTATATTAGGCCTTCCTACCATTTGTATGCAGTGTGAACTATTTTGCAGTGAGTTCATTTCCATGTGGAATGGATACTAACACAATAGTCATCCTTCTCTTTCAACCATCCTCTTTTTCTATATAATCACCCCTCTCATCCCTTACCCTGCTGCTTTGTTCTCTTTGACCGACACCTTGCCAACATTAATGCATAGCCCTGACAGACCACTGGCTGTGTTTGTTTTAGAGCTTTTTTTGTAAAACTAATTACTTGTCAATTAAATTAACTTCTTTGAGATGGCATGTATTTTAGTCTATGCTGTCGACAAATATAAACAGTCATTATGTGCTTTGCTGCAGGATATTGACATGTACTATGATGAAACAGACACCCCTGCTATGGCAAGAACATCCAACCTTAATGAAGAACTGGGACAGGTATAGTCGTAATTCAATTATAAATTTATCATTAACTTGAAGCAGTATTTCTTATTTGCAGATTGAAGAAAAATGCAAGTCTGTTTTGCATCTTGTAAGAGAAAGATAATCACATGCCATGGTACCTTTCTTTTCACTTTGGTGATGGCTTTGTTGTAGCAGATTCAGTTTTTTTAACCCTTTCACTCCCGAGGGGTCTCCATTTGACAAGTAAAATTGTCTGGCATTAGAGTAAAATATATAAAGTCACTCTTTGGAGTAAAAGGGTTAAGGGAGATAGTTTTTAACCCTTTCACTCCCAAGGGGTCTCCATTTGACGAGTAAAATCTATAAAGTCACTCTTGGGAGTGAAACGATTAAGGACAGTGAGGGTTGAAGGGGAGAAGTCCAATCCAAAGTACTTTGACTTACCCATGGAGGGAGTGTGAAGATTTTTTATGAGAATACAATTGTGTGCTTTGAAATTTACTGCTATGGAAAAAATGGCTGGATTGAAGGAGGTTACATTTCATTTAGAAGAATAATGACTTTGCATGTGATCAGTTACAAATTGGTTGTAATTTTATTATAGGTGAAATACATTTTCTCAGACAAAACCGGAACACTAACTAGAAATGTCATGGAGTTTAAGAAAGCAAGCATAGGAGGAATAAGTTACTGGTGAGAAACCTGTCACTGGATAAAAGAAATAATAATTACTCTGTATACAGATTTGAAATGAAATGGACTACTGTCGAGGAAGTGAGTGTAATAGTATTATGTTACTGTACAGTTGAACAGTGATAACCTGTATATGGATTCAGTGTTATTGATTGTCTGCTTGTCCAAATGTTGAGACAACGGTTGATAGTCAAAAATGGAGATATTGGTCTGTAAATATGTAATTGAAAATCTGAAAGCAAACTTTTTGTGTGGATGCATGGGGTCTGTACAGTAGTTCAATAGGAACGGGCCCTGTGTTTATTTGTTTTTTTTTTTTATCATTTGATTTTAAAGAAATAAGGCAAGCAAAAATTCTGACATTTTGCCCTCATGCTTGAGAGGGAATAAGGAAACAGTCTGCCAGAATTGTGAAAGATGCAAAGATAAAAAACCAAGCCTAGGCCAGTACTTTTCTGCTAAGTGGCAGAGCTCTTGGAAAAACTGATCATATGGGAACGTTTTGAATTTTACGACTAAATCAACTCATGCTGTTGTTTCCCTTTCAGATCCTCTTGATTAGTTGAGGTTTGACAGTATTGTTGTTTTATTTGCAGTGGAGATGGTGATTCGTTTGTTGGTCCAGCCCTCCTTGATAATCTCAGGGAGCATCATGTGAGTGTTGGTTTTTGGTTTGTTACATGTATCTTGTGTGTTCAATTTCTATCAATCCTATAGCTTCTCTATGAGTGATCATGTAGGAGGTTTTTTTGAGAAAGGTAAAATGTTTATGTGTGATCTTTAGAAGTAACGGCAATGCAAAAGTGTGCTTAGTTTGTTAAAACTCTTCTTTTTTGTGTTAGAATGCTGTTTTTCCATCTCTCATTCAATGTCCCTGTTATTTGTTTTGTAGCCCACTGCTTCTGTGATCAGGGAGTTTTTAACATTGCTTGCGGTGTGTCATACAGTTGTGCCTGAAAGAGAACCCAGCAATCCTGACAAGTTAATATATCAAGCTGCCTCACCAGGTACACTGTAGACTGATACCCTTGAGAATGTATATAGTGTGCAGCCACAGCGTTCATCTCCTTACCCTCATTATCATAACAGTCATCATCATCATTATCATCAAGGTCATTGATATTGCTAACATCAGCAGCAGTGTTCCACTGCTAAGATTGTTGTGATCATCTTCAACATGATAATATTCACCACCTGGAATCAAACTTGCTGTCAAAAGTTGCTTTGTACAGACTGATGGTTTTTGTTGTGGTAGTTATCATCATGATTGTCTCCTTGTTTCATGTAGAATGTTGACAGTTTTCAAGTCATGGAAACAGACCTGTTGATGAATTCACTTTTCGGTGTCTAGATTAGATGGTTATTAAGTTGTTGAGAGAAAAAAACTCTTTAAATACCCATCTACACTGTAATCTAGACCCTGTTTACTATTAATTTTCCAAATTAATTGTTTGATAAAATTTGCTAATTGTGACACGATAATTTTTTTTTTCAGACGAAGGTGCTCTAGTGAAAGGAGCCAAAAAGATGGGATTTTCATTTAATGTCAGGACTCCAACATCAGTCATTATCAACGCAGTAAGTTTTTTCATTGTACTCACTGAAGCAAATCAATCAATAGCTGAGTGGTTAGGGCACTGGAATTGAAATCTGGTCATCCCAGGGTCAGCTTCCATCCTGACCACTACCTGAATTCAATACATGGTCATCCTGAGTTTTAAATCCTTGATTACTCTTGTCAGTAGTCGACTGGATTGCATCCCACCAGCTGGGATTCTTAATGAAGTTTGTGTTTTATTTGCAATGTTTGTTCAATTATTTACAGTACCCCAGTTAGCATAGCAATGCTAAAGCAATCTGCACTGTAAAGAGTAATTATTGTTATTATTATTATTATTATGTATTATTATTATTATTATGTATTATTATTATTAAGAGGAGAAGAAGGGCAGATGTTAAAGAGAGGGACCTAGAAATTGACAAAGAATCAGCAGGACTGAACTGAACGTTATTTATTATTTGTGTTTTATATGTGCTTTATTATATATATAGAGAATATTACACGGTGGCGCGAAGATATGAATTTTATTTTCGAGTGGCAAAACAATATTTTACGAACAAGCGCAGCGAGTGAGTAAAATATTGTTTTTGCCACGAGAAAATAACATTCATATCTTCGCGCCACCGTGTAATGTTCTTTTTATTATATAGACAAAAAGACATCAATACAAATTTCAGAGGGAAATTACCGAAATTATGTCATCGATAAACTCGCGTGTGAGATTATGGAAAATAAACCACTCGGGTCCCGGATGTAGTTTTTATGAATTTTACGAGTGGTATATTTTCCAGTAAAACACCCGTGTCTATATAATCAATATGTATAAATTTTTTTTCTTTTCATCGTTTTATCAAGTTTTATCAATTTTTATTAAATTTTATAGCACCTTTAAGCCATACTGATTCTTGATCTCTTTTTATTGTACATGAATTTTTAATAAAGCTCATTTTTTAATATTATTAAAAAAATTATTATTAGTATTATTAAGTATTATTATTAATTCACATTTATATTTACTTTTCGCTATTTTAGGATTTTGTTTATGTTTAGTTGGTGCATTACAAGTGCTACTACACATGTACATTTAATGTAGTATAATTTGTCTGGTTCTATTATTTTTCAGATGGGTGAAGAGGAAGTTTATGAGGTTCTGAATGTATTAGAATTCAACAGGTGAGAATTCCTTGGCAGTTATCGGTGGTACAGTACTTCTGACCTTTGCACCAGTATAAATTATGTACATTTAGTACCTGTGCTTAATAAAACTCTTCCTTTCATGTCTTTGCCAGCACTCGCAAGAGGATGTCTGTAGTTGTGAGGACACCTGAAGGCAAGATCAAGTTGTACTGCAAGGGAGCTGTAAGTTCTTTCACTTAACTTTACAGTACCATGTCAGTCAGCCAATCACATTCATTGCCTCTAGCTAAATCAACTAATCACAACACACTAAATTCAAAAGTTTGTTTTGAGATATAATATCTCACAAACCTCATTTTCTCGGTCTGTACTGTAAGTTACAGATCTGTGTGCTTAACACTGGGGCCATAAATCCAAGCTGAAAAAATTCAGTCTCTAAATTACAGTATGGACCTTGAACCTTGGTTAATAAGAGGTATGTATTAACATTGATATTTCATGTTTTAAAGGATACTGTTATTTCTGAGAGGCTTCAGGAGAACCAGCTCTACTATGACAGTACTGTCACACACTTGGAAGATTTTGCAAAAGAAGGTAAGCAAAATCTTCCTATTGTAGGTTTTATCAAGTATTAATATTTAATCTTCATTCAATGTGCTAAATCCATGCGTGTGATTGGCTAAACTCAATCACGTGATTTTGTGATACGTCACGTCATCACCTAGTAACCGTGCACTAATGAGAATACATCATGCCATCACACAACGGCTGGCATCAAAATGGCAAGTTTTGTATTTCATTGAACTCAGATTGAATATTAAAAGGGTTAGAGACTTGAAATGATTGGTTTGTTTACAAATACACGCACTTGCTGGCTGTAAAATGAACTCGAAATTGTCAATACTGCACTCAGCTTTGCTTCGTGCAGTATTGACAATTTCTTGTTCATTTTACAGCCAGCGCGTGCGTGTATTTGTAAACAAACCACTCATTTCAGTCTCTAACCCGTAATTATGCCAGTTAAATATTAATTAGCAAATTAGCTTATGTGACCAGTTTTTGATTTATACTGGAAACACCTGGGTCATGCCTGGTGTAATATAATTTCTTCCTTTTCTTCGTTAGTTTGGGTTAGGTACATTGTTAAGAATGCTTTGTGTCCTTTGTTTTACGTCAATTGTCTGAATAAATTATATTGCACTGGAGATGAGCCAAACACCCTGCAGAAGTGCTTGCTTCACAGGAAACTTACCAGCTTTTTGTTACTTTTTTTTTTCCATTCTTTGTGCAGGGCTGCGAACACTGTGCATAGCTATGAGTGAGCTGGAACCTGAAGAATTTCAGCGTTGGAGTGATATTTACTACAAAGCATCCACCAGTTTGGAAAACAGAGATCAGAATGTGGATGAAGCATGTGAACTCATTGAGAAGGTTGGTTACATATGTTGTGTTCATTGTGTTTTCAATCTACACTGTTGTATTTGAACTATTGTAATTTTTTTTAAAAAAATAATTGTTTTGCAAGAGTCAATATGATGATATATTATTTGTACTTTAACATATTCAAAGGTACTGTTCAGTAACTTTTTTGTGTCAACAGTTAACAACGTTCAATGAAGTTAATAAACTTTAAGTTAATTAATCAAGACAGTTTTTTTTACTGTTTGTTACAGAGTTGGACAAAGCTTGTTTGTTATGTTTCTGTTGGCCTTATTATGATGTTGCAGTCATGTTTGTTGTGTACAGCACATGATGTTGTGTAGACCAAGTACTTTCATGAAGCCTAGTCTAGTTATATCACAAACAAAGTTTCTTTTTAGGTCATTTTTGGTTATTAATATCTTATAGAACCTGTTTCTTTTGGGAGCTACTGCTATTGAAGACAAATTGCAAGAGGTATGGCTTTTTTAAGTCCAGTGTTTGAGGTTAATATGTTGAAAGCTTTGATAGTTTGTAGCACACAATAACAAGTTATAAGAGAGACCGTAACCTGTATGGCCAGCAGTCAAAGGGGAGGGGGGAAGGGGGAGTCTGTGCTTGAAATGTTTGCACCCAAAATCCCCCACCCCCTCCCCTTCGATTACTGTTCACACAGGCTAGAGAAACTTCTAATACCCTGCCTGTTAGTGCTAAAGAAAACCATCTTTTTATAGGGTGTCCCAGAGAGCATTGCTGCATTAGCTGATGCTGATATTAAAATCTGGGTCTTGACTGGCGACAAACAAGAAACTGCTATTAACATTGGTAAGTTGATTGTCAGTTTCTCGTTCCTTGTCTTTGTGTCTCAGCAATAGGTTCTCTGTAGCGTTTTGTCTTGATTCTTTAATCCAGGGTTCTCATGTCGATTGCTAACGCCTGAAATGAAGCTGCTTCTTTGTGATGAAGACACTCTTGATGTAAGTGTTTAAAAGTACGATAGTGAAAAACATTGAAATACTAATCTTACAATATTTGCAACAGAAATGGTTAAAACCCAGTTAACAGAATTTCTGGCTCATCTCTGTAATACATTAATTGCATTCAACATGTGACTGTGTTAATGTTTCATTGTCAATTATAGCTCAGTTCAGGGATCAATTCGACAAAATGTTTACAAATGTAGCTTTTGATTTTGGGTTTGAAAACAATACATAGTTGCACTTACAAATGACACTTGTGAAAGCTTTATTGATTTGACCGCAGAGGCTTACAATGTTCAGTTCTGGTGCAGCATACAAATTATGTGATGTTGTTTTGAAGCGATCAATCCCTACTTCTTTTGGTTCGGGCCACTACAAAAGGTACACAAACGATTGAAAATTCTGAGATTTTCCTCTGTAAAATGTTGTTAGAAGAAATTGCAGCACATGAATGAACTGTTTATTTATAAAAATTTATAACTCGGATACTACATGAAGGGCTTTTAAATCATTTGCCGGTGACTTGTGATTTACAAGCTCTTCTCGTGTTCTCCCAACATCCTGTGTGGTTTATTATGCCGTTAAACCCATAGAAACAGTGGTTTATTGCTTAAATATCAAGAAAGTTCCCTTAAGAATGTTCAGAATTTAGTTACAATGAGAAGGTAGAACACTGATAAAAGAGAACATTTACCAGAATTATATAATGGAGTCACTTTCATAGAACTCCTGTTCAACTTATAAGCTTGAAATGAAAGCTGGCTGCATACATGGATGTTGCGATGATGATGATGGTATAGATGGTGGTAATGATGATGATGATGATGATGATGATGATGATGATGATAATGATGATGATGATGATAATGATGATGATGATGATGATAATGATGATGATATCAGTTACTGATTGTATGTTTTTGTGTGTGTGTTTACAGGGAACACGTGAATGGCTTAATGATCATCTCAGGTTAGTTGGCAGGACAGGGTCGTCCTCACGTGGAAAGCATCGTGCCATACGGGTAAGAGTACCACAGTATAAGTGGTCAGTGAGTCAATAATTGTAAAGGAGTTTGTTTCTTATGCAACAGGTGTTGTGTTGGTGGGACATTGAAACGCAAAAAAAGGACTTAATTATACAAGTTGGTAGAAAATTATTGCACGTTAAGTTATACCACCATAAGTTCAAAGGGGAAGCTGATGTTTCCAGCTTTCTATTTCCTTACCCTGCAAGAAATTGTTCATTCCTGAAAATCTCCCAAGCAATACATGCCATTTGGATCTCAAGGTGATACCAAAGCCCAGGTACATTAGTTTCCTGATTCCACCCCAGTCAGGGATCTTTGCTCTCTAATTGTTTACCCTTTGTTGCCACCCTGAATAGAGTGCAATATTATGCCAGGCCAAACTAAGCTTTATATATTGAATACACTGAATGATTTTGGCTTGAGAGTTGTGCTTAAACTTTTCTAAGTAGAGATTCAATTGGTTAACAATATTCTGTTGTTTTTGTTCAGGATGACTTGGGACTTATACTCACTGGCAAGGTAACATGGAATGATTCTTTTTCTCTTGCACTTTTAACATTTTTGTCCAGAAAGGTGAATGTATACACCTCACTGCCTCTGCTATCATGATAGTCTCTGCCACTGGAGAGATCAGCTGGAATTAACTAATTAGCATCTCCACATTACCTTCCGTTACACTAGAATTTCTATTTGTGTACAGTTTCAACCTCTCAACCTTTATGACCTTGATGAGAGGGTTTTTAATACCTTTGTTAAACCAAGCTACTTTTTGTATCTGTGGGTTTCCTGTGGAACCCGTAAACACAATGCTATCTTGTATGTAAGTCCTTCCGTAAATGACAATAACACCTTTCGGTAAATAGACGCAATATTTCGGATGCTCTTTGTTTTCGCTGATGCGAATTCATGGGGCTCCAATATCTTCCGATTTCTTTGTCTATCTCATGGCCTCCATAGCTGGTATTCTAAACTCTTTTCCTCTTTCTTTTTTTGTCCTCTTCATCTGTCTTCAAAGCACAGTTTGGATTGTCTACTTTGCTAGCGAGAAGATGCATGCAGTCCTAGGCTGTCTAGTTTATAAAGCTTTGCCTTAGATTAGGTGCTAGTAATTGGTGTTAGTATATAATAGGCTTTGTAGGAACTGGGTGTTATAGTCACTTAACCTTGGGTTAGTGGGTATTCATGGTCTTTTGAAAGCTTACTCCAATATATTTTTCTGGTATTACTTCAGCAATGCGCTGTCCACCATTTGAGTACGCTCTAGCCTTCTGTAAAGTTGTTTTGGCTCTTGGTGTTTTGTTGAAGTTGTGCCTTTTTGTGTTTGCTTTGTATTAGACCCTTCTACATAGCTTGTCAGATGAGCTCAAAATGAGTTTTTTAGATTTGGCTCTCAGCTGCAAGGCTGTGATATGCTGCAGGTAGGGAACATATTTTGTTGTTTATCTATTGTTGTTTTCTCACAAAACTTATTTCGAGTTCAATCGTGTGGGTGTATATGTTTTGGTTCAATTTTTTCCTTGGTTCAAATTTTATTTTCCTTTGTTTTTTGGCATGGTAGTGTTTGATAATGAGTTTGAAACAAGGAAAATAAAATTTAAACCAAGGATAAAATTGAACCACAACATATAATTATGGAAGTACCTCTAAAAAGGACTGTTGGTGACATTGTACGGACTTTTTGACAAACTGAGAGGAAGTCATCATTGGAGTAACATGATTTACGTGACGTCAGGTGATGCTACAGTATTTATGCCTCTGTCCAATGTTGTGATTGGTTGTTTTGGCGTTGTTGTTATTAGCTGTTCTTCTCAGACCCACCAACACCCGGGCGATAGGACTCAACAAACAACCTCTGATACTCGTTGGTTCAAACTATTTGCAGTTGTAAACATCATTTCACGATGACTGGGATCAAAAACTTGCTGAAGAAAGCAATTTTAAACCAGAAGTCATAAAGCCAGGTGCAACCTTGAGGCTACAAGGAAATTGTATCGGAGTTACTCAGAGACAAGAAATTTGGGCTGTATCTTCCTAAAAAGGCAGTTCACTTCACAGATCAATGTCAGTATCTGGACAACTGTGCACCTACCCCTCCCCTAAACCAACAAGTTATAATAAGTTAAAAAGTTAGTGTTAATGTTGGGTTAGGGGAGGGGTAGGTGCACATTTGCCTAGATACTTACATTGATCCCAGTTGACTGCACTGAATCGTGGTGAACCGTTAAGTGAAAAGACTGAACATTTGCCAGTTTTTGTCACTACAATGTAGCTGAGAAGAGATATGACAGGCTTGAGATTACTCTCATGTATGCAAACGTAGTTAAATGGGATTCCCATTTTCGATCATTGTAAAAATCTAGATTTACCTAATTGTTTGTCTGTTCCATTTTTAGAGTATCCCCTTTGCAAAAGTCTCAAATCGTTCGCCTTGTCAAGAATCATGTAAAGGACGCTATAACTCTCGCTATTGGAGATGGAGCCAACGATGTGGGCATGATTCAGGTTAATAAGTCCCAAGCTTTGCTCTGATTTGTTGAAGTGTGGTTAATATCAGTCAGTATCGCTGGTGTGGCGGCTGTCACTTTAAAGCTTCATAAAATAGTTTATTGTACACATGGAGTATACTTCGTTTGCCTTCTTTTTGCTGCTCTGTGTGAAGTTCTATATAGTCTTTTATTTAGAGTTTGTATTGATATAGTTTGCATTTGTGGAATGATGCTCACTTTAGATGGAAATGAGGTTATTTGTACTCCAAAAATGAATCTTGGTATTGTATAGTGTATTGTATTGCCAGTAGATTGCAGTCTATTGCCATTAACTTGCCACTTGCAATATTAAATGCACTGTGTTAGGCTGTAATGGTTAGTCATGTGTAGAATGGATTGGTCTGTCATGTTCAAGTTCAAGTTCAGTTTATTTTACACTATTTCATTTATAAGAGCACAGAAATAAATTAAGACAATAACAGATTCTTTTCACTAGTTAATTAAATAATAATAGTAAAAAACCAGGGCTAACTCTGTGAATGTGTGTGGTGACCAAAGTAGCAACTGCTATCGCGTTGGCCACCACCTGCAATATGCCGTAGCTTATACTAGCTCGTGTTTTTTTTATCTTGTTAGTGCATGCATCGCGATACAAAACAAAATTCAATTTGGGAAGAGATCAGTCCTTCGTAATGACTGCATAGCAGGGAAATTTATTTCCGTAGTGGTATCCGTTGCTTTGGAAAAATATTCCCTCACAACTAGTTGTGGTTATCGAGAGTTAATGTCTCAAAATCAAATTTAGTTTTCAACATTGTTGTGCATGCTTACATTGCAGGCGGCACATGTTGGTGTGGGAATCAGTGGAGTTGAGGGATTGCAGGCTGCCAGTGCATCAGACTATGCCATCGCACAAGTAAGCATTCACTCACAGCGTAAACGTACTTTCAACTACACACACCACTGTATGGCAGTACGAGGCAAAAACAGCAAAATCACTTGCTTGAAGTTAAAAGTGAACTTTTTCCTTGTTTTCTGCTGGGTTTCTCAGATTTCTCGAATTTGTATGGGTATATTTTTAATGGCAATCTCGCATTAAATCCAGATGTTTGTACGTTATGCATAAACCACCTTTGTCATCGTCATATGCTGCTTCGTAATCTTTTATAGTGTTTGTTTACCAACGCTTCTCCTAGAAATTAGCTCTTGTTGTATGTGTCTAGCGTAGACAAATAAATTTGTGTGGTATTGTTTCAAAAAGTGATTAGGCTTTGCTGTATTATATGTATAGCAGCTGAATATGTGATGTTCATATTAGGTGACCGTTCATTTTTTACGAGGGATGGGGGGCTGGTGTGATTCGGGAAGAACCATTTAAAAATTGCGGACCCCCCCCCCCCCCCAGAGCTTTCTAATTTTTTTCACATGCCCCCCTCCCCTTGAAGCAGCGATCTTATTAATGGGCTCCTGTTAAAACATTGTCATTTTAAAGTATTGCGAAAATATTTCAGGTGATCCCCCCTCTTTTCCCTATTTTTTTGGGATGCCCCCCCTTATTCGACCAGACCCCCCCTCCTCCTCGTAAAAAATGAACGGTCCTTTAATTTCGTAGGCTCTCAAGGCTTATTTTTAGTGCCAATAAATATGTTTTGGCCTTTTACTTGGTTATGTTTTATCTTGGAAAACCTAAGAAGAAAGAAAGAAATAGTGTTAAGCGAGGTGCTGGATTGCGGGATAAGGGGGTGCGGGCTGTTGGATGAGGGGTAGGGAGAGAGGTTAGGAATAGGACGCGACATTTGAGACGTTTCCCCTCAAACCTCCCGCCCTTGCCCCCTCCCCCCTCCCCATCCCCCATGTTGTCATCTATTCATTACTACCGTTATTACTAGCCGTCATTTATCCATTTTTTTTTTCGACTTTGATCCTTGATCCTCCTTGGAATGTGATGCTTTAATATTATTTTTGCCATTTGTATCGTCCATAGTTCAGGTATCTTAACAAGCTGTTGTTTGTCCACGGTGCATGGAGCTACCAGCGGTTAGCCAAACTAATCCTTTATTCCTTCTACAAGAATGTCTGTCTTTATGTCATTGAGGTGAGTAAAAAATTTCAAATCGTTTGTACATTGTAAAGTTTTGTTTCCCTGTATTTATACATTTCTTGTAACGTGTTCATATCTACTAACTTAGCTGTTCCTTTAAAAATTCTGGCTTGTGGATCACGCATGTCTTGGCATGATGGACAGCACTTTGCAGGTGATAAGTTTGAAATCAATGACCCATTTTGTGGCTTTTTCACAGTTGTGGTTTGCTCTTGAGAATGGTTTTTCTGGCCAGATTCTGTTCGACAAGTGGTGCATTGGTGTCTACAATGTGGTAAGTTTTCTAGTGGATCGAACGGTTTGTATCTTTAGGGATGCGTTCCTCTGGTATTATCCGGATTTAGATTTGTGATCGAGGATAACGCAGATCATGGTGCATCAAAGAAACTGATGAATCCCACTATGGATAAGGATTCATCGGTTTTTTTGATGCGTTGTGATTCGTGTGATCTCGGATCAAAAACCGGATTATACCAGAGAACCCGCCGTAACACTCTTATTGTGGGTCAACACTAATTCTAAGAGAGAAATCGTGTTCTGTTCAAGTTCTTCGCAGTGTGCGGTTTCCTTTTGCCCTTTGCTGATGAATTCAAATGATTTCTGAAACATGAATAGATGCAAAAATGTTTTAACAGCGTTGCAAAGGAGTGGACGCGTTTTAAGATTGTGCTTTCTTGGTTGGGATTCGTTTTTGTCGTGATGAAGCACTCCTTTGAGCTAGAGTTTAGATAGTCTTAAGAGTCTAAATAGGTATTCATACCACGATGGAACGAAGTTGTGAGGAACTGTACCAGTAAGGTTTTTTTTGTCTTTCTAAGGATTTAACTTGTTTCCACCTACTCGATTAGTTAACTATTTAGGTGTCCCAGATTCTACATAATAACAGCATAATTATTAACAAATTTATATTCCCTTCTTCTCCTATTTTGTTGAAACAATATTGTAAAATCATTATAACTTTATGTACATAATATTTTCTGTAAGTTAAATAAAAATTGACTTGACTCACCTAGTTTAATGGTCTTGCTCTCACGATTCTCCAGTAGCTCAGCGGTATGGTGTTCGAACCAGTAATCGGAAGGTCATAGGTTCGACTCCTAATGGGAGAACTCAGATTTTCTTTATCGATTTTGCCTGTGACAGTGCCGAAAAATACTTCTTTCACAAGTTATACAGGCTCAAAAGAAACAATCTTCTTTTATTTCTACCTTGTATGTTTGTTGGTGTTGAGCGATCGAGTTCGCTAATAACCTAGCGTAGTAAACGAAAGTGGTTTTTGTTGACAGGTGTTTACATCTGTTCCACCGCTGGCTATCGGTCTGTTTGATCGCACTGTCACCCCTGAGAGTATGTTGAAGTACCCGAAGCTGTACAAATCATCGCAAAATGCCGAGATTTACAACACCAAGGTAGGTTGCATTGTGTCTCCTGCTTCACTGCTAAGCAAAAACGGTTTTTCTTGGTTTTTACTCTGCAGTTTGTGGTCGACAGTTTTTCCCTTAAGATATTAGCGTCCGTGAATTTTTTCCTAATTTTTCCATGTAGCTGTAATATTGTGCACGATATTTTTCTTGCCTCGAGTTTCTAATATAACCCAACCCCGCCTTCCCTCGACAAACCTTTAATGGTTGTCCCCGTGAGTCCGCTCTGACATCTTGTTGGCCTTGCTTTATCGTAGTGCTAACCCTTTAAGCATCATCTAACAGTTGGAAGCAAACCAAGTACATTATTCGTACTTATATTTGCCATTGCTGGAAAACTGCTGTGGAAATGATAGTGAAACCTGCAGGCATCCTTCGGTTTGGTGTAATTTCTATCCCCTTGTGTCTAATTTCCCATTATATTTTGTCTTGTAGGTGTTTTGGATGTGGATTTTGGCCTCAGTTTATCATTCTCTGTTGTTGTTCTATTTGCCTTATGCTATGCTCAGACATGGTAAGTTTTCGTCTTTGTTTCTCAGTAGACAGTTAAGACTTCTAGTTGTTGTGGTTCAGTTTTATCCTTGGTTTAAATTTTATGTTCCTTTGTTACAAACTCGTTATCATACAAAACCGTACCAAAAAAAATAAAATAAAAATAAGAAAAATAAGAAAAGAAAGGAAAAAATTGAACCACAACATAGTCAACCAGGCAATATGAAACAACTGGATTGGATACTGTATAACTGCACAGTTTCCCATTCATATTCCCTTTGTAATGCTTCCGCTCTGTCATCTAATCTAATAGTAATTTAAACCCCTTTTTTTTCTGGGGTGGGTAGTACGCACCCCTTTTACATCAAGCGGGACTGGTCAGACTGGTTCCATTCCAACCAATAGGAAAGCTCCAGTTCTGCCGCGTACCCGCCTTGTTTGGTGCGCAAGTTTCCCGCACAAGTTTCCCGCACAAGTTTCCCGCGCACTAGCAGGTAGTCCAAAAAGAAGAGACCAGGGAGCTAATATTCAAAACGGACCGGTTCAACCAGAGTTTTCATAACAAACCGTTCCAGCCGGCGGGACCGGATAAACTGGACGCACACAAAGAATGCCTCTAGCGTTAGAATTTGTCGTGGCCTATTTTTTGCAATAATTGTCTAGCGAAGCAAGATGTCCTTGGGTGTATGGCGACTGATTTTTCCATTTGTGTCGTTCTGTTCAGAGGTACCTTACTCGGATGGAGATGTTGTTGGCCAGTGGTTCCTGGGAAATGTCGTGTACACGGTACTGCTGCCTTCTGTTTATATTACAGCGTTGAAACTTGTGCTTTTACATTCTCTTAAAATTCGTATTTGTTCGTTATCTTTTCTTGTAACTGTTTAAAGCCTGATTTTCTTGTTCAACAGCTGGTCGTTATAACTGTTTGTTTAAAAGCCGGAATGGAACTGGACACTTGGAACTGGGTATGTACAAAGCCAACCAGCTGGCACGTACCAATGTTGTGCCCTTGTAGTCTGTTTCTCATACTACTTCTCTGGGTTCCTTTCAGCTTTGTCATTTAGCGATATGGGGCAGTATTGCCAGCTGGTTTATATTTTTGCTGCTTTACTGTATTCCTGGAATTGCACTGTACATTGCGCCAGACATGATAGGCCAGGTAAGACTGTTGTTCGTATTGTGTGACTGTCTCGAAGATTGCATGACTGTCTCGAAGATTGCATGACTGTCTTTAAGATTGCGTGACTATCTCGAAGATTTGTGTGACTGTCTCGAAGATTGTGTGACTGTCCCGAAGATTGCGTGATTAAGCTATGTTCCTTTTTACAGGAGCGCATGTTGTACTCGTGTGCAGTGTTCTGGATTTCAATTTTCATCATACCAATTATCACTTTACTCGCGGACTTCCTCTACAAAGTGTAAGCGATTTATTCATCTTTTTTTTACTGAGATAAGTTGTACCTACCAATCTAGACCATTTCCTGTCATGCTAACAAGAACGTTTTGCATTCCGAACCAGGTTTCGCAGAACATTTCGTAAAACCCTGAAGGAAGAAATTCAAGAAGTTGAAGCTGAACATGTAAGTAGTCACAAAAAGTCGTAATAATTATAAAGGAGTTAGTTTCTAAAGAAACTGGTGATGCGTCAATGGCAAGTTGAAATACACAAAAAATAGGCAAGCATTGAATGCTTGTGGCTACTGCATTTATTAAGTTTATTCGGACCTCTTTGCCATACCGATCGCCTTTCCTTGATTTCATAGCTTTTACATATTTTCTTCTGAGTTTAAAAATAAATCAATATAAAATCGAATTGTATTGTGCATTGTGATTGGCTAAATACTAGGCACGTTAGAGCCTAGAGCAAATGCTAACGCGCGATGCTCGACGCTATGAAAAAGGACAAACGCTCGAAACATCATCACTCTTTAACTCTCAACATCAACATTCATTTTCTCCTCACAGTTTTAATGTATTTGTTACGGTACTAGTCAGAATGTGTTTAGGTATCAATACAACTATTTTTTGGCGATAATTTTCGTTATTCTCATAACATGAATGGTTGATGAACAGTGAATATTTTAATGAGAAATTGCATGCTGGTCACTACTGGGACTTAAAGGGTTAAATCCTACTTTATCAACTCGTTTGACAAATGGTCGTGGTTAACCTCGAGCTTTAAGATTTATTAGACGGTCCATTTCTGAGCAGCAAATTCTTTGTATCAACAATAAGTTATCAGTTATCAACTCGTTTAATCTTCGAACTATTCGAGCTTCACTTCCGCACCTTTTGAGAACCAAACCATTTTACATCCTTGGTTATTGTATTGTAATACGTTTTACATTTGTCTGTTTGTTTGTTTGTTTGTTTTTTTTCTAGGGCGACCCAAGTCGTCTGATCCAGTCAGACCATGCTATGCACACGTGAGTAAAACCACTTCTAATGTACAATGACTAGATCAGTTTGTTGCTGATGTCAGCTCAGAAAGACTCCTACCCCCGACCATCTTTGGGGTTTGTTACGAGGAAGCGTGTCGAATCCCAAAGAATGTTTCCCTCGTAAGCTGCGGCCTAGATGGCTCAACCATTAATAAAATATAATAATATATAAATATAATATAATAATAATAATAATAATAATAATAATAATAATAATAATAATAACGTTTATTTGAGTGTCAACTGTATCTAGCACTGATGTACTAATTTTGGACCCTGCACAAAGCACAAATTAAATCAAATCATATTAAATCAATCAAATCAAATGTTGGTTTTTGTGGAGAGGGGAAACCGAAGTACCCGGAGAAAAGCCTCTCGGAGCAGAGTAGAGAACCAACAAACTCAGCCCACATGCGACGCCGGGGCCGGGAATCGAACCCGGGCCACATTGGTGGAATGCGAGCGCTCTCACCACTGCGCCAAAGCGCCAACCCTGCTCCCCCCCCCCCTTCCTTCTTGTTTGACGTGGTTTTTAACAAACACGCAAAACCACGCGTCCACGCGTGTAGACGTTTCTCACCTCCTTTGTTATGCGCCAAGTTTGAAACGTTTGTCTTTTAAAAGCAGTTTTGAAATGTTTATTTAAACTGGAATATTTTTTTCTGAAGTGTTGCCACTAAAGAAGTAGTTCCAGGCGAGCGGTAAAGAATCTTTAAAAGGCCTTACTCCAAAAAAATATGTCTGACTCAGTAAACAGGGAAACATGTTTGATAGTATTGTATTATGTTTACAGGAAGATATGGTCTCGCGAGGAAGCTTTCCAAGACAGGAAAGATCGTGCAGCTTCTTCATGTGCGTATTTTCCCATTTTCCATCGTCTTGTTATTACTTAGTGAATATTTTGTTCAACGTGTGACCTTAATAGGATAAACATATTGATGTCAGTGTATTTTTTAACAATACAGATCGATTTAATCCTTGACTTATTTAGTCACATTTTTATTTTAGTGGGGTTTGCGTTCTCGCAAGAGGAAGCCGGCCAAGTTGGGCAGGTAAAAGGATTTACAATAACGACACTGTTTGGTGAATTTGATGGTCGCACTGTATGGTCATCCACGGATGAAAAACATTAGAACACACTGTACAGTAAGAAGACAAACAGTGGAACACAGTACAGTACTGTTCAGTTGGTTTCCAAAGAATGGCCACACTGCATGGTTTGATCCACAGATGAAAAAGTTAGAACCACACTGTATAGTAAAACAAACAGTACCACAGTACAGTACTGTTCAGTAGCTTTACAAAGAATGGTCACACTGCATGGTTTGATCCACAGATGAAAAAGTTAGAACCACACTGTATAGTAAAACAAACAGTACCACAGTACAGTACTGTTCAGTAGCTTTACAAAGAATGGTCACACTGCATGGTTTGATCCACAGATGAAAAAGTTAGAACCACACTGTATAGTAAAACAAACAGTACCACAGCACAGTACTGTTCAGTAGCTTTACAAAGAATGGACACAATGCATGGTTTGATCCACAGATGAAAAAGTTAGAACCACACTGTATAGTAAAACGAACAGTACCACAGTACAGTACTGTTCAGTAGCTTTACAAAGAATGGTGAAAGATGAAAGACGTTTTTAAAGCTACATTTTGAAGTAGTGTTGCTGCTTTCGTTTAACTTTGTTTTTTTTTTTGTTATTATTATTTCTAGGCTGAACTTATACGGCGTTACGACACAAATCTAAAGAAACCTCGAGGAGACTGAAAACACGTTTGTTATTTCATTTGCAAGAACCAATTTAAGTTGTACAAAATTGTTCGATACTTTTTTTTATTTTTCGTATGAAAATTTATATTATTTATTTATTAATTCTCCCTGCCTGTTCCTGTTATTTCCTCATTGAATTTCTCATTTTTCCAGTAGGTGTTAAAATAAGATAGAATTATTAAGTAATTTTAAGTTAAATTTAATTTTCATTGAGTTGTATTAAGTAATTCAATTAGATTAAATTGTGCCTCATTTGCAGAAAATAATATTTAAAAATTGAAAACTACAGAAATAGTCATTTTGTTCATATGTCATTGCCAACAAGTATTATACCTCTTTAAGTGATGTTAGCAATCATGCAGCGTAATTCCTTTTGCAAAATGTAACACTTAAGGTTTAAATTTTTTGGATATGCAGCTGTGCTTTCACTGCGAGACCTGTGTTCGGGACTTTAATCCAATGAGTATCGGGATTTGCAAACGGATTCCTCTTCCCGTTCCGTTCGCTCTTCAGCATTAAGGGGGATGCGTTTCTTCCATTCTTTGTTATCCAAGGAATAGAAATCGTTTAGTTTGCTTTACTAGTTTGTACCACTATGCATTGTAATGTATAGCAGGACAGTTTAAAGTTTTAGTAGCTTCTATTCAGGCTCGTAGCCAAGATTCTTTTTCAGGTACGCCGAAGTTGGATATTAATTGTCCGGGCAATTCGTTGGGTGATGTATAATTGTCCGAGCAATATATTCCTACAAAGTTTCAGGTACGCCATGGCGTATTGGCGTACAGGTAGCTACGCGCCTGCTATTAGCATGTGTTAAGAGATTGGCATTTCTTCCGTGTACTGAGATCAAATTTTTTCCTTGGTTTAAATATATTTCCCTTTGCTTTTTTGCTATGGTTATGTCTAATAATGAGTTTGAAACAAAGGAAAATAAAATTTAAACCAAAGATAAAGCTTAACCACAACATATACATTGCTCCCGGCTCTGAGTTGAGAGCTAACATTCAAGAAAGAACAGTATTTTTGTTGGAGATTTATTTAAGAGACGTTAATTTCAAAATTGATCGCAGCGAAAGGAGGTTATAATTTAGTTTTTGCTAGATCAGTTGAATTTAAAACTGGATTGAATTGAAACAGTAATCAGATTCAAGTAGTGAGATCTGATTTGTAACTTAGTGAGTATTATTTAAACTTATTGGGTGCTTATCATTCAACAAGAATTCAGGTTTTAGATTTCGGAATTTTCGTTTGCCGGACGAACGGTATTTTCAGATGAACAAAGCCGCTCCAAGTTCCCACGCGTTCACATACCTACTGTTCCATTTTCAAGCAAAGAGAAAGCAAAAACAAAATGGAAATGACCAAATGAAAAGCGCCATTTCGACCAGGCCAGCCCGACCGATCACGCGGGAGCACATTCAAAGGTGGTCTCAAATATTCCGGTCGCACACAGCTGATATGGACCGTTCCATTTGAGAGGGTCTCCCAGGGGGGGTCCTTGTTCCCTTGTTCCCTTGTTCCCTTCCAAAATTGCCCTATGTTCCCATGTTCCCACACGTTTTCGTAAATTGTTCCCCTTTTATCAAATTCGCTTACCAGCTACTCCCCCCCCCCCTCAATTTTCTCCCAAAAAAACGAAAAAATGTTGTTCCCCTGTTCCAAAAAATTCGCTAATATTCCCTTGTTCCCTTCGATATTTTGCCAATGTTCCCTTGTTCCCCAAAACCCCTGGGAGACCCTCATTTGACTTCAAGCCTAAATTTCTGGATGTTTTGGTCGCATGGTAAGCGCCTAGTTTTTGAGTGTCTGTTGGGACTCTGGCTTTGTTTCTCTAGTACGATCATGCCACCACAATCTTAGATCATTTGATGCATCAAAGAAACCGATAAATCACTGGGAACAAGGATCTAGCGATTTCGCTATGGGTACGTTCCTTTGGTATGATCCGAATCTGGATTTGGAATTCTAGATCACACCGATCACGGCGCATCAAAGGAATCGATGAATCCATTTTGGACAAGGTTTGTTGCACCGCGATCTGACTGATCTCGGATTTACAAATCCAAATCCAGGATAAACCAAAGGAACGCACCATAATTCAACATGACGTTGGTGATCTCGGATCACAAATCCTGGTCTTGATACTTTTTAAAAAGTAACACGCCCTTTGGTTCCTCGTGATTTAAATCGCTCGCCGTTCGTCATGTATCGTTCAAACGTATTTGATGTTTTATTCAGCATTATCAGTGAAATAGTTGTTTGCTTATCTTTGATACCTATTTTGTCAAATATTTTCTGAATTTGTTTGTACATATGTTGAACTTGACGTTTATTATGTTGATACTGAAAATCTTCCTAGGGAGAACTTAGCTGTTACTTAAAGTTCATGCTATGGTACTAAATTTCTTTGAAGCCAAGCCCGAAAAAAGCAGTCTCGGAAATCATTGCTGAAACGTTGATGTATAGATCGATTACTAGAAGCCTTCCTGTTTTTGAAGAATCAAAGTTTGTTTTGTATTTTACGGTTTCCGAGGCTACATCTGCCAAACATCATTTACTCGAAAGTTCCCCTGTTACCAAACAATCCCAACAGATCTGTATGAAAAAGTTGTACTAACTACAACCTTCTATTATTTATTTGCGAATGTTTTACTACATTAAAAATATTTGCATTTCACGTTGTCATGATAGCATGGATAGAGTTCGACAGCTCCGTAAACGGGGCCTGACAACCGTAACAAACGGTATTAGTTTGAGAATGACTCGATGTAAACGTAAATGATCCCAAAAAATTAGGAAGACTGGGAGAGTATTTTAAAACGTCGAAGTTTTCCTGTATAGTGTTTTTCAGAGCATATGTTCTTAAGAATTTCTGGTCCTTTCGTTTCCTGTTTCCTGTTTTAAGAACGGTATCTTGCAAGAGTTGTCTTTTGCTCCAGAAACAAGCTTGTCGTTCGAGTTTCCCTCGATAATTCACACTTAAATTAGCTCCTCACTTGGTAAGAATCCAGTTTTGTACTTTGATGAAGCGAAATGGTGGGTAAGTGGATAAGTAAATGGGTGTATTTACAGAAACCTTTCCATCAACTTAATTGAAACTTTTACTTTATCTTATTTCTTAACGTTGTTTCTTTTATTTGCATTCGTCGACCGATCTCTAGGGTGGTTTACCATTTACAAAAAAGGTTTCCGGAAATTCTGGCTCGAAAGTAAATGGAACGCGAGTTTCTCGGACGTTCCGGTGGAAATTTTCAAAGAACAACAGAACGTCTGAAAAGGTAGTCTGGTTTTTTTTCTGATCCAAATGCTCCAAAGGGAACTTTGTGTTTTCATTTGTTTAAAGTTATCTATAATACGTTTTGGTGGCAGTTCTAGATTTTCCTTGTAAGCAGGAGTGGGTTTTTCAAATGGTAAACGACAATCCCTGACAAGATTCCCAATTTTGAATTTTGTTTACCATTCGCCTAAAGCGTGCACTGACCGGTTTTCCCGTGTAAATGGTAAACAACTCAGCGCTCAGCGATTACTTCAGCGGCCAGGAGCGTAGCGTGAGATCTTGAAGGTCTACGCACGGGAAAAGTATAACGTTTCTTTCCGTCCGTTTAGCCTGAGGGACTAATAAAGGTATAAAGGAAATGCTAACACAAAACACCAATTTATTATATGGCTACAATATGGCGCGCTCTGATTATAGTATAGACTAAAGTTGTCTCATTTCCAAAGAAACTGTTTGTTCTGTCACTTCTGGCTTCGATCGCATTTTCAGGTGTGTTTTGTTCAGTGAACGTAACCTCCGATGTCCTCTTGCTCGCGCAAGCGGATATTGAAGAACTCTTCCGGTTTTTTTCCAGAGCTAAAAAAGACCATATAATAAATAACTTATTAACCTCTTCCGTTCTGTCATTACAAGGAAATCTCAGACCTCGGCCTTGACGTGTTGGTGTCGCTATCGCTCGGTCTATACATTAAGGCCTCGGTCCGAGATTTCCCTGTAATGACCTCACTCTCGGTTAATAAGTAATATATAAAGCGAAAAATTTATCCGTCATCCCGATTTAATGATAAAGACCATAAAAATCCTTTCATTGGCTAAAAAAAAGTACTCTTCCAGATTTCAGCCGTACACACGGGCGTATGTGCGTATATGGACTCTACGCCCTTGCAGCCATTATTGTCATAGTCATTATGATTAATATTATTACTACTATTTTAGTTTGGCTAAGAATTAAAGCTGTATACATGTATTAGCGAGAACTGAAAGTGAGGTAGTTAATCAGATGTAATGCTGGAATCAATGACATCAGGGGTTTGGTAACATTAAAAATTGTTGTTGACCATGTGCGGTTTTCTTTGCTTTGTTTTATCTATTATTACGGTCAGTCTGTCAAAGGGTGCCACAATACAGTACTGTTTAGGTGCTTTCCAAAAAATGGTTACACTGCATGGTTTGATCCAAAGATGAAAAAGTTAGAACCACATTGTATAGTAAAACAAACAGTACCACAGTACAAGAAATTGCCTTAATAAAACAAATTGCTAAAGTAATTAATTGTATCACCGTAAGGTAAAAGAGAGGCTGCTAAAGTTTCGAGCGTTGGCCCTTCGTCAGAGCGAATCCACAGATTACCACAGTACAGTACTGTTCAGTAGTTCTCCAGAGAATGCTTACACTGCATGGTTTGATCCAAAGAACACTTCCGGTGTAGTAAACAACAGTACCACAGTGGAGGTTATCAAACGAATTAATAATGTAGTTTGTACCAAACATGATAAAGAAGCTTAGCTTTTGTTAGTTCACTTTTGTCTGAACTAGCGAGCGCTTACTGTAATAAAGAGGCGCTTGTACACGCAATGCATGCATGCAAACACGCTTCATTGTTTGTCGGGACACCGGTATTGTTAGCTCACGTGTCGGCCATGTGTGTGATTGTCGTTTCTGAGGCGAGTCAGCACCTGCTGTTTGCTTTAGGGGCATTCTACAGCCAGCTGTATTGGCATTCGTGAAGCAAACACGGCCCCTCCAACAAACTTCCTGTAAGGTGATGGAAAATGGTAGAGTTGTGGGATGCGGCTTAAGATGACAACGTCTATACAAGGCTCAATTTCGTGTTATAATTTCATGAGATTTAGACATACAGTGTTTGATGCTACGCTGGTTTAAAATTGCAATTCATTATTTCCAACCAGCTAGCATGAAACTGTATTTGATAGTACACTTGGTTGCAATGTTCACTTTTCTTTCGTTTAAAAGACTCATTTCTTGTTTTGCCTCCGTGGTATTTGGGGACCGTATTTTAAAAGATGAAACTCAGGTGGAACTTAAGACCTGTTGGAATAAATTCCGATAGCAGACATGGCTAAAAGCGTCATAAACGCAGTTTCGTTGGATGCCATTCCGATAACGACATATATACCATGTATACCCGTCATCCGAAGTTTAAGAAAAGGGTTGAAGATCAGAATAGGGAATGAAAACTCTCTCAAAAGATCCCGTGATTACCACAACTCATAGACAGTGCCTGCAAGTTTCATTTGTAACTGAGAAAGGACGATTGACCTGAAAACTTTTTTCATTGAATTAATCCTGTGCCTTAAGTTAATAAGAGGATAAACTCTTACTTTATGCTGGGTTACGCTTAGTAAGGAAGCTGGCGTCTTTTTCAGTTGTTTTTTTTTTATTTCTGGCGAAAAATCGAAATGGCATTGTTTTGCAGTCAGTGACTAAGTGGCACCAATTTGCTTGAAAACGTAATAAAAGGCCTTATGAAGTCACTTTAAACCCTATTGGGTTGTAGCGTACACCTGTCATTTAAAACAAACTTCAACTCGTACGAGAAAAGTTAGACGATACCCTGCGATCCCAAACTCCGGCAAGGCAATGACTGAGGAGAGTAGAATCGGTCGGTATCTGGAACCTTTTGGATTGCAGCTTTATGCTACGCAGTTTGTTGAACACGGATACGATCAACCTCCAGACATTTTCAGTTTGGATGACCAAGATCTTGATATTTTAATTCCAGATGAAGCTGAAAAAGCAAGGTATAAAACTGCAATTCAACGAGGTAGGAAACATTCTCTCATTTAGTTTCAAGAAATTCTTGGTTCAAGCGCGTACTGCTGGCATTGTACACTAAGGAACATGCAGCTTTAAAGATTACCTTCCCTTCTTAATCCCCACGATCAACGATGGTCTTTTCTTTAACTGAAACGGGTTTCTACGTTGTCCTTGATAAATTCAGTCATAAGGACTGAGATCCCAATCTCAAAAGTTGATTCCTCTATGCGAGCAGATTTAAGGCCAAGCACGAAATCTGCTCTTCTTGAAAAACAGGAGTGCTTGCCTGAGAAGAAAGACACCTATTTTACTGTTCGACAGTCAGTTAAGTGTAACCTTTAATTTACGGTGAGCGTGCGAAAAGATTCACTCATGCAAATGTTGACTTGCTTTGTAATGGACTGTTGACGGCTGACTGCTGTCCAGAGACACGTTTAATTTACTTCTAATTAGATTTGCTTTTGGCAGCTTATCAATAATTTAAGTCTCACGCGTTGCTTCCTTTGTTGGAGGCTAGGTTTCCACAATTTTCAGTGTTCAGTAGCTTTCCAAACAATGTTCTCATTGCATGGTTTGATCCACAGATGAAAAAAGCCTAGAGGTACACTTTATGGTAAAACAAACAGTACCGTAAAGTACTGTTCAATAGGTTAACAAATAATTGTTACACTGCATGGTTTGATGCACAAATGAAAAAGAACCACACTGTATAGTAAAACAAGCAGTACCACAGTACTGAGTACTGTTAACAGTACTCAGTACTGTGGTACTGCTTGTTTTACTATACAGTGTGGTTCTTTTTCATTTGTGCATCAAACCATGCAGTGTAACAATTATTACGATATATATACGTTCAATATGTTAACAAAGAATTGTTACACTGCATAGTTTGATGCACAAATGACAAAGTTATATCCACACTGTACGATATGTACTGTACGATAGTTCGAGTCTCATTAGAGCTACAATGGGCCACAAAAGTAGAGTTGACTGAATCAAGTGCTAATTGCAACATTTCATTTATTCCATTTCAAATCCGGTTTTCATTGATAACCACCCCCCACCCCCTTCTCCCTTTTCAATGTATTATAGGAAAGAGGCAAGTTCTAGAGACAGGAAATCTAACATTGTTTTGGGGGGAGGGGGTAGTACGTAGAGTTGATGGGGGAAATTGTCCTTAAGTACTCCAAAATGGCAAAGTGTCTCAACACTTTTGTCGCCCATTGTAGTAATAAGATGGCCATAGTTTCAAGTCATAATGGGAAAAATCTGGATTTCGTTTCCCTGTTATTTTTATGTCTGTGCTTTGAATTTAGAGAAATCTTTCATTCGTTTCCTCAATCAGTAAGACCGTCGAAAATATCAGCGCAGTAAGTTAGTTGCTGATTTTAAGCCTTCCTGATCTCACCTGGAGGTGAGCTCATAAATTTCTGAGAAGTAACACGGTGCAAAGAAATTAGCCAATCGAATGGTTTGGTTGCAGACCCTAATCTTGTTCATCATTGGCTGGATTCACTGGGGCTCACTCAGTATTACCCTCATTTCCAGGCCGCTGGCTTTACCAGTCTCGCCCAGTGTTCCCGCATAACACTTCAATCACTGGATAATATGAATATCCACCTTCCCGGCCACAGAAAAAGACTGGTACGAGAAGGTGAGCTTGGGAACAGTAAGGGACAAGAATGCTTAGCATGTGCCAGGTACACCGGAAATCGAAGATTTGACTCGCTAGCTAAAATCCTTGTTAAAAGCAAATTGTGTTAGAATGTTCTCACGTTTAAGGACAACAACTCTTATGTATTCTTCTTCTTGATTCTCGTGTATTAATAAAGTAACACGTCGTATTCCTGCTGGACCATGCCATTAGTCCTCCAGAGTATACAACAACTTATTAAGTAATGGTCCGCGTAAGAACTAGGCAAAAGACCAATAGGCTAGTGCAATAGCTCTAACTTTTGATTGGCGCATAGAACAATGCTAATATTTGACCGTGAGGTAGACAGGAGGGACCTGGGGAAAACTAAGGAGAAAAATGATGTTTATGTCGGATTTTTCATTGTTTTTTCGGCGATTTTTGGCCGTCCACCAATCAGATTTGTCGATTTAATTGATATTAACAATTAAGAGTTCACACTTTTTAATCGATTTTGCGTTTGACCTGCCTAGTTCTTACGCGGACCATTACTTAAGAGCTCACACTCACAGGATGCAAGAAGTTTTATTGAATTTGAATTTTTACTCGGGTGAAGTGGATAAGACAGTGCGTGCAGTTGGCATATTTCGTATCTGACGAGCTTTGTAATTTCAGCATTGACGCTGCGAGGAAATAAAAGTCCAAAGGTCATGGCTATGGGAGCTTGGGACGAGCATGAGCAGATGATGGGAGGGAGGTGAGTGAGGAGGGATATTACAACCTCGAAACGAGGTTGGAGATGTTAGTAAGTGAGTAAGTGAGTGAGTTAGTAAGTGAGTGAGTGAGTAAGTGAGTGAGTAAGTGAGTGAGTGAGTGAGTGAGTGAGTAAGTGAGTGAGTGAGTGAGTGAGTAAGTGAGTGAGTGAGTGATTGAGTAAGTGAGTGAGTGAGTAAGTGAGTGAGTGAGTAAGTGAGTGAGTAAGTGAGTGAGTGAGTGAGTGAGTAAGTGAGTGAGTGAGTGAGTAAGTGAGTGATTGAGTAAGTGAGTGAGTTAGTAAGTGAGTGAGTGAGTAAGTGAGTGAGTAAGTGAGTGAGTGAGTGAGTGATTGAGTAAGTGAGTGAGTAAGTAAGTGAGTGAGTAAGTGAGTGAGTGAGTAAGTGAGTAAGTAAGTAGGTAAGTAATCTTTATTTAGCCAGGGTGGCGCATTCAGCAGCGAGGCTGATATCCAGAGAGGCCCTGGACTGAAAAATACAAGATATCATGATAATTTAAAATGCAAGATAAAAATTAAGAAATACATGGTATAAATTTAAAATATAAACAAGCATGCATTCATTTATAATAATTTAGCGTCTATAACATTTAAAAATTATAAGTATTAATTAAAAGATTGAAAGAAGAAAGTGATTCGGCCTTTTGCATACTACGAGGTAATACATTCTAAAGTGCTGAGCCCGAATATCTAAAAGTTCTTTTTGCAACGCTAAGTTTAGCTTTGGGCAGGTGCAAATCATTTCTTCTGCGAGTATTGTAACTATGTACATTATGTATATTATAATACATATTATTAATTATTATTAATAATACATCATAATAATGTTGTAATCAACTGATGGGTCAGACGTACTCGGAGACAGTGCACACTGAGACTATGATATCGGCTTTGTTGCCCGTTTGTGGCTTATCTATGGCAGCTGGTCTGCTTGTGAACTAGAATTTTTAAAAAAATCAAATCAAAATCATGAAAAGAATCGATGTACATTCATTTTGTTGACACTCCCATTTGGGCTTTTCAGGTCAATTTACAATCACTGTATATATATTCAATTACTACACATATTCAATTACTATTTAGAATCAGAAGAATCAAAATATAATTATGATATAGGAAAAGCTTAACGACCTAAATGCTGTAATTGTAATTCAATGTAAATTAAACTTAAATTTAATTCTCGTTAATAAGTCGCATGGCTTAACATGATCAGTCTCTTAAAAGAGTGCTTGAAGGCTTCAACAGACTTTTTTCCTCTGAGCTCGGTTGCAAGTTTAGGCTACAAAATACTAGATGAGCCAAAATTGATAACAAGCACAGTTAAAATGCAGGAAAATATGACTGAAATAAAGCAAAATAAAAAAAAGAAGAATCCGTGGAATTCTGTCTGCGTTACGAGTAGGTATTATCTAACTTCCCTTACAGGTTCGGTAAATTTCTTTGTCTCACAGCTACCATTAATCGACGTGACCCGAGGGACGGGTCGAGTAAGAAACCCGCGGGATCTATTTCCAGGGAAGTGAAATTCATGGTCGACTCAGGAAGTGACACTGTGACTCTACACGATGATATCATCAGAGAACTGCAATTACCCGTGATTGGTAGTGTCACACAGCAGGTACCTGGCGGGATGTCCCGCAAAATCCCGCTGTACAGCGCTTCTCTTGTCATCGGGGAGAAGAATCTTGGTGTTGAGGTAGGTGCTTACATGGGGTGTTATGGGGCAGTTCATTACAAAATTCACAGAAAGCTATAGGTTTGACCGGTTGGGGGAGTAACCAGCTACCACCTTGAGATACCTATGACAAGCCAACAATGAGGATGATTTACTTTGTCAGGTATTCGTAGAAACGAGAAATGATCTGCACGTTTGATATACAAAACAAAAATCACGATGTAATTTGCCTAGTGAATTACTAATTAAACTGCTGCATTTTTTTTAGGTAGTTCCGGACAAAGTTAATACCTTGGGCACACCAGTGTTATGGGAGTTTCACCATTTGATTGACGACAAGAAGCACGTGTGGTTTGCTAAGAATGCTGAAGAGGTCGCTAGCGGATAGTTCACTGTCAGGCCTCTGTTACCGTATCATCTCCTTTGAACAAGTCCCCGGGGAGGGAGGGAGGGAGAGCGTACTGCCATGAGTGGGTTATTTAAGCAATAAACCGCATTGGTTTCTATGGGTTTACCGGCCAACCTCGTTCCCAGGGCTTTTCCCTTTGAAATTAGGAAGGGAAAAGCCCTGGGAACGAGGTTGTTTACCGGCTTAATAAACCACTTGGGATGTTCAGGAGAACACGAGAAGAGCTTGTAAATCACCGCGATTTACAAACCCTGATACTGATATTGATACCAAATAAGTCACCCCCTCCCCCTCCCCAAATAGTAGAAATTTAAACAATAACATTGCGATGTTTGGCTTTCCATAGGGGAGGGAGGGGGGTTGATTTAAGCGCAACAAAAATGCGTGTAGGGCCCTCACCTTGTGTTACCATAGCAAAATATTAAACGGTACCTTGAACATTCACACTGCCACTTTTTAAAACATTTTTTTTTAAGAGGTATGTTTAGTATAGTATTAAAATTTGGTTTCTGAATCATGCCATAATGATTTTGGTCCTGATCGAAAATAACATTAAATTGTTAAGAATCGGTACACATAACAAATAATAATGATACAAGAGTAAACACAACATTTTTCCAAATTTCGAAAGTTCAATAGAGCCAGCTTGTAATGCAGCCTACAAACCATGCTAAGTTTGCCACATAACTGCATAATTCAGAGAGTAAGTCAGTCAGTTCTTGATCATTATGGCTCAATGATGACTTTTTAGAGTCGAATCTTCGTCGTTTTCTATTTTAAATTTTTGAATTTTAAAACTGATTTAAGGTTATCTGTTTTGTCCCTATTCTTCCAGCTATGGCTAAATGTTTCAAAGAATCGTTCTTACTTAAAACAAGATGGCCCGTTTAGTATTCATTGCAAGACGGTGAACCTAACGGTCCCTTGAACCGTTACGAATTATTGCACAATTAACACCCTCTTGGTTTCACTTCCTTCCACCAGTTGTTGGGATAGAGGTGTTTTAGGATTTCATCGCCTCCGCGAGGGACAGAAATGTTAAAAAATCCAAAGCGCTTGAGGGGAAGTACACCTGCTACAAGCTAAGCCATGAGGGGAAACTATGATAAATCATGTGATTGACAAAGAAAAGCCAGGATTCCACACCGGTTCGCTTCATTGTTCCCCTGTGATCGTAAAAAGCGAACACATCCACGGCCAATGAGAAGCCTTCGTGAGAAATGACGAAAGATCCGCTTTGAAACCATTTGATGCGAACACTTAATCCAGCTAACTCGAACGCATCTACAAATTCTTTAGTGGTTAATTCTGCGAATCTTTCGTGACCATCAAATCGATGTCAGCGTCATTGTCCCATGATAGAGGTCTCTGTACTCTCCAAGCCCCAAAAAGCGAGCCATACATAAGCCAATGCCGCACTTTTAACGAATAAAGAACCCGATGAACTTTTTAAGTCAAGTGAATAAGCTGGTCTATCTCTTCTTGGCTGTTTGAACATTTTTTTACCGGATTCCACGGCATGTTGGTGTAATAACTTGATTCTTGGAAGTTTAGAACTACGTAAATAACAATTACCAATGGCCCAAGGATGTGCCATTTTCCCCTCGTGAATCCTCGCCTACTGCGTGGACTTACCTTGGTCTTCATGTAAAATCGCAGTTCTTTTGTTATTCTTCCGGGCCGCGTTGTTCTAAGTAGGGTTAAGGTAACCCAGGGTAAGTGCGAAATTTAAATGCAGATATTAAAAAGCACATTCAGTATTATTCTTTTTGAATACGATTTGATGATTGTATGCTCTGAAAAAAATAGAAAAAGTTATCGGAGAAAATGCTTTTAAACATGAGGAAAATAAACCGGGGTTAAAATTAACCCTGGGTTAGCACTAATCGGCCTTCGAACAACAATTTTGCTTCGAATTAAACCGATGATGCATATGAGAAAATTAAAATGAGAAAACAAAAACTTAATAACAAAAGACACGGAAAAAACAATAAAAGACCTAAATAACTATTCGGTGAAGAGTGATTGTGAATAAGTTAAAGTCGCTAAGCAACCGTCAAATAATTAACAGTAAATAAATGTGCTTTCAGCTGAATCGATTAACAACAACAACAAGTTCATGTGAGTTTTTACACATTTAAGTCTTGACAGAAAATCGCTCCATCGCCCTACTGACAAACAGCCAATAACATCACGGCTTATACGACCATTCACAACGTTGAACAGAGACATAAATAGGGACCTTTAGCACCTCGACTTTTGACGAGGGTGACTGCGTCCGGAAGTTTACTTTTATTTCCGGTAGGCGTTGTTTGTTTGGCGCGACGTCGTGTGTGCTCCGCGCCGATGTGAAAACTGCTGGTTTAGCGGTGTCTAGAAAACATGAGTATATTTACGTATCATGTGGTTCTTATGATATTGGCTTTTAACTCACTTAAAGGTTGGAAAGAACATCTTTTTACATATCTGTAAAATTTTTAGAGAATCGCTCAATGAATGAAAAGATGACTGACAAAGAAGTCAAAGAAGCCGAATCAAAGTGAGTATCAGTTACAAAACGTTTATTTCAAACAGAACGGAACAGAGGTTCGTTTCCTTTGATTTTAGTCATTTTATGCAATATTTACACTACTGACTACATTTTGTGTAACATTTAACTCCTCATCTTTTTATAACTGACGAGTTTAAGGCCGACTTCCATCTGATTGACAAGTTATTTTTCCCGATTTTGATTAAAGCACTTCGCCATACGCGAACTCTTCTTCCAGCAGGTTTCGGCGAGGGTCTTATGATAAGTTAAAATATTTTACATTCACAAAACTTAGCAGTCATGTGCGGCCGTGTGTTCTTGGTTATTTCATTAGGCTACCCGGACGAGAACGCTGAATATTGTTGATTGTTCTAAGCTGAACAAGCTGACAGATGGAGGTTGTCGTCACAGTTCCTTTAGGTCGCAAACGCCTTCGTCAAACCCTCCCCTAGTCCCTGCGTAGAGTCTCTATTGAAGACAATCTCGTTCCCACGGTCTTAGGGGGAGGAAGAAGAGGGAAGCGGGAACGAAGTTGTACTGAAGTTGGACCGCGGAATCACGGTACGAGGAGAAAGAGGTGAAACCGCGAGGAGTGAGACGGGTGTTTCCCTATCCTAATTCCCTCCTCGTCTTTTCAACTCGTCTGCATAATCATTTTTCTATTGCCTGCGCAGAGGATCTGAAGCAAAAACACAGACTGCTCGTGGTCTATATTGAGGTACGATGATGACTATAATAAAAGGCTTGGCCATTCCTGCAATTGACGGCGTGAGTTTCATCTGATAATTATCATAGCTCATTAATCCATAGCCTGCTGCAGTCGAGATTTATGGAAGCCTTGAGCTAGAATAAGTATACAGATGAGCGCTTCCACTGGCTTAGTTTGAACGAAAGAGACAGAAGTTTCCTTTTTCAGACGCCATTCCTCTTTTCCTGCTTCAACTCAGTCTTTGAAAACCGAAACCTAAATTATACTTATCAGTCTCTTATAAGGCGTGATTGGGTCTTTGATATGTTGCTAGCTGTGACATGCTGATGAGGCCTAGCAAGGCCGAAACAGCTGTCCATGGCTGCTGGCTTTTGAGTTCAAATTTTTATTTAATTTTTTATTTTTTTTGGTAGCAATAGGGTTTTATCCCTTCTACCACTGTCGCCTCAGTGCGCATATGTACCCTTACCACATTTTGACGTTGTCACTTGAAGCCACATCCCACAACCATACCATTTTTCAGACTTATGTGGCCCGTTCTTGCAATTTATTCCCCAAGGGGTTCCATATTCCTTTTAAGCGCCTAGGTGCGTTAATTTCCTCATATTTTGCATTACGCTTGCGCAGTCTAGCATGTGATTGATTTTTCCCCACTCTTCTTCCCTTCAGCGACGCAGCCCTTTCCTTCTAAATTCTCGCACCCTATGCCTCACGCAATTTTTTTTGGTCCATAGATTAAGTAGCACAAGTCATAATCATAGAGCTTCTTTTGAGGGAATGTGAATACAAAACTATTTGAGCCTCAGTTCCTCACTTTTGCAGCACAAGTTTCTTTTGAAACTGACTCCATTATATTTTTCATTATTCAGTCCCAAGAAGTGTGAAGATTTCTTCTTTAGGTCTTCAAAGTCGCATTTTAATTAAACTGCAATGTATTCGTTATCTTCCACTTGCTGTTGTTGAACCTGTTTTGACGCAAACAGAATAATATGCCAGTAAAAATACTGGACAAAAAACTGGCAGACAGGACTCTCACTTTATACTGATGATCATTGACTTAAATAGTCACAGGAAAGAAATTGTTAAAGACAATCACAGTCAATGCGAGCTGTTCATTTATCATAAAAATGTTTATCAGCTTTGGTTGCTTCTATAGCCGACGAATTCGTCGCAAAAAATGTTAAGAAATGTTAATACATTTGATTGTTTCGATGATTTGCTGGACAGAATATAATGATACAAAAGTAACCTGTCTCTGACGTTCAAGGCGAAAACAGACTGTAAAACAAATGGTTGAAGATTTTTTCAATGATAATTGCGTTTTCTTTGTTGATTGGCAGGTTTCACGGTTTTGCAGCTTTCTATTCAGCATCTTAACAATGGATTGGTTCTTACCAGAGTAATTGATTTCTAAAGAATTAGCATACAGCGATGCAAGACTGATTTTCAGCTGATAGAATAATTTGCCATCGTCAAAAACAGAAATGAACTGATCCGGTGAACCGTAAACACCTTTCCCGAACTGTGGTCATGTCTTAACTGGAGATTCGAAAAAAACCGTCAGAAGCAATTATGATCTCTCCAAAGCAGGGAAATTGTTTAAGACCAGGACTAGGCTATTTTATAATTCTGTGGATTGTTATAGCCACGGTATCTTTGGTCTTGTCGTACACTATTGCTATATCAAATGGGCATATTCCCCCATACGTTCCCGCCATAAGCGACACAACTTCGAGAAACCCGGAAGGAGCCATTTTCGCCGAGTTCTTCAACATAACTGCTTTCCTAACAGTGGTTATTGTTGCTGTTCGGTATTTTCAAGTTAGAATGTTGAACCGGCAAGTAGAAGGGGGAGATTCATCAAAATTATTGCAACTCAACTTTCTCAGCATCGTATTCGGAGTTGGCAGTGCTTTTGGAGCAACCATTGTGGCAAATTTCCGCTCTTATGAGGTAAGTTTTGCTCTAAGTTACACGATTTTTATGACACATTTCTTTTGGCCAAAGGATTCTTACCCAGGTTTTAAGGTCATATGCGCACTCTGAGCTGGCTGCCTTGCGGGCCAGTGATGAACTCTAAGTTTAGTGTAGCGTAACCGTGGATCATTATTTGACAACGCGAAAAATAACTGATGTAAGCTCCAAATGATAAAACTGCCCTCGGATTACCCTTTTCATCTATCGTAACAAGAAAAACTCTTTCATTTGCGTTTTCGCCTGTACATTACACAGAATCATTATGTTTGTTCTCCTATTGTTTAATCGATAATATATAATATTGGGGAAGTTTCTCTTCGGCATTAATTATTCAGGGTCAAAGCGAGCCTAGCAGCGGTTTACGTCCATTAGATCTTGGTTTTGGGGTATTTCCCTAACTCCATCGTTAGCTTTTCAGTAATCAGTGCGCAAGAGGCAATTTCCACGGTGCCGCTTAGAAAATTCTCGTTATTTCAAAATCATAAATTTGAATATATTGTTTTCAAGGCAACAAAAGCACAAAATTCCAGGAGAACGTTTTGGGTTCCCATCGCCGTACAAATTCTCTTCGTTTCGTACTTTGTGTTCAAACCATGCTGAGTTGATTGAGGACCATTCAAATTCGTATTTGCGAAGAAATTAGGTTGTCTGTTTACCACAAAGATTTGTGCGAAAGAGATATAAAATCCTCCAAGTTGAATCAAGAAAGGGGTAAGCACAGGCTAGTGAAAGAGATTATTAAACAGAATATCAGTTGAAAGGGTAGTACGGAATAAATAGGGACCTTTAGCAAGGACGACGTCGACGTCAACGAGAACGACTACGAAAAACATAAATTTGCATTACTGCAATGAAGTTGCAATTATTCCAACACATTCTCCTTGTGAAACTCATGCCATCTGTCCATGAATTTAACTTGCATGAACGGCGTTGATGTTATCCGAGTAAATTGAACATTTCTCTACTTGTGCTCACGTCTTCCACAGGACTTTAAATTTGGTCATTTCACCTCGTTGTTTTGGAGAGAACGGCAACGAAATGTACCAAAATGCAAAACTCACGTGTGGGGCGTGCAGAGCCATTGATTTTGCTCATTATGCCTATTGTTTTTTGGGTTCTCGTTCTCGTCGACGTCGTCCTTGCTGAAGGTCCCTATTATTAACAAAGGTGAACGACCAGATTTTTTCACAAGTCTGTTACACGTGGCACAGTTCATCTACAAGTGTATTATTGCGGTCGTACGTATTTATAGATGCCAGATTTCTCAACCAAAGGAAGCGCTGTGCCCGCTGCCAGACAGAAACGGTTTTTACAATATGATAAATCCATGAATTTTGTCTGACAGGTGCCTACTATTGTAGCCCATAACAAAAGCTCGGCAGAGTACAATACATTGTACATGTTGTAGTTCAATTTTTTCCTTGGTTCAAATTTTATTTTGCTCTGTTTTTTGGTATGATAATGTTGATAATGAGTTTGAAACAAAGGAAAATAAAATTTAAGCCAAGGAAAAAATTGAACTATATACACCGAAATAATCGCATGAAACCTTTCTTCTTTCCAAGAAAAGCTTTTAATAAAAATCAAACATATGGGAAAAATACCAATATATTTTTTGAACGTCTATGAAGGCTGTTTATCATAAAACGTGTTATAGAAGATCATCAGTTTTTGGCGCCGGATACGATTGCAAATTTGCGTCCAGAAAAGATTTTCGTTGTCTGGTGTCACTGAAGTTTGGACAAAACTCCCCAGGGACGAATTTTGTAAGACTTGTAAGCTTACCGCCGTGAAAATAAATTATCGTAATAAAAGGAAAGGATTAAAAAAAATTATTATTTATTCAAAATATTTTCCCGATTCTGATTGGCTAAAAGCACACGTTTAATTCACCATAACCAGTTACTGATGACCAAATTTGGAAGAATTTTCACTTTAACGAGGAAATGACGTAAAAAATGCAGCGTTTTCGCAGGTTAATGCACCGTTAACCGAGAAGACCTGGGGACGAGCTTGTGTTATTTTGTTGTTTTGTTATATTGCTGGTGGGTGTGAAATTTGTGAAAATAAAGCTCATTTTCTCCTTTAAGTGTTTGAAAATATTTTGATAAATAATAAAGCAATTAATGAATTCGGCTTTCGTAGGATATTAATTCTTCATATCCTACTCGGCCTCATTCATTAATTGCTAAATAAATAAATAAAACAAAATTATACTACCGGTATATTTTACTTGACGTTAATAAGTTAGTTTTACTATGCCAGAGACATTTTTAAGTGTTCTGAAAGGAAACTTTTAAATATAAAGTTAACGGAGGATATCGGATATTCATAAGTTAAAAGCAATTGACGGCGGTTGATCACTCTATGAAGAAGCGTAAAACCAAAGACAATGGGATCCGCAGAAAGCCCGAAATAATTCTTATATACACAAAATCACAAAACTTTTATAAATTTGAGGTTTTAAATTCTGCTGTAGCCTATCATTAGACAAATGAAAATAGTGGTTGGGTTGTTGATTACACTTTTCAATTAGAGGTTTTTTTATTTTTTTGGTTTTTAAATGAGAAATCGGCTATAAAGTTTCTCAGACTCGGTCGTATGGATGACAATCGATTCTTTATGCTTGTGTCGCTCCAGAGAATGTCTGAAAAGCTCAAGTATTACGGCAGTTATTTTATATATTTTATATATTAATGCACAACAAGAATTTCTCTTTTCACTTCCAGCCATAAAACGCGAAGCATTTTTATTTTTGACAGCGACCCCTTTCTACAACTTACACCTTTTATTACGTACTTTTGGGAGAAAATTACAAATGTTTTATGAAAATTTTCAAGTTCAGCGAATGTGTTCTTATTGCCAAGAAAACGGTTATAAACACGGGCTAGACTCAATACTCACGCTTGCTTGAAGTCAAAAAATAAAGTATTGAAAATATGTATTGATATTAGGCACAACAAGCTAAAAACATAGTAGTGGGGTCAGTTCAATAAAAATTTTAAAATTTACAAATGTAGCTATTATTTTAGAGTTTGTAAACAATAGCTTCACTTGGAAAAGTTTTATTGTTTCGACTCCTGTGTCGGCTAAAAAGGTAAGAATAAATTACTTCAAATTTCAATACCGTAAGATTACTGTATGGGAGATTTCTTTGACAGTGCCTTCTTCTCTTTTAGTTGATCGATGCGATCGAAATAACGCACGTCATTGGATCTGCCACGCTGTTTATTGGCAGTGTTGCGTACTGTTGGACCCAGACTGCCACTACCTATCAGCTGACCAAGTTTAACCTGAACCTGAAACCGCTGTGCTGCGCCCGTCTAGTGATCTCGGTTCTCCTTACCATAGCTACTTCAGTTTTCCTTCTCTCCTGGGTGACGGCATTTGCACTGTATGGGAGTGACAGCCTACCAGGAAAACCCAACCACTTGAAGCCTGAAGATCAGGGGTTTGCTGTCTACATCGTGGGAAATGTGGCCGAGTGGATAGCAGCCTGGTGTGTTGGACTGTTTGGCTTGTCTTTCTTCAAAGAATTCCAAAAGCTTTCATTGAGTGTTCAATGTATCCCGAGATGCAGTGGTGTCAGGAGTGACGCTCTCAGATACTCAACCATTCCAGGTACCGGAGATGACGACAATACAGAGAGTGATTGACGTAACTTGAATTTAGTTGTGGACCTATCAACTTGTTTTCAAATGTTAAAAAATTTGCAGAGAAAATTTACTTTGTATCATTGCAGTACGACTATTCAGAACCAAGGCCACGCAAATAAATTTTCATGCAAATTTTTAATGTCTGTTTTTGACGCTGAACAACAGACTTGCTGTGGCGAGTTTCTAATGACTAAGATAATTGAGTACAGTTGTGTACAGTTATAGAGCAAATTATATGCATTTAAGCGAAATCTCAGTAAAACATTTGTAGAAATTCTATTTGTTTAGATATTCGATCGTGCTTGGATAATTTGATTTGTATGAAAATTTGTTTCCGTGGCCCTCGTTTGACTAGTCGCACTGTAAATTTCTTTGCAAGAATCTTTCTCAGGAATTAAAACAAACCTTTTTTGTTTCAAAGAATGGTCGAGCAAGGGGCTTAGCACCACAGCCTGCTCCGTGTAGAACCAATAGGGAGTTTGAGCAAACACGACGACCCCGAGGGCGCGATCATTGAAAAAACGAATTTGTTTCATCGCTACCCCTAATGGCGGCAGGCTTGTTTCATTTCTTTTTCCAATGATATTTCCTTCAAAGTATAGAATTTTGGGTTTACCTCGATGTAAAAATTTTTCTTTGCTTTTTTTTCACTATCCTAGTCCCTATTGTTTTGTTTTCTTTGTGTTCTTTTTTCCTACGTCACTCGTAAATGTAACAGGTTTTTATGCCGAGGATGAGCCAGAATTAACTAATCTTTACCGTTTGCATTTCATTCCAAATTTCTGCAGGTAATTCTACTTTTGACGCTCGCGTTTTCGAGAGTACTTGAATGAGGGGGGTGAATAGGGGTATGCAAATCCGCTGATCCGTCATAATTTAATGACCGAATCCGTCGATCCGTTGTAATCTAATGACCAAATCCGTCGATCCGTTATTGAAGGATCCGCAAATCCGTTGAAAAATATGCTCTGAATCCGAAATCCGGGCCAGAATATTGTCAAAATCCGTCGATCCGTTTTCCTATTCACCCCCCTCTTGAATTGTACGTGTGATCATTACACGTTGCTGTTGTGTAGAGAACGGCAGAGAAACCTACTGCGCTGTACAGCTTTATGGTGTTGTTCATTAGCGCTATTCTTTGCTGCCATCAGTAACCGATATCGTTGTGCTTTGAGTAAGCTCCCCTATATCATTTTCACCTCTCGCTAGATAGGTTAGGCCCGATTCAGACGCCGTACTTTTCATGAGCCGAACTTGATTCATAGGTGAATTAAGTACATGAAACGTTCGGCTTCTGATTCAATTAGGAACGACTATTTTAATTTGGAACGGCTCAGGCGTTCCGATGCTTTTCGCCTGGCTTTGCCAGGAATTTCGACTTTGGAACGGCCTTGATTCAGACGCCGAACTTTTCATGTGCCTAACTTAATGCATAGATTATTATTTGGTATATATTTTCAAAACCTCTGACAATATTGATTAGTTTTCCCGCAACTGTATTAGGAACGGCTGTGGAACGGCTGTGGAACGGCTGTTGAATGGCTAAATAAGTTCGACTTCTGAATCAACAGGCGTACTTTTGCTAATTTGGGTTGGTCCAAATTCGAATTTACTTCGGGTCATGAGAAGTACATACAGCGTCTAAATCGGGTCTTAGATGAGTTAGGGTAACCCGACAGAACAATTTTAAGTTGTGGAAATCAGTGAAATATCGCCTTTGATTACAACTTTATCACAACAGTGTCTTTGTTTACAATGGTTCAATGATGGTGAGGTGAATCAGTGAGATATAAATCATTAAAATTTCACAACATGTTCAAATAAGTCATGACATTATAATATAATAACTACATATATTATTTTTTTGTGTTAGGAATCTTGCAATTTTTTTTAAGGTTTTGTTACAGTTGTGAAAACCTATTTATGTTTCATCAGTAACATGAAAACTAAGTTGTTTTGAATTAAACACGGACGTTTTCAACTTGTTTATCAATATTGTGTGATGAGTTGTGTCAAGTGCAAGCATATATAAAGTAACTTGAAGGAAAACAACAAAAAGAGGATCTCAAAGAGAATTGATCATGACAAGTAACAAGTGATAGTTTTTCAAGGGGTAGCTTGAATATGCCCAGACCTTTAATTCGTTCTCCGACACGATCCGCAGCCCCAAACCGCACAATTTTCGCTGGGTATAAAAAAAAAAATTCATGCGGAAGGAAGGTCCAATTGTGACTTTTTCACACGTAGTAAAAAAAATTCGTGCAGAGGGGTTCACCTGAAAAAACTGAAAGAATTCCTGCACAAGCAGTGAGCGAAAAAAAAAATTCGTGCAAGCTGAAAATTCCCCACCCCACCCCCCCCCATCACTTTTCTAATGGTCCGTCCCTAAGTATCACATGTCGCTCTGCCATTGCACACACCGGTCATTGCACTAGAGACACAGGCAGAGGGCGCCTCAAACACACTCACACACACACACACACAAAAGCATCCCTTTTGATTTCACGAAGGTACAAGGGGCCATCTGTCAACTTGTTTGGTAAACCCATCTTTGTATGTTTCAATTAATTGCCCACCAACGCAGCACCAGTTTCTTTAGAAACTAGGCCAGTTACATGTTTAGCCATGGTTTGGGCTATGTGGTGTACAATTAAGGATTTCAACAGTTTGGTACTTTCTGTGAGACGGATCTCGATACACTGCTGTCGATCCGGTCTTGCCCGTTGACACAAGTTCGTTCTGTCCGGCTCTAGCTAGTCGTTTATGTCGACTATTTATAATTATGACTCACTTAGAAGGAAACCAAACATTTATCTTCCATTTTGTAAGTCTCATTCTGGAACGCAGGTCAAAAAGAAAAAAAAAAGAATTTTGGAAGAAAGAAAAAGTTGAGGTGTTCCCATACCGGGAGTCGAACCCGGGCCGCCTGGGTGAAAACCAGGAATCCTAACCGCTAGACCATATGGGAATTCCTGACGTAAGCTTTCAGTAATTAAATTAAATATGTTATCAAGTTATATTTAAGTTGGTCTTCCTCTGTTTCTTGGACACAAACCACGAAACTGTTTAGGACTGTTCTTCAATTTTGTAATCCACGAACGTTTTGCGATGTTCATTCATTACTTAGAAGCCAAAGGATCGTCAAATGGGCTAGCAAATCTGATTTTGGTGAATAGACATGTCAGTAGATGCGTGAAACTGCGGAATTCTGTAGACAAAATATCTTAAATTTGCTGAAAATGCTCACAGCCGAGACAGGAACCTCTAAAACTGCATTCGCATACTGATAGTTCACAAACTTCGATGTATGCAATTTTAAATATTTCGAGTCAACATGTCTCATTCCTCAATCTATAGTGCCAAAAGAACTCACCTGTATAAATAATTCAAAAGCCGAGTTCCATTCATTTGGGCATAAATTATTTGGTCTGTCGCATTCGATAACTGACCCGGTCTCGCTCCTCAAGAACTCCGGTTGGAAGTATTGAAATAAAAGGACCGATAAGGAAGGAACGTTTTCCACTTCAAACATTTTCTGCTGTTAAGACAGAAATAATACCCCTTTTTATTCTCTTCCAGCATAAATGATGTTAACCCATATGCATATATATTGCTGAGTAGCTTCACTTGTTGTGAGCTGTACTGACAGAGGAACAATATTGCTTTTCGATCATTTACGTGACCATAAAGGTTTTCGCAAAGCTAGATCCGTGCTGAGGTCGCCGTTAAAAGTACAAAGAATTCAATTATATGACCAAATCAGGTTTTATGTTTATTTTTGTGGCCGATGATGTCTTGCCATGTTGTTGCAATTGATTCTTACCCGGCGTTTGTGCTTCCGTCGAAATTCATACAAGCCCTTTCAGATACACCTGAACGGCAAATTTGCTCGGGTTTTGCATACTTCAAGTTGCGAAATTCCTATCCTTTCTAGTACCTGAAACTTGAAGGGAGTAGGCATGCCGAGTAGAGCCAATCGCGACCCGCTGAAGCTATTACAGGGGGTACGATTTAGCCTCAAGCGGGTGATGTGGGAGAGCGATGGCTGTGTCTGAACCACTCTGTCCTGTTTGTTTACTTTTTTTCATTTCATAGATGCAGTAATGTACTGAGCTAAGCTGACACCTTGAAATTTCAGAAAGTTTTAGTTGTTCCTAAACCAATCCACAAATAAATTGAAGTCGATGATTTCAATGGGAGTTGCATTCTGTTTACCACGGACTGAGTTAGTAAATCAGTGCTGTGAAACGTCAAACCTCGAATCAAACAGAAATCTTTGCTTTCTCTCCAGGAATTGAATTAAACGCTAGTTGAAACGTGGCTCTCAGGAGTTACTTGAACAACTTTGATACTGTTAAAATCACTGGTCGTTAAATTTTCGCAATCGAACTCTCATCCGGAAAGTAATCGTAGATACCTTTCTTTTCCATTCTGTGACAAACTGAAGACCCGGCGATTTCTGATTAAATGAGCCGGGCTGGCCCGGTTAGCCGGGCTGACTCGGTTTGCCGAGATGACTTTCAGCCCGGCATTACATGAGCCCCGTTAGCCGGGCTGGCCCGGTTTGCCGAGGTGACTTTTATTAGCCGAGGCAGCCCGTGGCGAGCTGAATTTTGGCGCGAACGTCTTTGGCGGGAAGTAGTTTATTTCAAAATAGCTCCCTCAAGTAGAATGCGTCGAATGATTGTCATCACCTTTCTACAGCATCTGACTGCATTGCTTTCAGTTTCAATGCAGTTTCATGGATTGATCTATCTTTATATGTTGTATAGAAAGCGGAACATAGATTTGATGGTGCTCGAAAGAAAAATCTATTCGTGAAGAAGTGCAAACAGTTAAAACTTCGACGGCTCCATGTTTGAGAGAGAGCACCAATGCTCATGAGTTTTATAAAGTACCCGATGTCCAGCCTCGTCCTATTGCTGGCCCAGCAAGCCGGGCTGGCCCGGTGAACGCGATTACATAGAAAATTTTCAGCCCGGTTAGCCGGGATCCCGGTATCGCGATACCGGGATCTCGGCTAACCGGGCTGGCCCGGTTGTCATGTAATCGCGAAGTTGATTTTTGTTGCGTTTAACAGACGTGCCGAGATCTCGGCAAACCGAGCCAGCCCGGCTCATGTAATCAAGCCCTTAGTTAACAGATATTTTAAGCGGTGATGACGAGTTCAAAATGATTGACAAGTGACAGGTGGTTTATACCGGTTCACTGTTGTATGCCTACAGGTGGAAAGCATCTCCGCAGCTATAGAATAGAAGTGGACCTTCTCTCTGGTTTGGTTGAGAGCTAAGTGTTTTCTGTTACATGCAGATTTGACAGTCTGGCATTATACAAAAATTATGGTTGTCTGCTGCAGAGGAATTCGCTTGGCAGTGAAGAAGCTCATTGTGCGTAGTTTAGTCCGAAGTGGCATGCAGAAACAGCATCTAATGTGCTGCCGAAAGTGTAACGGTAAGTATATATCAAATATATGGCAGTTTCAACGCTTCCATAAACCTGCAATTTGGAGCAACTTTTCGATGCGTAAATCCTCTTTACTTCCTAAAACTATTACCGCTGCTTACATTTACAGAATCAAGTTTTGGAAGTAACGCAGCTAAAATAAGCGTCGTTCTCGCTACCAAATAAAACTACCTGTCAAATCTATTGAAGTACCTGTTACGCTGTATAATGCGCGCTTCAGACGTGTGTACCTTTCGGAAAGGATATCACTGTGTATGATGTTCTTGTCCTATAGCTAGGACCGTAAGTCTCAGTACGTTTTCACTAAACGGAGCTAAACTAATCAATGGTGACAAGTAAAAACGTTAAAGACGAAAGAAAGTCGGCTAAGAACCCTGAGAACGTTTGTTGCTTGTTTGTTGCGTTACCTTACTCGGGCTGAAATTTTTTTTTCTTAAGTCAAAGTTTTGTTTGCAATCACCAAGTGAGCTTACTAATGATCATTTTGTTTAGCACATGATCAATTTGGATTTTTAACGTTTCTGTTTAAAACTGTCTTAACATTAATCAAGTGAACAGGTTTTTTTATCAATATTTTAAACGCCATAATACAGATATAAACGAGATGTAATCACAACTCTAAAATGATTTTTTTTCTTACATAAGAAGCGCAGAATGCAGCAGTTGCAATCGTTAGAACATGGTTTCCCTTCAGTAATTTTAAGGCATAGATTAGCAGCGAAGCGACAGAAATTAAGTCTATTACCTTAGCTTAGCCTCTGACAACTCTGAAACTCCGAGCAGTGAATTGTGGTTGTGATCATCCGTTCTGAAATTTCAAGTCTCTCCATAGCTGCCTGACTGAAGACTTAAGGTTTACCAGAACTATACTGTCAATGCCAAAATTATATACAACTTCGTTTTACAAGGTACTTGCGAGAGACTTTCTGCTATATTAGCTACTCACCTCGCAATGAACAGAAAAATGGGCTCCATTTCGAAGCCGGACAAAATTGTGCAAACTCGGTGAGAGGCAAAAAAACCTCTGTTGTATGGTGCATCAGTTGACAAGTTCTAAGAATACTAGGTATTCATGTAGTGGTCTAAACAATGTTCAGATTTTTTGTTCAGAAGACGTGCGAAGGCGTGGCTAGCTGCTAAAAAGTCTGCTGATTAAATCATGATTCTATGGAATTCGACAGAGCTCTCTTGAACCTTCTTTTCATTAAATATTTCTCTTGAGAACAAAGTAAACAGATATCGAATTCAAGTTTCTCAAGAGGTAACTCATTGATGATCAAACATGAACGATTACATGCAATGAATTATATCAAATCACTGAGTAGAAATTTAAACCGGAGTTGTGGAATCTTTTTCTAGTTATTGCCTTGAAGTTCAAGTTAGAAAACCGGAATCAAGTAATGAGTAACAAAAACTCGTTCACCTACTGCATCTTTGGGAAGTTTACGAAACGTTCATTGCTGGTTCAGCGTTTTGCATGCCACAGCGGGTCCTACTAATACTGAACTGACAATGTTTGAGGCTAGATATGGCCCTGTGACGATATATATATTTAGTTAAAGTCTACAAGTATACTCATGCAAATGCCGCACACTATCAGCCATTATAGTTTACCTCCAAATTCGTTTCCTATTTTCATTGGTTTAAATCGATCACGTGATGCGATAGTGTTCGTCCGCGGAGGGACACTATCAGTTCACAGTGCCCTTCTGAGGAAAATACCCGGATGGATGGACTCGTCCGTGAAAATTTTAATAAGTATGGCTACTCGCTTCGCCGATGTCAGCGAGGAAAATGTATGTATCCTTGTCAATGAGATTGTAACCACCCAAAAACAAGGTACGCATGAATAAATATTTGATTTGATCCGCATTCAATGGGTTTTGACAGGAGCCCATCATTGTTTTTCAACTGGCACGGAAGAAAATTAACTGGTGACAATGAAGACAATAAAGTGCTTAGGTCTTGGAACTAATCGGTCTGATAGTTACCCCTAGCTAGAAAATTTGATGTTCTTAAAACTAGCATATTTGTTATAAGAACATCAAATTTCCGCGGGGTAAGTATCAGCCGATAGTTCCTCGACAGAAACACTCTATTGTTTAATTAGTCACCCAACTAGTGGACTAATGCAAATGCCGCAATTTGATTGGCTACGCTACTAGAGGACTATTAGTAATAGTCCTCGAGTAGCAAAATTCGAGGCGCTTTCTTTTGTTTTATTCCCAAATAAATCTTTCTTCAACTTGCATTAGCTAACTTTATTATTGCTTTTTCTGTCCGACTAGTTGGGTGATACTAAAACAATTAGACCCTTCGCCTTCAAGGGCTACGGGTCTAATTGTTAATTAGACAGTACTTGGTTGAAGATCGTTTTCAAAATGGCGACGTTTTCGTGCTTTATCGAAGTTTCGCAGGAATTTTTTTCACCGACACATCGTTTATCATGATTTTTCCTGAAAAAAATTAAATTGCTTGCTCTCGGATTTCTATGAGTTGACAGTTGATTTGGCCTTTGGCCTCAATAACTAACGCCCCTTGGAATCTCGAGCTCAAAATCTAATTGTCAACTGAAATATATAGAGCTGCTCAAAATAGTCTAAGTTGGGAAAATAGGGTAACATAGTGGCTGTTTAGAACTGATTCGCGCTCGTTAATCATTGTTTCTTGGCTTTGCACTGCTGTGTACTAGGTTAAAATAAAAGACTTGATAATACATGCAAACTTGATTTTTATTTTTCCAGCGTGCTGTGCTTCCTGTAACAAATGCTGCTGTATTTGTTTGACTCGTGTTCCAGTGGCTTCCTTGATCGCTTCCTTCTTTTTAGCGCTTGGTTTCACTGGATTTGCCCTTGGTCTTTATGAAGGTGTCAGGAATCTTAATGAATGGCTTAAAATAGAAGCGATGTAAGTGTTAATGAACTATTTGCATCTTTCAAATGACCATTACTTGCGATGCCAAATAGTCATCTATCTCCTTTTCGAAAAGGCGATAGCTGCTTAAACCTCAGGGCAAAGAAAATCTAAGCGCTCGTGTTCCCCCTTGCCGCTTGTTCGATTCAGCCCAGTCCTTACGAAAGAGAAGATTTCTTCGCCTTCGTTTTCACACCCCTACCGCGCTAACGAGGGAGAGGTTCCACCAAGGGCAGCACTAGGGAAAAACGGCGTGCGCAGCTATTTTGTAAACAGACCTCCCCTTAATCCCTTAATCCAACCTCTATTCTGTTGCTGTTTTTTTAAGGGACCTTGTGCAGCTTGGAATCATGTTATTCGGAATATTCTTAGGAAGCCTTTCCGGTCTCGCTTTACTAAACGGTTTTGCGGCCACGGGAAGAACACGCTTTAACGTCTACAGTGGATGGAAGACAAGATTTATCGGTCGATGCTGCATTGCTCTGGTAAGTATGCAAACTTTTTAAATTTCGTTAACCATTCAATATTTCATTTTATCATATGCTCCGAGTGAGCCTCTATTGAAAACATTAGGAAAAAATTCCCGTATGAGGGCCGTACGGCGCGAGCAGGGCGGATAATATCCGTACGGCCCTATATATGGCCCCGCAAGATACAGCCGCTGTAAAATTGGAAATAGAAGAAAAGGGGTGATTATATGATAAAATTCTTATTGTTTGTCCGGAGCGTGTGGGAAAATCAACTCGAGGTAATGAAGCGCGGACTTCGAGCGAAATATATTCCCGATCAGCCCTCACACTCAGTCAATAAGTGCATAATCCTGGGACCATTATCAGGAGTGTTTCTGTGTGTTGGTTGGTGTCCGCAGCACTGTAGCAAATGAGGTTATTTCTAGAAACTCTCCTCCAGAAAAGAAGACTAATTATTAGAGACCTTGGAGGGAACTCCAAGACTTACGCTAAAACACCCCCCATCATTATTTACAATACGTTAAGAGGCACAGTTCGATTGGTCGGTTTAATAGTTGTTTTGTTTTATTGCCGCGAGTCTGTAGTTAAAAATAGCATCGTCTGCTAACGTGCAGGGGTTAAAGTCTAATAGTCGTCTTCCCTTAGAATCTGATTTCTCAAACTATTGCTGTTTCCTGACAGCTGTTCTGTTGGCATTACTTCATGCTGTTCTTGTGGATGTTTATCGCTCCTCTGTTGATCATTCCTCTCATCTTTATGGGGATCTTCTTTGGAGTGTGTCAAGTGAAGATTGTCAAACAACTTGGTGTAACCTGCATCAAGTTCAGTGATTACGGTAGGAATCTGGAGTAGGCTTTAGATTAATATAACCTTGCTACCCCAACATTAAGATACAAATTCTCCTTTGATACTCTCATCCCGGGGGAGGAGGGATGGGAATACTTGGTTTAATTTTTGCTGAGTATGTGCCGCTGGCCTCTGATAGCCCCTGCTCAATCAAAGTCTAGTTATAGACTCCATTTTAGTCACTTTTGGGATCCCAACTAAGTCACTTTCTATTTGTGCATCTACTTTATCAATCCTTTAAATAGGTCATCCTAACAAAACTGATACATTTTTAGTTGTGGTTTCGAGAACGGAATGTAATGTGAGCTGATTGTTACATTATCCCGAAAACCCGAAAATGTGCGATACCATTCTAGTAACTCTACTGAAAATACAACCCCATTATAGTCAATCCAGTCGTTAAAATGCGACTCCATCCTGCGGCACATCCCCATTACCCTCAAGGAAAATGTGCGACCCCATTCTAGTAACTCTATTGAAAATACATGAAAATGCGACCTCATCCAGCGGCACATCGATCCGATTAGCCTGTTACACTGCCTGTTATAAGGAATCAGCCCCCCCCTCCCCGGGTCCATGTACATTTCATACAGTATCAGAAAGGAGAATTTGTAATGGTAATCATACGGTTTCGAGTTCAATTTAGAATTAATTTGTACGAGTGAATTTTTCAAAAAGCGGCTCGTACAATTTCAGCTTTTTGAAAAACTCACAAGTGCAAATTAATTCCAAATTGAACGAGAAAAACTGTATGATTACTTATTAATAATATAAACATGAAAAAAAATATTGCCAAGAGTAATTTTTTCTCACTCGAAAAAACTTTTATCAAAGTTTCCACACAAAATTTTCGTCATCATTGGTTACGCGATGTCATTGGCTTAGAAAATTTCCTGTTGTCTTTCAGCCAATCATAATGAAAAATTTTGATGTGTAATTGGCACTGGTGTTACACTTTTTGCACGGATTTCACACTTGAACTGCACTGCTCTCAGCCAATCTACTTTTGGTATGTAGTATCAAAACGATTTTGGTACAAGGATCCATGTATGCGTCATGAAGTGTCAGATCCAATTTGAATAAGAGCATCCATGTATGCGTCATAAAGTGTCCATTACATTTTGACACGAGAGATTTATGCGTCATGAGGAGTTTACCTTATTTTGGCATGAGCACTTATGTATGCGTCATAAAGTGTCCAGCTAATTTTGGCATTTGCCTTTATGTATGCGTAATGAACTGTCCACAAAATTTTAAAACGAGGTAGTGTGATCAGATGATGTCATCACAATATCCGGGATCTGTAACTGACAAAGCGGTTTAACAAAAACAAACAAACAAAACATATTACGAGCTTTCTAGATTTGGATGTGATTGTTTCCGAATACTATAATCATGAAACTCACGTCAACATGAAGTACTGCCAATATTGTAGGTCTGGAAGACCTTGTTAGTACCAAAGAAGTCTGTGGAACGGATTTACTGGACTTTTGCAAAGCTGTAAGTGAATGGTAAATTAAGTGGTAATAATAATGATGATAATGATAACGAACTTTTATAGCGCACTTTTTTCATATGGATATGTTCAAAGGCGTTTTACACGAATTCTTCTTTTTGTTAATTAATTATAATTAAAATCAAACTTTAGAAAGGTTGACCACACCACCGGGGACTACGTCCTCTACTCTTTCCAAACAGTGTTGTGGGATTCTTTAACGTCCCACAAGAACAGAACTGTGAGACGGGGCCTACGGGTTTTCGTCCTTATCTGAGAAGACTAGAATGTCTAACCATTTGCAGATGTCATAACAAAGGCAGCACATTCTCCTAAGTTATTGTAAGACCTTGAGTGTTGGTCCGGCCGAGGTTTGAACTCACGACCTCCTGCTCGACAGGCCGGCGCTCTACCAACTGAGCTAACCGGGCGGCGGTTGATAGTGAAGGGTGGGTTCAGATGGATTTAACATGATTGTACTTTGTGACTATTCAGTGAAGACATAACATATGAATGCCATATATGATATTTCGCGCAGTGATCTGCGTTGTTGTCCCTTTAGATCACTGGAGCCACTCCTTGGTTTGCTGCCTCGTTTGTTGGTGGTCTGTTTATTGTTGTTGGTGTGGTAAGTCGGCTATGTTTTGCAAAGCAAGCGCACAAAGTGTTCTCCAATTATCGTTCGCCTTGAGCCCTCGTCTTGACTTCTTTCAATGCCCATGTTTAGCTCATCACGCAGTGTTTGCTGGGATTAGAGCAGCGTGACCTACCAAATAAGGAATTACATGGATGTTATGACCCAGGACCTAGACGTTTTACTTGTGAAAGGTCAAACAAGACTCGTTTTTCGCTGCAATATCAAAACCATTTGTTGTTGGCTTGCTGGATGGAAAAGCAAATCTGGAAAATTCAAGTAGCAAAATAAAAATTGAGTAAGAAAAATAACCAAGGACATAATGAGCGTCTGAATTACTATCGCTATAACATGTTAAATTGTACCGTATACTTACAAAAATTGAATACGTAGCTGTTATCATTTGTCATGCAGACACCGCCTTTTTTTTTCAGTTCCACATGCTGTTTGTGCTCACAGCGAACTATGCCCACGTGCATGACCACAGAAAAAGACCCAAGGCATCAGAATGCTCCACGTGTCGGACATGTTGCGTGGTGGAGGATCCGGAACGATATGAGGACTGTTTCCCTGAGCCCCCAGCGGAGGAGGTCCAGTTAGCTCTTCAAGAAAAACTGAAAAAGAATGCAGGGGACCCTGAAGGAGGCCCTCATCCTCACAACCACCCTACCTGGGAATATGTGTACGACTTCGAGAAAACACCGCCAATGCAGGGCAAAAAGTACTGAGTGTCCAGCGGCTGTCCCCTGAAAATATGCGCTTAACAATCTTGAATTTGTTAGCCATCCAGTTCTTGTATTGCTCGGCTTTATTATTTCCTGTCCAGCGGGCGTTTTTTGGAACAGTCCTCCGTGTATTAACATTAAAGCTGACCCTTTAAACAGAGATTTTGGACGCGTCCTGTAAACGCGAAAATCGACAAAAAAGAATAGCACTGTAATGGTTTGAATTTGCTAACGTCTTCTAAGAGACATGGGTGGGGAAAACACAGTTTCACATTTACACGTTTTTCGCGTCGGGTGAAAAATAAAAAATGAATCGGCGATGTAAAGGACGGAATGCCCTTTAGTTTCTAGAGAAATGCTATTTTGCTCCAAATTAGGCTTTCCATGTAGCTGAAAGCTTGCACTAATCGTGAAAGATGTCATTTACAGTGCTAGTTTCGTATCCGAATTCCGTTTGGGGTTTGTACTTGATGGCTTTGTTAGTGTTTTATATCTCACGCCTAGGGATGCTCTAATTCAGCTGCGGCTCTACTAGGGAGCGAAACATGTTTCATGGCTGGAGCAGGACGAAACAAAGGTGTCAAACTCATCAACATTTCGCTGTAAGTACAATCTCGTTCCCAGAGCTCGCCTCCCATTAGCCTGCGGTCAGGGACGACCGTTTGTCAACAGGTGACGCGGGCTCTGGGAACAGGATTGCCTCAAGTAGGGCATGCGCAACGCGCATGAAGCGAATCTTGCATGAAAGACCAGAGCCTGGTTCCAGAAACTAACGTTTTACAATGAACCCAGGAATCTGCTCCTGTCTCTCCTCTTTTATAAGCGAATGTAAATTTTAAGAACGAAAAGAAAGGAAAAAAGTAACAAAAATCGACATCAGAAGTTCATTAAATAGATGCAACTTTAACGGTTCGTGATTTTCAATTCGTGTTTAATAATGCTTGCACTAGTTTCTTTAAGATGTAAATAAAATTCAGAAAAATGAATGCCTCGCTTTAAAATTTACCAGGGGTGGGGAGGGACAGGAAGTTGTATCACTACAACCTCCTTCAATTGCAGGTAAGTATGAACTGTACAGGAACACGAGACTCCAAAATACCGATGCTACCTTTGTTAGGATGGTTTCAATGCGAGTTTTGTTCTTTGCTCCCCTGTGAAATGCAGTTTACCCACCCTTCTGCTAACAACACGTAATTGTTTTACGCTCTTATTGGTTCAATGGACGTTGTGTATGTGTTGTGATGAGCAAGAAGAATTAACTCGGTTTGTTATGGAAACCGCTCTACTTCCTCTGCAGAAGTTCCGCATAAATTCCTTGATTAATTGTTCAACGTACGTAAAAATAGAAAAGTTAACAACGTGAATGTTTGTCATAAAAATGGCCTCCATCTCCTAATTCACACTTTGAGAATCTACAGGAATTCGTCATAGTTTCCAGCTTTCATCCTGCTAGACTCCAGTCCCACTCGGTCGCGCGCCATGAGAGGTTTCATGGCCGTAAGCAGGCTTTGATAGAGAGCTGGAAATAGAATCTCCTGTGCAGCCAATAACTGCTTGGTTCGATGACGCTCCTATTGTCATAGAAAGAAGAAGCAAAGTGAGTTAATCATAAGTAGGAGCCAACTCGCGTACTATCAAGAATCATGTAATCTGATTGGATAAGGGACGGACCATTAGAAAAGTGATGTGGGGGCGTGGGGAATTTTCAGCTTGCACGAATTTTTTTTTTTCGCTCACTGCTTGTGCAGGAATTTGTTTTTCAGGTGAACCCCTCTGCACGAATTTTTTTTACTACGTGTGAAAAAGTCACAATTGGACCTTTCTTCTGCATGAATTTTTTTTTTACCTTCTCCATTGCATGAATTTTTTTTTTTGGCATTTTCCCTTGCATTAATTTTTTTTTGTTTTCCCCCCCCCATCACTTTTCTAATGGTCCGTCCCTAAGGTACTCACTATTCTGTGATGGATCAACTGTACTTGGGACAAAACAATGCACTTTATTGCATCACAGTATATACAGTTCTTACCTTTGGAACTTCAAAACACGCAGGACAATTTTCGGCAATTACCGGAAGTTTGACCTTGGTAAAGAAAATAATTGTCAACGTTTTAGAACAATGCGTGACCCCGACCCACTCCTCCCCACTCCTAAAAAGCTAAAAAAAGAAAAAAAAGGAACCAAAATAAAAAAAAGAAAAGAAGCAAACAAACAAGAAAAACAAACACAAAAACAAACACAAAAAGAAACACAAAAAAGAAACACAAAAAACAAACACAAAAACAAACACAAAAAGCGACACAAAAAGCCTTTCAAAGAAAAAGACTTGAAAGTTAACAAAAATACGAGTGAAAGAGCGGTGAAGGTCAAGACTAAGCGTTCGTACTACATTAACCAAAGATATCTGGAAGGAATAAAGAGAGAAAGAGTCTGAAAAAATAACATGGCTACAAACAAGAATAGAAACTTACCTTTTCAGCAAAAGAACGTAGATCTCTCTCACGGACATAGACGAATGGCCTAATGACCCTCAAATCACCTTCCCTACAAACAACAATCAGTTGAACCACTGTTATTTAACACTTCTCCTACTCACATGCAATCACACTCTGAAGGTCCTGATCTCCCTTGACCAGCAGTCGGGAACGACGACTTACCTCTGGTCAAGGGGATGCAGGCTCACGTAGCAAGATTGGTTGACATCAGTGAATCATTAAACAAGGCAGTGCTCGACCTTAACGTTTTAAATCGCTGGTCCTTGGACTAGTTGAACTGAAAATTTACTAGTCCTGAGTAAATCTGTGGTAGTCCTGTGGTAGTCGGAACATTGCGAGGAACGCATCGAAACAGCGTTTACAAGACGTATATTTTGTTTTCACCTTGTGTTATTTTTTAAACATTACAAACTACAAAGTAGTTACTGATCCTGTGACTAGTGGTTCTAAGTTTCTACTAGTCCAGAAGCATTTTGCACTAGTCCAGGACTAGTGGACTACCGCTAAGGTCGAGCACTGCAAGGCAAGGAAATGAATCGGAAATGAGTCTGAAACGAAAATGTACTTTTTATTGAGCTCTATCGTTGAGCTGTCGAATTCTCTGCAATGTAAGGTTGGTAATCCGGCCAAGGCTCACACTTTTTCAAGCTTTTCACAATTCAACCAACTTACCGCACCGTGTAATTTGCCTTCATTGTCCGCAACAGACCATTGTGAAAGACAGACATCATAAAGCTGCAAAAGCAAAAAAAAGAAGCAAAAATCAAATACGTATAACCCGTTGATGTGAAATGGATATGTAATAAAAAATCATTTGTTCAATTTGGGAACTCTTCTACAAAGGAATAAGTAGCGGATCAGTTTTCCATGCAAGGTTTTTTATTTTTCCTGCTCTCACTCATGCAAAAAGACTGGCATTTAAGCAACTGCAATGCAGCACAAATCGCACAGAGACCTCTTACTTGTTGACATTCGTTCATTGACAATCACAAGTAATAAATGAATAAACAATAAATAAGTGTGGCGCAGGAGTCGTGGTACTACGCAGTACCACTGCGGTTCCTGTGACGTTTCATTTTTGCGGCAAATACGTGGCCAATCAACAGAATCACTCACCTTTCCGCCAAGTCATCTAGGTGCTGTCCCATGGCTAGCACATTGTAACCTTCCCGTCTGGCGCATGCGTACAAGCGTCCGCGTTTCATACGTGAGCAGAAGCTACAAATTGATTCACAGACAGGAAGTTGTGCCGCCTGTTGAATAATGCCTACAACGACACAAAAAAGGTATCTACTGTAATAAGCATACTATAACAAATGTCTAGAATATAGTACGATATATAAAACGAAAATAAGATATTCACAATGAAAACCATGGAAAAGTGTGAAAAAGTGGTAAAGCACAAACCGAAAGATAGTCTCCCAAGCAGCCAGAGTCTCCCTTGTCATGCAGCGCTTACTCCCCAGCGTTGCGTGACGAGCAGGACAATGGCTGCGAAGGATACTCGTTTGATTATCCCAATTTCTTGTGATAAAATGTAAGCTGACCTAACATAAAACGGAACGTTTGCCCTTCGTCGCGGTAAACGCGATGTGGTTCCTCATTGGGTTCGTTCGTTAGCGGAGTTCTATACACCTGTCCTGTAACGGGGTTCGATTCCCGCCGTCTCACGCGAGTTGAATTTGTTGTGGGTTCTCTCCTTTCTCCGAGGGTTTTTATCCGGGTTCTCAGGTTTTCCTTCCTCAATAAATACCAACACTTCCAAATTCCAACTTGACCAGGAAACAAGTGTGCGGAAACATACCAAATAAGGGACCTCACGTCCTATTCTTGTGTCTCCCTCGGAATTGTCAGCTACCGGAAATGTTATAAACAAAACAAATGAAAAATGAATAACATGCGCACCCTGCTCTTCAAAGAAGTAAGGAACCTCCAGGGCTGCTAGGTAACCAATCAGAGGCCTGGGATCATATCCTGAAGACTGTGGATCCACTGTGGCTGCTCCCAGATCAAACTTCACACCCTACAAAGATCAGTCAACCTATCAGAAGCGATCCTAGAGAGTTGATAAGCGTTAACCCGGGATTAAGTCTTATACGTCTAAGTAACTGTTGAATCCTTGGTTAGTGCTAGTCCGCCCTGAATCAAAAGGGTTCGTTCCCTCTCCACTAAGGTGTGTTAACGAGTACCAGCGATACCATGCATGTGGAAACCTCGCGTGCGAATTAGTACCCCATCAACAGGGGAGCAGCGATGCTCCTACGTGCTTCATACAACAGAAACCAGGGTACGCCCTTGCGTGTGGGCTTCTTTTTTCCGGCTCGTGTATGCCTTTATCGTACACCAAGTCTCTCCTCCTTCACAATAGCTTCTTGCAAGAGAAAATGAGGTAAGAAAACGCATCTTCCATACTGGGTTCTCTTACTATGATCCACAGAATCTATTTTTAGATCCGGAAACTATTTTAACTGACCAATGGCTGATGTCCTTCTCATCACGTGCTTGTAATTTGAATGCGCCATGGGAATCTTGTTTCGCTTGTTTTCGACTTTCCAATGGCGGTATTGGGAAATCGAGCAGTCATTGAACGAGATATAAATAGATCCTGCGCCAAAAATAGATTCTGTCCCCTTATCATATCAGACGGGGTTATGTTCTCTTTCCTCCTTTTCTCTTGCTTCTTGTAATGCCAGTGGAAAAACCTTTACATTTCTAGCTGCCCAGATTGTTTCAATATTGGAGATGATAAAGCACTACTTGTTTCCCTACTCTCTTTCCTCTTGAGTAAGAAGTCGTCAATAGCCCAAAGAAGAAAAGTGAACGGAAAAAGTTGGCCATTACATCTTGCTCATCAAGATGGACTGATTTAATTCAAACGATAACGAAGAGAACTGACAAGCAGCTCTGAAAGGGACTTTTTAGTGACGACTAATAAGGGATTCGGCAATTCAAGCAAAATGTAGCTGAAAACTTTTGCGACGTACAGTAAAGTAGGCGGGCAGCCTTAACGCAGAGTTAAAGTGCCACAGCATGTAACATTTGCATCAGCAATCAAACGATTGGTTCATCCACCGAGGCAAAACGTTTTGGAATCACTAAGAGAGGAGGAAAACAGGACATAAAAAAGAACTGTGTCTTGCGCACAAACTTTACCTTTGATTTGGCATAGAACTGATACTGATGCAGAGTGTGTAACAAGGAGAGTGAGTCCTTTCCACCAGAAAGACAAACCATTACTCGATCGCCATCTCGAATCATTTCGTACTCTTCTATGGCCTGCAAAACAAGAGAATGGACAGCAAGTCCTAGAGTTTTAACACTTGAGGAAGCACCTGCCCATGGTAGCACAGATGGAAGTTACCAGCAGTTTGGGCTCTTAAGGCATAAATAAAACAAATAAACAGGTGTATATTCGTCCACTGTTCCTTGACTGAATTGGACTTTGGAAGTGTTGGCTTTTATGAAGGGATAAAAACCGGAGAGCCTGGAGAAGAACCCTCCGAACAAGGAGAGAACCAACAAACTTAACCCGCATGGGATGGTGGGAATCGAACCCAGGTCACAGAACTAGAAGGCGGGTTCTCAACTTTACTCCCCGATTCGGTTACCGAAAGTGAGAGAGGTTTCTATTGCAGCTTAATATCTGCTCCTTAACACAATGAATGTGCTTCAGAGAAGGTGTAAGTCACTCTTGATCTACATCAGACTATCCTTTTTTAACTGTATGAAGTAGGAAATAGCATACTACCCCCTCCCCTCCCCTCCCCCCTAAGAACGTTATTGTGATATCTTTATGCTACAACATCCCTGTGGCACTTCTTGACACAGGCAGCGGTGTGGCAGCTGTCCTAAACCGCTTATTTGAATGGACCTATATGTGTAACTTTTCCATTGTTTCAGCGCTAGGAGCATTGTTTGTTTTGTTTGTTTTATTGTTCTTTGCTTGTGTATCGAACCAATAGTACAAGGCCTTACGACAGCTGCTACATCGCTGCACTTGAATAGAACTATGTGGGGCGTTCTGTTGTTATTATATCTCTTAAAGGATTATCAATCTGCCTCAATACGTGTGGGTATGGTTTGATTTACTTCTCTCGGGCCATAAAGTTAGTGCTAGGTTTTGTGATGGCCAAATGAAAAGTCAAAATATAGGTGAGATAGAAAATCTTCGTTTGTGCGAAGAATGCAGTTATGTCCCCCTTCTGCTTTTAGTTTTTTCAAAAGATTTAAGTATTTAAATTCTCTTTCTACATAGACTATGTCTTGTATACCTGCATGGTTGCTTTAAAAATGCTCTTCGGAGGGTTCTGAAATTGCGGTTTACCAATGGACGCGCCCTCGACTTTCTTGTTCTTTCCAGACTTCCTTTTACAAAGAGTTCCTGGATTCGGATAGCCAGGAATCGTTGCAATTACATGTGGCTGTGATTCGTCACCTCCACTGGCATTTAAACCTTGACCATTCTCGACTGTAACTCCATTAGTTTGAATTTCGCCATCTCCCTTTAAAGCTAATAATTTTTCAGTTGCAACGTCAATTCCACTTGAATCTACCGACAGTATTTTAGTGTCAACTACGACTTCTGTCTGAATCGCATCAAGCGTTCTGCAGTTATCTGCTTCTGGGACAAACCTTTCTCCAACAGAATTCAACTCTTGTCCATTACTGTCACAACAGAAATTGTTTGATTTACCATCACAGCTTTCCATATCCTCGAGACCAGAACATTCGTGCGTATTTTGAACATCTGAAGGTGTTTTACCATTCTTACAAATATTTGCAGAGCATTCATTATATTTGAAACTTTCAGTTTCAACTGCTGAAACATTTTTGCCAAGTAAGCTGGTAATCAATGTTGGAGTTTGAGTTTCCGAATCGACCCGAAGATACGCAAATCGGTCCTTCTCTCCACACTTATCACACTTTTCGACACCAATTACTCGATCGTCATCTTTTTCGCCGTAAAGAGTCGCGCTTGTACTGCGTAAAACACAGTGCGGACAAGAGTGTGGGAAAGACGTCCCCTGTTCTATGGGTCTTGCTGATGGTTTAGTAGAGCAACCTAAAGAATCAAGGTCCTTTTTCAAAGACCATTTACCACGAGTGCGACCATGACTATCTTGATAATGGTCCACGAACTCAGCCCCTTGTAGAGATGTCCCAGTTGATACAAAATTGTGTTCCTTCCATTGGGGTGGAATAAATGGTGCCGTCTTTGGAAAGTATTCCACTTTTTTCCCGCTCAACAGATCCGACGCCTCACTTGGGAACAAAAACCAACGCAGTCTTTCAGCTTCTTCACCCAACAGCAATCTTTGATCACTAACACTGTTTACTAACTAAAAATACAGATCAGAAAATTACATGAGAAAAAAACAGCGGTGTGATATACAGTCTGGTAGGATTTTTTGCCGTCGCGGAACCAGCCATAGTATACCAACCTTAAACGTAAAGTAAAATTTAAGTTTGTTCGTCTAGTTCAGAGATATTTACGCTGTTTTAATACTTATTTAAAACAGGCTCGCATTTAACTCTGTCAGCCGATAAACTTGAACTCATTATAGTGTGATCCTCATACACTTCTACTGAATGCAACTGACACAAATATGAATGGTTTAATAAAACAGTTTCAAATAACTGAACCGTTTGCGTATCAAGGCTTCACACAGGCAGCCCAGTGTAGGCTTCACACAGGCAGCCCAGTGTAGGCTTCACACAGGTAGCCCAGTGTACGCTTCACACAGGCAGCCCAGTGTTGGCTTCACACAGGCAGCCCAGTGTACGCTTCACACAGTTAGCCCAGTGTAGACTTTACACAGGCAGTCCAGTGTAGGCTTCACACAGGCAGCCTAGTGTAGGCTTCACACAGGCAGCCCAGTGTAGGCTTCACACAGGCAGCCCAGTGTAGGCTTCACACAGGCAGCCCAGTGTAGGCTTCACACAGGCAGCCCAATGTAAGCTTCACACAGGCAGCCCAGTGTAGGCTTCACGCAGGCAGCCCAGTGTAAGCTTCACACAGGCAGCTCAGTGTAGGCTTCACACAGGTAGCTCAGTGTAGGCTTCACACAGGCAGCCCAATGTAAGCTTCACACAGGCAGCCCAGTGTAGGCTTCACGCAGGCAGCCCAGTGTAAGCTTCACACAGGCAGCTCAGTGTAGGCTTCACACAGGTAGCTCAGTGTAGGCTTCACACAGGCAGCCCAGTGTAGGCTTCACGCAGGCAGCCCAGTGTAGGCTTCACACAGGCAGCTCAGTGTAGGCTTCACACAGGCAGCCCAGTGTAAGCTTCACGCAGGCAGCCCAGTGTAAGCTTCACGCAGGCAGCCCAGTGTAAGCTTCACGCAGGCAGCCCAGTGTAAGCTTCACACAGTTAGCCCAGTGTAGACTTCACACATGCAGCCCAGTGTAGGCTTCACACATGCAGCCCAGTATAGACTTCACACAGGCAACCCAGTGTAGGCTTCACACAGTTAGCCCAGTGTAGGCTTCACACATGCAGCCCAGTGTAGGCTTCACAGAGGTAGCCCAGTGTAGGCTTCACACAGGCAGCCCAGTGTAAGCTTCACACAGGCAGCCCAGTGTAAGCTTCACACATGCAGCCCAGTGCAGGCTTCACACAGGCAGCTCAGTGTAAGCTTCACACATGCAGCCCAGTGTAATTGATCCATTGTTTAATTAAAAAGTCTTTCATTCTCACCTCATATGATCACAACCAAAGTTCATATGAGGAAAGATGCTCTTTTTATGCTTTAATGAGATTTTTCAAAGTTGACACGAGAATCTTAAGACTAACCTTGTTTAACGAACCCCATTCAAATATTTCTTGGGCTCTGTTAAGGCATTCCTGATGAAACGAACAAAGCAAGATGTGAGTAACAAGGCTCCAGGATTGCAAAGGTTTCGGTGTTTGCACAATTTAGTTTCAGGAAGGTCATGAAATTGTCTTAACAGAGGACGTTTGAAGGTACACGTGTAAAACCCGAAAAGTGAGACCCAAAAGAGAAAGACGAGTAAATTCCCATAATGCTCCTTCCTGAAAAGTTTCAGAGGAAATAAACGAAATTATTTCAGTCTATATTGATTAGAATACCAACCAACAAACCCTTATGATTGTTCTAGATTGAAGAATTTAGCCCTACATCAAACTAAAGCTATTTTACTTGTACAGGTGTTAGATATTGTAGAAGATTTATTTTTCATCACTCTCACAGGTAAATTTCTTTAACACTGTAACAGACACACTCGGAAAATGAAAGTAGGTCAGATTTCGGGTTTCCTACCTCGTACGTGCTAGGAGGTTCCTCGCCAATCAAAGGAGACGGCGGGTACGTCATGTGACCCTCAGAGTATGAGATTGACCCGAGCCACTTACGATCACGAAAAACCTGAAAAATGAGAATCAACACATACTGGGCAATGGTAACTAGTAAAAAACAAAACAGAAGAAGAAGGATTTGTAAAAGTTGCAGCGTACAAACCTGATTTTTCCGATGTCTCCATTCACCTGTTTCAGGGTTGAACATGTACTAGAAACAAAGAATATCAATCGATCTTTATTATGCATGCAACGCCTAGAAGCTGTAAAATCTGGTTCATAATACGTACGCGTTTGAAATTACATTCACAAAGGCCATACCACAACACCAGGATCTACGTCCCCTACTCTTTGAGAACAGTGTGTGGGTTCTTTAACGTCCCACGAAGTTATACAAACAAGGGTTATGAGACGTGACCTACGGTTTGTCATCCTTATCCGAGAAGACAAGAATGTCTAACCATTTACAGATGTCATTACAAAAGCAGCACTCTCTTCTCAGTAATTTAAAGACCTTGAGTGATGGTCCGGCGGAGGTTCGAACCCACGACCTCCCGTACGAATATAAAATATAAAGGCACAACTGAAGATTTTCTCCTTGCACTATTGACACATTTTTTTAGCAACTGAAACCTAGCCCGAGAGAGGAACAAGCGAGAGCGGGATTCGAACCCGCGGCCAATGCAAAATTGATACATGATTTATTTAATGCACCAAAATTGCTCATATAAATAAGAGTAAATAAAAGGGTAATTGCACGAAACAATCAAGAAAGTTTTCAAGTCTTGTCATTACTGAGGACACATAAATTAACGAATAAATTGTATCACTCAGCATTGAACATTCTTTCTCGTATAACCGTGACTTGTGTGTTTAGTTGCCATCATATATTAATAAAAACTCTCTCATCATTGCCATCTCATCTATTCCCTTGATTCAAAATGGAAGCCCCAAGAACAAGCATTATTTCACGCGCGGGCGCGAAGGACGCAAGCGACACGCGATCTTATATTTTACTACCCCCGCGCTTGCGTGCCTCGCGCCTCGCGTTCGTGTTTGCGTGACTCACGCTTCGTGTTCGCGCTAGGTGTTCGTGCTACACGGTCCCGCTTTGAGCTCGCGCTTTATACTCGGGCTTCGTGCCTCGCGATTGGTCTTCGCGCTTAGTACAACTAACTTAATACAACTACAACATCGCTATTCAATAATGCGGCTGTTAAGCATTTGTTCGCTGTCGTAATTTGGATTCTTTTCTTCTGTATATCACGCGTATAATTAGAGACCTGAGGAAGAAGTTTCCAGCCGTGTTGGGCAATCAATTCTATCGCTTTGATGACAAAATCCACAGCATCGTCTGACATGAAGTAAGGCAAATTCAGACGAACGAAACCCGGTCTGAAATGAAAAGAAACCAAGATTAGTGATATTGATAACCGTAGCGTTTCCATTGAATATATACATCTTTCGCAAATTCACCAGGCTTAAAATCTATCATCTTCACAACGCTTTCAACTTAGCATTCAAATCCTAGCAGTATGCAGGACGTTAGTCATATGAACCTAGTTTAACGGCCTTGCTCCCACGAGTCTCCTATAGCTCAGTGGTAGAGCGTCTGAACTAGTTATCTTTACTTTCAAGTCCTAACAGTATGCAGGATGTTTGTCCCATGAACCTAGTTTAATGACCTTGCTCCCACGAGTCTCCTATAGCTCAGTGGTAGAGCATCTGAACTAGTTATCTTTACTTTCAAGTCCTAACAGTATGCAGGATGTTTGTACCATGAACCTAGTTTAATGGCTTTGCTCCCACGAGTCTCCTATAGCTCAGTGGTAGAGCGTCTGAACTAGTTATCTTTACTTTCAAGTCCTAAAAGTATGTAGGATGTTTGTACCATGAACCTAGTTTAATGACCTTGCTCCCACGAGTCTCCTATAGCTCAGTGGTAGAGCGTCTGAACTAGTTGCCTTTACTTTCAAGTCCTAAAAGTATGTAGGATGTTTGTCCCATGAACCTAGTTTAATGGCCTTGCTCCCACGAGTCTCCTATAGCCCCCAAGTTATGGAACTGTCTTCCTAGCTATATTAGGCGTAGCTCCAGCGTCAGTACCATTAAGTTATCTTTGAAGACGTATCTTTTTAGACGTTATTATTTTTATTTCTTAGGTAATGTAGTTTTCATTTTTTTTCCCTTCTTTTATTGTGAAGCACTTTAGAACTCTTGTATAAAGCGCTATATAAATAACATTATCTTATTATTACTAAATATTACTATTATTATTATTATTAATATTAATATTATTACTATTATTATTATTATTATTATTTAATATTTAATGTCATAGTTAGGAAACTAACTCACCGTAAGATTTCTCGTTCTGAGTATTCATGATACCTCCGTAGATGAACTCTGTCCAAACGACTATCCGTCACATCATAGAAACGAGAAAAAAAGAGACAGTTTTTTTACCTTAATGCGGCGGAAGCATCGCCCATGCAAAAGTTATTTCTATTATATAAACACCAAACCAGGTGAGATTAAAGCCATAAAATGCTTTTGTGAAACAGTTTGGTATTTCAATGGTGTTCATATAACAAACAGAACATTACATGGCCGCTTGAAGTACGAAATTTCTCGTCTTGTGTTGATATAGTTTTCAACATTCAATGAGATATTTCGTATTCCCGAGAGGCCATGTACGTCCCCTATATCAAGAGGAATTCTGTTGCCAAATACCAGGAAATTACTCATGAATCTCCTCAAACACGCAACGACTATCGACCCTCACCGTAGAGTTCCACGACAAACGAAGTCAAACAAGAGCGTCATAATCACCTGTCTTCCAGAAGAAGATCCTCGATTTCTTTTGCCAGACTCTCGTTAATTCCCAGCAGATCCTGAAAGATTGTTACATGTAACAATAAGCCAATTAATGACAAAAAATAAATGAAAGAACGTTACATGTAACAACAAGCTAATTAATGACAAAAAATAAGTCAGCTGAGACCAGCTCTATATTGAAAACCAAGACCTTAGCACAAAATTGGGAAGCAAGGGAGTAGGGGACGGGATAATTAGAGTCCCTGTTCTTTCTTGCCCTGTCCTCCCCTTGTTATTCGTGCTCTCCTTAAAAATTCTTAAATATTCGGTTTGACTGAAGGTAGTGAACAGTCTATCCCCGATCCTATGAGAATACAATCACGAATTATCTGGATTTCAAGAGGTTCCCTTGCTTGCTTACATTTCTCTTGTCAGAGATGAAAGAGCGACGGATAAAACCATGACAAATCTCACGCGAAACCGACTGTCAGGCATGCGCGAACTACATGGCAATCGCTGTGGTTAAAAACAATGATTTTGATTTCTTATGAATGGAGCGCGAGGGCCGTGCTGGGAAATAATAGTCCGAGGTCCTGGCAGTACGTAGCGAAGAAAGGTCCGAACAAAAACGACCAAGGGCCGATGCTCCCCGATAGGGCCCGAGCAAGCTTCTATAGCTATGATCGAAAAATCTGAATTTGCCGGCTTTCGTAAACAAACAATACACAGCCTAAAACCAAGCAGAATTTTCCTAAAGACTACGTTGCCATTTAATAATGTGATATAGGAGATGTGGAGTAAAGAAAGTAGACACCTGTGCATAGGGGCCGGCGCACGCACAGCCTCCACGGGCCTGGATTCCAAATAGATCGTTGAGCAAGGCGCATAGATAGTTGTGATGTAAGAACACTCCAGACTGAGGGTGCCTGACAAGGAACGAGAAGATGGGAAGCCGAGGAACCCGAGTGTTGCCCAGCAGGATAAGATTATCCCTGCTACGCCAGCTGTTTAATGCTTTCCTGACAGACAAGAACAAAGAAGAAAGCGTTTTTGACCTTGACTAGAATTTGGTATACATTTCAACGCATACAGAGCTCTATACCATACAGAACACTTCCTAGCATGGAAGATGTTACGTAATGGTAATTATTATAGATAGATAGATAGATAGATAGATAGATAGATAGATAGATAGATAGATAGATCCCTTTATTTAACAACGGTATAAAACTCCTTCAATATTACATACACATAATATTGCTATCAATGGAGGCCGTTAAAAACTAGAATGAAATATTATTATTGAATATGGATATGTAACTATTTACAATTATTTACAATAAAATACTTATTGATAATAACTAACTAACAAAATAAAATAGACAAATAAATAAATAAATAAATATGTAAATAAACAGGTAAATAGATAATAAGTAAATAAATGAAAGAAAAAAAAAATATATATATTTAAGTTGAAAAAAAAAAATAAAAAGTCTAAGTATTACACTGATTGTTAAAGACTATACAGTCATGGTAGAAAAACGCTCTTTTTGTACTTTCAAGTTTTACTGTAGGAGTCCTGAGCATGTCGCTTAGCCTGGTCGTGCGAACACTAACATCTCTATTAAAAATAAAATAATTTCTTAAAAATTGGGGGCATTTGTTTTCAAGGCATCGCTTGACTAAGTTTAGCGTATGTCTATCGCGTCTGCTCTTAAGTGTTGAATATCGCAAGTGTTGTAAAGCATCCTCACTACTGTCCGATTTCATTACTATTCGTGCTGCTCGTCTTTGGAGTTTCTCTATACTATCGCTGTTAACAATGCCGCAGCAGTTCCAGACAGCATCACAATAATCAAATATAGGAACAATAAACGATTTATATATCTGATTTGCGGAAGCCATACTGATGTTTTTTCTGGTGCGGCCAAGCATGCCAATTCGTTTGCCTGCCTCAGCGATTAAATACTTTATGTGCTCTTTCCATGTCAGTGACTCATCTAAAATAACACCAACATATTTATATTCTGTAACCCGTTTTAGTGCCTTTCCATTTACGGTAACACAAAATTTAGCAGATGTTACCCTTGGATTTGTTCTAAATAAGACACATTCTGTTTTGCCTTGGTACATAAAAAGACTATTTTGGATGAGCCACTGACCTATCGCTTCAAGTTCACTGGTGTCACTGTCTCAATTCTGATTGGCCAGAAGCACAGAGCCAGTTCTCGCTGGCACTGTTTCGCTGCGTCATACCTGTACACAATTGTTTTCATATTTGTCATACCTACGGACAACAGTTGCATGCTGCAGTTGCCTGCAGGAGCGACTTCACCCAACAAGCGCTTTCATCTTCATAATAGGGAGCTTAAGCACGCGCGTTTTTGAGGCGCGGACGGCAACCAGAAGAGAACATTACGTGTGTCAGGACAGTGGTATCTCCCAGACTTTTATAGTGATCATCTCTAATGGAGAAAAGATACTAATCAATGTAAATGTGGTTGTGTGAAGACAAGTTAAAAGGGAAAACAGCTCACTTCCGGTTGCCGTCCGGGTCTCAAAAACGCACGTGATTAAGCGCCCTAATCACTCAGGACTATGCATAATAAAACAATTATTAGATTCGGTTTTCGCATGACAGAGAGAATTATCAAGGGCTTGGTTTGTGTGATTCGGCTTCGCCAGACAACACAAACTCGGCATTGATAAGTCATATTATTATCACTTTGTTGGGCATTGTGGTGCAATTTGTAACCTAAAACGGATTTGCTGCCTAAAAGCCTAAAATTTATTTTAGCGCGCTGAAATAAAGCGTGAATCAAATTATCGTACGATTTAACAGCGATTAAAATTGAGAAGCCATCACCATTTTCGCGCTTACAACTCACATGAGAAGATTTTGTAATTTATAGACGGCTTCACTCGATGGTGTTTTTTCATTGTGGGAAAATAAAAGCCATTCATGTTGCAAACGCTCGCTGTTTTGTTGTCAAATTTGACTTTTCAGTTTTTATTTTCTCAATGCCTTCCAAAAGGATAGTAATTGTAATAGAGTTCATGTTCTTGGGCATAAATATTCTCAAGGCCCTTCTCAGAGCTCATTTTAAAATGAGTCTGAGTCGAGCCCAAAACATATTTATGCCCGCGAACATAGACTCTATTGTTTTACCATTCTCAAGCTACTCCAATAATTGTTTTATGTTGTACAATGCGTAAAGGAGAAAAGTGACTTGTACCTGTAGACACTTGGGAAGCTTCATCTACAGCAAAACCCGAAAGTCTTAGCTAGTGGTTCTTTGTTTGTGTATGTAGTTCTGAAAAGGAAAAATGTTCAATTTTCGAGGAACTAACCTACACAACTCCTCTTCCCGGGCCATAATAGCAGTCGATCCTATTTCCTGCGAACCCAAAACAGAACATGTATGCCTCAGTAATGGTATTACGGAGGGGGTGGGGGAGGGGGCAAAGGTTTCAATACCTCTTCTGTAATTACGTGATACTACAGAAACCAGGGACAAGATTGAACGACGTGGGGTACCCTGTGGGTTTGCGTTTTAGCTAGACCGGGACAATGTGTGAGTTCAAAGTCAAGAAATACCGAGCCTTGACCTATTTTAGGCAATTTTATGTACTTGCTTAGAACTCACTCAATAGACCATTCTACAGATGTGTGACCTTGTTTTGTTACAAACCTTCCTGTTCTAATAAGTTAATGATCTGATTTGCACATGAAAGGCAAGGATATTACTGACTTGTACCCAAGCAAGGTCACCTCCAGCTTCACTTCTATTCCAAGGCCAGGGTACCAAGCCACAACTATAGAATGGTCTGTCACTAAAACTGAATAAATAGTTCGCTTGAACGCTCGAAATTAATCTTCCAGTGGCAAAGTTTACTTTTATCAACTCCCTTGATAAACCATTTTTTGTTTCAATTCCCCACCGACGCAGCTCCAGTTTCTTTAGAAGCTTAATCCTTTACAAACATTTCCAAGATTACAAGTTTCATTTAGTTGCGTCGACAAAGGAGACGTTTCCTAATTAAGTCGTTGGCTGCTCTCTGTGTTCGTGGGTATCCTGTGCATGTTTCAAGCGCGAGAAGGGTAGTGAATCATGTAAGCCTCTACAAAATATCCCGAGATCTCCTCGGGGGTGGGAGGATAATCAGAAGATCCCGGGATATTTTGTAAAGGTTTACATGATTCACTACCCCTCGGGATATTTTGTAAAGGCTTACATGATTCACTACCCCTCGGGATATTTTGTAAAGGCTTACATGATTCACTACCCCTCGGGATATTTTGTAAAGGCTTACATGATTCACTACCCTTCGGGATAATTTGTAAAGGCTTATATGATTCACTACGCCGCGACAAATCGAGGAAACAGGTTGTCGGTTTGTCGGTTCCAAATCTGCACCATCTTGAAACGTCACAATGGCATCCATCTAGCATGCCGAGCGTGCCAAGATTATGATGCATTATGGGAACCAATACAGCTCCCTAGAGGGTAGTATAGTCGTGTACGGGTTAACCAACTACGTCATTATCGTACTCCCTTCGGTTTTCACGATTACCTAACCATCGTCAATCGTACTCCCCTCGGTTTTCGAGACAAACTTATCACCCTAGACAACCGGAAGTGTCAAAGGTGAAATGGTTCTATTCCAGAACCCTGATCTTTTTGTTAAAATCCCTGTGACACTGTGACACTGCCGGATGTGAAATTTTTCCATTTCACAACCTTCATCTTTTTGTCGAAATCCCTGTGACACTGTGACACTGCCGGATGTGAAATTTTTCCATTTCACAACCTTCATCTTTTTGTCGAAATCCCCGTGACACTGTGACACTGCCGGATGTGAAATTTTTCCATTTCACAACCTTGATCTTTTTGTCGAAATCCCTGTGACACTGTGACACTGCCGGATGTGAAATTTTTCCATTTCACAACCTTGATCTTTTTGTCGAAATCCCCGTGACACTGTGACACTGCCGGATGTGAAATTTTTCCATTTCACAACCTTCATCTTTTTGTCAAAATCCCTGTGACACTGTGACACTGCCGGATGTGAAATTTTTCCATTTCACAACCTTCATCTTTTTGTCGAAATCCCTGTGACACTGACACTGCCGGATGTGAAATTTTTCCATTTCACAACCTTGATCTTTTTGTCGAAATCCCCGTGACACTGTGACACTGCCGGAAGTTAATCGATCCTATTCTGCAACCTCGACCTTTTTTCGAAACCTCTGTGACACTGTGACATTACCAGAAATCCATGCGATACTACCGGAAGATAATACTTGTCTGAAATAAAATCAGACAGGGTGACGTGTTGATTTATTGATTTGTGACCATCGACAGCCATGTGTTCGAAGATTCTTCTAAATGGAGCTCTGTACAGAAATTAAAGAAGACTTGTTACAGTTGACTCAATCATTCGATCTGAATCCCCATGGTCCACAAATAATTACACCTGCTCTCCCTTCTGAGCCGAAAAAGCAACCATGTCATTTGGATTACTTATTCCCACCGGTAATCTTGTGGGATCCTTTGGTTCAGTTCCCGAGTATTTTTTCATCTGGTTTGTATTGCAACAAAGACAATCATTCAGACCGATGTGCGCGTCTTCTTCCTAAGAAATGGAAATGTGGGATTACCGAGAAAGACTTGCCGCGGAAGCTCTATAGACAATAAACTACGGTGTTGCTGGTTAGTCGTGTATATGTATGTGCTGTAGGACACGAGATTATTGGACACGATGCATGGATAGTGGACAACATACCTAAAGAAGATGTGCCATCTTATCTTTCCCATAAAAGTGGAGTGACACTAGATCTCGCAAACAGTATTATTTCGTTGGCAAATACAGGACTAAATTTTACGGAGATAACAATGGGGTGACAGGCCTGCACGACTCCCATCTACGTGTAATAGCCGGTTATAGCTTTGCTCTAACGAGTATATCCTTCAGGGATCTGCCCCTTTTGTACGAGACAATAGGGGGATCTTTGAATATTCTTCTAAGCAATGGTGGTTGTTGAATTAAATGCCAGTTCTGCATAAATATTTGCTTTAAGTTAGGCACTGATGGGTGATATTGTGTTACAAAAAGCAAGATTCGCTTGTCTTGTTTACGTTTCTGTTGTAGGGCAGCTTTTCTCTCCTCAAATGTAATTTCTGCTTGTGAAATAGCAGTTTTGAATGCTGTTTCAGAGGAGTTGGTTCGGAGAAGTCTGAATGCTTCGCCCTTGATGAAGCCCTTTTTGACCCCTGGCGGGTGGCAACTCGAGAAATGCGTGTACTGAAATGTTTCAGTAGCTTTGAAATGAGTTCTAATGTCTAGTATAGACTTTTGTGCAAATCTTTCGCCTTTGTAAACTTTTATGTTCCTTTGTTTTTTGTTGGCCTGAACTCGTTTTTCTTGTCTTATGGCTGTGCGGAGGCCTTCGATGTTTCGATTGTGAAAACTTATCAGCGCTTGTAGATAGTCTTGCTCAGCTTTTGAGCGAAGACGTTTAGTGTCTTTCCTGAAGTCATTACCCGCTCTTATGCGGGCTCTTGCTCGGTATTGTAGCAACTTTGGGCAAGTCTTCCTTTCTAGGTGTTTCTTCAGGGATTTTAACGCTGCTTGGGAACGTTCATGTTCCTTTTCCAGTTTGTCGGGCTGATCGTGTTTACGTTTGCCCGCCTGGTGGTTCACATTCATCTTCGTTGCTCCGTTGTTTTCGTCAACAGTCATTGCTGGTTTGAGCATGGTCAACTAATAGACCCTCTAATGTTAGCAGGCTCATGGCCATAAAAACTCAGGCAATATCGCGGTTTCGATCCTTCTGGATCTCGTCAGTTGCCGATAAGGAGAGCGATAGAGGCCAATGCTCGGTATCACTCAGTTATTGGCCTGGTTTTTTCAGCTTTTATACTCGATAGGAGGTCGAAAATTCTTAACTATTATTGGCCGATTTGTCACAAGTGCAATGTGAGACAGCAATTTTTTCGATCCTATCGTACACAGCTTGATACTGTGTTTTTTCTAATGGCTATAATGTTTTATTTTGAGCATGTGTTGTAGATATCTTATGGGATAAAGCAGTGGATGTAAGGACCCTTTCTTGTTCTAGTAGCTCGCCGAGTTTCAGTCACTGGCGTAGGGTATTTCATACTGCATTTTCATCCCATTTTTTTGTAGTACATGTGGAGATTGTACTTTGTTCACATGCTATGAGGTTTGTGTAAAGTCGGTACTCGCACGTGATGGGACAGTGTCGCCGGGATGAAGGTTGTGAAATGAAAAAAATTCGCATCCGCCAGTGTCACAGTGTCACGGGGATTTCGACAAAAAGATCAAGGTTGTGAAATGGAAAAATTTCACATCCGGCAGTGTCACAGTGTCACGGGGATTTCGACAAAAAGATCAAGGTTGTGAAATGGAAAAATTTCACATCCGGCAGTGTCACAGTGTCACAGGGATTTCGACAAAAAGATCAAGGTTGTGAAATGGAAAAATTTCACATCCGGCAGTGTCACAGTGTCACGGGGATTTCGACCAAAAGATGAAGGTTGTGAAATGGAAAAATTTCACATCCGGCAGTGTCACAGTGTCACGGGGATTTCGACAAAAAGATCAAGGTTGTGAAATGGAAAAATTTCACATCCGGCAGTGTCACAGTGTCACAGGGATTTCGACAAAAAGATGAAGGTTGTGAAATGGAAAAATTTCACATCCGGCAGTGTCACAGTGTCACAGGGATTTCGACAAAAAGATCAAGGTTGTGAAATGGAAAAATTTCACATCCGGCAGTGTCACAGTGTCACGGGGATTTCGACAAAAAGATCAAGGTTGTGAAATGGAAAAATTTCACATCCGGCAGTGTCACAGTGTCACAGGGATTTCGACAAAAAGATGAAGGTTGTGAAATGGAAAAATTTCACATCCGGCAGTGTCACAGTGTCACGGGGATTTCGACAAAAAGATCAAGGTTGTGAAATGGAAAAATTTCACATCCGGCAGTGTCACAGTGTCACAGGGATTTCGACAAAAAGACGAAGGTTGTGAAATGGAAAAATTTCACATCCGGCAGTGTCACAGTGTCACGGGGATTTCGACAAAAAGATGAAGGTTGTGAAATGGAAAAATTTCACATCCGGCAGTGTCACAGTGTCACAGGGATTTCGACAAAAAGATGAAGGTTGTGAAATGGAAAATTTTCACATCCGGCAGTGTCACAGTGTCACAGAGATTTCGACAAAAAGATGAAGGTTGTGAAATGGAAAAATTTCACATACGGCAGTGTCCCAGTGTCACAGGGATTTCGACAAAAAGATGAAGGTTGTGAAATGGAAAAATTTCACATCCGGCAGTGTCACAGTGTCACAGAGATTTCGACAAAAAGATGAAGGTTGTGAAATGGAAAAATTTCACATCCGGCAGTGTCACAGTGTCACAGGGATTTCGACAAAAAGATCAAGGTTGTGAAATGGAAAAATTTCACATCCGGCAGTGTCACAGTGTCACGGGGATTTCGACAAAAAGATCAAGGTTGTGAAATGGAAAAATTTCACATCCGGCAGTGTCACAGTGTCACAGGGATTTCGACAAAAAGATCAAGGTTGTGAAATGGAAAAATTTCACATCCGGCAGTGTCACAGTGTCACGGGGATTTCGACAAAAAGATGAAGGTTGTGAAATGGAAAAATTTCACATCCGGCAGTGTCACAGTGTCACAGAGATTTCGACAAAAAGATGAAGGTTGTGAAATGGAAAAATTTCACATCCGGCAGTGTCACAGTGTCACGGGGATTTCGACAAAAAGATCAAGGTTGTGAAATGGAAAAATTTCACATCCGGCAGTGTCACAGTGTCACAGGGATTTCGACAAAAAGATGAAGGTTGTGAAATGGAAAAATTTCTCATCCGGCAATGTCACAGTGTCTCGGGGATTTCGACAAAAAGATGAAAGTTATGAAATGGAAAAATTTCACATCCGGCAGTGTCACAGTGTCACAGAGATTTCGACAAAAAGATGAAGGTTGTGAAATGGAAAAATTTCACATCCGGCAGTGTCACAGTGTCACAGAGATTTCGACAAAAAGATGAAAGTTATGAAATGGAAAAATTTCACATCCGGCTGTGTCACAGTGTCACAGAGATTTCGACAAAAAGATGAAGGTTGTGAAATGGAAAATTTTCACATCCGGCAGTGTCACAGTGTCACAGGGATTTCGACAAAAAGATGAAGGTTGTGAAATGGAAAAATTTCTCATCCGGCAATGTCACAGTGTCTCGGGGATTTCGACAAAAAGATGAAGGTTGTGAAATGGAAAAATTTCATCTCCGGCACTTCCGGTTGGTGCGACGTTTGTCTCGAAAACCGAGGGGAATACGATTGACAATGGTTAGGTAATCGTGAAATCCGAAGGAAAAACGATAATGACGTAGTTGGTTAACCCGTACACGACGATACTACCCCCTAGAGCCCTAAGGCGACGCACTTTAATCTGCCATTACTGCTAGTTCTAAAATAGTTCTAAACCTCCGTATCAGTTTATTGGTTACTGTATACAAAACGTCCCTTACATAGCAATTTAATTCTGTGATTTATTACAATGCACTTTAAATACTGTACAATTATGTAACACTGTACATGTAAATATGTTTTACTTTTATTAGTAAGTTATTAGTGTTCCATAGATCTTTCAGAAGCCTTAAAAATTATACTAACCTAGACACTTGAATAATATCAACTATTGTTACTAGGAAAAGTCATTGGGACAAGTTGCCATTTTGTTTGCAGCTGCCACTGATGTTACCTGTTTAAGTTGAAAAACCAGTCCAGCTCTGATTGATTCCACAATGGCTGGAGTGCCAGCTTCTTCTCTCATTTCAACCTCTTTGAGATATCGATGAGTGTCGTGGGTTACCTACATAAAAAGATTTAAAAAAATAAAAAAATTATTTCCTAGCAGTAAGTGCAATGCTACCCTTATTTTCTGTATCAAAGAGTCATTGAAACATGGCAGAAATACATAAAAGACCTATCCAGTCTATTGCCAATAACAACAGTAATAATAACCAATGTTATTTGTTGAATTCATTCAATTATAAGTGAGGTGATGAGCAACATAAGTCTGCTCTTGTTTTAGCAGAAACCCTGTTGACCCAATTCCAAGGAAAGCGTAAGATTTCTTATTATTTTGGAATGGTGTGATGCAAAAAACCTAACTTCTGACATTTTGTTTCAGTGATGAAAGCCTCCTCAGGGAAGTAAGTGTCCTCTGTTAAGTTTCTTTTTCAGAGCAAAATCAAGATTCTATGTAGCAACACTTACAGCTGTAATTACACGACTCAATTTCCTGTTAGGATGCAAAAGTGCCCTCTTTCAAAAAAGGCTTGTTGGAAGCTTGAGTTACATGTACTTAATGTTGGTTCTTGCTGATCAGGGATTAACCTTCCCAAAATTGTAATTACCAGTATTTTAATGACAAAGGTAAATAAGACAACTTACAAAAAACACTGAACCTCCGCCACAACCTGAAGGAACAGGGTTTATAAACAGTTTCTTTTTAGCTATGAGTATTCCTACAAAAAGGAAACAACCAAACTATTACGACTTTAAATAAATGGTTTATGTTTTCATAATATGCTTTGCTTCCCAACAGCCGTCACAAGATGTAAGTGCAAGGAAAAAAAATTAAAAGCACAAATACCAGTAATATATGAAAGTAAAACTACCCATAGAGATTTTGAAGAGAGGTTTTCTGAAGGAACTTATGATATTTCCATATTCAGATAAAGGGAAGACGACTCTAGATATGGCATTAAATATTATCATACTTTTGAGTTAAAATTGATTAAACAGCATTTCGGTACTTTGAACAAAAATCTGCTGTGGTAGTTACTCACAAGAAATTTGTGGCTTTTTTCCAAGCACCTTTTAAATATAGTTGAACAGCTACTGAAAATGTACAGTAATTGTGGTCCTCATAACTTTACAGGTTTTTGGTAGCTAGGCTTAATAAGTTTCATGGAAATGATTATCATGTGGATAAAATAACTGAGAGGAGCTAACAAACTATAAAGATGAGTCTACCTGGAGTGGAAACGCCACCAACAAACTTGTGTGTGGAGATAAAAACTGCATCCTTATAGACCAACCCTTGGTCATCACTGTGGAGATAAGAAAAGAGATTTGCTGTTGAAAGACGGTCTCCAAAAGGGTTCTTAAATCCTGCCATCCTGACCAAAAAATAATTAATTTTCCCTCTATCCTGAAATCCCAAGAAACCATAGCAATGGGTCAGGAAATATTTCTTTTATTGAAGTGAATAGTTATCCCAAACCAGGAACCCATCCCAGGAAGGACGTTTAAATATTAACTGGAGGTACTGTATTTAACTATACTCTAATTTTGATCAAAATAATTACATAATTACATCAAAATAATTAAATAATTACATCATTAAATAATTAAAAAAATTTTAAATAATATATTTGTCATTGTTAAAAACTGTAATTATTAAATAATTAAATAATTACATGAAAATAATTACAAAGCAATTACATAACATAGCTTCTCACAACACAGAGTGTTTTGGACATTTAGATAACTTTCTTTGACATTATTTTTGACATTTAAAGTTTTGTCTTTTCTTTCCTAACTCGGTTTTCTCTTGTTCAGCTTGTGAAATAAAGTTTATTGTGGTGTGAGTCCTGGATCAAGTAGTAATTTGAATCAGTAAGGTGTTATCAGCGTAAGCAGAATTGCGCGACTATAGTGTGGACAGATTGGGTAGAGTTAGGGAGATTGTTCTGATTTGTTGTGCTGGAAAAGCAACTTTTTAAAGCTGTTAAAAGTCATTTGTAAGCCATTTTTTATGACCTTTGATTTAAGTTGTGACATTGGTCATTACTGTAGTGTCTTTGTATTAGTAAAATATCATTGAGTTGTATCAGCATGCATTGTGGGTAAGAACCGGAGGATCCTGGTTGAATAAAGATGGCGTGTTGCAGGAAACAGTTGTTATAGGTTTCTCAATCCGTACTAATCCGTTGAGATAGTACAATTTGGCGACGAGGATTATCATCAGAAAGCATGACGACAGCAATACAGACAGATCTGGGAGGGATACCTTCATTTGACTGCAAAGGAGAACCCACGACAGTCGGAGCACGATGGAGGAAATGGCGTCGAGCATTTGAGTTTTTTGTAGAAGGAAAAGGAGTTAAGGATCCGAAGCAGATGAAAGCTTTACTCCTTCACTGTGGAGGTATGGATTTACAAGATGTATATTTCACGTTACCTGCAGCCCCAGAACCAGGGGAAGGCGAAACCGTGTTTACTGTCGCTATGAAACAACTTGAGCAGCACTTCACACCTCAAGTGAATGTCCCGTTTGAGCGACACTTGTTTAGAAATATGGCACAACTTCCCACTGAATCTATCGACCAGTACGTTACAAGACTTCGACAGAAAGCAGATTACTGTCAATTTGAAGAGAAATAGATGAAAACATCAGAGATCAAGTGATAGAGAAGTGTTTATCGAACAGCCTGCGAACAAAGCTCCTTGAGAAAGGCGCCGGTCTTACCTTAAGTCAGCTGCAAACAATGGCACGAGCTATGGAAGCGAGTACAAAACAGGCTGATAGTATTGCTAGCTCTAATACAACCCATGAAGTAAATAGAGTCCAACACAAGCGTGAAAAGCCCAAACAACAGAGAAACCCAAGGTTGGACATGATAAAGAAAGGAGATGCTACAGATGTGATAACTTAGGACATCTAAGTTCAGATGAAAAATGCCCTGCAAGAGGAAAGAGGTGTAACAAATGTCACGGAACTGGACATTTTGAAAAATGCTGCAAAAGTAAGAAAAATCACAATGATCAGAAACCCAGAGGAGGTAAACATACAGCTAATCTTGTCGAGACAGAAGAGGAGGAATTTGCTTTTGTTGTGTGTGGAAAAGCCCAACCTGAATTGGTATTGGATGTTGGTGGTGTACCAAGTGTCAAGTTCATAATCGACTCTGGAGCAAGCTGTAATGTGATTGACCGAGAATTATGGGAGACACTCAAGAAAAGTAAAGTGAAGTGTGTGTCAAGAACATGCCAGAAGAAGCTGTTTGCCTATGGTAGTACCAAACCACTTAAAGTAGCAGGAAGCTTCACAGCATCCATCCAGCTTGGAGAACAAACCCAGAATGCAGAATTCATTGTTATCGAAGGGAAAGGCCAAGCTCTTCTAGGTCGACATACAGCAACACAGCTCGGTGTTTTAAAGATCACTGACCCTAACAGCTCTAGTGTCAACATTGTAGACGAGGAAAACACCCGTGACAAGCTACTCAAGACATATGAAAAATGCTTTCAAGGAATTGGCAAGCTAAAAGATTTCCAACTCGAGATACCGATAAACAAGACTGTCAACCCAGTAGCTCAACAACCTCGACGAATACCTTTACGCCAGAGAGCAAAGCTAGAAGAGAAGCTAGATGAATTAGAGAAGTTAGACATAATTGAGAAGGCAGAAGGACCAACACCATGGGTGTCACCTGTTGTGATTGTACCAAAGAAGAATGACATCAGGCTCTGCGTTGATATGAGACAGGCCAATGAAGCAGTCATCAGGGAACGCCACCCAATACCTACAGTAGATGAAGTATTACAAGAGCTTAACCAGAGTACAGTCTTCAGTAAGTTAGATGTGAAATGGGCCTTCCATCAGATTGAATTGAAAGAAGAATCACGAGGTATCACGACTTTTGCAACACATCAAGGACTTTATTGCTATAAACGTCTGATGTTCGGAATAAGCTGCGCCCCAGAGATGTACCAAAGAGTCATACAGCAAGTCCTGCAAGGTTGCGAAGGAGCGAGAAACATCTACGATGACATTGTAGTTCATGGAGCAACAAAAGAAAAGCATGATGAAGTACTGCAAAGAATCCAAGACAAAGGTTTGACTCTCAATAAAGAGAAGTGTAGGTTCTACATACCTGAGTTGGAGTTCATGGGACATCTGTTATCTGCAAGAGGGATTGGACCGATGAAGAGCAAAGTTGAAGCAGTCAGCAATGCCAGGAGGCCAGACTCAGTATCAGAGGTCAGAAGTTTTCTCGGGCTAGTGAATTACTGCGGAAAGTTTATCCCTGACTTAGCTACAGTTGCTGATCCCTTGAGGAAATTGACAAGAAAAGGGGTACCATTTGTCTCGAAAGATGAACACGAACACTCTTTTAAGGAACTGAAAAAGAGGCTCACGAACGCTGAGACACTTGCATACTTTGATCTCAAGGCAAAGACAGCAATCATCGCCGATGCCAGCCCTGTTGGCTTGGGTGCCGTACTCGTACAGACGCAGAAGGGTGAGCCTAGAGTAATCTGTTATGCTAGTAGGAGTTTGTCTGATGTAGAAAGGCGATACTCCCAAACAGAGAAGGAAGCCCTAGCTCTTGTCTGGGCTTGTGAACGTTTCCATATGTATGTATATGGAGTTGACTTTGATCTCCTGACAGATCATAAGCCTCTAGAGTTTATCTACTCGAGGAAGTCTAATGCTAGTGCAAGAGTAAACCGATGGGTACTGAGATTACAGCCCTATACGTTTGTTGTGAAACACATCCCTGGAAAGAGTAACATTGCAGATTCACTTTCACGCCTGACTACTGAAGTCTCTGAGCCAGACCTGAGCACCGAAAACTACGTACGTTATGTCGCTGCAAGTGCTACACCTAAAGCCATGTCCACTAGAGAAATAGAAGAAGCATACGCTAATGATGAAGAGTTGTCCAACTTGAGAAAGTGTTACAGAGAAAACAAATGGAACAATTTGCAGAACAAGAGATACCTATTAGTGAAGAACGAGATATCAGTGATTGGAAAACTCGTGCTGAGAGGAACAAGGATTGTCATCCCTGCCAGCCTTCGAGGGAAAGTACTGCAGATTGCCCATGAAGGACATCCAGGCATAGTTTCTATGAAACGCAGACTTCGAACAAAGGTGTGGTGGCCAGGACTAGACAAAGGGGCAGAAGAGATATGTAGGACATGCCATCCTTGTCAAGTGGTCGGAGCCCCCAACCCGCCAGAACCTGTAGAGAGAACAGAGCTACCGAATGGACCATGGCAGTATTTGGCAGTAGATCTCATGACACCATGCTTACCATCTGGAGACCATGTCCTTGCTGTTGTGGACTATTATAGTCGGTACGTTGAAATACAGGTCATGAAATCAACAACAACTGGCAAGATAATTGCAAGTCTGAAACACATGTTCCTGACACATGGACTGCCTATGAGTATTGTGACGGACAACGGACCACAGTTTATCAGCGAGGAGTTCAGAAATTTTGTGGAAAGTGAAGGGATCCATCATCGTACGACTACACCCCTTTGGCCTCAGGCAAATGGTGAGATAGAACGTCAGAACCGTTCCTTGCTGAAGCGTATTAGAATTGCACAGATTGAGAAGAAAGACTGGAAAGAGGAACTTGGAGCCTACTTAACCATGTACAGGACCACACCCCACAGCACCACAGGTGTGAGCCCAGCCGAGTTAATGTTTGGTCGCAAGTTACGCACCCGTCTACCTGGAATTGAAGAGAATACAGTAGAAGATTTAGAAGTCAAAGACAGAGACAGCGAAGCAAAGGAGAAAGGAAAGATCTACATTGACAAGAGACGTCAAGCTAAGACAAGTGAAGTCAAAGAAGGAGATTTGGTCTTGCTAAAGCAGAAGTCCCTCAGCAAAATGACGCCGCCGTTTGACCCGCAGCCATACAGAGTGGTGTCTAAAGCTGGAAATAGTGTCACAGCTCAATCATCGAGTGGAGCACAGTATAAGAGGAATTCGTCACATGTAAAGATTTTCAATGAGCCAGAATCACCTTGGCAAGGCAAAGAAGAGAAAGTAAACTGTGAAGAAACACCTGAAACAAAGGAAAGCAAGGGAGATAACTCACGTGATGAACCATCTACACTGACACAACCTGACTCAACAGGAAATGCTGCATCCAACGAGGCAACTCTGCGTATCCAGAGTAATCTCCATGACAGTGAGGTTGCTACACCTGAAAAAGAGAGTTTTACTCGACCTACGAGGCTGAGAAAAGTGCCAACAAAATTTAGAGACTTTGAACTTTACAAATGAACAACATTTATTTTGACCTTTGAGAACTTGAAACTCTTTGATGAACTTTGTTAGAGACCATAAGAACCGCTTTTGACTTTGTTGTTGTTTATTAAGTTTTTCACAAAGGCATATGATTATTCTTCTAAAAGGGGAGGGATTGTAGTGTCTTTGTATTAGTAAAATATCATTGAGTTGTATCAGCATGCATTGTGGGTAAGAACCGGAGGATCCTGGTTGAATAAAGATGGCGTGTTGCAGGAAACAGTTGTTATACGTTTCTCAATCCGTACTAATCCGTTGAGATAGTACAATTACAATGGGATTTGACTTAACAATACCTACCTTGTAACTGATGACAATATATCAATACATTGCTAAAGAAGCAGATGAGGAAAATGTATAATTATGCTCACAACTTACTTTGTAACCAAAGGATTCATGTTTATTTCCACGTATGGACCTAACAAACATGATTGATGGTCATTTAAAATGAAAAAGGAACAAAAAAATCTCTTTTCAATTTTTTTGCAATTAACAAAGGTCACCCAAACCAATTTTCATACCATTTTATCCAATCACGACTGAGTATCTTAACATTAAAATCTCTCCAAATGTTACATATTTCACTAGAAATATGTAACATTTGGCCAGCAACCAGGTTGTGACACTCAATAGGCACTCTAAACTGTACTTAAAAACTTGATTGAACACTTAATACATGTAATTGTCAAGGTTGAACCTGTCTAAAATGCATTTTATAAATGGCTCAAACAGACCAAATACAGAGTCACAATCAAGATCCAAAATTGATGTTTTGGTTGGCATTTGAAAATAGTGATTGATCATTTTACACCGTACACCAACGCATTCAGATGTAAACAGTAATGTTCAGCGCAAGTTGGAAAATAGTGACTCATTTGAACAAACTGTAAACAAACCTGCTGTGGCATAATCCCACAATGCCAGTGCACCATGACGATGTAAGCAGGCAGTAACTGCATCAACATCTGTCAAAATACCAGTGATATTTGATGCAGCAGAAAAGCAACCAATCAAATGATTCATTCTCCTGGATGAATAAAACTAGAAGTGATGAATCCAAAATAAAAAATAATTTCAGTGAATAAATTATTCTGTAAAATGTGCATCACACCACAAGTGTTCTCAATCATTATTCTTTACAATAAAATACACATAACAATGTGTGCAGTAACAACATAAAATATACTAAAAATTAACAAAACTACATGGTTTGTTAACAGACAACATTGTAGTATCACTGAATTTCCCCTTTCAATATCATTAATACATGGAGGATATTACATGGTGGCGAGAAGATATGAACTATAATATGTTCGAGTGGCAAGAACAGTGAGATATTGTTCTTGCCACAAGAACATAAAATTCATATCTTCGAGCCAACGTGTACTGTTCTTTTTATTATATGGAGACTAAAGCAAAAGGCGGGAATCGTGACGTCATTGAACGATACGACACTCACAAAGGTGACATGCGGAAAATACTCCACTCGGGTCCCGGATGAAGTGGCGTATGGAATCTACGAGTGGTTTAGTTCCCAGTAAAACACTCTTCTCCATAAAATAAAAACATTTGTTACACCTTGAGCTTTGATTCCAGGTCTACCAAATCAACAAGGCCATTGCAATCTTGCTCAATCCATACAACCTAATGGAAAAGAAATCAAAAGAATGATTAAGTATAACAGGCTATTGACAACAGTACTAAAGTGAAAAAAACAGAAGTTACAATCAAGTATATGCACTGTATAAACTGCAAGCTAAAGAGCTACTAAACACAGCTTACAGTTATTTCTATCATGAAAATGTATACCTAGTGATGATTAAATAATAATTGTGAAAAAATGACTTCATGTATCAGTAGATTGTTTACATATAAATAATAAATGTAATTGTACTTGACAAAAAACAGGAGCTATGGGACCATGGGTTGAAAGTTCATCATTATTGACACTCGGAAGTCATCAAACAACGTTTTACCTCGGCTTCCTGTTCTTTCCATGGAAGAAGGTTTGAATGATGTTCAAAAGGCCCAACAAATACAGTCTAAGAGAAAAAAAAATGATTAAGGAACTGTTTACTGGCTTACTAGTTGACTCAAAGTAAGTTGCCTGAAAATTAACAAATTAGTACTCAGTAGTCTCAAATTAATTATCATGATTGTCCAGGGTTATAAACTTAAATGTTTTAAAGAGTGAGCTCTGTTAGGCGATGGTGGAGTCCATTTTAGCTCATGTTGCTCTGAATATATCCTCAAGTGAAAGAGCTCCTTTACTTTTCATCATTACTCATCCACCTTATCACACATTCGAAAATATGGCTGCAATAACAATCATTTCTTCATGAGTTACAGTCTTATCAATTTTAATCAGCTTCATCCCATGACAGTCCCAACTCATGAAGGTCTTTCATCATGGTCCTATGCTAGTACTTTTTTACTTCTTCTCTTCCTTTTTTCAACAAGTCAACATAATAATTATCATTTTTGATTATTCAGTGCTGCCCATTGCACTGCACTTTAGACATAAAAAATGACTTACTGGAGGATCTTTCAGATCCAACGCATGAATCAACTTGTGTACCGCACCTGTCACCCCACTCCCAACAAAAACCACAGAGTCACTTTCACTGGCATTCACCGCATTTCTGATGACATCTCTTGTTGATAAAACAAATTGCACATTAATCATACTCAAAGCAGTGAAAGCTTACACATGGGTCATATAAGTTATATAAACCAATCTGAAAACAGTCTAAAATAAGTACCAATATTATATATTGCATTATTAACCAAGCATAAGGTCAGGAAATGTGCAGCTACATATTTATTATTAGCCAAATTCTTTCATTGCATTTTTACTGACCAAGACGTACATCAATATCTAGCTATCTTGACCAAACAAGCTTGATCAATAAAGGATTTATCATACGGCCATTTTGTTTAATATGTTTTGTTTCACAGGACAATGCAGAACAATGCTGTAACTCCTGAGTGGGCATGATAATATTATGCCCATTTTGCCCATTTGAGTAGCCAATCAGAATTTGGGATTCACCTTGTCTTGCCAACTTGCAGAACCAGCCATATAATAAGCATTAATATTTTCTTCTGAAGTATACTCCTCCTGGATACAGTTGAACCTTGATTATCTGGACTCATTGGACCTCCTCACCCCTGGCCCAGCTCCCCTCATTTTTTTCCACTCTGCCTGACACTTGTGGGTAAATCACATTTAAACAAAATTCTACTCCTTCAAAACAGAGCACTTTGATTCACATTTTTCAGAGATAGAAATGATCATGCAATTCCTTTGTTTATTGACACTTTATTGATATTTTACCTGTAAATTTTCTTTATTACAAATCACTTTGTTGTTTAATGTGTGACATTCCTTACCAAACAATACCTGATAATGTCTCAAATTTGTTTATCAGTACTCATACCATTCATTTTTATATCACTTGATCTTCTGCCACTAGTAAATTCGATATAAATCACTCAAGATTAGAAATACAAAAAAATGCATTTTCAAGAGTTGGAACAAGGGTATGGAACGAGATACCAGCATCCTTAAGAGAGCTTTCAAAAATACAATTAAAAACTAAATTTCATTCCTTTCTGATTGATATCCTAAAACAGCATGATGATTACAATGATATTCCCCTAATCACTGCAACCTTAAAGAAAGTCTCACTAGATTGTTGATGCCTTTTTTGAGATGATAAAATGGTTGATGCCCAAATGCGATTTTTTAAAATAATAATTCAGTACTTATGTTATCTAGCGTAGCACGGGTTTAAGTGCAATAAAAATAATGTTTCTGTTACTACTTTGTTACTATGTAATTTTGTTGTGTTATCATTTGTATAGCAGCTGATCTGCCTAGATTAACCAAATGCTATCTGCAGGTCAATTTTTTAACTAATTATATGAAGTTGAACTGTTGAATCCAGTGTTGCATCCAGGTTTTACTGGGTATGGGTCCTCTGGACCCCTTGGACAAATATTTGGGGGTACAGACCAGAATGTTGGGGGTCCTATCATAAATATTGATTTCAATCACCTCTTAATTTGATGAAGACAAGAGTGAAAAATTGCATTGTTGGTGTCTGCCACTTTGAAAACTACGGTTACTGGGCAGAGTAAATGTTTCTTTGTTCACCTCCGCGTGATGCTACGGCTCCCTCAAACCAAAAAGCGTTTGTTATGAGAAGTGAGAACTCAAAAAAGATGGAGCGAATGAAAGTGAAAATCTGTCATCAGTAGCAATTGTGCATCAGAAGGCTTGGCGCTCCAGTGTTCATCTTCGGAAGTTTGTTGTTCTGCATGTGGCAAGTGGATTGCTTTTCTTCGCATCGATACAGTATAAGTGGAACAAAACATTTTACTCTCTTTGAACTCAAGCCATTTGAAATCGGTGAGCCATTGGCGGCAAAATGACTTGCAGACTTCCATTTCCGGGATCGATTTGGAACTTACTTCATTGGCTTTTTGCTTTATGCTAGTTTGTTTACCAAACAACATTGACTCCATCATCTTCAGTATTTGAAACTTATGCAAAAAGTTTTTCTTTCAAGTTACACGGACGCTAAAAAATAAAAATACACCAACCAGAATTCTCTCTTTGTTATGCATTTTCTTGACGGATCAATCCAAGTTGAGTATATGAAAAATAGTGGCTATTTAATAAGCGCACATTTATATGCTGTCAATTTAGAAATGCACATATATTTCCAGCATGATATTTGTGCGTCCACAGGGACCCCTTCTTAGTATTATAGGGGGTCCAAATATATAGAGGATATTGCATGGTGGCGCGAAGATATGAATTTTATTTTTGAGTGGCAAAACACTATTTTACGAACGAGCACAGCAAGTGAGTAAAATATTGTTTTTGCCACGAGAAAATAAAATTCATATCTTCAAGCCGCCGTGTAATGTTCTTTTTATTATATAGATAAAAAGAATTTCGGAGGGAAATTACCGAAATTACGTCATCGATAAACTCACGTGTGAGATTATGGAAAATAAACCACTCGGGTCCCGGATGAAGATTTTATGAATTTTATGAGTAGTATATTTTCCAGTAAAACACTCGTGTCTATATAATAAAAAATATTACGTCCCAGGAGAAAATGATGCGCTCTGGATGCAACACTGTGAATCCATAAATTTAGTAGTTGATTGACATGCAACCTCCCATCTGAGGGCCTGGAGCAGGCTAAAATTTCACTGGCTTAAATTTAAAGCAGGCAATGACATTAAGATCAATTTCAAAATGATATTCAACTTCATGTAAGCATTAGTTCAAATGCTAAATAGTCTCTTTCCTCTTCTTAATACACACCGTAAAAAGATCTACTCTTGATTCAGTATTAGCAGTTTTGAGAATTAAAACATCACTTAACAAGTAAAATATCCATCACCTGAGTTTTAAAAGGAGAAATAAAGATTACAGTACCTTGCCTCATGTCGGTATAATGTGCTTTGTAAAGAGGTCACATTAGTAGTTGTATGTGTGTTTCCATAATGTGGAAGGACTTGTTCTCGGATATAGTCCTCAATAAAAGCTAACGATCTGCAAAATGAGAAGTATTATCATGAGTATTAATTTTCCTAATTTGTATTTTTTCAAATATCTCTACAATCCTTGTAAAGTACTGGAAGGCACCTGAGCACGAGCCCTAAACTTGGGACCCTAGGATAATTTTACGTCCATTTGTCTTAAAGACAGAGAGGCTGTGAACGGTACACGAGTAGGTGTGTACGCCCCTGTATTCACACCCAGTAAATCTTGGTACTTTGATATCAACTGGTGAAGTCATCTGTACTTTTGCAAAAGGGTTTCCCAGGTGCAGAAGTGCCCGCTCAATTACTACCTCTAATGACCGAACTTGGAAATTAAAATTGTCGAAAACTGCACAAATAGAGATCACGACCAAAATACAGTAATTGCCAAATTATCACGGGCGGGGACAATTCACTTCAGGAGAGCTAGGGTGCTAAACAAATAAGTTATAATTTATTTAAACATAAACTGAGCTGTTTTCGTACCTTCCCGATGCTGTGTAGTCACAATAAATAGCTTTAAATGAAAAAATACAATAGTATTTTAGGTAGTTAAAAAGAAATAAAATGAAATTAGGTATATATATGCAAAGACGGCCCTACAAAGGTAAGTAAACTGACTACCTTTCCGATGTCCATATGGTCCAGAAAACGTCACATTTTTTCCGATGCAATTTGATTCAACATAACGGAGTAATTCTTTTACTATCTCTGTACCCTTCGTTCTATACTGATGTCTTACTTTCGACAACTCATCACTTGGAATGTCATAAAATTTCCTAGAACCATGCTCAAGAGCCGCCATTTTGAAGTTTGTACAGGAGCCCAGACCCTCTGCTTAGGATGGGTGGAATCCGCTGGCCAAAAATATCAATGTCACGTTTTTCGTGTTTACATTTTCACCTGCTGCCGACCTGCTGCCTTCGTTACCTCTGTTAGCTATCACGAAATTTATTTTCCTCTACAGAACCCCAACTTTTGTATCTTAAAATCATATTAAAGAGCCATCTAACACTGTGGCCATTTTTTTATGAGGTTACTACGCAGTTCGGCTGTTTTTTTTTTGTTTTGGGAAGCTACTGAACAGTGCTGTACTGTGGCACTGTTTGTTTTACTAGACAGTGTGGTTCTAACTTTTTCATCTGTGGATCAAACCATGCAGTGTGACCATTCTTTGTAAAGCTACTGAACAGTACTGTACTGTAGTACTGTTTGTTTACTTCTAACTTTTTCATCTGTGGATCAAACCATGCAGTGTGACCATTCTTTGTAAAGTAGCCTGCAGTGCAGGCGTCTTATTAGGGCGAGTTAGCGTTACAACCTTGCGACCGCCATGTTAGACGGTGGGGGAAGGGGGAGAGGGAAAATGAGAAGACTGAACTATGCAGTGTGGTTCTATCTTTTTCTTCTGTGGATCAAATCATGCAGTGTGACCATTCCATGTAAAGCCTCTACAACCGCCTTGAGTTCTTTTTGTGAAAATTTATTGGAAGGTTACTGAACTGCACAAAACGCTTCCGTTACCTTTCATATCCCATATTTGATAGGTAAGGAAGTTTTTTAATATACCCCAGTTCCATCAAAAGATGGTACAATGCCGAAATTGTCTTTTCATAGATTTTAAATATTGTATAAAAAAGAAATCACCCAAGAACAGGAAGTCATACGGTTTCAGTTTGATCAATGAAAATGGCACAGACATTTAAGATGCACGCGCCAAATCGAAATTTTTGCATTTGTAGGCCCTTTGTCAGATATCGCCTACTCTCCGCAACAATTCACCTTAAATCCCTACCCTGTCTTTTATACACTCGGATGTCTAAAGGAACGCTTCTGTACATTATGATGGTTGGTCCAACTTTATCTTACCTCTTCGAGCAGGCAAGCAATTTTTTTGGGCCTGAATGATCCCAATGTTGTGTTCAAATATAATCAGTGGAAGATTTATGTTTCAGGTCAAGTTATTTGAACCTTTAAACAACCGGAACAGAAATTTTGGGAAACGATTATTATCATTATCATTATTATTATAATAATAATAATAATAATAATATTATTATTATTATTATTATTATTATTATTATTATTATTATTATTATCACGTTTCACGATAAAGGCCAAAGCACGTTAAGTCGTAACGGCCTGATGTTTGGGTAAAGGATAATGTACACCAAATGTATGGTCCTGAGGGAAACAGTTGGTTTTGTTTTCTTGAGAGTCCTAATGTTTCATCATCACCATCAGAACTCTCGCGAAAACAAAACTAACTGGTTTCCCGAGGGACCATACATTAAGTGCTTTGTTATATATTTAGACTTTCCCAACAATACTACAGCAAAAACAAACAAACAAAGATGGCACAACTGGCGCGCGGGCAACAACTGCGAAATTGTATCCCGGTTGGGATACATTTGAATTTGCTCAGGGCACGTGACCAAGAATCAACCAGTCACAGTGCTCGCTATGTTGAGTAAAACTTTAGGTATTTAACAATCGTTTTTATTCACCTTGTCTTTAGACCCGGTTGTTTGTTGTCTAAGAGCGAACATGGGAGAAGGTGAAAAGTCATATTGTCAGTTTTGTGTTTGTTTTTGTTTGCTTTTCCTTTTAACAACTAGCGGTCATCTTTTGCAATCTTCAATTAGTCTCTGAAAACTAAATGTGTTTCTTGCGTTTGCAGTTTTAGGCTTGGTTCCCACTAGCGTCATAGCGATCATAATCACAATCATAAGAAGCGTTGTGTCGCTTATGTCAGAGTGGGAATGCCTGAAAACATAATCACAGAAGGGCGCTTATGAACGACATAATCATAATGATAAGAAAATGATCGACCATTTTCTCATGATTATGATTATGTCCGTGCTTATGATTTATGTCGCTCTCGGTTGTAGTGGGAACGTGAAAACATAAGCGACATAATCATAATCATAACAATGATAGCGGCCCATTGTGCTCCAACCAATGAAAATCTAGTTCCAGTACGCTCAGCCGGTCCAACAGGTTCTCAGAACATTGTTTTTTGTTTGGATATACGTGGAGCCATCAAATTGCTCCGGAGATATTGTTATCAATTTTAAGTGTCACCCTCGATCTCCGAGCCGAAGTTCCTGACTAAGAGTATGATAGCAGTCTAATCTTTGCCGTTCTCTGAATATCGGTCTTACCCAAAAACGCCGTTTGTATTCCCTCTTCTTTCTCGAGCGACATCGCCGTAAATCAAGAAAAGCATCAGTGTGCAGTGCAAGATGACGATCCGTTGTCGAAGAAATTCCCCATTTGATGCTGTTAATGACAGCAGGCCTATCATAAGTGCAATCAATACGCATGTATGGCAACCATTTTTGAAACCTGGTACGCAAAATGAACAAGTGTAAAGCTGCTGTATGACAAGCTTATGTTTATGATTGAGATTATGATTATGAATATGATCATGATGTCGTTAGTGGGAACCAAGCACGTTTCGTTTACATTTTTGTTTTTAATCGAACCTTCCAATACCGTATGTCCACACAGTCAGCTTTTGTTAGAAATAGAACGTATCATAGCAGTCAGCGAATTCTTCAAACATCCTCCGCAAACAACACAACATTACCGATATTGCAGGTGTGAAAACCCCGCCCCATGGCCAGTTTGTTATGCGCGTGTTCCAGTTTCAACGCTATGACGTTCAGTCCCTCACCAGCACGTACAAATTTCCAATCAGTTGGAAACGTAGGGTAAAGAAACCTTCAATCACAATTAATTATTAAATATTCGAGAAGGAAACTTGTTCACAGAAGCTAATCTGCGAAGTATTGGCCGCTTTACAAGTAAAACACCGTCTTAACAAGTAAAATTAAAGGCGACCGCAACTTGACTTGTTAACTGATATCACTTCCCCGTTCCGAACTGAACAGAACTGTTGGCATGGTTTGAACTTGTTTAAATTATTTACGTGAACCTGAACGACTTCCTCGATTAAATTAAACGCCAAATACGATAAACTTTAATTCAGATACATGTTGCTTTTTTTTAGACAATACAAGTGTTTCTTCCCTTTCTTATTAACTGTAAAATTGTTTTTGCTACCCCGGTATCGATTCAGTCGTAAGAGTATCGCACCGGCAAGATGAGCTGGCGAAACTATCAATTACGCCAGGTTTTCTACACCGGGCCTTTTATTGACGTTGCAAGAATTTTAATTAAAGCAGAGCAACGACAGCTGCTCTAAGTTCTGTTAACTGAGCTCATCTACATAAGATCCGAAGTTTTGTAAGAGAAGTTTCTGTCAAGCGTTCATCACCGTACCTCAGGTACAAAAATGGCTATCTCGCTCCTGACAAATGATACTTTGAGATCTATGAGACCATCAACTGGCCTTGCTTGTTCCTTTTTAGATGTAAACTTGAAACCAGAAGGGTATATCTGCATGGTGAACATTACTGTATCAGTGATAAACATCATAAGCAGCTTAACAGCAGTTCTAGGAAATTCCCTCATTCTTCTTGCGGTTTGGAGGAGTCCTTCTCTTCGTTCGACGTCCATAACCCTCCTATCGTCCTTGGCTTTGTCTGATTTCTGTATTGGCTTGCTTTCCCAGCCATCGTTTGTGATGTTTAAAGTGGCGCAGAATGGAGGTGCATTTGGATTGTACTGCATCTTTGGGCTTATTGCCGAGACAAGTGGATGGTTACTGGGTAGTGTGTCTTTTTCAATTATCCTTTTAATTAGTCTTGACAGATACCTTGCGCTATGGCTTCATCTTCGCTACCAAACCGTTATTACCACCCAAAGGATCCTCGTCGCCCTTATATGCACTTGTTTTTTCTACGCCGCGGTAGTTTCGATTAGATTTGCGACAAACAACAGCCACCTCTTTCATGTAATTGTCACTATACTGCTTGGCCTAGGGTTATTGATAATTACGCCCATTTACGCAAAGATTTTTCAAACGACGCGTCATCACCAACAGAGAGTGTTCGCGGAAGTACGATCACTTAAGAACGTTCAAGGACATTTCATGATAAATATGGCGAAACTCAGGAAGTCAGCGATCGGTATTGCATATATTGCTGTCATATTCCAGATGAGTTACCTGCCTCTGTTTTGCGTCATGTTAGCAAAAATAGTGCAGGACCAAAGTGAGCAAATCGAGGCCGTCTACACATGCGCAATTACATTGGTTTTTTTCAGCTCGTCAATCAACCCAGGGCTATATTGCTGGAGAATGAAAGATATCAGACGGGGAGTTATGAGAATTTTTAACCACTGTTGTTCTAAACTCCGAATTACAATAACTGCAGACGACATGCCAATGACTACTGGGGGAATGGCGTCAAGGATAAACTAAAACACCAGCCATTGTGAAGGACCAACACTGCGAACGTCAGCATTCCCTCATCCTACGGTGGATAAAACAGTTTTTGTGTGTTTCAATTTCCCAAAGACGCAGGATCAGTCTTGTTTCTTAAAACCAGCCACTTTATATATCTCTGCGGGTATGTTACGAACACGACTACCTCCCAGTTGGGTATCATTGCACCGGTATCGGAAGGTCATGGGTTCGATTTCCGTTCAAACGTGAATTTTTTCAGGCCTTTCTCTTCCCAGCTGCTTAAGTTACGTGTATAACTGCGCTGAACTTTCACTTTTTTAAAACTAACCCCTTCATGTAAGCAGCTACACGCTCTCGTGTTTTCAATGCTTCCGTTTACCATCTTGAAAGCCTGAGGTAGGCAGGCAACTGACCAGGTTACTCAGCTTCAGCGGAAGATAAGTCTGTTATCGGAGGGGAAAGGCAAATAAAACGTGTATCGTTCTCCTATACAGGCGTTAAAATCATATCGGAATTTAATACTCCTGAGCATAATTGACATAACTTGGTACATGCACTAGCTTGTGAGGTTTATAGCTTTGTGAAACCATCACATAACTGTGTAGAATATATATAACGATATCTGAAATATGTACACCAGGAGAGGGTACATGGTCCCATGCTCCCTCAATCTTTTCACATTTTCTCCCTTAACTTGTTCCCTATTAGCCCTGTCTTGTTATCATGTGCATGTTCCCAGCCATTCTAAAAATAATTCGAAAACATCCGCCTGAGGCGAATAATTGTTTTAGTATAGATACACAGGTGATTATTTAAAAAAAAAAAAAGAAAAAAAAAGCATTGTACAACACGAAAAAGTTTATATCATAAAATGCGTGCGAACGACTGGTAGCCATTTTGATCGTCGAGGTGATTATCGGCTGATAATCCGAGATAGCGAACCAATCAGAGCGCGCGATTTTGTATAATCACCTGAGCATTTATAGTAAAACTTATTGTATCTACAAGCCCTGGATATGAGCAAACGCGCGCTCCGATTGGTTCCTTACTCACAGGCTATCATGCATATGAATATATGAAAGACCATATATTTGAACTGCGGAGTAATATGTTATGACATTAATTGATCATCGCAGTTATGTACACAACTTAAGCAGCTGTGAAATTAAAGCCTGAAAAAAGAAAGACTCAGGGCTGACCGGGATTCGAACCCATGACCTCTGCGATGATCAATTAATGTCATAACATATTACTCAGCAGTTCAAATATATGGTCTTTCATATATTCATTTGCATCATTCTTCTCCATCTACGGATATATTACGAACTCACAACTGACCAGCTCACAGTTGGCTTGATAGCTCAGTTGGTAGAGCACTGCTCCGGTATTGCAGAGGTCATGGCTTCGAATCCCGTTCAGGCCTGACTTTTTTTTTTCAGGCTTTAATTTCACAGCTGCTTAAGTTGCATACATAACTGCAATGATCAATTAATGTCATAACACAGGCTATCAGCTCATATCCCATTAGTACGGAAAACGGCCATCATGGAGGAAAGATTTCATGAATTAAACGGGGTGAAATTCAAGTCTTGCTTGAAAAGAATATACAAAAAAAATACTACTGAAGCAAATTAATATGGGGTGATATTATTCGGCGGTAAGTGAGCAAATTATAGCGAAATTGACAGGGTTTTATTTGTTTATTGAGAAATAAAGTGAGACTCTTAGAAACAGCTGCCATTTTGAAACATCCATTGAGCCCGTAAACTGGCTGAGTTTTTTTTTTTCACTTCTGTTTACTTTTTCAACTTTTAATTCTCAGACTGGTTTGCGAACTCGAAAAAAAAGAAATTTTAAAATTTTAATTTTAAAAAAGAGATGTTTAAGAACGAACCGGACTCGTGTTTCAAACTTTCTTACACATCGGCTCGACAACGCTCGACAACAACATCGTTCTGTTTACAAACAATAACAAAGTCAATTCTTGTCGCCAGTTTCTCACAATCGACGGTTTAGAGATATAATAAAACAATTATTCCACTCGATCTCGTCGTACATGAACTATAGCCAACCGGGCACTACGCGCCTCGTTGGCTATTAGCTCATGTACGATTCGATTTCGTGGAATAATTTTTAAATAGCTTTGAAAAGCGTTGGCTATGATTGGCTAATATAACAGCTTTGAAAAGCGCTCGCTATGAGTAGCTAATACGCACGATCCATTTGCTGCATGGGTTGAATACTGACGTCATTGTGAAGTTGTGAAGTTTTATGTTATAAAAGAAATGGTAAACGCAGCAGCTGTGCAACCATCGAGTTCTGGACGTACTTGGGAGGTTTGCTATAAAGCACTCGAGAAGCTAGAGATGGTCTCGGCTGCGCCTCGAACATCTCTTACGCCTCTTTCGTGCTTAGCAACCTCCCGCGTACGTCCATAACTCGATGGTTGCACGCTGCATGTTTACCATTTCTTCGATATACCGTGAGGGTGAAATTTTCAATTGCATGTCTGAGTAAAATATCGTCCTGGAAAATGTTGCATAGATAGATATTACTCTTCGGACCACTATGTCGTCTCTAGCTTAAAAGCTTTTTTCTTGCCTAACCTCTGGTTCCAGCTATGACTAAATTATCGCGAGGTAGATACTACTATGTATGCACGTGAGGCGGCATACATTTCCAAATACAAGCTCTTATTTTTATTGTGTTTGTATCTAAATTCGATTTTCAGACGTTTTGTGATAACGGCTTTAGAGGTAGATATGTTTCCGTCATTATGAAGCGGTAATGAAGTCTCAAAATCGAATTCAGCTTGTAATTGCGCTCGAGCGTAAGCGAGAACGCAAATCTAATCGTGTCCTATTGCCCATGTCGCCCATGTAGTACTGTGTCCTATCGCCCATGGGATATGCTGTATCCGTTAGAGAGTTCGAGAGCACCGATGTGCCAAAAGCCTCGTTTTGATGTTCAGGAACGGCTATTCGATCTTCAGTGACGTGTTGTTTCCAATAGAGACAATGCAGTGGTCGGCTAATTCTTTTCGGTGCTAACCCGTATACGAGATCTGTAAAACTGTAGGGTGGGGTCATATATCACTACGTCCCCGACGATCTTGCTGTTTGAGCCTCAAGTTTTGCTGATTTTGGGAATCACTTGACGTTCATTCAAATCCCTGGACTGAATTTAACATGAAATTGCTGTTTGCATGTGGTTGAGACTGTTGGGTTAAGTTGGTCCGTGATGGAATAGTACATCAAGGGGTAAAATAGATCATGTAAGGGAAAGCATAATAGTATCCATAAAAATATCCACGAGAATGAGAGAAACAAGTACGAACGCATTTCTAACTTGCAGTTACTCTAGTATAGATGAAAAAAGAGGGAAACAGTCTGAAAACGGAGGCCAAGTTACAAGATTTCATTTTCCACCGGGTGTATCTGATAAGTTTTATATTTTCAAGCTTTCAAGAAAACTTTTCCTATTCATTTTTCGCTTATTGAGTGTACACCCATCCCCCTAATTTTGGTTTAATTCTTTCACTTGCTCTAGCCTGTAGGAATTTGTCTTGCCGAAGACTGCATTTGCAATTGAAAGGGGAATGGAGTGGGCAGGGTAATTTTACAGAGATAGCAATCCATTTATAAAGGGGAGGGGAGGGTAGACTGAAGAAGGCGAAGGTAGGATATTTTTTTTAACAAAGATTACAATGCGAATGTGTGAGATAAATGATATATTTGCACTGCGTTTGGTAAAGTCAATATGCGATTTATATCATACAAATTGTTTGTAACTTTCCTGATACGGACAGTATGAACTCACTATTGACCCCATATTACCAGTGCAGATGGTCGGTTTCGCTTAGCGAGTAGCGCATCGCATTGGTATAAGCAAAGACGTGAGTACAAACACAGGATAAAATGCTACTAGATGGTGAAAATGTCTCTTTTTTGTGTTAATAATTTCTTGCAAATCTTCAATTGCGCAAGCATCTTCACTTAAAGAGGTGAACTACCGCATTTTGCAATTGTTTATGATTAATCAAGACAAAATGCTCCTTATGTTGTCTTGGATTATATAATTTTAAAATGATAACAACAATGAATTTTGACAATTATAATATCATTAAATGAACGAGCATAAATTACGAGGCGAATAATTTAGGATATAACCGGCGATGGTCATTCTAACGCCGGATTCTAACTCATCATGTTTTGTTTTCCAGAAAAATAATAACAAAATCGTCTTTATCGCCGGAGGGTCCGAGCAGAGACGCGATTTAATTTATTTTTGTATCTACAATCTTGGAGAGAAAGACTTGATTCAGTTGACACAATAGCTAAAATTATAGTCATTAGTGCAATCAACATCTGTACTGTGATGTGGCTTTTTACTGAATTACAAGCCGACATCACTCAGTTTGTTTCTGATGTAATAAAGTGCGGGTTCTGGCACAAAAACACAAAATGGTTTAGGTAGACGAGTTTTGCGTAAATCTTGATGAAGTCTTTGTGGTGTTGTGCGAGTTCTAGCATAAGGTATTGCTGAAGTCTTGCCGATTTCTTGTTCCTACTGATGCCAAGGCTTTGGGCTGGTAGACGAGTCTTACTAAAATCTTTCTGATGTCTTGGCGATGTGCCTATACAACTTTATTTTGCTGAAGTCTTGTAGATGTCTTGGTAATTTTCTGATTAAGTTTTGAAATAGTTTTTAAAATTAGATCAGATATTTATCAGAGATTTATATAGTAATATTTCTAGGACAAAGTTAAAAAAATGATTTAAAAATAAGAAGTTATTTACAAAATTAGAAATGGAACAATTAAATAATTTGAATACAAAACAATTAAGCTCTCTACTTTCATGGTATAAAATTCAAGGTAGATCTAAAATGACTAATAAATATGAAAAAATTCAAGCATTGGGTAATATACCTGAAATAATTAATAATGCGCAACAAATAGTTGATAATATTCAAGAAATTATTACTTTTATAAAAAATACACCAAATAGAAGAGAAAACGAACCACAACCACCTATTCCAATTAGAAATACTAAACCACCCAAACTTTATATTCCACCACCAACACAAATGCCAGGAACCCCTCCCGGTTCACCAGATCGATATAGACCAGGAACACCGCCAGGTTCTCCACCTCCCAGTCCACCTACACCAAAACCTAAAAAGTCATCAAGAAAACCACAACCGATTAAAAATACAAAAACAAAACAAACTCCTTTTATAGGAAATATATTAAACAAGTTTTGGGATTTTGTAAAACCATACATTCCTGAAAAAGTAAAAAATAAAACAGAAGAATTAGCTAAAAATTTTATAGAAAGATATAAAAAAGTAAATGAAGACCGATCAAGGAAAAATAAACCCAAAGAAATAAAACCGCTGTCTAAAAGAGATTATGAGAAGGAGGGTGCTAAACCTAAAACAAAAAGAAATGATAAAAAAGAAAATGAGGAAGATTTTACTCCTAAAGAATATGAATCGGCTATAAAAGGTAATTATATAAGTTATAGGATTGAAGGAAATAAAAAGAATGATGAAAGGGCATTCTTACATAAAATCAAACCAAAAGTTATAAATTTAATTAAAAAGAGATTGAAATCACAAAGTTCATTAAAGACAAAATTTATATTTTCGTGCAAGTTCAAAAGAAAAAATTTGGATACTGGGGAAATTGAATACTGTGATGCTAACTTTCCTTCTATAAAATCAGAAATTGTTCTTGAAGCAACAGATTTATCAGAATTATTTGATAGATTAACAAAACAACAACTTAGATTATTTGAAGAATTTTTACGTAATAAATCTGGTTGGGTATTAGATCATGTATTATTCTTTGATATCTTTATCGATCGTTTTGTTCCTCTTTTAGGAGGGTCTTATATTCCACTACCGCTAGAATTAGAAAAAAAGAAAGCAATTACTAACCCAAAGAATAAGAAAGATAAAAAATGTTTCAAGCACTGCGTAACTGAAGCTGTATATCCAAGGAAGAAAAACCGACATAGAGTAAATAAAGAGTTGGAAGAAAACTCTAAGAATTTTAATTGAAGTGGAATTAATTTTCCAGTTTCATTACAAGATATTTCTACGTTTGAAGATCAAAATGATTATGATATTGCTATATTTGGATATGATAGGAAAATTGGAGTATATCCTATAAAAAGAAGTAGGAAACGAGGATTTAAATTGATTAGATTACTTCTATTAACAGAAGAAAAAGATGAAGAAAAAGATGAAGAAAAAGATGAAGAAAAAGATGAAGAAGTAAATAAACATTATTGCTTAATAAATGATATTAGCAGGCTTATATCTAAACAAGTTAGTAAACGTAAATGTAAGATGTACTTTTGCGATAATTGTTTACAATCTTTTCACTTAAAAAGAACATTAGAAAAACATGAAGGATATTGTTATTTATACAATGAAGCTAGGATTGATCTGTTAAAAGATGAAGATGGTAAACCCTGCTTTATTTCTTTTAAAAATTTTGTGAAAAAAATGAGAATACCTTTTCTTGCATATGTTGATTTTGAGTCTATTTTGGAAAAAATTAAAACGTGCTATCCAAATAAGAATAAAAGTTTTACTAATAAATACCAAAGGCACAAACCAATTTCATTCGGATGTTATATTAAGAGTTTTAATGAAAAAATATGTAAATCCAGATTTTATAGATATACAGCTAAATCACCCGACGATGATGTGGCACAGAAATTTTTAGAATATATAGAATCAGAATTTAAGAAAATTTATAAAAATTGTATCAGTTATAATGTAAAAAGATTTAAAAAATTTAATAAGAAAATGATGACAGAAAATGATGAAATAAACTATAAAAATGCAACTAATTGCCATATCTGTGAAAAAGAATTGGGTGAAGATAAGGTAATAGACCACTGTCATCTTACAGGAAAGTATAGAGGCGCAGCACATAAAGAATGTAACTTAAATTATAAGATTCCAAAATTCTTTCCTGTCATAATTCACAATTTATCGGGATATGATTCTCATCTATTTATTAATAAACTCAGTAAAACAGAAGGTAAAATAAAAATTATACCTAATAATGAGGAAAAGTATATTTCTTTATCAAAAGAGATTGTTGTTGATACCTTTAAAGATAAAAAAAGTGGCAAGATGAAAGATGTTAAAAGAGATATCAGATTCATAGATTCATTCAAATTTATGCCATCCAGTCTTGATAAATTAGTAAATAATCTACCAAAAGAATCTTTCAAAAACAGTAAAAAATACTATGTTGGTGAGAAATTAGAGTTATTATTGAGAAAGGGCGTATTTCCATATGATTGGCTTGATGATTTTGATAAATTAAATGAAACCCAACTTCCACCAAAGGAAGCGTTTTACTCAAAACTTAGCGGTAAAGATATTTCAGAAGATGATTACCAACATGCCAAAAAAGTATGGAAAACCTTTAATATGAAAACAATGTGAGATTACCTTGATCTATATCTCAAGACAGATGTACTCCTATTAGCGGATGTATTTGAAAACTTTAGAGATGTTTGTCAAAATAACTATGGATTAGATCCCGCTTGGTATTATACATCGCCCGGACTAGCTTGGGATGCTATGTTAAAGTTAACTGGTGTTAAATTGGAGATGATAATTGACATTGATATGCTAAATATAATTGAGAAAGGTGTTCGAGGGGGCATATCTCAGATATCAAATAGATATGCTAAAGCTAACAACCCATATATGGATGAATATTTTCCCAACCTAGTTACAAATTATATAGAATATTTAGATAGAAACAACTTATATGGTGAAGCAATGAGTAAACCACTCCCTACTCATGACTTAAAATGGATGAGTAAAGAAGAGCTTGAAAATTGGAGAAATATGCCATGTATAGTCGAGGCAGATATTAAATATCCTCATTACCTTCATGATTTACATAGTGACTATCCGCTAGCTCCTGAGAGAATTAAGGTTAATGGGGTTGATAAATTGATACCAAACTTAAACAATAAGGAAAAGTATGTAGTTCACAGAGAAACTCTAAAAAAATATGAAAGTCTAGGATTAAAAGTAACAAAAATTCATAGAGGTATTAAATTCGAAGAGTCTGCGTGGTTAAAACCTTACATCGATTTGAATACAGAATATAGGGCTAATGCAAAGAATGATTTTGAAAAAGATTTCTTCAAACTTATGAATAACTCTGTATTTGGGAAAACTATGGAAAATCTTAGAAAAAGGGTAGATATAAGATTGGTTACGAATGAGAAAGATGCAAAAAAATTAATATCAAAAGCAAACTATAATCGTCGTACTATTTTTTCTGAAAATCTTATGGCCATCCATATGAATATAACGCATATAAAATACAATAAACCTATTTACTTAGGAATGTGTATTTTGGATATAAGTAAAGCAATAATGTATGACTTTCATTATAATTATATCAAATCAAAATATAGCGAAAAAGCTAAATTACTTATGACAGATACAGATAGTCTTGTATATGATATAGAAACAGAGGATTTCTATAAGGATATAAGTTCAGATGTTAGAGAGATGTTTGATACAAGTAATTATCCTAAAAATCACCCATCAGGTATTGAGACGGGTGTAAACAAAAAATTAATTGGTAAGTTCAAAGATGAAGCTGGTGGCAGAATAATAGCTGAATTTGTTGGTCTACGAGCTAAGCTATACGCTTTCAGGATGGACGACGGTGAAGAGATAAAAAAGGATAAAGGAATGAAGAAATCAGTTGTAGAAAATGAAATATCCTTTTATGATTACAGGGAATGTTTATTTAATAAAGTAAAGCAGATGAGGGAGATGGAAGTAATTAGAAGTTATAAGCACGTTATTTATACTGAAACTGTTAATAAAGTTGCACTATCTGCTGATGATGATAAGAGAATCATTTTTAAAGATGGAATACATACTATTCCATATGGGCATTATCTTTCAGAAACAAAATTAGGAGGTAACTCAGTATCATAAGGAATAACCTGTAATTCTTCTCTAACAAATCCTCGTCTTGGCCCATCAAATAAATAATATAAAACCGGTTGATTAGGCGAAATAACGTTTTTAGAAATATAATAAACTTTTATGCTCCAAATAGGATCAGTAGCCCGCCTTTTTTCACCACCTTCAAGTTCACCGGGGGATAATAAATATCTAACTTTAACGCCCGGTGGTAGCCTAATCTCATCAAGACCCACAACTCGCTTATAATTTTTAGTTTCAATATCCACCTCTTTCATTTTTATAGCTTTAACAGGCTCTTTACCGACTATTCTTGTTGGAGTATTATTCAAAGTTTTCAAAATATCTGGTAATCTTTTCGCCCATACTCTAGACCTTTCATCACTAACCATTTCTTGCGCATATTGATGACTAAATAATCTTTCGCCCAATATTTTATTTGCATTTTCTACAAACGCTTGTGCTCTATGATTTCCAGCTTCACTTCTTTGTATTTTAACATTATGATAATTCATAAGTTTGGGAACCTCGCCCATAAATTCTTTTCCCGGATCAACCATTAATGTTTTAGGATATTTTAACTTTCTTGAATATATTTTTTCAAAAGCATTTGAAATTTCTCTACTTTCTTTTGAGGTTAATGGTTCAGCATCTTTATATCTCGAAGCCACATCAACCACAACTAATGCGTATTTATATGTTTTTCTTCCTACTCTATCATGTGGCAAAAATAATAAATCCGCTTGGTGAATCTGATTAGGTTTATTAACAACCCAGTGCGGTCTAGGTATATATTTAGGAGCCGGAAGATAGATTTGCCATATTGCTTGTTTCTCCAACCATTGTTTTGCATAATTTTCGCTTACTTTAGCCTTTTCTACCAATTTAGGAATTGCAGAATATCCTTTCCAATATCCCTCAGTTGAATAATATATTTTATATAAGTCTGAACTCATTTAAAGATTAACCAAAGTATCTTATAAATCAATATGACGTCTGAAAAAATTAACCCAAACAGGATTCCGAGAGTACCACTAGGTTTGAAAGCGGAATCAACATTGAATAGAATTACACTAAACCCATCATCAGCCAATCCTGGAGAAACGCTATATATAAATATTCCTAAACTTTCAGAGAATTTAGTGATTGTACCAGGAAGCGTATATCTAGTATTTAACCTAGCTGTTAATGGTCATGAAGATAACACCCTCGTTAATAATGTAGGTAGTAATCTTGTATCCAGACTAAAGGTTCTTTTTGGAGGTGAAACACTGCAAGATACTCAAAGATATGATCTATTTCAAACCTATCACGACTTATTCTTAACAGAAGAAGAACGAGATGATAGATTGAGACAGGGTATATCTACTGAAAACATTAGGAAACTTAGAACAAATGCGGGTGATAAGGTAGACACAGATGTAAAAGAAGTAACTCTTGCAGTAGTACACAACACCAAGTATCATATCCTATTAAACCATCCTATTCTAAACGACCATGGGGTTTTCTACCCAAAAGCGTTAGATCATCAACTAATCTTTGAGATTACACTAGCTCCAGTTCATGATATTGTTGTTTATTCTGATACAACAAAGGCTCCAAATTATAAAATAACAAACCTTGAGTTGGAATATTCTTGTATATCAAGCGAATACTTAGCCCGCGAGGCACAGGCAACTTACCAGGTTGGTAAGGGATTCTTTTATGAGAATGTTACTCTACACAAAACTTTTACCATAACCAGACCTACAGACAGCGTTATAAATCAACATATTAATCTACCCAGAAGATCAATTACGGGTATATTATTTTTGTTTACATTACCATATGGTGGAGGAGCGAGGGATTCTGAGAATTTTTTCAATCCTGGTATAACCTCAATCAATGTTGATGTTAATGGGGTACCAAATCGTTTCTACTCAAAGGGAATGGTGCCTTCAGACCTATGGGAGTCAATAAAGAAACGTTTCAGCGATTCCTCCCGCTGGTCTGTAAAAGAAAAGGATTTTTATAGTAATAAGTTTGCCTTGTGGTTAGATTTGAGAACACATCCAGATAATAACATTCATGGGGGAGGTCTAGCATTAAACAACGCACAAGATGGTATAAAAATAGAAATGAAAAGAAAAGTTGGCGGAACCGGAATTATGACTTGTTACATGTTTGTGGTGGCTGATGCTTTAATGGAGGTTATGAATTCAAACTTAAGATCAATAATGTATTAGTTAAAAAAGATGGAAGAATTACGAGATAAAATTCCTTTTCACTGCATTATAACCGGACCAACAAATTGTGGAAAAACAAAATACATAATAGATCAATTACGAGGCCCATTTCGAAAATTGTTTGAATTCATTGTTTTAATATGTCCAACTTATTCTAAAAATAAAACATATCATGATTTTGCTAGAGGAGATAAACGTTTCTTTGTATTATCCCCAGATGCCAGTAACATTGATGAGATTAATGAATTGTTAACTGATTGTCAAACTTTATTCTCCGGAACAAATACACTAATAATTTTAGATGATTGCGCCGTTTCTAATGATCTGAAGAAAAGATCAAATAAGTTTATAGATTTAGCATTTTCTGGAAGGCATCATGGTTTATCGGTTTGGGTTCTAACTCAGCAATTAACATCGATAGCAAAACCGTTCCGGGCAAATGTGGCTTGCGTTGTTACTTTCCATAACCCATCGCAGAAAGGTATGAAGATGTTTTTCGAAGATTATGGCGCAGATTTAGACTCTGAAACATGTAAAAAATTTGTAGAACTACTGAAAACTGAAAAATATTCTAGACTTTGTTTATCTTTGCGCCACCCATTTAATTGCTATTTAGAGATATCTTCGTGGTTATAACCTAACGAGGCTTAAAGAACTGACTTTAGGTAAAAAAATTGTAAGATGTCAGAAATTGAAGATTACATTGAAGAAAAGACAGAGGTAAAAGATAATGATGATAATGAACTTGAAATAAAACAAGAATCATTGGCTATTCTCGCAGCTCTTGGGACAACAAAGGAATATTTAGGTATTGATATGAGTTTGGGGGATATAAAAAAATTAACAGTAAAAGACATTGAAAAATATTATAATCGTTATCAGGCAGTATTAGGTAAGAAAATTAATTCAGGGCTTGTAGATTCATCCCTTCAATTTGTTTCTAAAGCTATTTCTTTATTTGTTCCGGTTGATGATATAGAATCTCTTTGCGATGATTTGAAGAATGATGCGTTGGTTAATCGCGAACTTACAAACTTTGTAGGTCTCTTAGCATTAAAAGGTGGTAGATTGGTAGCACTTGCTAGCGGGCTATTCCAGGTTGTTAAGCATATAAAATTAAACAAAATACAAGAAGTTTCAAGAACAATTACATTTAATGATAACACAACTGAGCAGGCTACTAAGCAAAATGCTGAAGGGTATGATACTGTTTATTAGTTTGCTTCGCGGCCCTAAAGGGGTCTAAAGATTTCTTAATGATATGTAAAATAATGTCTGGAGAAGTTGTTGAACAAATTACTAGAGAACCACCTAAAGAAGATCAAAAAACTGAGGTTGGTTCTTCAAAAAATAAGGTGAAAGATCCTAAAAAAGTCGCTGCTGGTAAAAAATTGGCTGAATATAATAAAAAAGCAAAAGAAGCATTAACTAGGGAGCAAATGAAACGAGAAGAAAAAATTAAACGGGAAGAAGAGAAAAATGAAAATACAGAAAGTGAGTCTAAAGCATGGCTTCCAGAGCTATCTTTTACAACCGTATTATCAATTGTTGGAATAGGGTTTACAGCATTTGATATGTTTATGAGATATTATAAAAACAGAATACCTGATTTATCGCAAGTTCCTCAAATAACACAACCACTCCCCACACAACCATCAAATATCACTACGCCCCCAACTCCTAAAATTGGAATGATTTGATTTTCTTTTCAACCCTAAAGGGGTCTAAAGATTTCTTACTGATGTAGTAAAAAATAATGTCAAACGAAAACAAACTTGTGAAAACTGTTACTGATTCCGCAGTACTTATCGGATTAGCAGCTGGAGTTGGTTATGTAGCTAAAAAGGCTATGAAAGAATCATTTATGAACGATCCATCCTCAAGTATTACAAATTATGCAAAATGGGTGGCTGTATTGTCGGGTAGTATGTATCTAAAAACATATTTAGAGGATCAAAAGATTTTACCAAATTAAACATGGCAACAATAGCAATGCTGGTTGGAGGAGCTATTTTGAATGCAACAACATTTGTTGGCGGATCATATCTTGCAAAATATTTATCAGGAGATAAAACCGATACAGAAAAAATACGGCATGATAAAGCAATGGAAAAATACCAAAAAGATTATGCTGAATATCAAGAAAAAAGACAGAAACTAATTGATTGGAAAATGCAACAAAAAGATGAAAAATATCAAGCAACAAAAAATATTTCAAAAACAAATGAAGCTTTTGAATTATATAACCAAATGCATGAGCCAAAATTTTCAGATTATTATAGACCAAGCGATAACCAAAAGACGGGCGAAATGTTATATGTTGGTGGTGGCATGTTAGCACTAGGTTACGCAGTTAGTAAATTTTTATAGTTAGGGGTCTAAAGATTTCTTACTGATGAGTAAAAAAATCATGGCAGAAGGAGGATATTTACCAGAAGATTTAGATCCAACTAAATTAAATGAACCAAAAGATGATGATGATGATGATAGTGGCGGTAATAATGATACAATTTATTTATCTCCAAATACATCCACATCTATTCCAAAATACCCTGATGATTACGAGGAGGAAGAAACTTCATTTGGTGGTGTTAATGAAAAAACAGGTTTGTTAGATAATAAAAATTATGTTGAAAAAGAAATAGAAAGATACTATCCTAAAGCAAAATTTAAAAAATTTATAACATTTCTCAAAGATATTGGAGATGGAATAAAATTACCTGCAGTTAAATTGATTAGAGGGGGAGCGGCTCAATATGTTCTTTTAGATGGTGAATTACGAAATGTTAAAAATAAATATCAAAAACCTTCTGCTGAATTAAAAAATGCTTTAGGTAAAAGATCAGAAGAAATTTTAGAAGATAATGATCGTGAGATCGCCAAGATAAAAGAATCTCAAAACAAAAAGAAGGTGGAGAAAAAATTCCTTGTTGATAAACCACTTAAGACTCCTGAGGAAAGTAATCGAATAGATACTTTAGATAGAGAAATTGTTGATGCTGATGAAGAGATAGCAAACCGGGAGATAGAGAACCAGGGAATACAAAATAGAATGTCATTACGTGACCGTGTGAAGGCTATCTTCAAAAAGTATGGTTTTACAGTCTTTGCTGTTATTAGCGCTGTGGGTGTGATCATTGGGGTTATAGTTTCTAATCTTTCAAAGGGGTTAAATACTTTAGGAAAAGGTGTTGGTAATGGGTTGAAAACGATTGGTAAAAAACTTGGTGAAATATTACCTGGAATGGTTGGAGCTATCGTGAGCTTTCTATTCAAAACAGCGGGTGAAGTTATTGGATTTTTAGGCAAGAATGCATGGTTGTTGATAATGGCAGTGGTTCTATATTTTGTGGAACGACTGAAAGGAGGAACAAGTATAAAGAAGAGAAAGTAAAAACTTTTCATATCAATTTAAAGATATCATGTTGATCAGTAAAATACAATATGGATGACTACAATAAAATTTATCCTCAACTACCTAATAATGTTGATCCAAGTTCCTCCCTTCCGTCGGTTAATTTCAGACTGCAAAAATCAAGCGAAGTATTACAAAATCTTGAGAGAGAAATTAAACATTACGAAGATGTAAGGAAAAAATACAATAGAGTGAGAGGAATATTTACAAAAATAAGCGTTTGTGGTGGATTGATTTCAGTTATTCTATCTGCAAGTGGTCTTGAAACTTCTCTTACTGGTTTTGGCGCTATTGTCGGTGTACCTTTAGGCGTCGTCGGTGGAATTTTTGGCGGATTATCGGTTGGATTTGGTTACGCCTCAAAAAGACTTTCAAATAAAGTTAGTAAACATGAACAAACCGCGTCAATCACGAAATCAAAATTAAACACTATTAACGATTTGGTTTCAAAAGCTTTGAAAGATAATGTTATATCCGATCAAGAATTTTCTATAATTTTAGCGGAGTTGGAAAAGTTTCAAAAACTAAAACTTGAAGTTCGGCAAAAATTTAGGAGAGACGCAGAAAAAAACTTAAACATGTCTCAGATAAGAAGAGAAGTTCGTGCAGATCTATTAAAAGAATTAACCACTCCCGGACATTAAAAATTTCATATGAGAGAACTGATGTGGGTTGCAATTGTTTTGCGGGTATTAGAAAAGAAATTAATTGATCTGCCAAACCGTTTTAAAGACTTTACATCTTATTCTAAACACAAGGAATAAAATGTTACTCGACGATTTCAAAAATAGATACCCAAACGCCAACCTTTATAAATTTACATTTGTGAATGATTCATATGGGGGATATATTAAGTGGAAAGTTAATGGAACAACAATCATGTCAAATGATGATCCTACCGGAAAAACATGGACTGATGATCTTCCTTCTAATTTGAAAACATTGTTATGGAAAGATTTAGGTTTAGAAAAGAAAGCTAAAGTTGGTTCGTTTCCAAAGAGTTTAACCATAACAAATCAATCTTACCCAATACCCGCTATTAATTTTGATGACTTTACAACTGATGTAACAAAAATGCTAACATTTCTAGATATATACGTTTCAGATACTAAAAAATTCACAGCAAAGATGAGAAACATATTTAAATCTCAAGTTGTAACATTTGAATCTGGAAAGGAGAGTAGAAGATGGTTGAATAAACCGGATATTAATTATTGGCCCCAACAACTTAACTTTGCAGTTTGGTGCGCAACATCTGGTTGTGGAATAAGCCCTTTTGAGGGTTTAAATTATCCTAAAGTAATTAGTAGTTTTATAAATTTTCATATATATTTCACAATAAGGAGAATATTGTATGAATTGAAACTACCCTTACCAGATGAACAACCTTTTTCAATAAAAAATAATCCATTTAATAAAGTTTCATATAATAGATTGTGCGCAGAATTTGGTATTAGTAATAATTCAGACTTTAGATGGAAAGGTGGAAGAAACACCGGATTGGGTGATATATTCGTTGATTATGGTAATAGATACGGCGCAAAAAATCATAATTATAAAAATTTATATATTATAAGAAATTATGATACTGAAGCAAATAAATGGCCAGGTTCATTTAATAATTTTTCTGATGATGGTGGTAAACAAGAAAATGGAGATTTAATCTTTTATGAGAAATGATGTATTTTCTGATTTCAAATATTCATGGTTTATTCCTACAAGCGGGCATGGACTAACCAAAGCGGGGCTTGGTAGATTAAATCGATCTGCTGAAGCTTTTGTTTACTGTATATTAGGATCACAAGTTATTACTAGAAACTCAATTTACGGTGATGGTGGTGGCGCAGTAGAAACACAACAAGAATTTTTAGCTTTATTTGAAAGTAGCGTTATAGAAAATGATATTTCTAATTCTATTAAAAATTATCAAAAATCTGTTCAGGAAACTAAATTGAGGCTTGATTTGGCTGTTGCTCCTGGTGTTTGGTTAATGCCTAGTAATATGATTATAAATACAGAAAGTGTGGTTGGATATAATAACAAACTCATGAAAGCAACAGATGATATGAAATTTGGGGTGAATAATTCATTAAATATTGAAACAAAAACTGTTGGAATAAGTCATAATTTAGGATCTTCAAAGGTTTCGTTACCTCATAAAACTGAAAAAAAACCAAAACCAATAATAACAACAGATGAAAAACAAACAGATACCATTAAACTAGAAAATAATATTAAATCATCACAACATGAAGATAATCTGATAGTATTTATGGTTGTTGGTGGCGCAATAGCTTGGTACCTATTTCGTTAATGTTTTGATTATAAAAAATTTAAAGATGAATATTATGTAATCAAAACAAAAATGTTGAGTATTACAATGTATGATTCTGAAACAAGGATTTATTTAGATCCTCCACTAAAAAATGTTCAAGAGATACAGCTCCTAGATTGTAATATAAAAACCAAAAGATTGATTAATTTAAAAGAAGAACAGAGATTAACCGATGAAAGGGATCGACCCCTCGTAATAATACAACCCGGCACATATTCACTGCGCAATATTCAAGCAATAATTCTTAATAGTGAAAATGGATCGAATATAACAATAATTGAAGGTGATACTATTGACTATCTATTTTCTAATAAGGTATTCAACATAAAAATTACTAAAGGTTTACAAGTTTCTTTAGGGCTTCCTGAAATTTTAAATACTGGTAAATTATACCCAATAAATATCAATATTAAGGAGCCATTGAAACTTATTTGTAGTATTGTGGATAATAGGATGTCATATATGAATAACAATAAATATTCAGAGCTTGTTAAACTAACCCCATCACACTTACTAGCAAACATACCCTCAAAGGATTATCCAACAATTCCTGTTCGAAAATATGATACCCTAATAAACCACTTTGATTTAACCATTTTTGACGCAGAATGGAAAAAACTTAATCTTAAAGATTCTCCAATAACTATAAGTTTAAGATTTAGATAAATTTTTGTTATGTAACCATTATTTGAGTTATATAACATAATTAATTTTTAATTAATCTTCACCCAATAACTCTTCCAAAAAATTTAATTCCTCAACATCGACGCACCAATCTAAATACCTACTTGGATGCCATGCTACTTTCATTAATTCATCATACAAACTTTTATAAAATTTATTTTTATGATTTATTTTATCTTCATCTAAATTTATACTTAACTCTAATGTTCTAACATAAAATTTTTTATCAAAGGTATCAATATTACATTCCTTATCATAATAAGCAAGGTAAACACCATTTTTATAATAATGATCAAGCGCTTCATGATCTTCAATAATCCAACCATATACTGGATGATGATAATAATTATATTCTTCCTCAAAAAAATCCTCATTAGCAATTTCTAAAAGTTCTTTTACAAAATCATTAACGGATATACCATCAACACCAAAATCTTTATTTTTAGAAAAATTAATAACTCCTTCAAAATAATAGTTATCATCCTTAGCACAATATTCAACATTCACATCTATATTATTTTTAAGCATTACACCAGTTTTATAATAATATATGACATCAGAAAAATATTCTCTATTTTTTGTTATATTTTTTAGTAAATCTTCTTTTATTTCCTCTATAAAATCACAAAAACTTAATCTTTTATCGTTTTGATATTTAATAATTAATTCCATTTTGTTATTATTTATTTTATATTTTATATCTTTAAATCATAATTCATTTTTTAATTTTGTAAATAATTTCTTATCTTTAAATCATTTTGTTATGTAACTATTATTTGAGTTATATAACATAATTAATTTTTAATTAATCTTCACCCCATAACTCTTCCAAAAAATTTAATTCCTCAACATCGACGCACCAATCTAAATACCTACTTGGATGCCATGCTACTTTCATTAAATAATCATACAAACTTTTATAGAATTTGTTTTTATGCGATATCTTATATTTATTTACATATATAATAACATCTAATGAGCAAACAGTAAATTCTTTATCAAACTTATTAATATTACATTCCTTATCATAATAACCTTCATATCCATCAACCCTACCATAATATTCATCATACCCGCCCAAACGAACATAATCTTCATTAACATAATGATAAGCGCCTCCAATATTTTCATCAACATATTCTTTTAACCATTCTTTATACTCTTCATTAGCGCAATTTAATAAATCTTTTACAAATTTATCAACACATATACCATTAACACCAAAATTTATATCAGAGTAATAACTAATACCATTATTATCATAATCATTATCACAATAAATAATTTCAAAATAAATATTTCCTTCAATAAAACCTCGATTTTTTGATATCTTTTTTAAAAAATCTTCTTTTATTTCCTCTATAAAATCACAAAAACTCAGTTCTTTTTCATTATTATATACAAAACAACAAATTCTTTTTTTAGTATATATTTGTTTTGCTAGTCGTCTTTCCATCTTTTCTTTATTTTATTTTATTTTATATCTTTAAATCATAATTCATTTTTAATCTTATTCTACATTCCTTACAGGAAGCTTTTTGCTTACCATGCTCACATATTTGCGATCCGCCGCATTCTTTACATTGTTGTTTTTGTTTATTATGTTTGCATATTTGCGTTCCCCCACATTCTTTACAACGATATTTATATTTATTATGTTTGCATATTTGGGATCCTTTACACTTTTTACAACGATACTTAATTCTATCATGTTCACATATTTGTGATCCACCACATTCTTTACAAAAATATTTAAGTTTTCCATGAATACAAATATGCTCGCTAGTAGTAGTAACTTTTTCAATTAAATTAATAATTTCCTCCTCTTTAAATTTTTTTAACTCATTAATAAAATCTTTTTTACTCATTTTTGTTCTTCCTTTAATTTTTAACTCTCTCGCAATTCTTTTTAGTTCATAAAAATATAAATTATTTAATTGTTCCATTTCTAATTTTGTAAATAACTTCTTATTTTTAAATCATTTTTTTAACTTTGTCCTAGAAATATTACTATATAAATCTCTGATAAATATCTGATCTAATTTTAAAAACTATTTCAAAACTTAATCAGAAAATTACCAAGACATCTACAAGACTTCAGCAAAATAAAGTTGTATAGGCACATCGCCAAGACATCAGAAAGATTTTAGTAAGACTCGTCTACCAGCCCAAAGCCTTGGCATCAGTAGGAACAAGAAATCGGCAAGACTTCAGCAATACCTTATGCTAGAACTCGCACAACACCACAAAGACTTCATCAAGATTTACGCAAAACTCGTCTACCTAAACCATTTTGTGTTTTTGTGCCAGAACCCGCACTTTATTACATCAGTTTCGCTTAGGACGGACCAGTACTCAAAACATTGAAACTGCCGCAGTTAAAGGAAGACGATTTTATCACTGAATTTCACAAGGTAAAAAATTTCTTTGCTATTTTTTGTGAACATTTAGCCGTATAATAGCCTTAAGTTATTACATCCAAGCAAATTCCATGCTGTTTCCTTCCAGACTGAATATGTAGCGATTTTTACCTTTGGCCGAGTATAACTAATTTTAGTTCAGTGTGCTATCTCAATGCGATTCCGCAGTTTCATAATTTGGTGTTTTTTGTTAATGGTAAAAAATGGTTCTGATCCATTTACTAAGAATTTAAAATATATTTTCTATTCTTTTCCGCCGTTAAAAACTGATTGGAGGATTCTGCCATCGAAATTTCCATTTTTGTTTTTATTTTACCGGTCCAGATGATATAAATTCTAAACCAGTATTTTTTTCAAGAGCGAGAAGCTAAAGTAGCAAGATCGCTGCTTTCGTTCCCTGGAAATCAAAAGAGTAATATCGTCCTTTTTCTCTCTTCCTATCCTCCTTTGTTAGCGTATGATATACTCAAAAATTCGATCAAAAGATCCTGGTTGCCAGACTTTCAGTTGACAGAGCAGAAAATGTCCTTAGAGCTAAATTGATAGACCTCTTCTGTTACTAAAATTCTTCGCTTTCACAATGATTGAAACATATTTTCGTTTTTTTTTTCCGTCGGTTTATAAAAGTGTATAAATATTTTATGGTATGACCCTAAAGCTCTTGCAACTTTCGTATCGTACGTCAAGACGTTACTTTTTTTGCCAAGTGGCTTTGGTAACGGAATTACTTGTTCCTACCGACATTAAGACTGACATGCTTTAATGGCTCCAAAGTAAAATACAATATAACCATTCCCTGAAAAGCTGCTACAGAGCAGTTTTTGATGCGTGTTTATAAGCTGGTTTACTTGGTAGGAGAACAGGGAAAACAAACACGATCTATTCAGCGCCAGCTGTAGTGCCATTTGAACTAGGCTCTGATCAATAATGAAAAATAAGGAGCTGTTAAACCAAAACAGCTGTGCATAAGAAAGGCTTTGTTTCATAAGTTGTTAATAATAATAATAATAATAATAATAATAATTAGACTATCTATCATTTTAGGCTAACATTAGGGTTTTTCATAATTATGATTGTTAGTATCATTATTATTATTACGCTGTGATAACATGTTTATGCCAATTTTTAAAATGTTAATTAACAGAGTACACATTACCAATGAATACAATTGATTTGTATTATTATTATTTCAAAAAATTATCGTAATAATAATAATAATAATAATAATAATAATAATGATAATGATAATAATAACGAGTTACTTTATCGTCCACTCTTCATTGGTAAGTTCCAGTGCAGCATACAACGTATTTCTTAACAGGGAGGTTGATAGTGTTGGTACTGTTTGTAGCACTCTATCTACACCCACCTTGATAGAATTCTTCGTTTTTTGTATGGACCACATTAAATGCAAAAATAAAAAAAATATCAAATTAGTATTGCTTCATAATATTTATTTTGAGGACATGTCGTTCCAAGACAATAAGGCCAAGAACTGAAGAATACTTCGATTTCAATTCGGGAATTAATAAAAACTCACGGAAGTTACTTCGCACTGATTTGTTAAATCGCAAGGCAAAATGTTTTTTGTTTGTGAGAGTGGTTCTTTCACGTTTCGTGTACAAATGATAAATAATGATCACTGAAGTGAATGAGAACTTAAAGGACATTTGCAGGAAATAACTCTTCGTTGAATCAGAAAGTTTCGATGAATTATCCAGTGCCTTAGCAAGGGTAAAATAAGTGGGTGGGGGGGGGGGGGGCACGCAAGATAAAATTTTATTTTCAACATTTTATACAGGTCTGTTTTTACTTTTTGGGAAAAAAACTGGGGGGGGGGGCACGCGAGATAAAATTTCATTTTCATCAGTTTATACAGGTCTGTTTTTACTTTTTGGGAAAAAACGGGGGGGGGGGGCACGGCCCCCCTTCCGGCCCCTCCTCTTGGCACTGTTATCGCCAATAATATCTCATCCAAAAGTAATGATCCTGTTTAGCTCTTTGCTTTACTTAAAAGAAATATTTTTTGAAATGTATCTTACCTAATTAAATTTCAATTTCATTAGCTGTAATAAACAGCTCTTGTGATGGGTCACTTTGTGAGATGAAAAATTTCATCTCTTTTCATTTTTTTTTTTAATTTCTTTTGAAAATAGAAAGCCTAAAAAAATTATGTTGAATTTATCAAAACCTAATAGCAGTTCAGTTGCATTTCAACCAATGGTCACAGTCACGCTATTTGACGACAGTTGATACACGCTATTGTTAAAACGCGTTGACACGCGTTTCAGAATGTTTAACTACACTTATTACACCCAATCATTACACTGCATGGTCACACCATCCGCATGAAGGTCACACTGCATGGTCACGCCGAGTGGTTTTGATGAAAAAGTTAGGATTACATATATAAGTGGTAAGGAAAGGGTTAAAGCCGTTTTAACTGAGTTACTAAAACAGCTAAACAACGAGATTTTTTTTCCTTCATATCTTTAGGACTGAATAATTTTTTCAGAAGCAAGTCACGTGATTGCTAAACCATCCAATCATGATTGTCTCCAGTGCTATACAGATTCCAGTCCTTTTCGGACTTGTTGTACTCGGCCTTTGTGGCAACGTTGGGTCGCACGTAGTGGTCACTCGTACAAACCTCAAATGTCTTCACATAACACTACTGCCCGTATTTGACTTGCTTATTACCCTCACCGGTCCAGGGATCATGCTGTTGTGTCTTTTTGTTGGTCCTAACTGGCTGGAGCACAATCGTCTCTTCTGTCAGGGGCTTGCCATTTTTAGCACCTGGATAATCCTTGGTTGCTTTTCTGTTCTTTTTTCTTTTTCCGTCTCTTTTCAAAATGTACGAAGTGAAGTCCAACCAGCTGAACGGAGACGCAAAAAGGATGTACCTCTCCTTGCAGCGTCTTTGCTTACAAGTGTAGTATTTTGTATCATTCATTATCTCGGATGGAGTTTTTTGAGTGGTGTTTCCTTGTCGTGCACCCCCCTGTTACGGGTTAACATTCCAATCACCTCAAAGTACGCTCTGTTTTATCTTCTCTGTACTGTTTCTATCCACTCGATCGCAATCGTACTTAGTGTTCGGGCAACAAAACGCTGTTTGTTGTACCCAATGCAGCTGCTGTGGAAGAGGCATCTGTTTGAAACAAAAATCAATGACCCTGAAGTGACAACAACGACAATTTCCTCTGCCGTATCGAAAATGTCAAAGATTAGCGTGAAGACCAGCTGGTCACGCCAGTCAAGTTTCAGTGTTTTGTCAGGACGCCGCACAATAACAGCTAGCAACACACCTGTTATGTCCAGGAGAACGTCACAGCAACCTCTTAAGCTTGAAGGGACTCTGCTGGATTTTCTATCCGCTGCAGCATCAAACGTGATACAACTAAACAACAGAGGCAATACGGGCAACGCCCAGGAGGACGATATAGAAACAGGGCCAAGGGAAGAGGAAATTGCTTCTACTTCTAAAGGAAATAATTCAGAAGGTGCTAGAACAACAGCATCAAACGCGCAACATACGGTTCCCAGTCCGTTCGTCATTCCGTTTAAATTACAGCATTCTTTGCCAACTCTTACTGGGCGTAAATACGTTTTTCAAAGCCCTAAGACTGTGCCGAATTTCACTTGCCACCAAAAACAGCGTTTATTGTCGCGTTTTGTCTTGTTCAGATGCTGTGTTAGCTTAATTTGCTGGATCCCCATGTATGTTTTAGCTT
>OX453278.1:27880066-27937566 GCA_949710005.1 Ricordea florida | reverse complement strand
TAAGTCAACAAAAAATGCCTTAAAGATTTCTTTAGGGTCATGCTTAATTTTCCTTTTTTTATGGACTAAGAGTAACATGACCTGTGGTAAGAATTTCTAATAAGAGACCATATGATAAATCTGCTTTACTTTTTTGGTAGAAGCTAGGGTGAACGCTTCTTTTTTCATATTTCTTGTCCACATTTTCCCTCACTTATTTCAAACACAACCAAAGTGGACTGATATTCCATTTTGCATCTTGGCTTTCTTTCAGGAGACAAAAAATGTTGTGAAACCAACTGAAAGATTAAAGTTAACATCACTTTATTCTACTTTTAAATGCAACAAATGACAAATCAGGTCTATTTACATCCTAGCAGGTACAACAGACCCATTTCAGCAGGAAATATAGAAGCATATTGTTCATATATCATGTTTTCACATCTATTTAATTATAATATACTTGTATTTGCACTGCTAGTAAAACGGTCATAAGAACTACTATAGATGAAGCTTCACAAAAACACTAATGTCTCTACACTCTTATGTGTTGCTGTTGTGCTGCTTTATTTACCCATGGTTGTTTCAAACTTTGAAGTATTTCCAGAAGAGGTGTAACTCTGTTCTTCCATGATCTTATTTTGTCTACAGGCAACCAGATATTTATTAATCACTCTAGCAAGTTGTTGAGAAAAATGTATGCAGACAGCATCAAAAGAATCTGAGCACCTTATTGTAATAATTTCTTTTGAGATTAAGCAAAAAACCTTGCTGTAAAACAAGTAAAAACTAATGAAACTAAATCTATTTATACACCAATCAGTGATGCAAGCAACACAATTATTACACAGGGTTGCCACTAATTGGGATAGAAAATTTATTTCTGCCACAGAAATAAACAATTCCTTTGCAGGAACTTTACAAAATGCATTACTTTTGTTAACAAGCAATCTCCACAACCTAATGACTAGCACAAAGTAAAATTCCTCGACTTTTAGGTATATTGAGAATTTCAACGACATCATTTACAATTTTTCAACTTTTTCTTAACCTTGAAAAAAACAAACAAACAAAAAACGTTTTTCCCTGACCATGACAACCCTGTTACTCCTCCGTTAACAGCATTTGTAGCCAGAGCAATGACAATTGAAACAAGCCATCCAGTTAACATCATCAAATAATTTCCAGTTGGCTTTTGAGTTGTCTCCATTGTATGCCAAAGTTCCTCTCACAGTGCCACTGCAGTTATACACAAATTAAACTGAAACTAGCCATCAAATTAAAATAAAAATCATTCCCACTTTGCTTGTGACTTATCAGCATTGTGTGTCACTGCAGTTATACAGCCTTCGAATGAAAAATTTGTTGAAGAATATTAGGCAGTGCATGTTTTTTGCAAAAGTATTTTAGCAGGTACAAAATACAGTTTATAATAGCTAGTACAAGGCAATGTATGAGCTCTTTGTCATGCTCTTGGCAGAATTGAAAAAGAAATTAGACTTCTTTTCATAAAGCCATTTCTAAGCCTGTATTTTGCACTTACTAAAATGTCACATTAAATTAATTTTGACAGCCCACTCAGGAAGGCCATGAGGGGTCTCCTCTTCAGACAGGTCACTTGATATTGTCCTAGGAAGGGTTCTTTACTTAATAGCCAACAACCTTTGGTTGACCATTCCCATAGTTTCTCTCCTCACTGCTGCAGCCCTTCCTTTTGCACTGGCATCTTGCTACTGAATCACATCAAGGGCAACTGCGTGTCTTGTTTATTTCTGAAAGATAATGGAACCAAGTTGACATCGCTGTGTAACCATGAAACCCTACTTGATATTGTCCTAGGAAGGGTTCTTTACTTAATAGCCAACAACCTTTGGTTGACCATTCCCATCATCCCCATAGTTTCTCTCCTCACTGCTGCAGCCCTTCCTTTTGCACTGGCATCTTGCTACTGAATCACATCAAGGGCAACTGCGTGTCTTGTTTATTTCTGAAAGATAATGGAACCAAGTTGACATCGCTGTGTAACCATGAAGGGCGTTAAATTAACATTTTTGCTGGTAGCCACTTGGCTCTTAAAATTTCTCAAAGTGGAAACCAATTCCAAAAAGTTGGTTGCCATTTTTAAAGACAATGTGATAAAAGATGAGCCAGCAAAATTTGCATGTGCTACAAAGTGGTCACTATTATGAGTCATATACAACGTTTCAGCAACCTAAATCCATGATGGCGTCTAGCTATCGATCAAGATGCATGTGCTAGGTTTTGGAAACAAACTTAACAAGGAAGTTTACTGTAGATTTATCTTTGAACATCTACTTAAGTCACTATAACTTAACCCTATTTTAGCCCAAAATTTGTCATTTTCCAAAACCATATTCAGAACTACTGCAGGCTCACATGTCTTTTTTCCCTAGAAATGAGTTTCTGTTTGAATATGTTGGTATTCTCTTGCACTCTGCACCAAACTACATTGTAACAGATGGAAGCAACCTGTGTTTAAGTACAGGGACTATTAATTTTTAGTTTGTCATGCAGGCAATGCAAAATGAAGCCAGCAGTAAAACTGAAACAGCTTGCCCATTGAGTCTCAAGCTTTTTGTAATAGTAAAACAAAACAAATGAGAAAGCTTACAGGGGATTATCAAGCCTCAAATGAAACTTTCAACAAGCAATTACAATGGCACTTAAATTACACCACCTCTATACCTATCCCTAGGCTTAAGAACTAAAGACACAAACAATACATGTATATTTCTACAGACATAAAGGTTACAATATATACCGTGTGCAAAAGTGAAAAGACTATTACCAGTACTTGTATCTGAGTACCAAAAAACATATATCGTGCAGTGACATCTACAGCGTTCCTCCATATATGTACAATGCAGTATAAATTACATGTATATTCTGATGAGCATTAATCAAAGACTCCGGTTTTGGAAGGATATTGCTATATGCATAATAAATTATAGTTCCTCTTTTGAAAAAATTGCAGAGACTTACTTTTTCATCAAGGTGAAATCCATTGAAATCCTCCCTTTTGATCAGGACTCTGTATACCTTCCTGAGAGATCTCTATTAAGCAAACACATGAAAAAAAAAATAATGTCTGATGTTACAATAGGCTAAACTTCCTTTGTCAAAGGACTGTTCGCACTGTGCCCCTCCTAACTGGCTCAACCGAAAAAAGGTGCATTTCAGTCAAATTAATTAATTTAAGATAATTATTTAAATGAAAATAATTTATGCACAATTTGGGCGCCAAAACGTATTTCATAAACAAAGCCATCGAGAACGAATTTTACGGGTCAATGCATCATGTTCTAATAAGCAGAAATTAGTATACAATTATTGTCATGTATATGCCGTATTTATGTGATTAAAAGGTGCAGTTCTTCTACTTACTCTACAACCGGCGGGAACGGCAATGAGTCTCTGGCTCGTTATCATCTTCGGAGATTTTCTCCCAGAGGAATGCCTGGAGTTTACCCCTCATTTAACCTTTGCTCAATCCGTTTGAGCACTTCTGCTTGATGATTGCTTGTCCTTTCGTGCTCTTGCCGCAGCTTTTCGTTCTCTCCGGCAAGATCACGGTTGCTTTGGATGAGTTTCCCCAACAGCACGACGCAATCTTAATAAGACATTACAGAACGAATTCACCCGAACTGATCTTCCAATCTGCAATTAACCTGAGTGTACAAGAAATTGCACAATAATACGATATTTATAATCTCAGTGGGCTAAAGAGCAACAAAATCAGAGCTAGGCCGGCTCGAGTGTCTCTCAACGAACATCAGTTTGCGCGCTCCGTTGTACAAATCCGGCCCCTGATGTCTCGCCTCGCTCTGGTTCAAAATTCGCTGACCCGTAACACAAAAGGCTCAAAAGGTGATACTCCTGACGTGGCCGCACAGCTTCGAAATCGGCGGGAACAGAGCGGGAACACACGCAAAAGTTTGGGAGGTAAGTTCGACGAATTTTTTTACTTTCTTTGCATGTCAGGCGGTGTGCGTAGTCTTTTTCCTAGATAAAACTAGATGATAATGCCAATTTGCATCTCATCGTACTCAAGTAATAGGCAGTGACCCGGCAATGATCATAGATGTAACTAGACGCTCCACGTAGCGTTAACTCGGGCTTGCTTGGTTCGTGTATTGTGAAGCTTCTGTGCTTTTAGTTTACTGCTAAACTTGGTTTTTGAAAGTGCAAAATTGGAGTGAACCGACGTACTTATTCAAGATACGGAACGCCACGCCGCGCGCAAAACGCCGCAGAATGCTCGAAGTTTGCACCACAGGCAGCCCAAGCTGTTTATCTGTTGGTTTATAAGCTGCGATACAAGCAAATTGATAGTCACTACTAAAATATGATCTTACTCAATAGAAGTTATGGAATCATTAGTAATTGTGCGTTACAAAATTGTTTAAATCGTAAATAAAGCCGTATTTCACGAAAACGCTCAACTTCTTTTGGTGTGGGCCTACCACGAATGGTGTGTGGATCTGTATGAGATATGAGCGTAAAATTCATGATTCTTTCGAAAATCTTCCTCAGAAAACGCTGCATTGCATACCAAACTCGACTCCCGAAGACCAAACACGTCGCATAGTCGCATGCCGCATGCACGATTAGTCATCCCTAGTTTCCACGCTCTCCACGAGGAACGCCTGGGACCATGACCCCCCATTTGGCGACCAAACCGCTAGCATTTTTAGACTCGGGCTTTGCTTTGTAAGCAAGCCCGAGTAATTAAGTTTGGATGTATTCTTAAAGGTTACAATTATGTATATATCGGCCTGTTTAAGTTTCACTGCAAGCGCCATCGATTACATTTAGCTTATAATTTCATGGCTTGCGAGGCAAATTTGTTAAGAATTACATTGTACACGGGCTGTGACGTTCTGTGATTATGTAAGCTTACATTATCCGAATCCTAAGCTTGTAACTTATTAGCAGGACATCATGATAATTTTTCAACAGGGGGTAGGGGTTGCAGCTCAGTTTTTTTCCACAAAAAATTCGTTTGTTTTAGTGCATTCATGAGTGGTTACCAAAACTAGATAGTGAGAAAATTTATGTAAAAGGCAAATACATCATGAGTCTTTCTGAATTTAAGCTGACTCTCTCTTTGAAAACCCTATAACATGGCTTCTGATATGTTACAAATTTGAAGAGCATAGCCAATATTTGAAATTCCAAATTCTTAGCTGTCCCTTTGTTCACGTATACTATGTAATGCTTGCTTAACCCTGTGTAGTAATCCCCATGTATTCATTACTGGTTCAAACTTGTTTTCTCTCCAACTGATTCTTTTACTGTAGATGGAAAAGCATAACAAAGATAAAAGAAGGGAGTAATTGAAGAAATGTAAGAGGAGATTGAAAGGTTACAGAACTGAGGTGCAGTACATGGAACAAAGTGATTCCACTGAAGAAGATCAGAGTACATGTAGTTTGGTCCCAGAGAAGAACAACTATAACATTGATGACAACAATGGTAGTGACAGTGGTGATTGCTGTTGTTGCTTGGATCTCACTGATCCCAATTTGATTAAAATGTTTGCCCAACCAAAACTAAGTGAGGATCTCCTTTATGTTTCATTTTACCGCTACCAAAGAAACAAGAGGAACCTGTTGAAACTGCTGAGTAATTTTCTTCAGTATGCATGACTGCCTTTTACAATTTACGAGTCTACAACATCTTGCAGCAATAGAGGTTTCTTTCCCTTTTTGAGCAACCATGTTGAAGTTACAGATTTTCCATTGGTATACTTTGCCTTTGCATTCTTAACAGAAAATGGACTTTGGGATTTTTTGCCTTTATTGATGCGACATCTTAATGTTTGGTACAGTTTGCGAGTGAGGGCATTCTGCCAGATCTTAAAGTTCCTGTGCCATTTTGAGTGACCACATTTAAACTATTGATTCCTTTACAAATTTAGCTTTTCATACAAATTGTTCATGATTGATGATCAGTGAACTTAGCTTGTCTGGCTTTTGTCAAATTGCATGAGGTAGTATAGACTGTCTTTAACAGTTAGTGAGTTAGAGCATTTTGCCATAGCTAGGGGTTTCTTTCCCTGTTGGAGCAACCATGTTAAAATTACAAATCTTAACAAATCTTTATTTTTCTGAACAGATTTTAATTTTGTGAGATCTTAATATTTGGTGCAGTTTGCGAGTGAGGGCATTTTGCCAGATCTTAAAGTGTCTGTGCCATTTTGAGTGACCACATTGCAACTACTGTGTTGACTCCTTGACAAATTTGGCTTTTCATACAAATAATTCATGATTGATGATCAGTGAACTTAGCTTGTCTGGCTTTTGTCAAATTGCATGAGGTATTATAGACTGTCTTTAACAGTTTGTGAGTTAGAGCATTTTGCCATAGCTAGGGGTTTCTTTCCCTATTTGGAGCAGCCCTGTTCAAGTTACAAATGTTAACAAATCTTAATTTTTCTTGACTGATCTTAATTTTGTGGGATCTTAATATTTGGTACAGTTTACTAGTGAGGGCATTTTGCCAGATCTTAAAGTGTCTGTGCCATTTTGAGTGACCACACTGCAACCACTGTGTTGACTCCTTGACAAATTTGGCTTTTCATACAAATAGTTCATGATTGATGATCAGTGAACTTAGCTTGTCTGGCTTTTGTCAAATTGCATGAGGTAGTATAGACTGTCTTTAACAGTTTGTGAGTTAGAGCATTTTGCCATAGCTAGGGGTTTCTTTCCCTTTTGGAGCAACCATGTTAAAATTACAAATTTTAACAAATCTTTTTTTTTTCTGAACAGATTTTAATTTTGTGAGATCTTAATATTTGGTGCAGTTTGCGAGTGAGGGCATTTTGCCAGATCTTAAAGTGTCTGTGCCATTTTGAGTGACCACATTGCAACTACTGTGTTGACTCCTTGACAAATTTGGCTTTTCATACAAATAATTCATGATTGATGATCAGTGAACTTAGCTTGTCTGGCTTTTGTCAAATTGCATGAGGTATTATAGACTGTCTTTAACACAGTTTGTGAGTTAGAGCATTTTGCCATAGCTAGGGGTTTCTTTCCCTTTTGGAGCAACTATGTTAAAGTTACAAATCTTAACAAATCTTTATTTTTCTTACCTGATCTTAATTTTGTGAGATCTTAATATTTGGTACAGTTTGCGAGTGAGGGCATTTTGCCAGATCTTAAAGTGTCTGTGCCATTTTGAGTGACCACATTACAACTAATTTATTGACTCCTTGACAAATTTGGCTTTTCATACAAATAATTCATGATTGATGATCAGTGAACTTAGCTTGTCTGGCTTTTTTCAAATTGCATGAGGTAGTATAGACTTCTTTAACAGTTTGTGAGTTAGAGCATTTTGCCATAGCTAGGGGTTTCTTTCCCTTTTGGAGCAACTATGTTAAAGTTACAAATCTTAACAAATCTTAATTTTTCTTACCTGATCTTAATTTTGTGAGATCTTAATATTTGGTACAGTTTGCGAGTGAGGGCATTTTGCCAGATCTTAAAGTGTCTGTGCCATTTTGAGTGACCACATTACAACCATGAAGTCCTTAACAAATTTGGTGGGAGAGTATAAAGGGGACTGTGGACAGGGTTCAGGGAAAGGCAAGCTAACATTTTTAAATATATTAATTGTTCCTTTGTGGAAGATTTCCGTGAATGAAAGATGACAGTAATTGTATTATGGGTTAGTGTTATGTATAATGACTGGATTAAGAACATAAAAGTAACCTTAAACCTCAATCCATCAAGCCTGGCCTGGTGGTATGTCAATCTGCAAATTTATGTGATGTTAATCTGCAAACCAATATAAAAAAGCTGAAAAACCGTTGATACCCAAAAAGTGATTTTTTATTGTTATGCAGAATATTATGAACATGCAATTTTAACAACTTTGGGTGTACTCGATGTTTCTGAACCTGACCCGCACAGAGTTGCTTTTGATTGTCTAATCTCACTGCATGAGGTTGCCGAATATCTTTTCCTTTCGTGTCTTTGAAAGGTTGATCGTGATACCACATCGCAACGGGCGCAATAGACATATCCTTTAGCTCCATTGTTTTCCATGGTTTCTATTGCTTTGAATTAATGTTGTAAAGGGAAACCTAAAGGAAAGCAGCTTCAAATTGCATTTTCTCTGTCTTCTACTAAATCCAAGGGCCAGGAAAATACTGAATAAGAAATACGTACGGCTGCGCCACGTGGTTCTTTTCATCCGATCAAATTAACTCTAGGCTCGGCGTGAAAAGGTAACTTAATTTTGATTAAAGATCACCTAAAGATCAAGTTACCTATCAAGTAAAGATCAAGTTACCTTGACGAACTTTAATTTCCAATTAAAGATATCGAAATATCTCATGACACTTTAAGTTTGATTTATTTCAAAATTAAAGATGTTAAAACCTTATAGGACGTTTTGGGAGAAAGAAAAGACCCCCAAAATTAGACCTAAAGTTTGGCAATATTAAAGTCCAACAAAAGGTACATTAAAGACTCATTAAAGATCGATTTCACCTTTTGGATATTTCATGTTGCCATTAAAGACAATTAAAGATAAGATAAGGCTTTAGTTAAACTTTAATTTTAAACTAAAGACACCAAAATATGTGTTTTCGCCCTGTGGGTTGTGAGATGGGACCTACGGTTTATCATCCTTATGGCCTAGAAGACTAGAAAGTCTAACCATTTGCAGATGTGATTGCAAGGCAGCACTTTCTCCTCAGTTATTTAATGACCCTGAATTTTGGTCCGGCCGGGATTTGAACCCGCGACCTTCTGCACGGTAGTCCGGTGCTCTACCAACTGAGCCAACCGATCGGTGGTGGCTGATCGACTGACTGATTTATTGGCGAGCGAATTGACAGACAAACTGACATAACGACTGATTGACTAACTCACTGATTGAAAAACAGGTTAAACTTGGCAACTGACTATATGACATACTTAATCAACTCGTTTGATTTACCCAATTTCTTGTGACTATATGACAGACTGCCTTATTGATAGGCTAATTGCCAGACTAACTGACTGTTTGACTGGCCGACAGACTGAATGACTATTTGACCGACTAACTAACTGGTTTACTGACTGACTGACCAAACGTACCTCCACGAAACCTGTTTACCTGTTTCTTGGGGATTTTCCAGTTCACTCAAAGCGATACTGCCTCCATGTGACTCACAGGAATCGTCTGTGCACCATGTATTGTGGATAGTGTTTACATTTGCTCCTTTTTCTTGAAGACAACTATCCTGAGAAGTCTCACTATAGAGAAAAAAACGAGATGAACTTCTATTTAACATCGATCTTTTATGACCAGCTGATTTGACAGTGGGCTCACTGCATCGTCTGGATTTGGATGTTTTCTCTTCCATTTTAGTGACCATTTGTGCAATGTTGTAGTCTGCGTTGCTTGAGATAGCTGTTTCATCTGATCTAAAGGAAGCAAATGATGACAGACTGCTGTCTAAGGAGCGACGGTGAGTCAGCGTTTGACAGCATCCGGGGTCTTGAGGGCTGACTACTGTTATGCGAGGTAGAAAATTACGGCTGGTATCAGCGTTCCCATGATCCTCATCGATAAGCGAGTCGGGTGCGTCATCGTCTCTCTCTTTGTTTACTGCCGCTGACTGCATCTCCTCATCATCGTTGACTTTCTCGTCCAAATCTGCAAACATAAATTATTTCATTTAACTTGACGTAGAAACCTGGGAATGAACGAATATCTTGATGCTATTTCATTCAGTTCTCTCTTCAAAATGGGAAATGTAGGAATTCACGACAAAATGGTGAAGCATGCATCAAGAATCTACAGTGGATTCTTGATGCATGGGCCGAGCTACCAACAGAGGTCATCAAGGATTCTTTCCGAAGCTGTGCTTTAAACCTCCCTGTTGACGGTTTATGCGACGATGTTATTCATTATTTCAAAGACGACCAGCCATGTAGCACTGGAAAAGCTATGCTTCACTCGCAGCTAGAGATCTTGAGTGAACTAGCCAACGTCAATCCTTTTGACACTATGGATTCTGATGTAGAAGAAGGGTACCCACCCCCGTTAAAGCCTCTAGACTCTGATCAATAGGGGGATAGTGACTGATCGAAGTCGATTGCAGATACCGGGTATCAGTAGATAGCAAAAGAAAACGTCGGATAACGACGTGACTACAGCAAGTTTAAGTTTGTTTTGTTGGTAAAAGTGCTTGATAGCAACTGAACTACTTTTGAATGCACGGACTAAGACAAAGTGCACCCTGTGTTAGATCTTATGAACTTTCAGCAACAGTCAGGACATTGACAATGAGTGAAGAGTTGTTGAAAACCTGCAGAAAAGTATTGACGAGGCTGTTATGAAAGCCAAAAGTTAGGTTAGCTTCACTGAAGTCGGTACGTAAGCCATGACGGAAAAACTCTCATGAAGTAAATTAAATTGTGCAATCGAAATGTTTTGTCTTTGTGGTATGAGACTTTTAAATAAGCGCCGCCCTCGAATAAGCGCCGCACGCGAGACACGAAAAATTGAATAAGCGCCGCACGCGAGACACGAAAAATTGAATAAGCGCCGCACGGGAGACACGAGAACTTAAATAAGCGAAAAGGCGATTATTCGAGTAAATACGGTAACTTTAGTTTGAAAAAACAGAGACAGAACTAGGATTTGGGGAAAAAGAAGGCAAAATTTATACAAATATTTTTGAGAGAGGATAGGGGAAAGAATTGGCCAGCGTACCTCTCTTTATATATATTTTGTTTTTATTTTTCCAAGCCCTTAACATTTTACTCACTAATGATTGTCGATGCCATGGTAACTTCAAAGAGGTAACTTAAAAGACTAAATTCACAAGGGACTCTAATGTCGTTATATATATTTCTTGCGCCGCAATGATTTATCGGATAATGAGGTAATCAAGCGTTCAAATTCCTAGAAGCGCACAGTCAACTTTTCTAAAGTTTATTTTCCACCTGCTGTTGTGGGAATCACTTGATTTCTCTGTGTCCTGAGTTTCCCCCCACTGGAGCGACAGGACGTGAAGCATAGCGGTTCCCGTCTTTTAAGAATAAAGTTCTGAGGAAAAATAGACATACGTAGTACATTTTAGGCTCATCTCTCGTATTCAAAACTAATAAAATTTGAAAAGCGAAAAAAGTAAGAAAAACAAGATGCCTAAACAACTTGAGGCACTTAAGTACATCAAAATCTTTGCAAAATAAAGGAGCAGGATAAAGAATTCAGTACTATCAGGGTAAATTATTTATTTCTTGTTCAAACAAATTCAGTTCAATAGTTACACTTTGAGAAGCAATTGAACTTCTTTTTCTTCCGGAAAAATGAAAATTTGGAATATGCTTTAATTCCGCATTTTTTACAGGCTGAATAGGTCTTGAGTTCAAAACCGCTAATGAGTTAAGCTGTTAAAAAATTACACTCTAACATATCATTAGCATCCGTTACGAAGAATCTCGTATGAGTTTCCTTTCTAATAATATACATGAAAAAATTACTCGATTCTGATTGGCTGAGAGCAGTGCAGTTCAAGTGTAACACCAGTGCAAATTACACATCGATATTCTGGATTATGATATTCTTTATTTTTAAACGAACCGCTTTGAGTTTGTAGCGTTATCAACTGATCTTTATCAGCCAATCAGTAAATAAAGAGTCAAATCCGCGTCAAATGCTCACTTCCTGTCCGCAATGAGATGTTCCAGCACTTCCTCCAGGCGAATTTTTTCATGTTTATATTATTAATAAGTAATCATTTCTCGTTCAATTTGGAATTAATTTGCAGTACTTGTGAGTTTTTCAAAAAGCTGAAATTGCACTCGCACGTGGCAAGCATGTTAGCATTTGGATCACGTGGCTGGCATAGGGAACCCACCTTAATGCATTGCGCAACAGATGCATCTTGCACTTCCAAACCAGAGGAGTTCATAAAGTACATCGCATACACCAGGCACGTGCAACACATGCTCACGACCAGAATGATGATTGCACAGCCATAGAACTTAGTCAGTACTGGGAAAGCTGTGGACGTATTGGGCATTTTGGAGTTCACCAGAAGAAGATACACAGAAAGGCAAAGAAGGAGGTTTATTCCAGCCTCTGATTGAAAAGAAAAATAATCAGTTTTCAACTCCAAACTGTCAAAGGAAAGACATGTGAACTGGGTGCACATGTTGATGTTTTAAGTCACACGTCTAACTAAAGTAATCCTGATAAGCCCTGTTAACCCTATCACAATTTTTAATCCAGTAGCTCGCCTTTTATCAGTACGTATTGAGATTCTTCTATGAAAATCATGTTGAATAAAATTCCTACTAATTCAATCGTCGCTAAGCAGAAGCAGGAACGAGGGAGTTTCGCTACAAAAAAAAAATCATGCCTTCAATTAGCAAAGACGACAAAATTTCACTAATGGTGAATACCCGTACTCGTTGATACGTATCAGAAAACTCAACTCTTGAATAGAAATCGTACATGAACATTTTTCATAAAGTTATCTTTATGAATACGGCTTATTGACCAAGTGTGAAGTCAATATGGCTGCATATTGGCCTTGTCTTTTTTGCTTTGTTATTGGCAAGATGAACAGGATGAAGTCGTGGTCAAAACACGTTACGAGGCTAAGGTCCAGCCATTTTGACCGGACACGCCTGGGCAATAAAGGACTTGTTATATGGCCAAAAGATTATGTATATACCGTTTCACTATACTTCGTGAGACAAAGTGGGAAAAGTGGGGAGCAGGGTTGGCGCAGTGGTGAGAGCGCTCGCCTTCCACCAATGTGGCCCGGGTTTGATCCCCTGCCCCGGCGTCATATGTGGGCTGAGTTTGTTGGTTCTCTTCTCTGCTCCGAGAGGTTTTTCTCCGGGTACTCCGGTTTTCCCCTCTCCACAAAAACCAACATTTGATTGATTTAATATGATTTGATTTCACTTCATTTGTGCTTTACAGTGTCCCCAATTAGTACAGCAGTGCTAAATACAGTTGACACTCAAATAAAGTTCATCTTTATTATTATCATTATTATATTATTATTATAACTCCGATTGGGTAGTCAATCAGAATTCAGGATTCGCTTCATCTTGCCAGCTCGAGGAAACAGCTAAAAAATGAAGAGCCCATATTGCAGACACATGCCGCACGATGCTACTGAGCATGCGTAAGGAGCTACACTGTTGTCTTATACGTTAGGGTGGATACACACTTACCCATTCGTTTTCCAACTTCCGGTGGAATTAGAAAAACCAACAGTGACAAGACAGAAATAACCACGGGTGGAATGATGTAGTTGATGGCGAAAAACAGAGCTCTTCGCCTAACTGCTATGGTGTATATAGCTACAGAGAATGGGTTGTCATGGCTACGGTACATCTGCATACGTTCCTCTGGTGATATATAAAGCAGTTCCCAGTTGCTATTTCTGGTAAAGTGCCTTAGATCCAGACCTCCATTATTAAAATTGACGCGCAGCAAAGTTGAGTCCATGGACCATGAACCAAAGGTCAGCTGACATGTTTGATCGTCGAAGGGAAAATCTGCAATATTCATGTTGCATGAACTGCGAATAGTAGTGGGTTTTGAGAAGAACACGAGGCCATCACTGTAAATAATGGCGCCAATTTTTAAACCATCCTCAGTTGAGACGCCAAAGTCTGAAACGCTGCCAGTTCTGCGAAGGAAAGACAAAATACCGTCCAATTACGATTTTTCGGAGTTTGACTGGAAACTGCAATCTTTCAGGCAAGAACTCTTGGACCGAATTTTTTTTTTTTAAATAAATGGCCATCACTTCCTCAAAGTTCTCCCTCTCCCTTCTAAAACGTCGATTTAACCGATACGACACCATGTTACTTTTTTATCCCTAAAGTATTGAGTCTAGAAATATATCCCAACTTTGTTTGCCGGGGTGGGGAGCGTCAGGTTTTCAATAATTCAAAAAATTTCTAAGAAAAGAATGAATTCTGCCAAACCGTCCGAAGGTATTTTGGCAAAGATTGTTTTCCGAGATAGCTGTGAGTCAATGTAGCGTGGTTCGAATACATCATAACTTTTAAGGTAAATTAGAAAAAGTTTTAAGTTGTGTATCGAGTCCCGAAGAAAAAAGAAAAGATAACAGTGGAAACAATCTCTCAAACAATATCACAACAACAGAACAATAAAAACAATAGCAAAATGCAGTAAGGGTATGTTTAAGCCACACATAAGCACATACGAGTGGCTTCAACATAACCTTACTACATTTTGACGTTGTCATTTCAAGCCTCGTCCCACAACCGTATCATTTTTCATCATTTTGACATTGAATATTGTGGGATCCCTGAGCTCATCTGTTAGCTGTGTCATGCTGATAGGACAATCACATGACTTTTGGAGGGCATATAGTTTATTTTGTGGCCCGAGTAGCATCATTTGCGCCCGAGCGCGAAGCGCAAGGGCGCAAATGATGCTACGAGGGACACAAATAAACTATATGACCGATAAAAGTCATGCGATTATCATTATTATCAATACACAAGGCCAAATCGTACAAATTCATTTAATAAGAAAAAAATGTTTAACAGAGATGTAGCATGAAACTATGGTATGGAAAGTTGTTGCTACAATACGATCAGCTAAAATTCCTTTTTGTTTACAATAAAATGTCAAATATAATCTAGTTTTAAAAAGATTGGTAACAATGATTAGCAAAAAGACAGTTTATATTTAAAAAAATAATAGTCTTCCCGTTCACAGGCAATGGACTCGGCTGCAGGGCCGTTAATGCATTAACGGCCCGCTAGGAGTCATTTGTGGCCCACAAAGCGCGTGTTTTCAAGAGGGCGGTTTTCAATTTGGCCGCGTATCTTGATAATAATGAAGATTAACAAGGCCGAAACAGCTGTCCATAGCTGCTAGCTTTTGAGCTCTATTTTTCATTTTTTTATTTTTTTTGTGGTAATAACAGGGTTTTATCCCTTCTACCACTGTCGCCTCAGTGCGCATATGTGTGGCTTCAACTTACCCTCACTACATTTTGACGTTGTCATTCTAAGCCACATCCCACAACCCTACCATTTTTCAATAAAAACAATAGACTTTGTCTATGGAGCAACAGCCACCATGATAACCCAACAATTAGACAAGATACAAAATGCGCTTGAACAATAGAAAAGAAAAAAAATAGATCTTTTTTATTATGGGCATCAGACATTACAATGGAAGCAGCGAATGTAGCGTGACATGTTTTTTTTCTACTCACGCCGTGTAGAGGGTTATGTCTGGTGTCCAGATCTCCTCAAATTCCACTGTTAATGACTTCAAATCGTTATTTTGTGAGACATTCCACTTTAATCTGTAGTCATACCATGTCTGCAAAATATAGATAAATAAATAAATAAATAAATAATAAAAAAGGCTTAGGTTTATATGTGAAAAAGTAAACCGACCTTCAACTGTTCATGAATCAGTTATTAACTAGTAATTAACTGCTGTACTGTGTTACTGTTCGTTTTACTATACACTACGGCTGCAGCCCGAAATTGTAGTCTTTTTTCATTTGTGTTTCAAACCATGCAGTAGTGCGACTGTTTATCGGAAAGCTACTTAACAGTACTTTACTGTGATACTGTTTGTTTTACTATACAGAGTTGTTCTAACTTTTTCAGCTGTGAATCAACCCATGCAGTATGTCCATTCTATGGAAAGCTACTGAACAGTACTATACTGTGGTGCCATTTGTTTTGCGATACAGTCTGGTCTTACTTGTGTGATCTGTGGATCAAACCATGCAGTGTGACCTTTCTTTGTAAAGCGGCTACTGAACAGTACTGTACTGTGGTACTGTTTGTTTTACTGTACAGTGTGGTTCTAACTTTTTCATCTGTGGATCAAACCATGCACTGTGACCATTCTTTGTAAAGCTACTGAACAGTGCTGTACTGTGGTACTGTTTGTTTTACTCTACAGTGTGGTTCTAACTTTTTCATCTGTGGATCAAACCATGCAGTGTGACCTTTCTTTGTAAAGCGGCTACTGAACAGTACTGTACTGTGGTACTGTTTGTTTTACTGTACAGTGTGGTGCTAACTTTTTGCTCTTTTCTGAGTGTTAGTGAACTATAAGAGTGACATTTGTACGTATCGCAAAACCTAAAAGAGATAAAAAAAAATAATAAAATAAGGGTCCTGAGGGGGGAGGGGTGGGGGGCACCGATCCCATTTTCCAGTGCTCAAATAGATAGATAGATAGATAGATAGATTGATAGATAACTTTATTTCTACACGGTATTTCCATCAGCTTAATTAATTATTACTACTTACTCACTATCTACCGTTAAATTACAAATCACACGAGAATAAAAAAAAATAAAAAATAATAAAGACTGCCTTACTTGGAGGCCGTGTTTAAAATCTTACTTAAACTACTTAAAACTGTGGCGACTCAATTTATTCTTAAAATCTCTCAATGAAGTCGATTGTCTTAATTCCAAGGATAAACTGTTCCACAACTCAGCTCCACTGTACAAAAAACTTCTCTTTAGATAATCAGTTCGGGGTTTTGGAAGGGCTAGTGCGTTTTCAGTATTCCTCAATGATAATAATTTTCACTCATTCCCAATAATAACAGTCCCATCTCCAGCAAGTGACCGAATTTTCCCAGGGCATATCCCGGCCAATCCCAATTCCCATTTTATCCCTTGAGGACCATCATTAAATATGTTTTGGTATTTTGATGCTTACCATTCGGAACCAGATCTGCAGGCTGATCTGTTCTGCTTTTGGGTCCTGTGGTTGAATTAAAGTCTATTGGTGTTCAAGCTCGAAAATTCAAGTATTGTTAAGTACAGAATAAAACTGCTTTTCTTTCAAAATTTTTAATCAACTTAAACATGACGAGCTCCATTAAGAACAGCGTCTTAGCAGAAATAAAAGAGAAACGGAGACTCTTCTCGCACGCCTAAATCCCTCCCTGCCACCTGCCCTGCTTCAACCATTGTATAATTATAACATAGATTCCAGAAAGCGCGCGCTGTGATTGGCTAATACGAGCTCCATTTGCCTATGGGTTGAATGCTGATGTCAGATTGTGACGTTGTGAGGTCTTATGTTTGTAAAAGAAATGGTAAACGCAGCAGCTGTGCAACCATCGAGTTATGGACGCACTTGGGAGGTTTGCTGAGCACTCAAGAAGCTAGAGACGCTCTCGGCGGCGCCTCGAGTATCTCTTACGCGTCTTTCGTGTTGAGCAACTTCCCGCATGCGTCCATAACTCGATTGTTGCACGCTGCACGTTTACCATTTCTTCAAGCTCAAACAATAAGGGAATGCAGAGCCTGTTAGATTTCCAACATTAACTTATAAACTAACATTTTATAACTGATTAAAACCACATTTCCCTTCTAAAAGAACTTTGACAGTTATTTTACCAAAGGGTTTGAGGAATATGAACCTTAAATTATTTCAGTGACTGAACAGTAAATGGTTTCTATAGTTACCACATATTCCAAGTTAGAGACAACTAAATTGAGTGATATGTTAACATGCGAGTTCCCGCGCTCGCAACATGGCCGCCGACTTCTGCTGTAGTTTGTAAAAAGAGTGGTTCTCAGTTTCCACTCTTCTTCGTTGCTAGTGCAATCTCCGCCTCCTAGAGAATGTTAATGGAGACAAATGAAAACGGTAGAACATTTATAAGTTGGTTCATTCAATTTTCGGCACTAATAGGTCATTAAAAAGCAAAATACTGCATGATAGGACGAATAGAACTATCTCATTAACGTTTGGTCGAGCGTTCAGGTCAACTAATTTTAAAGCTTAAAACTCTGAACCGTATTAATTTCATTTCTAATTTACTAATTTCGTTGGAAAAATTGTACCCTTAATTTTTATAATATACTGTTCAATTATCTTGGTAAAATAAGTTACCTTGAATCCCAGAGGTTAGCAGTGATAAGATAATTATAACTGGAAATACAAGGAGTTGAAATTCGCTCATGTCGCAGTATCAGACAAAATTAAAACTTTCCAGCTACTGGTTTTTCTGTCTTATGTCCCACAAATTAGACTGCTCGCGAGTCCGTTGCCTAGTAGCAACACGTCACAACAGGTGGTGTATTTGATATGCATTTCAAAAGCGTCGAGAACAAACACGGAGAACACTTCATTCGTGGAAGGGAAAAAATTACGATTTATCACAAATAGGATATATGCAGTAGCAATATAAACATGATCAGGTTATATTATTAAAACGGATTTTAATATATAGTATATATGTACTGAGATTTACCCACTGAAAAGGAGCGAAATAAATTTGGTTCACAAGCTGGTCTAAGAACCCGACAGCCAATCAAATGGCGCGTATCGCATTTTCCACGTGTGAGGAAAACGATACGTCCAATCAGGTGCTGCGTATCATTTTTTTTGACGTGTGAGCCGTAACAAGGTGATTTTCATTCAGCTGGCAGCATTTCACTTTGTTAAAGAAATCTTTTGCAAGCGCTGAAGTTTAAAAACATGAACGAGAAAAGGTTTGTTGATCACGATACTTCAGTCGAGGATTACGTGGAAAGTCTCGAAAACAGGAATACGAAAGAGATAACGAAACGAGATGTGAAATTGCAAAATGAAAGACAGACAAAAACAAGGTCTGGAGTAGACGCTTCAAACGTTCGAAAAGTTTCCCCGAAAATGTTTTCAACTGGTGATGAACGAGATCTTGTCGTGGCGTACAAAATTTACCGTGAAAAGCGACCGGAAAACATGATGGCAGACGATGCGCCATTCTACTTGGGAATAAACCACACGAAAACAGACGGCTCCAAAAAACACTGGTTCAAGTCGGCACGTATGGGTGTAAATAAATTAAACACTTTGATGAAAACAATAGCTTCAAAAGCAAACATCAACAACGAGCGACTCACCAACCATAGTGCTCGTAAACACATGATTCAAAAACTTAATGACAGTGAAATTCCGCCAACGCATATAATGCAGTTAAGTGGGCACAAGAACGTGCAAAGCATAACAAACTATAGTAGCTTGAACCTAAATCAACAAAAAAACATATCGGGCCTCTTAAGCCGAGCATCGTCACAAACACAAGTAAATGTTAAATTTCTGGCAGAAATTCAAGCTTATGTTATTATCCTTGCATGAGTTTTTAACTTGAATTCACGTAACAGAGTTTTGTCTTGGTCTGTCATTAAAGACGATAAATAAGAATTTAAATCTCAGTATTTATATAATAAACACAATACCACATGGAAAGTGCTTTGTACGGTATTTACGCACTCGTTGTTTTTGTATCAGAAATCTCACTCGTTCGCTGCGCTCACTCGTTCGATTTCTGATACGTCAATAACGCGTGCGTAAATACCGTACGCCCACACTTTCCATGAAGTATTCTCTAAACATTATAACAAGTCATGTATCATATTAAGTAACACTGCTTAAATTTTGAAACAGGAAAAAAGTTGCATCGTCTCGAATTAAAGCTTTTTTAAATATTTATTTACAAACTGAGACAAGCTTAGACTCCCTTGGGAGGGTCGAATTCGTGACACTGAAAAAGGCACCATAATGTGCCATCTTCACGATTTCACAACTCTTTCACTTTGACATTCAAATCTCCCACAAGTCTCCTATAGTCAGTGGTAGAGCGTCCGAACTACTAATAGGGTGCTCGGCTCGCAGGTTCGCGTCCTATCGGGAGAACTCGGTTTAGTTTTTATCTTAATTTCCCCGAGAAAGTGCCGAAAAATACATCTTCCGCAAAACGCCATCTTTATCAGGCATTTTTCCTAGATCTCAGTTCATGCAGGCTTTCTACCTACACACAGGAAGTACAACCTCCACGGAGAGAATCAGAAATTCCTCTGTCACTCCACGTCAGCTAGAGAAACAACATAGGAGCAACTGACGAGGTTCACTATGGAACCGAAACTGCAGTATTGCTTGAGAATTACTATGGAGAACATACTACTGAAATAGCGATAGTAACCTCTTGCCGGATCCATCACCAACAAAAAGGAGCGATATCGATATGGAACTGAGCGAGGAAGAGACGAACATGCCGGGCACGCCTCTTTCAGAAATGATCCAAAGTTCTCAAGGAAGAATCACTAATACTCAAACGCCAAGAGAAAGTCGTAAACGTAACCGTGAAACGCGGTGAAAGAAAAAGCTCACATACGTGACAGTAGCAACGGCAATTACGGTAGAGCCAGAAAGCGTTAACGCTCTGACGAAACGGCTGCCATGTAGATGTCAGTAAGAAAATCTGAGGAATCTATTGCCATACTACAGGCATTGAGACAAACATACTTGCCCCAGAACACTGAGATACAGTGCACGGGCAGAAATCAGGCCAGATCCAGAATTTCAATCTGACATCTATAAGATAAGAAAAGACCCAGAGCATAAACTGCTAGGAGCGTTAAAGAAATTCCACTACCGTAGCGTAGAGATAAACAAACTGGAACTTAGAGAACTTGAGCGAAAGTATTCTTAAGAAAACCTTATTGAGCAAATGGCATTTAATAAGGGATCAACCTTTACTGAGTGAGATATACAAAGAGGGGTGGGTACAAAACGAAGACCGAAGACCTAAGACCCAAAAACGAAGACCCCTTCAAAATCGTCTTGAAATCGCTTGAAAAAGGTTCAAACATGATCCTCGAGACAAGGAAGAACAAAATATGCGGTTTTCAGCGAATTTGACCGGGGTCTTCGTTTTGTACATAACCCTACCAAATGTACAAAACGAAGACCCCTTCAAAATCGTCTTGAAATCACTTCCTAAAGGCTCACACATGATTCTCGACCGAAGCAGAAACAAGGAGCACTAAGATTTGCGGTTATCAACGAATTTGACCGGGGTCTTCGTTTTGTACATAACCCTACCAAATGTACAAAACGAAGACCCCTTCAAAATCGTCTTGAAATCACTTCCTAAAGGCTCACACATGATTCTCGACCGAAGCAGACACAAGGAGCACTAAGATTTGCGGTTATCAACGAATTTGACCGGGGTCTTCGTTTTGTACATAACCCTACCAAATGTACAAAACGAAGACCCCTTCAAAATCGTCTTGAAATCACTTCCTAAAGGCTCACACATGATTCTCGACCGAAGCAGAAACAAGGAGCACTAAGATTTGCGGTTATCAACGAATTCGACCGGGGTCTTCGTTTTGTACATAACCCTGCCAAATGTACAAAACGAAGACCCCTTCAAAATCGTCTTGAAAGCAAAAACTTTCAACGTTTGCTGACGCATATTCTTGATGCTCTTAGTGTTTTTTTTGTGTGCCCAAATCACGGAGCGTTACTACATAAGGAGGTTAAATTGTTCTGCCTCTCAGGCGCAACTTCAAATGAGACGATCTTATTGGTTGGGAACTAAAATCATCTGGCTTTTGGTGTGGTGTGATCCAAACATGTCTCATTACATGTCTCAACAAATTCGTAGCATGGTACCAGTTTGAATACAGTTAAGAAGAATTTATAATATTTTTATTACATGGGCTACGAATTTAATCTTGGCATATTAGATTGTAGGTAAACCAGGTAAGCACGCTCTTTTCAAACGTGGCATGTTATTACATTCTCGTCAAACAGGAAAAAAAAAACAAATCCAACTTGAAGCGGCAAAAATCAAAACTACAAGTTGCGCTTTCTTATTTGACATTATATGCTACGTTATATGTTTGACTAAAACTTGAGCAATATGTACGTGGATAACGACTGTAGAAAACAAATTGACTAAGGGCCGTAGACTCCAGAATAAGACGAGACAAGTTTAAAGCGCCGAAGGCGTGAGCCGCTATGGGGGTCTGGAGACATGCCCGCCAGGAAAATTTTGAATTCTAGAGGCTCAGAAATGCTCTTTTAAACATTTTCAATGGCATTTTTTAATTTTTTTTTTGTGGGGATCATTGTCTCATTTAAACGCTTTTTAAAAGTGCTTCGTCTTTCCTCATGCTAGCTACGGCCTTGTTACTTCTTATTTCTTTACTTGCAACGCAAAAACGGAGAACTTTATACATATTTCTTGTAACGAATTAAATCTATTTTTAGTCTAGAAAATGAGACATGTTTGGATCACACCACACCAAAGGCCAGATGATTTTAGTTCCCAACCAATAAGATCGTCTCACTTGAAGTTGTGCCTGAGAGGCAGAACAATTTAGCCTCCTTATGTAGTAACGCTCCGTGATTTGGGCACACAAAAAAAACATTAAGAGCATCAAGAATACGCATCAGCAAACGTTGAAAGTTTTTGCTTTCAAGACGATTTTGAAGGGGTCTTCGTTTTGTACATTTGGCAGGGTTATGTACAAAACGAAGACCCCGGTCAAATTCGTTGATAACCGCAAATCTTAGTGCTCCTTGTTTCTGCTTCGGTCGAGAATCATGTGTGAGCCTTTAGGAAGTGATTTCAAGACGATTTTGAAGGGGTCTTCGTTTTGTACATTTGGTAGGGTTATGTACAAAACGAAGACCCCGGTCAAATTCATTGATAACCGCAAATCTTAGTGCTCCTTGTTTCTGCTTCGGTCGAGAATCATGTGTGAGCCTTTAGGAAGTGATTTCAAGACGATTTTGAAGGGGTCTTCGTTTTGTACATTTGGTAGGGTTATGTACAAAATGAAGACCCCGGTCAAATTCGCTGAAAACCGCATATTGTTGTTCCTTGTCTCGAGGATCATGTTTGAACCTTTTTCAAGCGATTTCAAGACGATTTTGAAGGGGTCTTCGTTTTGTACATTTGGTAGGGTTATGTACAAAACGAAGACCCCGGTCAAATTCGCTGAAAACCGCATATTTTGTTCTTCCTTGTCTCGAGGATCATGTTTGAACCTTTTTCAAGCGATTTCCAGACGATTTTGAAGGGGTCTTCGTTTTTGGGTCTTAGGTCTTCGGTCTTCGTTTTGTACCCACCCATACAAAGAGCCTCCTATCATATTGTACAAAAGAAGAAAATCGCTCAAAGACAGACTCGTGAGATTCAAACACTAAAGGCAAAGAAACCACACTTGCGAACAGCGGGAGTCGTGTAGGCCTGTCACAACTATTTTTAAATCTGGAAATAACCCTAAGCCACATAAAGGAAACTTACTTTGTCGACGAGCGATATGACGCGTACAAGGAAAGGGGTACATTCACACTGGGCTGGCAGAAGGATACGACTGGAAGTCCTACTGGGACAAATCAGAGAACGAGATTGATAACGTGTATCTGGATAAATGTTGGAGTTACAACTGGTAAGTCGTAGCATTTTTTCGAGGGGACTAAGGGTGGGATTTGCGGGTGGGTGGGGGGGGGATTAAGCTTAAAACATTAAGAAGGGCTCTGAGTCAACTTTCTTTCGGACCTGATAGATACCCGGGCTCTGCTCGAAGTTTGCGTCGGGTTTCAAAAAGCTGAAATTTCAGAGCTTTTGGATGAAAAATCTCTATACCACGTAAAGCTGTTTGAATACCAAGCCATCTAAGAACCTGGTTAAAGAGAATGAAGAGAAACGAAAATGTCTAAAACGGGTAAAAACGATAACAGGGACGGCGGAGCGTATTTTAAAGTGGGGGGGGGGGTCTGGGGAAGGATAAAAATTTTGAAATCTAGAGGCTCGGAAATGGTATTTTCAACATTCTTCATGAGATATTTCTTAAAAAGAAGACAACCTGGATATGTGTCAAGTGACAAAAAAATGTCATCGTCGTAAAAGTGGGGGGGGGGGGGGCTAAAGACCCCTAGGCCCCCCCCGGCTCCGCCGTCCCTGGCACCAGGGTACCCCTCCTTAGTTCTTTTGTCTCTGAGGCGGGAGTCAATGGCGTGCATGAAGTCAGTCACTCTTACAAAGAGCCTAACTTTCAGTCTATCAAGCTGCTGGGGCCGAAACCGAGCGTACATGCGAATTAATCGAAGCCAGTACTAAAATTGGTGAGGTAGATAACAATTTGTTTTTTCGTTTCCTCTCCCTAAATTCTTGGCTTCGCTTTCCGTGACCCTCAATTCGGAATCTGTCAACAACAAAAATTGCGTTTACATAGACGTAACTTTGAACTGGCTCAAATAAGCAGGGGCAAAGCTCAGCGATAGTAAAGGACCCACAGTATTTAACAAAAGCTTATGTAAAATCCAACGTAGATTCTACAAAATCGAAGGACATCCACGGTGACTTTCACTCTCCGATATTCAATCTTACAGTCACTCTCTGGAGTTCCTTTCCTTTTTCTCAGATGAGAGTAAAGAAATACTGTGTGATGGTTTTGCTTTGAAACATGCGGTTTTTTGGAGGCATCCCATAGCAGATTTTGAGTATTAGAGTTCAGTCAGATGCCGTGCTTTTCATGTGCCAAACCTGATAGAGTTTGGTCAGACTCAGTTTGGAGCGACATTGGCGCGACATTTGATTCACACGGCGCATCGTGTGCCGAACCTAAAGATATTATTCCATGTAAGCAGTTATGGGAAGATTATGTAAGAAGTTATGGCGAGTGATGATGATGGTGATGGATCAATCGCAATTGCTAAATTTGCGTTAACACTTCCAGAGTCCAATCTTCTATTAGGAAATGCTTTAGCTCAGGTTTGTCAAAAGGAGCCGGCTGCTGTTGAAAGTCACCGCCTACTTCGTCACATTGTCCCGTTACTCTCCTTGCCATGTCCCCAGACACCCCTCCCCTCTTTGTCGCTCAATTGCCTAGACGGTTACTTCTCAAAATTTAGCGGCGAATAGTAAATGCGAGACTGTGCGGGACAGCGAGACTAGCGTTTTTCTTTGCGAGCCCGAGACATTGTGACTTTTTAGATTGCGAGACCGAGACTTCAAAGTGTTTTGAGTGCGAGACTCTTTCGTATAGAAATCGAGACTGCGAGGCGCACATAACCGGTAAAACACGAGACTGCGAGACCCGTGAAATTTGAGTAAAATTTTGCGAGACCCAGAGATTTTGAAGGACCATTCGTCACCCCTTAATTACCCTAGATTTTGCTATTTATTTATATATCGGGGCATTCACGTTCCTTTTACTCATATAGTTATTCATGTATCTGTTCATGGATAGGAAGTTGTCAAAAAAGGGAATTAACGAACGTCAAGCCGAGAGTTGCTGGTAGAGATCACTTAATGATTTATGTACCGTTTGGTAAAATGACATTGTTTGAAGATCCGTATGCGATGCCTGTCTACCAGGGCAGAGCAATCAGCCGAGGAATCAAGTGTGATGTTTGGCAGCAAAAACGGGAAAACTGGCCTGAAAATATGGCGGCAAAAACAATATGGAGGTGGTACTTCACCCAAACCAACTGGAGGGAAAATATAGAAGAGCAACCGGTATGTAATATATTAATTGTTATACTATTTTTAATGTCGTCATCATAAAGTTGGCATTAGCCTAGTTCTCTCTTGTGCTTTTATGGACCGAATCACAGGCCTGGTGGTGGTTTGTAGATGAGTTCTAAACGATAAAAAGTCTGTTTCTTATAGCTTTGTCTCGAAAAACTTCCTTTGAACCCTAACGAGTTGTATGAACGTAGCTTGTGTCTTAGGTGCCGGTCAAAGTGGAGGTAGAAGGCAACATAACCGTGAATGCTAGCTCAAAGGTTGAATATGAACTCAACCTGAATTTTTATGCGTTTGAAAGTCGTCATCCTACAGTGAATGCTTTTGACACGTCGTCTCTGTGCTCCAAGGAACCATCAACACAGCATCAAAATCGTTTATCCTCAGGGGCTGTGGCAGGGGTAGCGATAGCGTGCATTTTTCTGGGTGTGATATTGGGGGTCTTGGTGGCGTATCTTGTAATAAAAAAAGTCAGTGATGTTACCTAGAATGGGTCCTCCGCCAGAAAGGTTCTCTTAGCGATAAAATCTATGTTGGCTGCTCTGAAGGCATTTGTGAGACGATATTGTTGAAACCAAGAGAAAATGAGGTAAGAGAACGTATCTTCCATACTGGGTTCACTCACTTTGATAAGGGGACATAATCTGAAAACTACTTTAGCTGACAAATGGCTGATGTCCTTCTCATCACGTGGTTGTAATTTCAATGCGCCATGTGGAAACCGCACAGCCATGGAACGAGATATAAATAGATTCCGCGCTAAAAATAGATTCTGTGTCCTTATCATATCAGACGGGGTTTGGTTCTCTTTCCTCATTTTCTCTTGGTTGAAACTGTGTGCTTTGTGCTGTGTTAAGCCAACTCAGCTGCTACCATGATTCCTGTGATGTGATTGGATAATGTACTTAGTACAGTATCTTTTAGACAAAACGCGTTTTTTCTTTAACATTAAATTACGTGATCTGTTTTAAATAAGGATACAGTCGAACCTCACTATCTCAACTATCAAAAACTTCCACCAAGACTGTGGCTACTCAGGTTTTCAATAAGAATTGTAGCAGCAAGAGAATTGTGTAAAGTAACAGGAGAATATTCTGAAAGGGCTCTATGTGTGAATTTAAAACTAGTTCAGGCCATCTAAATTTGACCCGAGAATTCTTCGTAGTACTCGGAGAATTCTTCGTAGTAGCCGGAGAATTCTCCGATCTCCGATGCCTAATGAACACCCTCGCTACTCAACTTTCTTTGTTCTCGAACTTGATATGTAACACCTAAATAAAGACGTTGACGAAATTTGTCAATGGAGAGGAAACCACCTCTACGTTTTTACCGATTTTGAAAGAGAGATTTCAAAGTCGCAGTCAGTTCTTATCGACAGCAAAAACTAGCTGCCAAATATTTTTAATGCATTTTTTAGATATAGTACAACAATTCTGTTTTCCACAATTCCTTTTATTTTAATTTCCAGAGTGAAATAACTACAATGTGAAACGTCTTCCCTTTTTCTTGTATATCATGCTGTTGATCTCGTCAAGTGCATACACCATTTTTTCCTTCTCGTTTGGTTTGTTCTTGAGCGATCCTGTTAGATATTTCTCCATCTGTTGAAACCGGTTAAACTTATTGTAGATGATTGGCAAGAAAGGTGTAATCAACAATACTCCTGACACCGAACAGACTCCGCCCACAATCTTTCCACCTAGCCAAAGAAATTAATAAATCAGCCAGCAATTCTTTCTTCGGAGGGCCCTGTCACGTCCGCGTTTTTGAGCTCCAAATTAATTGCCTATTTGTTCAGCACGAGGACTCATGGGTTTTACTACTTAAACATAGACAAGAGAAAATGAGGTAAGAGAACGCATCTTCGATACTGGGTTCCCTTACTAGACCTTACTATGATAAGGGACAGAATCTATTTTTAGATCCGGAAACTATTTTAACTGATCAATGGCTGATGTCCTTCTCATCACGTGGTTGTAATTTCAATGCGCCATGGGGAAACCGCGCAGCCATGGACCAAGATATAAATAGATTCCGCGCTAAAAATAGAGTCTGTCCCTTATCATATCAGACGGGGTTATGTTCTCTTTCCTCATTTTCTCTTATCATAGCAGACGGGGTTATGTTCTCTTTCCTCATTTTCTCTTGATTCTGTCCCCTTATCATATCAGACGGGGTTATCGTCTCTTTCCTCATTTTCTCTTGACGTAGATAAGTAAACAATTTGTTTTACATTGGATGTATTTAGAAGCCATCGTAAGCAGGAACTCTTTCTTAGACAGAAGCATTTTCCTAAGTGGAACGGACCGCTTACAAGATGCCCCCTCGGATATTTTGTTGTGCTGAAAACCTTGTAACCTCAGTCACATAGACCGCATGTGTATGATAACAAGACAAAAATACAAGTCAAGTCATGGAACATTTTTTTAGTAAATCACGAATTTTGTCCTTCATTGTTGATTGAGGATTCGTTTTTTCGGTACTGGAGAAATCTTGACCGGTCGAAAATAAGACACCTATACAAGAGACAGCCGCTCATTCTGGTTTAGGGACGGACCATTAGAAAAGTGATGGGGGGGGGGGTGGGTGGGGAAAAAACCAAAAAACAATTCATGCAAGGGAAAATGCCAAGAAAAAAAAATTCATGCAAAGAAGAAGGTAAAAAAAAAATTCATGCAGAAGGAAGGTCCAATTGTGACTTTTTCACACGTAGTAAAAAAAAAATTCGTGCAGAGGGGTTCACCTGAAAAAAAAATTCCTGCACAAGCAGTGAGTGAAAAAAAAAATTCGTGCAAGCTGAAAATTCCCCACCCCCCCCCATCACTTTTCTAATGGTCCGTCCCTTACTAGAATGCGCCGTAGTTGCGTACCTCGCCGTGCGATGAGCCTGCACCTTATTCGCTTTGCACCCGCTAATTTTTCGTCTCGTTGAATTGTTAAGGGTGAGTTGATTTTTCGTAAAAAAGTGCCGGAACGTATGACGTTTACTATCGGTCAAAGTTCCGCCTGGTTGAAAAGTTATGGTTCCAACTTACCAAGTGTAGTAGGTACCAGATCCCCATAGCCCAAGGTGGTAATGGTCACCACTGCCCACCAACAGGCTTCTGGGATACTGTGAAATTCTGTGTCCTCGTTCCACTGCTCGCAGTAGTAGACCAAACTTCCAAACAAAATCGTACCAACTGTTGTCAGAAAACACATTGTCCAGAGGTCGTACAAACTAGCTTTCACTGTGTGGCTCAGTATTATCAATGCCGAAGTCCATCGTGAGATTTTTAGAATTCGAAAAACTTTGGACAGCCGTAGTACCCGGAGAATGTACAGTGGAGTACCCAGCGACTTCTTAGAAGCAATCAGAGAGATGTAAAATGGAGCGATAGCAATAAAATCAATAATATTTGATGCCGTTTTAAGGAATCGACATTTTTCGGGTGAGGCAATAAACCGCAATACGAATTCCAAAGTGAACCAGGCAATACAACACATTTCAGACAAGTGAAAGACTGATTTGAAGGGAGCTTTGAAAGTTCTTCCTTTCTTGAAGTTCTTATCTGATGTAGAATTAATATCTGGGGCCAAGGTCGTACTTTCGGAGCCCTTGAAAGAAGGTATTGTCTCAGCAAAGAGAATAACAACGGAAAAAACAATAACAAGTAAAGAAACCAAGTTTATAACTCGCGCGACGAAACTTGAATCCGGGAGTTCAAAAATCTTCCATAGCACTTTCTGCCACCTTCTACTAGGAGCAATTTCTTGCTTTTTTAACGCACTTGGAAGTAACAGCTTGAATTTTCTATCGACTGAACTTAGGTAGCTATATAAACCAAAGAAATATATTTCGTCAGCCAATAGCTGTTCGGGAAAATTCCCGTCGGGTGTTACTAGCATTCCTGAGGTCCTGTAGAAGACGTACACACTGTCAAACGCTATGCGATTCCTGTCAAAGAACAGTTCATCTCTCTGAGGATCGTAAAAAATGCTCCTTTTCTCTTGATCAGCCAAGAGACTGTTTGGAAACTTTGACAACAGACGACACGGGAGATGATATCTCTTACCGCTTACATTAACCCAAATCCCGTGGCTGCGCTTGGTTAATTTGTCTTCCGAGCTTGAGGCAGGTCGTGTCTGAGTTTGAACTAACTGCTTCTTTTGTCGGCTTCCCAGGCTATGAAGTAAACTCGGCTCAGTTGTTCTGCGATGCTGTCTCTTGGAATCCCAAGAATCCAGTTCTTGTCCATGATAATGTAACATCACTGTGATTTCTGCTCGATTAGCAAACCTTTCCTTTGATGCGTATTTGACAACATGTGTGGTATTCAACTCGGTAAAATTGTTTTGCGCTAAATTAAATCTCTAGGATGACGCACTGTACCGTGCCCCCAAATCACTGATAACTTATGAAGTCAGCGCTTTTGACGTGAAACAGGTCTAATATGCCTCATGCAATCCAACCGTACGTAACTTGGCTTTTGTTCATCCGTCAACCCTGGATATCGAAGCGCATATGAAAAAAGGTTTCCGGTATTCTTCTCCTATATTCCTATAGATACAATTAAAGTTGGAATTGTAAATGGAAATTTTAATTTTTCTCAAGTATACATAACCTTTGACCTGTTCTTTTCATATTACATTCCATGTCTGTTCCACGCCATAAACGCTCGCTGTGTATTACAGATTCAAAACTGCGTTGGGACGTATTTTCTATTTTCCTTCATGCTGCCGTTCATGATAAATTACTAAGTTTTCCCGCTAAAGGACTTGTACATGGTTCATAAGTTAATGGTGTTGTCACTCGTTTTGGTAACCTCCATGTGTTGAAGGCCAGCGTATGGGCGGGCCTTAAAAATTTGGGCTGTGATCATTCATTTGTGAAGCCACTGAACAGTACTGTACTGTTGTTCTGTGTGCAGGTTCTATCTTTTTCAGTTGTGGATTATGGATCAAACCATGCAGCGTGACCATTCGTTGGAAGAGGGTCCTAAAGGGGTAAAATGGGAATTGGGATTGGCTGGGTTTTTCCCTGGGAAAATGGGATTAAAGTCATTGGGATTGGGAGTCGGTCAGTGGTAATGAGATTTTTTTCCGAATTCTTCCAGTGGAAATGGTAATTGAGCACTGGGAAGTGGCATTTAAGAAAAAAAAGGGCGTTTGGAAATGGAATCGGTACACTCCCCCCCCCCCCCCCCCCTTTAGGACCGTCCTGGCTGCTACTGAACAAGACCGTGTCTTGTGGTACTGTTTGTTTTTCCATACAGTAACATTTTACTCGTCGATTAAGCCATAGAGTGTCACCAGTCTTGGGAAAGCTGCATAATTAGCTCAGCTCGCAGCGGAGAAAATGGTGAATGGAAACAACGATGTTACTTCTTAACAACATTTAGTGTCTTCTGAAGCTCAAAAGGGTGGACTACAAAACCAACCGAGAGGGCCTTAAGCCGGCAGTGCAGCAGAACTCAACAACTCTCTTAGCTATCAGCTTACGTCAGGTAATTTGGAATGATTTCCGCACGGGTCGCTACTTCATTATGCATGCTGTAGCCAGACTGTTTCATTCTGCAATAACAAGAAATGATTACATGTGCATTACCCTAAACAATTCATCTGCTGCATGCATAAAAAAAGTAGGGACCGGTGCAGAAATCTTGCCGGTAACTTTACTACCAAGGTTTCATGAAATTTACTATTTCTAATTGAGCTGGGTGACTTGGGGGAAACGAGCGACTCTGTCTTTTATCTGGCCCGGGAAGCTATTTTATGATCGCAGCGTTTACAACGTGGAGTACAATTTTGTTGGTTTTAAATCTTGAGCAATACAGTTCTAGTTTAAATTGCATATTGAACTGGTTTTCTACTTGACTACTGCAAAAATATTTGGTAGACTCCGACTAAGGGACGGACCATTAGAAAAGTGATGGGGGGGGGGGTGGGGAATTTTCAGCTTGCACGAATTTTTTTTTCGCTCACTGCTTGTGCAGGAATTTTTTTTCAGGTGAATCCCTCTGCACGAATTTTTTTTACTACGTGTGAAAAAGTCACAATAGGACCTTCCTTCTGCATGAATTTTTTTTTTACCTTCTTCTTTGCATGAATTTTTTTTCTTGGCATTTTCCCTTGCATAAATTTTTTTTTGTTTTTTTTCCCCACCCCCCCCCCCCCCCACATCACTTTTCTAATGGTCCGTCCCTAAAGTTATTGGGACTTTCGTGAAACGGGCTCCAGAGAATGCTCCCTCGGTACTGGGTTCTAGTTTCAAAATGGCTGCCTCGGACGAAGGAAGTTCTGGCAATAAGGCAACCATAGATTACTCATTTCTCAAGGGTTTTGTCGCCGGAGTTGTATTTTCTCATTTCAACAAGAGACTTGTTTTAGGTCTCATCGTTGGAACTTTGACGGGTGCATATATTCAACAAAATTACGATGGAATTCCAAACGTGGAGAAAACGGCGAAAAAACTGATGCAGTCGATTCGAGAAGCGATGAATAAGAAAAGCTCTTGAAATCATCTTTTTAGAAGCTTAATTACTCTGTGAGGAGCTTTGCTGCAGTCATCATTGTCGCTTGCCATCAAGAAATTCATGGAAGAGTAACTGATGTGGCTATGAACTTTGATTCGTGTGCACTGCAGTGAGTTTTGCGACTTGCCTCAAGATCTTAATAATCGCTGGTGATTTCTTTATCGCTGACGAAAACGATACTTGGCTCAACTGTATGTTACTGAAACATCAGTTGCAACATAACGTCACTACAAAGTGTCCAGCTGCCCAGAGAATTGATTGGAAACCATCTGGTGCGTGCTTCAGTTTATCCTGCAAAACTCTAGTCTCAGATTTTCATACTTGTCCAATACTCTGACAAATTTATGCACAGCATTGTATTAAAATGCATTGTGTTGTGTTGTTCTAGAATGCATTGTTGAACTATTGTTATGGCCATATAGTACAATACAATACTATGCATAAATTTGTCGGAGTATTGGACAATCCTCCAGATTTTTGCTTCCATCCTCTTAACAATATGCTGCACAGAAGTGGAACACTTAGGAAAACTAATCGTACTGCTAGCGTTAAAGAATTGGAAAATACTTGTTGGGGTCTCCTGAATCTTTTACAGTGGTGAAAAACAACTTATAAGCCTCTTTATGCAACTGGAGTTACCCGGAACACACTTTATCTCTATTGGCAGGCATTTATCAAATGCACTAAATTTTTCATTTCAGAGTAATTACATGTAATAATTTATTGATACTGCTTGTAACAACAACAAAACTGTTATTTACAGTACTATTCACAAGTTTTACGAGACTGTGGGCTATCACTATTTCTCTGTCTCGAACATCTGATGTATTGAATGCTGTCAAATGAGCTGTGACCTGCAGTCCCTACACTGCTGTGACTGGTTGCGTATTAATTTTTTATTACAACTGCTACTTTGTAAAGCGAGAGAACGAACTGCTCATTCTAAGTTAGATGGCTTTGCAAACCATACAATTAATATTTATTATCACTTATTGTACTTAAATACAACTTTGAAGAAATAATGTAAAATAGTAACAATACTGACACTGTTCGTAGCTCTCCTATACTCCTGTCTCATTTTTTATGAATTTAATAAATTTACCCATTTTACACCATATTTAAAATAATAAAATAAAACAACAGGTTGGAAAGGGTGTTGAGGATGGAAATTTGTTTAGCTGCCTTAACCTTTAAGCCCAAAAAATGACTGTATAGATTTCACTCGTCACAGGGGCTTAAAGGGTAAAGGGAACATTCATTTTTTAGGAGGGGAGGGCTGGCTCAGAAGACTTCAGAGGAGGGTCGTTAACTTTTCACCTGCCCAAAAAGGGGATTGGGGGGGGGGGGGGGCTACTTTATTTTTGTCTAATATTATACATTTTTAAACTTCTAAACTTAAAGGTTCATTACATAATGTCACAAGAAACTCCTCAGTCAACAAGTAATGAACCAAGCTGGTAATATTGAAGTGTTTTCATTACCAACTTGTTTAATAACCCCATTGCTGTGTGCTTCAATTATCCACTGCCTTGGATCAAGTTTCTTAAGAAACTAACCCCATTGTTTATTATGAATGTTGAATATGACAGTCGCTATGCTGCTCCAAAAAAGTCCAACAGACTTTGTAAGTCATAGTTGTCCAATACTTCAAGGAGAATAGGGACCTTGCTTTTGACGTTCATGCCCTACAGGAAAAGCAAATATGTTTAAAGAAATCATTAGCACATCAAACTGATGTCAGTGTGAAAAAAAGATCTCTATCCAATTAAATGAATGCTCTTGGCTCTACAATCTACGATTTTGGAAAGGGTAGCAGCAATCACATTAAACATATCTCTTGCTTTCAGCAGACACTGCTTCTACAGTAGTAACAAAAAAAAATGTGCAACAGGCAGCTATATGTTAAGGAATGGGTTGTTGCTCATTGTGGAAAATGTGACGATAACATAAATTCCTCTTTTGTCACACAATGTAGTCACTGGCAGCTATATGTAGGTTGCTTCTCTCCTTATCTGTGAGTAAAATAATATTTTTCTATTACAATTGCTTCTTGTATCTTTTTTATAGTTTTCCAAAATTTTTTGGGAGAGGATAGCTAATCATAAGTCCAACCCTTATGGATTCCACCTGTGACATGCAGAACTTTAATCTTACCATAAATTTGAACTTGTCAATGTACAGATCAGTAATCATTCCTGCAATCAGTTATTAAGAGGCATAACAAAACCTTGAAATGTTGTAACAAATGTCACATGGAGTCTGTGGGCAATGAAAATGAATCCTACAGTACATACCTATTTTCCTGTGGATAGGCCTCACATTTTGAACAGAAAAATGGGAGCAAAATTAGGGTTGCGGCTTATGCGTGGGTACAAGTACTCAATGTGGTACCCTAAACTGGTGTTTTACTGTTCACCTCAAATTGCTCCTTTATACTGAAGATGATGGTGAAGTAAGTTTCACCCATATTTGTACATAAGGTGCAAAAAAAAAAAAAAAAAAAAAACTTGCCTTTAATTACTTTGTATATAGAATGTCAGCAAAAAAAGTTTTGGTTTATAATAAACATTTCCATGTTTGTATGTATGTTCAAAAACAAACTTGACTTGACATGCATCATTTGCTGTCGATTTCAAACCTCGCTTTGCTTATACCGTTCCTCAACTTCACAATCTTTTCTTCATGAACACCAATTGAAAGTTTGGGGTGTGGTCTATATGTAGTTACCTACCAGTATATAGGTTATGCAAAAGTTTGCCAAATAGAAATGTTTTAATATCAAATAATGAAGTTCTCAACCATCCCCTACAATTGTTTGCTTGGTAACAATAATAATGTATCCATGTTGCAGAAAAGGAAATCTTATATTAAAAACTCATTTTAGTCAAAGAAGAAAAAAGTTACCTTGACCAATCACCCTATAGTTCCTTTTACAGAAAAAGCTATTGTCTACAAGATTTGCATTATCCTATAGTTTCTATCAGAGTCATGGCTATAAGCAACAAAATGAGCTTACAGCTCTATAATAGATGGTTCACACAGGCAAATGTATATTAATTTAAAAGGAATGAACACACAAGGCTATGATTACTTTTTTTTCTTGGATACCATTTAGGCTTTCTATCAGATAAACATCTCCAATTATTAGGGAAAGATGTTAAAAGGATACCATACAGTCTTTCAAGATGACAAGGCTGTTTCTTGTATTCTGCTTGAAGCTTTTCAGCATTGTCTATCAAGATAAAGAAACAAAAAGTGGACCTTGTCTGTTGGCTGTTTGTAATTAAATGCAATGTACCTTGATAGTCACAAAAGCAGATAGCTGTTACATTCTGAATCCACTTGGACAATTCAGGATGTTACTTCCTTACTTACATATGTATACTCAGCCATAAATGCCTATTAACCCTTTCACTCCCAAGAGTGACTTTATAGATTTTACTCTGTCTAACGCCAGACGATTTTACTCGTCAAATGGAGACCCCTTGGGAGTGAAAGGGTTAAGGGTACTCATCAATAGAAAGAAATCCGTTGGCTTGGTAATCTGGTTGAATTTCTCTCTTTAATATTACATGTACAAAATATGATTTTTGACAATTGAGAATATACAGTAAACATGAATTTACTTTTTCCACTGACCTAAAATCTCCTGATACTCTGGTGCGAAAAAGCCAATGTCACTCTCATGCATCTGAAGTTCCTGGGGAATAATAATTTACTTAACATGTAACAAATAAAGAAGCCTAAGCCATGTATTACACTGTGATAAAACACAACAGGCATTTGAAAACATGAGTGAAAAGTGTTCTCAAATGTGCGGAGTGTTTTATCACAGTGTAACACACAGCTTAGGGTGCTTCATTTGCTTTATGATATAGATTTTGTAACATGCCACGAGTAGAAACAACAAAGCACACAGATCGACAAACTGTTGCCGTTTAATACCAACTTCTTGAATGTTTCTGCTTCTTCTTCGCAGAGAACTCCATCGTGAATGTCTTCAAAGAAAATGTTTTTTGCCGTCTCTTACAGGTTATGTGGCAAAAAACAATAAAACACGCTTTTTCTATGTTTTATACTCTGATAAAACATAGGTTTTTGACCAATCAGAGTGCACGTAAATATATATAAAGTACAATGTAGGTTTTTGCAGTAGAACATACATGAAAGCCTGGTAGCTATTTGTCTACTGGTCAAATTGAAATTGGGAAGTGTTGCTTTTTATGAAGGGAAGAAAACTTGAAAAACCTGGAGAAAAACTTGCTGAAGAAGGAGAAAACTAAAACTTGGCCCACATCAGTATGGCAGGAACCAAATCCAGATCATTAGGGTGGGTAGCAAGTAGTCTCGCCATTGCTCCAACTTTGTTCCGAAAATTAATTGTAATTATAGTCTTTGATCACTTTTTAACTAGGCCATCTAAACTATATAGCTAAAAATCGAAAGGTTATAGATTAAGTGTCTTTAGTATAAATACTCAGGTGATTATACAAAATCGCGCGCTCTGATTGCATGGTTCGCTATCTCGGATTATCAGCCGATAATCACCTCGATGAACAAAATGGCTGCCAGTCGTTCACACGCTTTTGATGAAATAAAATTTTTTCGTGTTGAACAATGCTTCTTCTTTTCCTTTTTGAAATAATCACCTGTGTATTTATACTAAAACGATTATTCGCCTCAGGCTCAGTGATTCTCGGTGAATATTCACCGAGAATCACTTCAGCTTCGGCGAATAATTGTTAAATAAGGAAAAATAGGATTTACTTACTTTACTTCTGAATTCTTATACCTTCAGACATGATAAGAACAAATTACTCTTTGGTAAATGCTGCTGAAAATTGCAACTGCATGCTATAGTTTAGAGGACTTTAACCTCTCTTGTAAAAATATTCATCAGAAACAAACCTTTAACCCTTCTATGAGCTGGACTTTCTTGGCTAACAGAAGCTGGTACTCCAACTTGGGATGAATAAGGTTCAGCGTATGAATGACAGAGTCCTCACTTAGATCTGCATAATACATATTATATGTTCACTTAGGTCAATAAATTAAGATCTTTACCCACTACACCCCCATGTCAGTTGTAAGTCCTACACTGATAGCACAACTTTAAGCTGCCTTAATGTTTAGGTAATACAGTATGAGATTTCATTTAATTACACCTTTGATTCCACGTTACATAACCTTCACACTTACATGTAACTTAGAAAGATTATTGCTGCAGTAACATTACATGCTATATACTGAAGTGACCACTAGTCGACTTTTTCAACTTCATCTTGGGAAACATCAGGACTCTCGGGAAAACAAAACTAAGTGTTTCCCTCAGGGCCATACATTTGTGCATAATATCATAGCCTACTGTAAAACAGGACTAATCTGAAGTAGTGTCTAGTGCTCCAGTTTCAATTAATCCCAGACTGCATAACAACCCAAGTAAAGTTGAAATAAACTGACCATAAGAGATGTTGAGATTGATTTTCCGTTTAGTGGCTTCTTTGGTGAGTACGTCCTTCAGGATAGAAATGGTTGATATGTTGTCTGATCTAAAAATGGCTTCTCCTTTCCTACAGAAAACACACAAGTAAAGCAAAATAAAGTTATGTTATTGCAACTTGACTGACAGTCTATAAACTTGCCCAGTGCAGTCTACAATATTCATCACTTGCCTGTATGAACAATCCAGCTGTGTGTCCAAAAATGTTGACAGAAAGTGGAAACTCACTTGTTCCCCAGCTGGGGTCCTGGGGTAAGGTGAGAGCAAAGATTATACAGCGCATTTAAAAAAGGGTTTGATCAACTGGTGTTTTATAAACTAAGACAGTCTAACATGTTTGCTAATGACAGTTTCTGTTGACAGAGATAGCTTTGTCTATCAGGTGTAATTCTTCTTAAGTACTGAGTGTTGAAAAAAAAAAACAAACAAACAAACAAACTTAACACACCTGAGCTTGCAAGTTACCAGTAACTTTTACCACAGTGAATGTATAAAGGATATTACACGGTGGCAAGAAGATATGAATTTTATGTTCTCGTGGCAAGAACAATATCTCACGAGTGAGCTTTGCTCACTCGTGAGATATTGTTCTTGCCACGAGAACATAAAATTCATATCTTTGAGCCAACGTGTAATGTTCTTTTTATTATATGGAGACTAAAGCAAAAGGGGGGAGTCATGACGTCATTGAACGATACGACACTCACAAAGGTGACAGACGAAAAATATGCCACTCGGGTCCCAGATGAAGTGGCGTATGGAATCTACGAGTGGTTTAGTTCCCAGTAAAACACTCATCTTCTCCATATAATAAAAGACAATATTAAAAGGTGCTTGTGTTTAAAGTGCCTGTCAGAGGAAAGCATATAAGGAAGGTGTAAGTTATTATGGATTCAATATCTATTCATTTACTGTGCCAGATTCATACAAACCTGTCAGGAACTTCTGGAAGACAGAAACTGACCCATGAATGAACTTCTGCCAGACTGAAGTGGCCCATTAACTTGAGAGAGTTCATTGGTCTACAGACAAGGACAAACATGATCATTAAAAAATTAATGTAAATTGAATGAATTTAAAGGAGAACACAGCTATCAGGAGCAGAGGAAGACATGCACTGTCAAGACTTTGTAGGATTTGGGACCAGGAAAAACAAGACTTGTAAGTATGTGTAGTTTTAGTTGACTGAATATTTGTGGGTTATTGACCAAATGTGGATGTTAGACAAGTTCTTTTTCTTTCATTTTCATGCACCCCAATACAATTATTAACTGCCTAGAAACTGCACCCATTTTAATTGAGTAAGTTTGACCAATTATTAAAGATTTATTATAAGTATATAACACAAAAACTAAAGTCATACGAAAAATAGTTCAAGGTAGCAGGGGTTTGAGATAACTATTCGTAAATGACTGAAAAAGAACCCAAGGGAAATGAGTTTGAGTTTGGAAAGCAGGGAGTTTGAGATAACTGAATTTGAGATAGTGATCAGGTTAAACTGTAATAGACTTAAGTATTGACTCTACTTAAATTGAAACAAGGCACAAGCAGAGTGTATTATCAGTCTACTGTATCACAGAGACGTTCAGATGCTTACTTTGTATCATCAAACACGTGTGTTCTTTGATGAAGTGAAAGCGGTTTGATGCTGTACTGTCGGACTTGGCAGGTTTTGGGTTGAATCCTTGGAGTGACGTATGCTTGGAGTGTGCCATACTGACCTTCTATTGATCTGATCTGCAATTAGGTAGTAACAAGCATTCAATTTCTCATTACAATATTCACTGTTCATCAACCATTCAGGTTATACAAGAATAATGAAAATGACCACCAAAAAGTTGTATTGATATTCAAATAAATTCTCCTCATGAGTACCATAACAAATATATGAGAACAGTTAAGAGAAAATGAATATTGGTATTGGGGCTTATAAAGGGTTAAAGGAGTGCAGTTACTACAACCACAGTGTTTATAACTATGGTAGGCTTTATTTAGCATCTTTATGGATTTCACTCATTAACAAAGGGGCCAATATAATTATTGAATTATATTAAAACAAAATAAAATATATAAATACTGTTTAAGTCTCTAACACAAAGACTTGCAAACCTTTAGTTCCAGCCTTGTTGTGTTTGCTTGGCATCTATATGTAGCCAAAAGGAAATTGCCATTCTGAAATTTATATAAGAAACAAATAACTGGTCACAGTATGATAGCATTTGTAATAATATACATGCAAAAATTTCAGCATGCTCATTGGCTGAGAGCATGTCAATTAATCCCAAACAGTGCAGAAAATTGAAATTGAGTGCAAAAAGTTGAAATTGAGTGCAGAAAGTTGAAATTAAATTTTTGCATGTGTATTATTAACAAGTAATATCACATGATTTATCTCGTGCAATTTGGGATAAATCAGCACTCGTAAATTTTTCAAAGACTACAAATTGCACTCGCGCTACGGGCTCGTGCAATTTGGTTACCCTTTGAAAAATTTACTCGTGCTGATTTATCCCAGATTGCACTCGAAATCATGTGATTACCTATACAAATTGCCACAGTGACCTTAAAACTTTACTATTAATAACTTTAAGTACCTCTACATCACAAGCACTGTAGCTGACCACAGCCGAGTTCTTGTCCACATCAAGTAAATCAATAGGCACATCACTCTAGAGGAAAATAAAATTAATGGGATGAGAAAATTAATAGTTACGGTTATTTTTCTGTTCAACACCAAAGTTACAATAGTTCCACAGATAATACCATTACAACCATTAAGACACAAATTAGGAGAATATTACTCGGGGACCAACCTGTAATAACACATTGTCTATAGGAACCTGGACTTCAATGCTCAAGGTGTAGCTGGCATCATCTCTGCTCAGAGCAAATCTGTCATTGATTGCAAACTGAGGGATTGCTGACAGGGCACTTGTCGAATGTGCCGTAAATTGGTACTTTTCTCTCTCCTTAAGCACTCGCTGTTGTAAAGTATCAATCTCCAGTCTGAAAAAAAAAGTAGGAAGAGCTCATCTTTTGGTACAAAAGAAACTAATAATTATTACTATTTTAATAATTAGAGAATTACAACAAAACAATGTGAGTGTGATGGGTCTTGGCTGGATGACAAAACTTGAGGAGTGCAGGGACCAATATTCCAGTTATTTCTGTGTTTAAATATAGTGTCCAAAATGATGAACCATGCTAAATTTAAAAGTCTATTTAAATTTTCCCTTTTGCCCAATTACTGTGGTCCTTTGCGTTTTTCAGATTGAATTGGATTTTTTTAGAACCTGTGCTGATTTTTATTGGGGAAGGAAACCTGGAGAAACTGGAAAAAATAAACTTGGAACATGGGAATTGAGAACCAACAAAAAAACTCCACCCACATTAGACCACAGCAGTTGAACCCAGGTCACAGAGGTAAGAAGGGAGTGCTCTTGTCATTGTACAAACCTTGCACCCAACTATTTTGTGATAAGAACATCATCAACCTTCAATGTTCAAGAAAATCAAAACCCATAAGACCCAGCATGCAGATATAGAAAATCAACTTACTTGAGATTGTCTAATTTGGCCTGTACTTCATCGTTAATTGGTTCCTGGGATGCAGTTGTTGGTCCTGCTACTTTCTGTTGAGGTTCTGTGGTAAGACCAATGACCCAGCCAGCATATGTAGCAGCCACAATCTCATCATAACCAGATGAGTTCACGCAACCACCACACACAGAGGTGATGCTTTCACTGAATGCCTGGTAATAAGAAAGCAGTTTGTGAGCAAAAATTATGTGACTTTAATGCAGAGAAAATACATGTACAATGACAATGACTTTGATATTCCATCAATCAGCTGAGATTGCTGGCTTGTATAGCACATCAAAGGTCTGTGATTGGTTGATTCTTGGTCACGTGGTCATCTTGGTCACAATTATATCCCAACAGGGATGATAATTGCACAGTTGTTGGCTGCACGCCAGTTGTGCCATCTGTGTTTGTTTGTTTTTGCTATATGATTGCTCAAGGGAAAGTCTAAATATAACAAAGCACTTTATGTATGATCCCTCTGGAAACTAGTCAGTTTTGTTTCCACTCAAGTCCTGATGTTTCCCCCGACCGAACATCAGGACTCTTGGGAAAACAAAACTAGCTGTTTCCCTCCGGACCATGCATTAAGTGTATATTATTTTATATTGTATTTCATTGTGAAGGCTACATTTTGCATTGTTTATCACCTCGTATGATCACACACTTGTTGCCAGATATCTACAGGTATTGTTTCACTATTAAACACTTCATCTTTGTACTAAGGTTGGAGTGATGTGAAGAATTCCATATTACTAATTACCATTTAATATTTAATTTTAATTACTAATTTTAAGTGGGATTTACATAGTCCTGACACTTTTTGATGTCTTTCATGGGAAGTACAAATAATAATTATTAGCTTTTTATATACATTTCTCGGCTTTGTTGACATACAAAGAGAACGACACCCTAACGTGAATAAATTCTCCTATTTTTCGAAGGCCTTAAAGTTGAAATCAAGAATCGACTTCTTTCTTTTGGCCAAGGAGTTGAAAAAATATGTCTCAAAAGTAGACATCCAGACATCAATAGCTCCAGACCACAACTTAATTTACCTGTCGCTTAATTTGCCTCAAGAAACCTCCAGAGGCCCTGGCTTTTGGAAATTTAATAATACCTTACTAGAGGATAATAAATATGTCGAAAAAATTAAAAGAATATATCCGCAGTTACGCGAGAGATATAAAACCGTTGTTGATAAACAAATGTTATGGGAACTTCTAAAGATGGAAATCAGATCTATAACTATCTCCTATACTAAAGGTAAACGCAAATTGCTTAACAAACGTGAACTGGAAATCAAGGAAATGCTAGACAATCTTGATGACATAATTTGCAATAGTGATGATCTTCAAAATATTGACCAAGACTTAAAACTGTATGATAACCTTAAAAAGGAGCTTCAATCACTGTATGAACGTAAAGGGAAAGAAGTGTTGTTTAGGTCGAAATGTCGTTGGATTGAAAAAGGTGAAAGGCCAACCAAATATTTTTTCAATCTTGAGAAGAGAAACTACAACAAGAAGACCATTTTGGAACTTGAATTGGACAATGGAGAACTCTTAACCGAGGAAAAGTTGATCTTGCAAGAAATTGAATCCTATTATAAAGATCTGTATACATCCAAAGTTTCGGCAACCCTGTCTGACTTTGACCAATTTAGTCAAAACCTTGAAATTCCTCATCTTTCTAATGATGAACGAGACAGATTGGAGGGTCCTCTAAGTTTTGACGAATGCAAACAAATACTAAACTCCTTCAGCAATGGAAAATCACCGGGAGAAGATGGCTTTACAGTTGAATTTTACCAAAAGTTTTTTGACATTTTAGGGGAAGATCTTGTCGATTGCCCCAACGCTTCTCATGAAACAGGACAGCTTTCTATTTCTCAACGCAGGGGTGTGATAACCTTAATACCAAAAGAAGAAGAATCACTAGTAACTTTAAAAAACTGGAGACCGATTACACTTCTCAATGTCGACTACAAAATAGCGTCGAAAGCAATAGCAAAGAGAATTGAACCTGTCTTACCAAGTTTGATACATTCTGATCAAACGGGATTCATTAAAGAGAGGTATATTGGAGAGAATATTAGGCTTATAAGTGATCTTCTGGAACAAACCGAAAAAGATCAGAGCACAGGAATTCTGTTGTCTCTAGACTTTCGTAAGGCTTTTGATACTTTGGAATGGCCATTGATACAATACATGCTAAGTAGGTATAATTTCGGAACGAATCTCAGAAAGTGGATTGAGATCTTTTACACCAATGTAGAAACTGCAGTACTTAACAATGGTTTTGCCACTAATTGGTTCAAGCCCTCTTCTGGAGTGAGACAGGGCTGTCCTTTATCGCCTTTTCTTTTTATTTTAACTGCAGAACTAATGTCGAATAAAATACGTCAAACTGACAGTGTAAAAGGCATTTGTCTTTTTAATAATGAAATCAAATTAAGTCAATTTGCAGATGACACAAACCTATTTTGTGCAAATGTAGCATCAGTAGAAGCGGCAATGGCTGTCGTTAATCAGTTTGGTGAGATCTCTGGACTTAAACTCAACATCGAAAAGACGAAAGCAATGTGGCTTGGCAAATGGGCTAATAAGCGTGACAAGCCGTTAAATCTTAAGTGGGTCCACTCTCCGACAAGGTTCTTAGGAATATTTTTATCATATGACAAAAAGGGTAATGACAACTTTAATTTTAATCTTAAGATACAGAAACTGCAAACGAATCTCGATATGTGGAGATCGAGGGACTTAACATTATTCGGAAAGGTGTTAATAATAAAAGCACTAGGAATTTCTTCACTTGTCTATTCCGCTTCGAATGTACAGGTTCCCGGTGAGATTATAGACAATGTTAAGGGAAGATTATTCCGTTTTCTGTGGAAAAATAAGAAAGACAGAATCAAAAGAGTAGGTTTGTATCAAGACTATGACAAAGGAGGACTTCGCATGGTCGATTTTGAAACATTTGTGAAATCGTTGCGCTTAGCCTGGATCCCTAGGCTCCTCCGTTCTGGTCACCAAAACTGGAAGGTGGTTCCTGACCACTGTTTCAAAAAACGAGGAGGCTTAGAACTCTTACTCAGTTGCAACTATAATATTGATTTCCTAGATGATCTTCCGAAATTCTATAAGGACGCGTTAAAATTTTTCAGCGAACTTACATCTCTTTATTCCAACAATTCTTGGCGTGATCAACTGTTGTATAACAACAAAGACATTTTAATCGGAGGAAAATCTTTCTTTAATAGGGAGTGGTACTCGAAAGGAATACTTGAAATCAGAGATCTTCTAAGTCGAGATGGTAGCTTTCTCTCTTTTAGTAACTTTCGTAACAAGTATAGCCTAAAAAAAACAAACTTTCTTCAGTTTTATCAGGTAATCTCTGCTATTCCAAATCATTTGCTGTTAAAAGCGAGAACACAAGATTCCCCTACAGCCTTAAATTACAACGACCTGACTTCTTTTCAATTAGGAAATGAGATTGAGATAAACCTTTTGAATGCTAAAGCGAAAGACTTTTATTGGCTCCTGGTTAAAAAAACTCATACTTGTAAACAAACTGGCTTTAAACGATGGGAAACCGTTGTTAAATTAAACGATGAACAATGGAAAAACATCTACAACTCAGTTAGGAAAATATGTAAAGAGAATAGACTAAAGGAGTATCATTTCAAATTTATTCATAGAATAATAATTACTAAAAAGGAACTTCACAGGTTTGGAGTTAAATCTGATGATAATTGTCTTTACTGTGGCGAACAAGACTCGATTGATCATACGTTCATTGAATGTCCATTTACCAAGCGCTTTGTTAAAACCTGCATAGGCTGGTTCAATGATACAAATGGCTCACAATTTAATCTAACAACTGTCGAGCTTTTATTTGGTATTCCTAACCCCTCTTCAGTTCTATTTAAGAAACTTAACTACACTCTTTTATTCATGCGTCGCTATGTAAACATCAGGAAATTAAATGAGGAAGCACTGATCCTTTCAGATTTTATCAGTGAAATTAAGCCCAGATATCGATTGGAAAATTTCATAGTTAACGCCTCCTAGGCATCATAGTATACCATCAAGGAAAAATGTAACCTCCTTGGAACTTTACCCTATGCCACACACTTTTATTTTTCCCTTCTTGTAAATATTTTTCAATTGTCATAGGTTAATGTCACCACTTCTGTATATTTCGTTGTGATAGCTACATGTACTATTGTAATACCTACTTTTAGTTTTTGTAGTGTTTGTAAATAGTGTTGTAACTTAAACATTACATGTAATTTTTTTTTTTTAAACTAATAAAAATTATTAAAAAAAAAATACATTTCTCGGCTTTATATATCTCCTGTATATGGCTTTCTTCGAATTCTACGCCTTGCAATTACCAGTTTTGAAGTCTAGTCTGTCTGTAGCTGACCTGTTTAAATCTGTGAATTGGCTCATCCATTTCATCAAATCCATAAACCTCCACCAGCCCATCATCACGTCCAACAAGAATATCAGGTACACCATCAGCTGTTATATCAAAAGTCTCTACTGCCAAGACACCTACATGCAAATACAACATTGGGAACATTTCACTATCAAATAGAGAGATACATTCATTCTTGTAGAAGAATTTAATGGGATGACAACTGTTACATTATAAACTGTATTCATTTTCTTTTTGTTTTAAATTTTATCATTTAATATTTTACTAGGAAAAAAATTAATGATGTTGATACTATTTTTGATATTAAATTAATACAAGGTACTGTTATCTATTACTCAGACAGCTGGTAAACTGTGGTGGTGTTTTTAATTACAATGTACATGTACCTCCATTCCTTTTGTCATTGGGAATTTCCCACTTATGGTTAGGTGCTTGTCTGTATAGTATCAAAAGACAACCTAATTAGAAACAGCAATTACAGCTTTCAAATCTGTGAGCATCAAAATGGATGACAGCAGATTTTAAAAGTTAGAAATGAACACTATGCTAGTGACATTGAGAATCTTTGATTTTGCTCTTGATAGAGTATGTAAACAAAATGTTTAAGAAACTTACATACAAACTGGCTTTTGTGTGCAACATATTTTGCCAATTTCTGCTTGCTTTTCTACCAAAAATACATGTTTTGTGGTTCAATTTTATCCTTGGTTTAAATTTTATTTTCCTTTGTTTCAAACTCATTATTATCAAATTATGATAACCACAACAAAAGACAACCAACTTTGAACCAAGGATAAAATTGAACAAGAACATATGCAGCACCACAGTCAAAACAGAAACAAAACAAAAATTATTAGAAATAAGTTATTCTTTTGTAAAACAGGTACAATGTATCAAAACTTAAATGGTGGTTTTAATATATGTACAATATACCTTCCGAGCTGAATTAAGCCTATCTTTCCATCTGATGTTCCATATAATACTTCTTCTCCTGATACACCTTAAGAAAATCAACAATGAACAGTTGACTCATGAGAACATGGCATCTACAATAATGCAGGGAAAAAAATTAACCACAGTGCTTGGTGGCCAGTCGGGCCAGTTTCCTTGAAACCCTAGTGGCCCATCCCAAAATGAAGTATCCCTGAATTCTTTTTTTTGTCAGTCACATGGCAATCACAAAATCAAAATGGCCTCCATATGTTGTGAATGCTTGTGGATTGCTTGTGAAATCACTGCTAAAACGGCTCAGAATTTCCACTTCAGAACTAAAAATGCAGTAGTAAACTACATTTAATATTGAGTTATATTTTTAACTTCGTACTTTGCATAATTTACATTGCAATTCTTCGAAATTCTGTAGCATAGTCGCACATTGGGTGTTCAAACCTTCACTTTTGGTAGCCCTTGTCAGTTTTAACTCGCCACTGGCGACCGTGCAACTGCCAATTTTTAGCCCTGATAATGACAGGATGAGAGTATCATATATTTATACTATTAAACCGTCATACGTGTTCCATGGAAACACTAGAATAATAGTGTTCCACACTATTTTGGTTTTAGATGTTTGAATAAGAAACATTGGTGGGTTCTGCTTTAATTTGCTCCTCTAGTGGTCGAGTTAATTAAACCATAGTTAGTCCCCTCAACTAACTATGATTAAACATACAGTAATATATTGCACTAAGCCTCTCTTTGACTGAGAAATATAAATGGCCTTTTTACCTCCATTACCATTGTGTAATGCAAGAATCAGTGGAGGCCCTGCTACTTCTACTTCATACAACAAATCAGAATCCTTCAAAAAAGAAAGATAAATGTAGCAATTTATGGTATTTTGATCAATCATGTCCTAGCTGGGACCCATTTCTAAAAAAGTGCTGTTAAACAGACCTGATAAGCTATTCAACATTTACAACAGGAATCACAATTTTGCTGCTTTTCTGGGTCAAACAATGCTATTTTAGAAAAACTTTACATGTTAGGCAGTTATTTTGTACTCTGAGAACTAAGAAAACATTTGATAGAGTCTGACCTAAAATAACTTACTGCCAGGCCTGTAAAGTTATCAAGACATTAAATTTTGAGAACTGTGCCCCTGGTCCTCTATCCAATATATACACCTTATTCAATGTTTTGCGAGATAATACGTTCAGATATTTTACCTGTTGCGTAATAATGAGTAAAATGACTGCATAATTATATTATCTCACAAAACATTGAATCAGAGGTTTATTATTCAAGTGAATTTTTTTATGGCATTAAACATCTATCTTTTTTTAGCCAGAGTACAGAAAGTGGCAACTTTCACATTCTTCATAGAGTGAGCATGTGCTACATACACAAGGCAAAACATAAAGCCAGACAGAGTAAAATCTGTTTTCAGTCCTTGATTGGATAAAATGACCGCTGCCTAGTTTATAGCTCAGTTGATAGAGTGTTGGCCTGTTAAGCGGGAGGTCTTAAAATAACTGAGGAGAATGTGCTGCCTTGTGATGACATCTGCAAATGGTTAGACATTCTAGTCTTCTTGGATAAGGACAAAAAACAGTAGGCCTCATCTCACATACAGTACACATGCTGGAACATTAAAGACCCCACAAACACTGTTCGAAAAGAGTACGGGATGTAGACTCTGCTGGTGTGGTTGACTTTTAATAGTTGATTTCATCAGGGCCACAAGGTTGTTAGCCTATGGCTATTACGTGCTGATGTTAGAGTATCCTGGCTATTTCTCTTTTTGATAATAATAATAATAATAATAATAATAATAATAATAATAATAATAATAATAATAATAATGAAAATGAACACTAAAATTTAATAGAAATCTCTCTAAGCCACCTTCAAATAATTTTTTTTTCAACTAAAGGCACAATGAGAAAATTTTCACTGATGCTTGATGTTGTAAGCATCTATAAAACTTTATGAGCAGGTTATGGCCTACATAAATATAATTGTGTCCAAATGCACTTGCAATAATTCAAATTCATAATTCATTATTTTTATGACCACAAACAAACCTGTAGAACTCGTAGCACTCTGTCTTGACAAGCAAGTACTGGAACTAATGTTTCCATGTTTCTACAATGCAAAATGATTATAGTCTAAATACACCTACTTTCATTTGGTCAGTCTAATTTGTTGTAATTATAATTAAGCAATAACAGTTTTAGTTGCTCAATTTTAATGCATTAATTGCATCTTCATTTTGATCAAGTTTTATTGCATCTACTACTCTTGATTTCTAAAGGAAAACCCTGTTAACAAGCTTTCCTTGCTACCAGGATCTTACCTAAGTCTTGCATAAGAAATCTAAAAAGACTTGAATTAATCAGAACATTTACATTTTAGAAGCAACTTATAGCATTTAACAATAACTATAATATATAATACGGTAAGTATTTATAATAATAATATATAATTAGTCACTTGTTTTAAGTTCTAAAAAATATACAAGGTACATGTAATTCCAACAAGAAATTGAAGGGGTGTGTTGAAGAAGGCCCTTAGTGACTCTTGATCTGATTTCAAATTCTCCTCTTTGCTTCACAAATGTTTTATGTGAAAAACTGGAAGGAGAATCTACCAGTTCATTTAAGTCACTTAGAGCTTTGTTCCAAGCAGCACTTCAATTAGTAATCATAGAAATTAAAGATGACAGTACACCAGTGTATATCATGATCAATCAATTCAAGCAGAATTTCTTACTTTTTTGTTGGCAGACACAAGACATCTGTTATTTTATCACCAGATAAGTAATAATGCTCATCCTTGCAATCACGATAGTGATTATAGATGTAGTTCCCACACAAGAATAAGTCAGCTCCATTGACAAACCTACCAATGAGAAAGCAGGGTTTCCAGTTTGACTGAAGAAAGCCTACATGCGCAGCAAGATGGGTGAGACCTCTGTGATAGCTGTGACTGTGACATGTCATAGAATGATATACAGTGTAGCTAAGAGCAAGAAAGGTTCTATTTCAACGCAAAGGCTGTGATGAAATATGCAGGCCTTCTGATAGGGTGCGATAAAAAAATGCAAATTGTGCGAAATTTGCAGAGCAGATTATGCGATTAAAGAGGCCAATTATGCGATAAATAATGAAGATTATGCGATTTTTTTCTGAGCAATTTTAAGCTTGTTTTATAAGGTTTTAGGATAAGAAAAACACTTTTTTGCTGCTCTTAAGACATTTTGAATGCGTTTCTGCTTTATATGAAACAATTTTATTGTGTAAAACACAAACCTAAACTCAACCTCGTTCCTAGGGTCCTCTCCTACTCGGCCCCCGAGTAGGAGAGGACCCTGGGAACGAGGTGGCGCTAAACTGAAACACGATGCTGACATCTGTTGGCACACGTGCAGTGCAAACCTAACATTGTCTGTGATAAAAAAATAATGTAAGAATACTCAACGCATCAGCGAAATATTCCTAGCTAGCACTGCCTTACGTTGTGGAGTATATTCCCGTTTCAAGTGATTTTTTAGACCAAGTAGAACCTGAGATAAATAAATGTCTTAGTGATCTGTTCAATTCATGGCGCCGCATAATTAGTTCAAGGCGATAAAAATATAATTGTCGGCAAGCATGTAAACAAAACACTGACAAGGAACAGGAGCCCAGGATCAGGGTAATGGGCTCCTGCAAGGATAGAAATAATACCAAAATACTTGACGCATCCCGTTTCAAGCAATTTCTAAGACCCGGAAGATCCAGAGATATTGTTTCTTGAGGAAATTGCGAACCGAATTTTACAAGTTTGTTCAATTCTCAATAGTTTTCAGTGGTTCTGAAAACTTGCTAATAGCACGCTGAAAAGTATTTTGTTAAGCAAAAAACAAGGAATAAAGTTTTCTTCGATTCTAATAATTATAGAAGGCTAACTGACTCAATACGTTTTAAAAACATGTATTATTTACGATAAGTGTTTCCACGATTCAATTACGAGAAATACGAGTTCAATTAAAAAATGCCTGAAAGACTCAGAGCAATTTTCAAAGCGCTCCATCGCTTCAAATTTTGTGAGTTCTCTAACTGTTTTGCATAACTTTCTTTTGTTTTTGTGTGCGGGTTATCTGCAAGTGCGTGTTCTGACGATTCCCTTTTTCCTTTTGGCAAAAATCACCCGTGGGGGTAGTCCGCCGTGCGGGTAAACGGCCGGAAATTACAGCCATTCAGATTGGCTAATCTGAACAAGGGGCGTGTTTGTGTTATACCAATAGGCGACTCTTTAAGAATGAGACTCGTACCAGGTCCTTGACATTCAAAATAACGCTTTAGCTTCGAATGAATACAAAATCGAAGGTGAAAGATTCTTGTTAGCTTTTTTCCAAGGTAAATCATCTTTAAAATGGCGTATTTTTGCAGAAATTCCAAAGAAACTTGTTGATTCATGCTTTATTTTATGAACGTTGCGCGTTATTTTTTGAATTATGCGATTTTTCGTGAATTGTGCGATCGGATGCGATTTGAGGTCGATTGTGCGAAATCGCACCATCGCGTAATATCAGAAGGCCTGAATATGCGATGAAAATATGATATTCATGAGATAACATTGTAGGTTTTTCCTGTCACAGAAGTGACAAAACTAATATCATGCTACAGATGTACATGTATATATGAACAGAGCAATTGTGGAATGCAATGTAACACAGCCTGATGCAATAATAATTATTAGATGTAAATACCTACTTACTAACCGAGTTTGAGGTCTGGTACTGTAAGTCATGGACCAAGTTTTTTTCTGCTCAGATTCATAGCCCATGCACAAAGCAGTGAGCCATAAATCTGAGCAGAAAAAACGAGGATTCTTAAATTACAGTACAGACCAAGAAAATGAGGTTTGTAAGATATTTATTATATCTCTGAAGACATTTTGGCAACCAAAACAAACTTCTAAATTTAGCAGGTCATACAGTGATATGTACGACCCACTAAATTGACCAATCACAGCACGAGTGTACTATCTGAGAGATATAATATAAATTATCCTACACTTGTTGAAATCAGTAAAGCAAGCTGGCTGTCAAGTTGCTGTGACCTAAATGAACAAAATTTTACATGTAATACTTGAAGTCAAAAATGGCTGCTTTAACCCTTTCACTCCCAAGGGGTCTCCATTTGACGAGTAAAATCGTCTGGCGTTAGACAGAGTAAAATCTATAAAGTCACTCTTGGGAGTGAAAGGGTTAAGGGAGATAGTTTTTAACCCTTTCACTCCCAAGGGGTCTCCATTTGACGAGTAAAATCGTCTGGCGTTAGACAGAGTAAAATCTATAAAGTCACTCTTGGGAGTGAAAGGGTTAAGGGAGATAGTTTTTAACCCTTTCACTCCCAAGGGGTCTCCATTTGACGAGTAAAATCGTCTGGCGTTAGACAGAGTAAAATCTATAAAGTCACTCTTGGGAGTGAAAGGGTTAAGGGAGATAGTTTTTAACCCTTTCACTCCCAAGGGGTCTCCATTTGACGAGTAAAATCGTCTGGCGTTAGACAGAGTAAAATCTATAAAGTCACTCTTGGGAGTGAAAGGGTTAAGGGAGATAGTTTTTAACCCTTTCACTCCCAAGGGGTCTCCATTTGACGGGTAAAATCGTCTGGCGTTAGACAGAGTAAAATCTATAAAGTCACTCTTGGGAGTGAAAGGGTTAATAGAGCATTTTTAAAGAATTGGTAAGGCAAAAGAGCTCTTCATCTCCTGACGCTAATGATGTAATTCATTCTCTAATTACCATCCACAATAAAGAATTATATTACAGCTATCCTGCAATATTAAATTCTAAGTTGATTATATATTTAGCAATTAATGAATGAGGCTGAGTAGGATATGAAGAATTAAGCGGATCGAGGAAGGTGTTATCCACCTCGGCCTATGGCCTCGGTGGATAACACCCTTCCGAGGTCCGCTTAATTCTTAATATCCTACGAAAGCCGAATTCATTAATTGCTTTATTATTTATCAAAATATTTTCAAACACTTAAAGGAGAAAATGAGCTTCATTTTCACAAATTTCACACCAACCAGCAATATAACAAAACAACAAAATAACACAAGCTCGTCCCCAGGTCTTCTCGGTTAACAGTGCATTAACCTGCGAAAACGCTGCATTTTTGACGTCATTTCCTCGTTTAAGTCAAAATTCTTCCAAATTTGGTCATCAGTAACTGGTTATGGTGAATTAAACGTGTGCTTTTAGCCAATCAGAATCAGGGAAATATTTTGAATGAATAATAAAGTGTATTATCACCATCCTAGGGGATGAGGTTTATGTTACGATGGCTGTGTTCTTTGTGGTACCATATTATTTGGTCTGACTTTGTTACACTGTTGCCAACCTTTAGAATTCATCACATAAACATCACTATCAGCCTAATTACTCAGATCTTTATCAACGATTGCCATATGATTAACAAACTGAATTCAATTTGTTAAGGCTTTGACAAATTGAATGCAAATCATTTTGATTTACGACTTTAATGGTACACTTCCTGGTGAATATTCTTTAGGAATATTAGGGTGGGGATGTGCTGCTATGACCCTGGAACCCTTGGCCTATACCAGACCTAGTTCAGCAGAAATTTCCAACTATATACTAGACAAAAATTCCAGAATCTTCCCTAGTCTAGATTAAAACCTTCAACCAGCTTATAAGTTTCTTGGAAAATGACACCTTATTCTAGACCAAAACTCTGATTTCTATACCTTATCAGACTAAACTGCTTCAAAACCTTACTCTTTACAGTGTTACATACACTGTAAACATGACATGCAGCCTATACATGGCATTAATCCTCCCCTCTGGCACACTTACATTGACTGGATACTCTCCGTCAGATTGGTATCAAAGCCAAGGAACTGTTTTCCTTTCTTGGTGTAACCACGTACTTCAGCTCCTGACGCAACAAAGATTTTCTCCTGAGAAGGACCATCTAATCCACCAAGTTGTAACTTGGAGATCGCTGAACCAGGAAGGGTTTTAAACACAATCTGCAAGAGTTAAAAATAGGATAATTTAATGACATGCCAGCTTGGTCTTCTGTATTTCTTTTATAAGCACTTCCAGAAAGGTATAAGCAAACAAGAAGCTTGGGAATATTACAAATAAATTTAAGTTATTATATTAATGAATAGTAATTGTTTATACATGTAAACGCACCTGAGATGTGTTCTTTTTCATTCCAAAACATGTCACCACTCCATCATTATCAGCTATAGCAACCTAAAAGATAAATGGAACCTACATTTCTTACCAGTTCACTTCACACATAAAAGTAGTTGCTTCACAGTATGGACATAGTAATTATGTGCACATTTCAATCAGCTGAAACTTTTCACTTCTCAATTGGTGTTCATATGTACTTTCTAAGGAAAATGTAGACTTTTGAAAATATGAAATAAATCACACACTGAATTTGGAATGCCGTTGGAAATATGAATTTAAGACTTGGCCTCTTGTAGGTTAAATTTAATACTTGTGCTCTGAAAATCAAAAAGAGAACTGATCGCTAGCAAGGACTTTTGTCTACTTGTATATTAAAGGAAATATTGAATAGCCACAGTTTACAAGGATTGGAAGGACATGGCAACTATATGCAGAGTCTTCTCCCTTAAATTCAAGTACATCTACACACATAATTATTATATATAATAATTTATTATGACATTGAAGAGATTTAATTCTGTAAGTTTTAGCTTACAGTAATAACTAGTCGTAAGAATTTAGAAAATTAACTTCACCTTTTGCGCCGAACGCTTTCCAGGTCCTCCACCTGACAACAATTTCATCGTCTTTGGAGATGTAACCCCAACCTAGCAAACCAAGAAAAACAAATTGTTTGAACGTAAAAATCGCGCATAAATTCACTGCTCATCATGACAGGTATCCATGGAAGGACGTAAACACACCTGCAAGAAGTCCACACGACTCAGGTTTAATTCCATCATCTTGAAACGTAGTTTTGAAGTATCAAAACTCAGTAGACGCGAAAGACCGTTCTGGCCTCCTCAAGAATTGTACGTTTATGGAAAAATTGCGATCAAAGGAGAAAAAATGAAAACAGTGGTCGGAGATTCGTGGTTGGACAATCAGCAGGACAGAACCCTATTAACCACGCCCACGCAACACTTGTGTCAGTGGATATGTTTAAAAGAGAGTTTAACTCTCATGTACGAGTAACGAGGCTGTTGTGGAGAGGGAACCCTTTGAGGAAGGGGTGTTTAACTTCTCTGTCACAACAGACTACTTTTTGTTGAAGCCTTTCAATTATAGAGTACACAACTGTATCAGATATATAATAAAGAAATATACTACCCAGATGTCACGAGTAAAAACTGCGTTATTGTTAGGCATTTGCATTGATCAATGACAATATAGCAGAGTCAGTGTTCATGGGTGGGGGGGGGGGGGAGGGGGAGGGGGCATTGGGATTTTCGGTTTCAGTTTTCCGGTTTTGTGCCAAAGACTTCGTTTTTTTTTTTGCATCTGGTTTTCGGTTTCCGGAAAAAAATACTAGCGTTTTTTCGGATTTGGTATCCGATGTGGTTTTTAGTTTTTCCTATTTTGTCCTATTTGGGTTTTGCTTTTTCTTCGATTTGAGCGAATAGCCGCGAAACGCCAAAGTTATTGAGAAGAATGCGTGACAAACTAAATGTCATGGTAGGGGATCACCATTCTATCAGTTTTTGACGGTTTTGTAAGCGGTTTTCGGGTAGTGGTGATTTGTACATTTTGTCAAAATTTAGAGAAATGCGCAATACCAGAAGATAACGACACGCTTTAGTACTTAACAACACGTGTCCTTCATTCCTTCTATTGTCATCTGCCATTGCAAATTTTTTTCCATAACTTGAACTGAGAGCCCTGAGATAAACATTTTTTTGCGTCCAGAAACTATCATTTTATGTGAAGTCAAACATGTTGGAAATTTTTCAAACATTAAGGTTAAATTACATAGACACTCGACTTAACTTCTCAAACAAACAAAAGGCCGCGTTTTACGCAATTTCAATTTTAATACAAACTGCGAGAGAAACTTGAAAGCGGAAATCATATTCTAAGAAGGGTTTTATTAGATATATATTTATATAAAACAGATGGCTTCTAAAACTGAACAATGCTACTTTTAAAAGCGGCGCAATTATTTCATGGGTTCGAATCCCGTTCAGGCCTGAGTTTTTTTCAGGCTTTAATTTCACAGCTGCTTAAGTTGTGTACATAACTGCGATGATCAGTTAACGTCATTGCAATTATTTTCTCCCAAGGATCCATGCCCCAACAGAAGGAATCACCAAGGGACTCTTGTAGCCAGTGTTCCAGGCTTTCGGTTAGTAGGTACTTTAAGCAAATCGATACGGCGACCTCTACTACGGCTGTCGTGGATGCGGAGTCCTAGGGAGAGTACGCCACCGTAGCTCGCCAAATTTCAATTCTAAGCAAGCTCGGTCCAAACAGTGACTACAGCATTTCTTTCTCACTTGTTTTGGCTGTTATGACTTCCTTTAGAGAAGCGAGAGATTTCATCTTTCTCACACTGAATAGCCGGATCACATGTCATGTGTTAAAATACTTGAGATAATGTCAAGGTGATGAAAAATGGCATGGTTGTGGGATGTGGCTTGAAATGACAACGTCAAAATGTGATATGGGTAAGTTGAAGCGACCTTGACATTCATAATGTGGGAACCCAGAGCTCATCTGCTAGCTGTGCCATGCTGATGAGGCCTAACTGAGGCCGAAACAGCTGTCCATGGCTGAGCCATGGACAGCTTTTGAGCTCAATTTTTTCATCTTTTTTTTGGTAGCAACAGGGTTTCATCCCTTCTACCAATGTCGCCTCAGTGCGCATATGTGTGGCATCAACTTACCCATATTACATTTTGACGTTGTCATTTCAAGCCACATCCCATAACCATACCATTTGTTTACTTCCGGCCGCCCAAGTAGAGGTTGCGGTACCAGGGTCCTATCTCTACCTCGAGAAAGTATGAGGTAGAGAGAGGACCCTGGGAACGAGGTTGGGCCGGGGCCGGGGCCGGTATATGATAGTTACACCAACCAACTTAAATCCAAGATGGCGACACGAACGAACGGAAATGCATTATTTTCAAAACTGTGCATTGCCACGAGTAATTTTAAACACTCAAAGTGTTCATCGAGCGAATTGAAGAAAATACTAGAGGCTATTAAATTCTGGACAAGAGATCGAGACAACAGGTATATAATTGCCAGATTCAGTCCAAAATAATGTTGTAAATTAAATTGAATTAAGGATCGCGAGGAAACTAAACAACCCGATATGCACGTATATATTATTCGAGTTCTTTTTGTTAACAGTGGCGCACATTTTTACTTTTTTCCTTTTTTTACTATAGACGAAGGCTGTCTACTGAAAATGTACTTCAGATGAAAGAAATCATTACAATTTGCAAGGATACATTGACTGTGTGCACCGCAGAAAATTATGAACAAAGCCTCACTTGTTCTGTGGAAACTGCCACAGAAGTGTTTAGAGTTCTTAGAAATTGTTGTGCTGAGAATGCCAATAATCAAAATACTGTGGTGTAAGTGTAACTGAGTTAGTGGTTAGATTTCCATATCACCCCGTACATCGTTATGCATACTGAAGCTGTACTGTCTCGTTCTTCGAGAACTTTAACAATAGAATATATTTGCAATACAGCTGCTGCAGGACAGTCACTAAAGACCGGGGGCCGGGATTTTCCCTTGCTACTGCAAGTCTGAGCCTCAGCTACTTTGATACAAAACCAAAACATTAGTCACACCAGTAAAATGTTTGTCCCCCGGCTACTTTTTTTTATTTCCCTACCTACTTGAAAAATTAGTGACAGCCCTTTGTTCTATGCAGAATGAAGTATGGGTAATACGAAAATCTAGCGGAGTAAGTTTGTCCGAAATCACTGGAAAGCCCTAGGGCAATGAACTTTGGGGGGCTGGGTGGGGAGAATTTCAGGGTGCTAGTGTAGTTAGGACTGAAAAATACAGCTATACACGGTCTGGTGTAGGGTAGGGCTTTTTAGTGTCCTACTGGGCCACTCATCTCCTAGAGTCCATAGACTCTTCTGGTGTTATCTAGCTGTCTTGTGATTTGGTTAATTTACATTTATCTTTATTCTGATAA